>LR991023.1:28382984-29582984 GCA_905163495.3 Cosmia trapezina
CACACGTTAAATATTAAAAAGACTGCTGATCTATGGGGTAATTCTGTGGACGTTGCTAAATCAATTATAAACATTGTAGCACCTACTTTAGCAGTTATTTTTAACAATTGTATTGACCGTGGTGAGTTTCCTGATCTTATGAAATATAGTAAAATAATACCGTTGTTTAAATCGGGTAGTACATCTGACCCTACTAATTATAGACCTATTTCAGTGCTACCTACTTTTAGTAAAATTTTTGAAAAAGTTATTTTAGATCAACTGCAAAGATTTTTTAATAAACATAAATTATTACATAACAAACAGTATGGTTTTACAAGGGGTCGTTCGACTACTGATGCCGGTGTTGAACTTTTAGGTCATGTTTATAATGCATGGGAGGATAAATGCGATGTTTTGGGCATTTTTTGTGATTTGTCCAAGGCATTCGACTGCGTTCTTCATGAAACATTAATCAGGAAACTGCATCACTACGGAATCCGGAACGCCTCTCTGGATCTTCTCACTTCTTACTTAAGTGATAGGATTCAAAGAGTTGATGTTAACGGGAAAAGATCACCCGGATCCGTAGTAACAATGGGGGTCCCCCAAGGCTCAATTCTTGGCCCGTTTTTGTTTCTTATTTATATTAATGACTTGCCTTACCTCATAAAGGATAATCATGATATAGTGTTGTTTGCAGATGACACTTCACTTTTATTTAAACTCAAACGTCAGCAGCTGGTTACTGACAATGTAAATAGCGCCCTCGCAAAAGTAGTTAACTGGTTTAATGTTAATAACCTACTTCTTAACGAGAAAAAAACTAAGTGTATTAAGTTCACTATACCTCATGTTAGACAAGTAAAAACTAGTGTTCTCATAAAGGGTGAAGAGTTGATTCCCGAAGATACCACAGTGTTCTTGGGCATAACTTTGGATGCCAAACTTCAATGGGGCCCCCATATAGATAAATTGTCGAAAAAGCTTAGCGCTGCAGCATACGCCGTTAGGAAAATTCGTGATTTAACTTGTTTAGAGACAGCCCGTTTAGTTTACTTTAGTTATTTTCATAGTGTGATGTCGTACGGTATTCTGTTGTGGGGAAATGCCGCCGATATTCAGACAATTTTTGTTTTACAAAAAAGGGCTATTCGTTCAATTTACAAATTAAGTCCCAGACACTCCCTCAGAGATAAATTTAAAGAAATTAATATAATGACTGTGCCTTCTCAGTATATCTATGAAAATCTTTTGTATGCTCATAAAAATATCAATTTGTTTAAAAAATACAGTGACGTCCATAATGTGAATACTAGAAACAAACACAAATTTGTTGTTCCTACAACCAGGCTGAAGAAAATAAGTGGTTCGTTTAGTTGCCAATGTATACGTTTTTATAATAAACTACCTAGCCACATTCAAGAACTAAGCCTTAATAAATTCAAAAATTGTATAAAGCGGAAACTTTGTCAGAAAGCCTTTTATACTGTCAAAGACTATATTGAGGACAAAAAGGCTTGGGTTTGAGCTGCTCCAATAAATTTACACTATTAATGTTGATTTAAATACCTTTTTACATATTCTATACAATGACATGAATATTTTGTTTGTTATACTATTTTTAATTATTGTGAATGTGAAGACTACGTGGATCATTGTTTTTTATTTATTTTATCCTTTTCTCAGTTTTAGTTATAGTCTGACAGTTTGTGTAATTTATGCGGCCTACCCAAATGTCTTTTCTTTGGTATTGTTCGTCGAATCGTTAAGCTCCTTAAGTTTTGAGTTGAGCTGCACGATTACTGACAAATGCGTGCACTGACTGGACAGGTCCACTCAATCTGTGTGGTTCTTTCATCAAAAGACCATTTCTGACTGCAATCTACATGGTCTTCACATGATCTGACCAAGATTATGTCTGGACTTTAAAAGAGACTGTGACCTCTGAGTTGGTTTCGGCGTTTCTTCTCAGAGTAGTCAGATAGGTAACGTCGAACTCATCTAGTTTAAAAAAAAATATGTTTGACGTGTAAAAGTGTTTGTACAAACCTACTTACAGAAAATAAATCATTTATCATTTATCATTTATCATATGACATATACCAACCCGCACTGGGCCCTTGTGGTGGATTACGGCCCGCTCCCCTCTCACACAGAGTAGGCGTGTTTCCCAGCTCCCAGTTCCCAGTTCCCAGGAACATTATAGACTCGATTCTTATGTTATGGTTAGTTAAAAAGATTACACAGTCAGTATTATTCTATAATAATCTGCTTTGGCCGAATAGAATAAGAAACCAAAATAAATATTATCTATTCAAATTAAATGCGGAAATTATCTACTTTAAAACCGGGATATAAGTAGACACTTATTTACAAGATCACTTATCTCAAACCGCGGCGTATGCAAGTGAAATATACCAGTCTTGGTAGAGGCAGTTAATACAGATTTAATTCATTAACCAACTCGTTACAAACGCGTGTTAAGCTATTAACCAACGCTCAAAGTTTACAAGATGGAGGTACAAGGAAGTAGTATGTGAAGCGAGGTTTGTACTGGATGAGACAGTATGAAGACAAATTGTTATTATATCAGACTGTGCCGACTTCAAGTAATATGATGGTTACATTATGGTACAAGGGCAGGAAGGAAATCAACTTGTATTAACTGCTGTACTGTTTAATGTGAAAATTTCATCGTCACTCTGTCAATTAATTCTGGCCGATATAATTAGGTACCTACTACCTAAATAACCCACGTTCAGTAGATACCGGACCTCAGACTAAATTAAAAAAAAACCGGTCAAGAGCGAGTCGGACTCGCGCACCGAGGGTTCCGTTCCGATTTCTGAAAAAGTGTGCTATGTAGAGACATCGTTTTATTTTTCCTGTAATCTTTACATAAACTTCTATCACATAGAATAATTTCAGATTTTTCGCTTTGCAAACTTCGGAGATAAGGGGAGAGAACGGTATTTTTTTTTACATTTTTCATCAAAAGTCGAAAACTATGCGGCCTAAAAAAAATAAAAAAAATGTTTGAGAATGTGCAAACAGAGTTCTTTCATATGATAACCCACATGCCCTAGTAGCCCTACTTTGAATTTTTAGACCCCCTTTCAGTCCCTGTTGCAAAAAAAATATAAATATTTTTATTTCTTTCTTATTTGCAAAATAGTTGGGTAAACCTTATCTAAAACTTTTCCAAATTTCAATTTGATAGCATTAGTAGTTCTTGAGATATCCAGCTGTGACAGACAGACAGACTGAGTCAAACCATAAGGGTTCCTTTTTTACCATTTTGGTACGGAACCCTAAGAAGTTTTCGGTTTTCGTAAACATATTGTGTGCACGTAATGAACACCTCATTACGTGCACACAATATGTTTACGAAAAGTTTAATTATAGTTTGGTGTTTGGTGTTTGGTGTGTGAGCGTGTATGCGCAGAGCGAGGTGTAATTTTGCGCATGCTTCAGTGTATTGTTCGCAGCGCTGAGTTTTTTATTTAGTCTGAGTACCAGACAACATGAACCAGAATGGTATTAGGAACTTATACCTAACTATGCGGTACGGATACCTACATTCAAGAGCATAAATACCTTACATTTAGGCTTAAAAGTTCTAAGAGCATCTTACGCTCCACGCAGGCCATCCACGACCAACCACCCATTGAGAGAAGCAAATTGTGGGAAGAGAAGTATTATCCACCACCTCCCGACTTCGTTAAACTTCGGGAACATTTGACTCCCGGGCGTGATCTGCAGTATGGCCTAGTTATATGGGAATCTCTTAGATTGCGTACCCAGGAAGGTCACACCCAGTGTGAGTGCGGTGCTTCTGATCAGACCATGCCCCACTTGCTGGAGTGGCCTAAGTGTCTGTTCACCTGCTACACCTCGGATGACCTATAGAATGCCACTGATACCGCGATCAATGTTGCCAAGGTACTGGGCTCAATCAATGTAAAAACATCGAAGAAGAGTAAATACTATCGATACGAAAAGAAGAAGAACCTTCAAAAAGTATAGGTGGTATTCATATCGTTTCTAGTAAAATAATTACGGATCCGTGTACCGCGAAATTTCGCGCCATCCCACGAGCGTCGCGTTCCAAATCACCACTCAATCTAAATTATTGTGCAAGTTACGAACTAATCTTAATCAAAACTGCGCCAGCGGTTAAGTTTTTCAATAAAACACGCTTATCTCCCGCGCCGGTGTAAGTAAACAGCTAATTACAGAGTTGGTAAGTTTTTACATAAATAAGTTTGAAAGCTAAGTTCTAAATTGTAAATGAAATAAATAATTTTGCTGTATTATGAAGGTACCTGTCAACCTAAGTCTAAAATATGTTATGAACCTATTATATATATATTTTTTTTTTTATAAAATTGTTAGAAAACCCGTTCCCGTTCCAAATATTGTAAGATAGATACTTACCTACTCGCACCGAAGCAAGAGTTTTTACATTTACCTATATTCCAGTAGCTTTGCCTCAAATACCAATACCAAGACAGGCCAATTTGATAAAGAAATATGAATCCCACCAAAAACATTTTCATGTAAAATGTTGCCAAGACGAGACCACACAGACAAAAAGCTATCAGATGTCATGTAGAGCCAAGCTTCTAACTCTACACGCCCTAACTCTCCAAGCCCTAACTTCACAAACTCTACACCTTAGTCAAAATATGAAGCTTGGCCGTTTCGTTACTACAAGAACTATTGTATAACAGAAAAGTAATGAACAGTGAATACATTTTTCACCTTGCGCCCATGTGATGGTAGCGAAACGGCCAAGCCACATATTTTGACTAAGGTATAGAGTTTGTCAAGTTAGGGCTTGGAGAGTTAGGTCGTGTAGAGTTAGAAGCTTGACTCTACATGAGATCTGATAGCTTTTTGTCTGTGCGAGCTATATGTGGTCTCGTCTTGGCAACATTTTACATGAAAATGTTTTTGGTGGGATTTCATTTCTTTTTGTAAGTTACTTATGATATGTATAGGTTGATAGGTAGGAGAGTAATAAACACTTATCAAAGTATATATAGGTTTATTAATATTATTCGTAAGTATAAGTACTTAGTATTTGCAGAAGTCTCATACAAATTTCCATCCCCTAATTTAAGGGCTTGGGGGTAAAAGTTCCAAGTTTTAGAATTTTTTTGTTGTTTGTGTACTAATACTAGCTTACATACCAAATTTCAGCTTTCTAGGACTTCAGGAAGTACCCTAAGAATTTTTATGATCATCAGTGAGTCAGTGACGAAATCGGGGTATTTTAGATATCAATAAAATCTAAAGTATAAGAGCTATGCAAATAAGTCGACCACTGACATCATATCCCGAAAATTTTGTTTATCTGGTATAATCCAAACCCAAGTTAAGAAGGTTCAAAAATACGACGAAGTGCTTCGAGAAAAGGTAGGTAGTGCCCTTGCGCTCCGCTTAGCTCGTCTTGGCGGGGGCCGGGGGCACTCCCGTGCCCCCAGATCCAGTTACTTGGTAGCGCCATCTATTGGCAACTTAAACAGTTAGTACCTAGTTCCATTGAAGAATAGCTAGAAGCGCCATCATGCCGACGAGAAAACGAGAAGCTGCCGACCGCTGCTCTTTCGGTGTGTTTTGAGCCTAAATCATAAATCACAAGATATAAGTTGTGCCAGGTTTCCTAGCTTCCAATTCCTCTATACATACTCTACGATGTACCTAATTGATTAAAAAAAACAGTCCCATACTGCCAATTTTATGTAAACAAAAATCTACATCCAATAGATCCAACAACATTTCGGCACTAATCGCATACCGATACCGCTGCATTTCGCGAGGCAATCAATTAGATAATATCAACATTCAATCTCCTGGGAGTCGGCGGCGCTAATTAACAGCCGCTTGAGGCGCTGTTAACGTTGCCTGATAAAAGTTTAGCCATCAACTGGCAACATTATTAGCTGGTATCTAAACTTTAGGAAACTGTGGGAATGTAGACTTGAGATTTTGGCTGGAGGATTGTATTAGACAGGGGGTCAGGTTTTGGAACAGCGTGCTATACAACGTGTAACGCTAAATGCGCAAAACCTCTTAAGGGGTCATTGTACTCATCATTATGAAAAACTTTTATCAAAACGATTTATATGACCAAAACTGAAATCGCGAAAAAAAAAATCAGCTGTTCAGTACATTTCTGTTCGCATAATTCGCCAAAATGTACTGAACAGCTGTTTTTTTTTTCGCGATTTCAGGTTTGGTCCCATACTAAAAGTTGTTCATAATAATGAGTACAATGACCCCTTAAGAGGTTTTGCGCATTTAACGTTACACGTTGTATAAGGTATGTAGGTAATGCAATTTCTATATTTTGCATTGATTAATATAATACAGGTATGCCAAGAAAAGATGTGTTGCGCCGACCTCAATCACTAATATCGATACCCATCACATCTGCAGTTTCACTAGCTAATTTAATTTGACCCGGTATTGGTTTATTTTAGTAAAACATAGTAATTTACATGCACTAGAATGTACATACAATGTATTTGGGGTAAAATAAGTCAAAATGTTTTCCAGTAAAAGAAACTTGATTCTTTTACAAAAATATTCAAGGAAGGTCCATGCGAATTTAGTTAGGTACTAATAAGTCAGTAACAGGAAAGATAAAATAAAACCTCCAAAACTGTAAAATACCTATTTATCCATAACAATTAATAATTAATAAATTAAATACAAAACTCGCAACAGAATATACAAAACTAACCAACTTATAAGTATGTGCGCTTATTATAATAGCCCTAGCACCTACTTATACTAGCTTATACATCACAGCTTAAGCTTATAGCACTAATTAAATATATAAAAAATATTCTGACTGTCCATCGCATATATAAATTTTCTAGAGTACTATTCTCTACGAAATGCTTCACCAGATCATGAAAAAATCAATACACTTAGCATAGATTTATAAAAAAGGAGGACTCCGCGCCACGCATAACGAAAGTGAAGCACAGTAAGGTTGCCGGACCGTTTGTACAAACACGCCTCACGCACACATTTACATCATTTTCTGGCTCCTGAAATACAGGTACTCTAACCTAGCTCTGGTGCGAGGGTCTCAAATTTCTCTGTAACCTATTTACGGCACTACAGAATTTATTTATTTATCATAGTATGCCGACCGGCCGCCGCGTTACGTGACACGAGCGACGGCATCTTTGCAGGTACTCAAATCACGCACACATAGATCGGTAGGGTGCTTCACTTTGAGCGGAGATCTTGCGGTCCAGGGATCTGGGCCGCGAGGAGTCGCTGGAGACTCTGAACAGAGACCCATGGGGGCGCCCCTATAAGATGGTGCGGGAGAAACTCCGCCCATGGGCGCCCCCGCTGACGCAGAGTCTCCGGCCCGAGCTCGTGGAGGACGTGGTGAGCGCTCTGTTCCCTTCGCGAGGGGAACAGAGCGCTCACCACGTCGCACCTTCGCGGCGAGCCTCCTTGCCGGATTGCCGCCGTGGGATCTGGAGGCAAAGGTCCTTGCGCACGTGTGGGAGTGGCGCGAGGAGGCGAAGCGCCGGGGCGTAACTCCGCTGCCGCGAGAAATCACGGTACAGCGGACAGAGCTCCGGCGGGATCTCATGGCGGCATGGAGAGCGCGACTGTCGCAACCCAGCGCTGGGCACGCCACAATAGCGGCGATAAGTCCCCTCTTTGTGGTTAGAGAGGCGCCACGGCGTCCTCACCTTCCGCCTGACGCAGGTCCTCACCGGACACGGTTGTTTCGGGAGGTTCCTGTTTCGCATAAGGCGGGAGGAAACGCCCGGGTGTTACCATTGTGCGGATCGCCCGGAGGACACGGTGGAGCATACAGTGGAGGTCTGCCCGGCTTGGGCAGAGCACCGCCCGTGTTCTCACGGAGGCGATCGGCGGCGGCGATCTCTCGCGTCCGAGCCTGGGGGCCTACTCCCTAAGCACGAAGCCCGTAGTTTCAGCCTTCGTTACGGGCGTTTCTTACTCCGTACCACCTACGGATGGATGATTGGTTCAGGGCCCGAACGAAGTATGAATGACAACATGATTTGCCAGTTGTACCTACTCCCGATGTTTTTGCACGTCCGAAAAATTAAACTTTTACACTTGTTTTGATGTATCGTAATGTCAGACGGACGGATGAACGGACGGACGGAAAGACGGTCGGACTTGGGGCCTACTCCCTAAGCACGAAGCCCGTAGTTTCAGCCTTCGTTACGGGCGTTTCTTACTCCGTACCACCTACGGATGGATGATTGGTTCAGGGCCCGAACGAAGTATGAATGACAACATGATTTGCCAGTTGTACCTACTCCCGATGTTTTTGCACGTCCGAAAAATTAAACTTTTACACTTGTTTTGATGTATCGTAATGTCAGACGGACGGATGAACGGACGGACGGAAAGACGGTCGGACTTGGGGAGTAGGCCCCCTGGTCCAGGCCATGGTGCGGAGCGAGAGTGCATGGGAGGCCGTCACCTCCTTCTGCGAAGCAGTGATGCTCGCGAAGGAGGAGGCGGAACGCGTGAGGGAGAGGCAGCTTCACGCCCTCAGTCGCCGCAGGAGACGCCCTGGGCTGCGGGAATCGCGGGGCGATTTCCGGCCACCGTAGGTGCGGGCCTGCGGACGGTGAGCAGCGGGTAGCTCGCCGTCCGGTAAGGACCAGGCCCGAGTCGACGGCGCGTTGTGTTCCACGCGCGCCTCAAAGAGATGTCAGCAAGTGACGGGGTCCAATAGGGCCGACGCCGCTGGGGTCGCGGATTGTCCGAAGGGGTTACCGCGGCCCTGGCATAGGCAACTGAAGGAACACGGGTGGGTAAAACCCACCCGTCAGTAAAAGTCTGACACGCCCTTCCGCTCCACCCAGAGCGGGAGAAGTTATTTGATGATTTCCCACCCTCAAAAAAAAAAAAGAAAAAAAAAAAGAGGGTGCTTCACTTTCGATTGTTTAAAAAGTTTAAAAATGCTAAAATTAAATTAAAAATTTTAAAAACCCCCAATGCAAAAAAAGAAAAGCGAACATTTAAAAAGTCAAAAAGAATACCTATCATTGAGTAATACCTATTTATATTTAAATTATAGAAATTGATGGATGGCACGATAAGGTTTCTCATTGAAATGGCGCTATAATGTCACGGCGGGGTACCGCATAAGTAAGTCAGACCCTTCACTTGATTGACTATCTACATTATGTATGTAAAATATCCCTGTATAACAATAAAAAATCCCTCTTCTTTTTCTAAGTCGGCTAAAAACAGTCGTATCCATCCAATGGACAGTCAGCATGTTCGTCCAGTATGACTTTATATCATTAATACAATAATAAATAATTGCTGTTAGTCAGCAAAAATGTTTAGATATAAGCTCTTCTGTTGGTAGTCACATAAGCTGATATCAGACGATTCACTTTTTGTTAATTTATGTCTTTCATTTGACACCTTTCACTCGCAAATAATCTCGAATGATCGAAAAAGTATAATGAGGGCGCAAGTGCTAGTCACCGCTTGAGGTATGTGAGCGGTGAGACGGAGGAGCGCGATAGACAAGATTGGCAGACTGCGTTAGCTTGACGTTTGTCTACCTCCCCCGTTTCACCGCTCACATACCTCAGGCGGTGACTAGCACTTGCGCGCTCACTATAAACGAAATGAGCAAATTAATGTTCATTTGTAAGTAATTTTTTCGGTGTCGTATGAACGTGGATTGAAACGAAAACAAAACTTAACTCGAGTGAATCGTCTGATATCAGCTTAATTTGAAAGTGGTCAAAGCGCGGTATCGCGACAGTATTACAGTTCTATTATTTAGCAGCGGTGAATACATCTAACATTGCATTTGCTTTTATTAGCAAAATCGGGTATTGACAGGTTTATTATTCGATTTCTCGAAACTTTAAAAAAGATAAGTAACAGTAAAAAAGAAGGAGTTATCCTGGGACTCCTGGATGGAACGAAGTTCCTTTAGCTGTATATTATACACTAGTTTCTGCCCGCGACTTCGTCCGCGTGAAATTTGAGTCCCCCGCGTTCGTATGCTATCGCCAGCCCGCTATTACTTCATTTTCGTATGGCGTTCTTTCTGACATTTTTTCTTTTTGCTCGGCTCCTGAGGATCGTAGCGTGATGTTAAATTATAATAACCAATAGCCTTCCTCAATAATTGGGCTATCAAACGCAAAAAGAATTTTTCAAATCGGACTGGTAGTTCTAGAGATTAGCGCGTTCAAACAAACACAAAAACAAACTTTTCAGATTTATTATTAGTAAGCTCCTCATTTTGAATCATATTCCACCGGAAAATTTCTCAGGAAAATTTGAATTTTTTGAATAGTTTTTACAGATCACATTTTCTTTATTTCAATGTAAAACCAAAAAATTAATGTAAAATGTAAAATTACAATGTGTGTTCGCAGCACTCCATTTATTTAAGAAAAAAACAGCAAAAAAAAAAACCAGCAATGGGTGTTGAAATACTCTAACGAACGACGCGTGAAATCAGCTGTTCACTTTCTGTCTAGCTAAAGAGTTCATCGAACTCACCGCATACCTATTACCTACCCCTCCCAACCAGTAACAGACACTCCGATTTGTGCACAAAAACACAAACAAATCAGGTTTATTGGATTCCCAAAACATTTCTGAAATAATTTCATGTACCGGTCATCTTAGTATAATATACTGAATTCACCCCATCCAGTTTGCGGAGGGCTGTCCCTTACACCCTGTATATCTAATACAAAGCCATCTAGTGTGGCCTCAAGTTTGTTACTGTGGTCTTAGTTTTTAGCAAGATAAAAAACTATACTAGATGGCTCTGTAAGATAAGATAAGATAAGATAATATTTATTTTGTGAAACATGAGTATAGGTACAGGTCTTATAATATACAAACACACAACATAATATACATATGTATTAAAAAACAAAAAATTTTGACACTAAACTGACGTCATAACGCTTTTTCGTTATGTCACAATTTCTGCCACTTTACTCCTACCAAAAGCCGCTTTAAAGAACTTCGTTCCAAAGAAAAGTGTTTCAGGTCAAAGCGTAATTTTCTTACGTTTTGTTCATCAAGATTATGACAGCACTACTGTGATCTGACGTCATAACTCAGTAACAACATGGTAACTTGTCTTTTCTGAAACATCTTTAAAACCAGAATTAATTCATGTGTATTTTTTGTAGTCAAATACCCTATTTTCTTAATTCCATTTTCGTTAAGTCTAAAATGTGTTATCTATTCCAGTCTATAGCAGTTCTACGTTATTAAGGCGAATTTTTCCTAGCACAATTTCTATGCAAGCGTGACTCTTTGCTTCTGCTGGAAACTCGATATCATTTTCTGTTCTGTCGTCAAACTCTCGCCGCGGAATCTTTTGTATCTGGAAAGAGGTTTTACAAAATTATAAATACTGCTTAGGTAAAAATTCGCACTCTTTCGAAAAAGATAATAACTTTCCGGCCAACAAATTACTGTCTTGACTTGTCTAAATGATGCCAAAAACAAAAGCTGTAAGTTATAGAGGTCTGAGGAAAGTTAACTCATCCTCTATAGAAAAGCGAGGTTCCTCCGACCAGACGGGTGTTGTGTCTGGTGGGCTACTGCCCGCAACGATTAATGTCGGGACTTTAATCAATTTACACACTACAATATGTAAAACTTACATCATATCGTAGAAAAATCTCTGTTGGATAGATAGTGAAGGCTTCGTCTCTGCTAAGGCACTATCTATGTCTTCCTTGTACACCACCACAGATTCCATAGTCTTCTCCTCATTCGCCGTCTAGAAAAAACATATTATGTTAAGTACATTTAGAAAATTCCCTTCAAATGAGACGATTTTGCAAAAAGAAAGTTTTCTGGTGACCGTTGGTGTATACCGTATGATGTGTTTCGTGTGACTATACTTTAGAATGTTAGAAACACTCGCCGTTATCATTAATGAAAATTACAAATAATAACGGCCCCACTAGGGAGCCCTGCGGTACACCAGAGGGGATGGTTGACCAAGAGGATATAAAGCCACTGAGGACCACTGCTTGTGTCCTATTTTGCACATACGATGAGAATCAACTGTATAGGTCTCTCCGAATGCCCAAGTCGAAAGCTTCCTCAGTAGAATGTAATGATCGATCCTATCGTTCGCCTTGCTACAATCATTATAAATTGCGTCGACCTGGGATCCATTATCCAAGTGTTCAGTAATATAATCTGTGACCAGAACCAGGTTCAAATCTGTAATCTTCCTATCAGGAACTCGTGTTGTTGAGGACTCAAGCTACAAACCACACTGCTGTACAACTGATTATAAACTATGAGTTCCAATAAGTTTTGAAATTGGCTTATAATATCAATTTTGTCACTAGCACTCTTTTCATGGATGTGAGATATGAAAGCAGATTTCCATAAAGCAGGTGTTTCGGTCTCTTACCAGTTGTGTCTCCAGCCTGGTCAATTGTGCAGTGACTAATATAGACTTGAGGTCAGCCGGCGAGTACCCTTCTGTATGCTCTGCTAACTCCTGAAGGTCTACTGCCTCATCTACTAGCACGCTTTTCGTTAATGTTCGGAGGACTTCGTAGCGGCCTTGCTGAGGGAGAAAAATAGAGAAATTATATTTCGGATCATAGAGAAAAGATACATTTAAGGTGCTCATTTCATGGCAAATGTTTATCTGGAAGCAACCAATCATTTTTATAATAGTTTACACCTATTACCCCACTCAGTTATCTATTTTAGTATTATTTAGTCTAAGGGCCAATGTTTCAATCTTCAGACAACTTTTATCTGAGGAATCAGCTTTTCTATAGAAAATATTTAAAATCGCTTCAGATAAAAGTTACCCGACGATTGAAATATCGGCGCTTTTGTAACAAAAAAGATTAAATATTGGTTGTAATGGAATTTAAACTTTGTCTTGAATGACATTAGTTTGTGTTTCTAATACTCTAAACACAGATAGTCTGTGTGACCGCGTTGTTCTTCTAAAATACGCAACGGCTTTTATTGCGGTTTTCACTAGAGAATTAATTCCGAAAGGTTTATGTGTATAATCATCATCATTTCAGCCCGGAATAACCCTCTGCTGGGCATAGGCCTCCCCTTTTTTCCCCCATACTTCTCGATTCCGTGTTTCCCGCGACTTTGACGATACCATCAACCCAACGCGCTTTTGGACAGCCCTGGTTTCTTTGGTCTAACCTTGACCACAATTCAGTCACAACTTTACACCGTCGGCAATTTCCTCGTCTAACTAGAGGTCCCGCCCAACTCCACTTGAAGCGCATAGCTCTGTCCCCAAACGTCGTAGACTTTCGACCGACGCGCGACGACGGATTTCGATGTTACGCACTCGATCTAGTAGGGTCATGCCCAGCATAACATAACATAGCGCATTAACATTAAACTTACATAAAATAGAGAAATCCTGATGTTTTGTCAAGGTGCGGGTCGCTAGTTAATCTAAGATTCTGATTTCAAGTTTAGTACTAACTCGGTCAGGTAGTGCGCAATACACGTGGCGCTGCAGGCGGCCGGCCCTCAGTAGCGCGGGGTCCACCAGGTCGGGCCGCGACGTGGCCACCAGCACGGGGCCCCGGGCCCCGCCCTCGGCCCCGTCCAGGCGAGATAGGAGCTGGTTCACTACTCTATCTGTTACTCCTGTTGAGTCGTGGCCTCGTCTAAGAAAAATACAATTAATTAACAGGAAAGTACGGCTCTTGTATGTAACTAAGTCCAATAAGTGAAGTGATTTTTAAAGGTCACTATTTTATGAAATGTTTGATGGTACAATGCGATTCAACTAAGAATAGGAACGTCACCACCTCTAACTGTCAACTGAAACTTGAAATATACGGCTTGCAAAGTTTTGTAGTGTTATAACCTTATCCATTTTAGTTGTTTTTGGAATTTGTTTTTGTTATGTCATTGACTTTGCAAATGTATAAACGAGGTGCTGTTTTGATAAATCTTCACAATATGGCGCAAGGTCATTCCTATTCTTAGTTGAAACGCATTGTAACATTGTTAATGTAACTACGAATCACTCGATGACTATTGCGAAAAACTAAAGGCGGTTGTTAAACGCGAAATTTTGATAGGTGTCAAAATAAATACAAAAATACGAGCATTGCATCTAGAAAACTAAAGCAGATAACGAACTAAAAAGTCTAGCTCATCGCTGTTTCAAAAGTTTTACGTAAGCTTTACCCAGATATTAGCTACTGTTTATTCAACGTATATGAAAAATTAAAATCTTGCAGGGTAAAAATACTTCATGATCGCATTCCCTAATAGGCGTTATTAATCATCATCATGTCAGCCGAAAGACATCCACTGCAGGACATAGGCCACCCCCAAGCATCGCCACTTCGACCGGTTCTGTGCTTCCTGCATCCAGCGGATTCCTGCGGCCTTCACAAGGACGGTCCACCTTTTAGGAAGCCTTCCAACGTTGCATCTTCCGGTGCGCGGTCGCCACTCCAGAACCTTTCCAGGCCCCATCGGCCATCTGTTCTCCGAGCAATGTCCCTGCCCACTGCCACTTAAGTTTGGCAACTGTTCGGGCTATGTCGGTTGCCTTGGTTCTCCTGCGAATCTCTTCATTTCTGATTTGATCACGTAGGGAAACTCCAAGCTTAGCCCTCTCCATTGCCCTTTGGGTGACTTTTAGCCTTCTAATAATATGTTATTATAAATAAATGAAAATGCGTACAAAATATGAAGCGAGGTGGACACTTACAATAACAACTTACTTGGGCGCGAGACTGTCGAACTCATCGAAGAACAAAATGCAAGGCCTCTTCATGTCCGCTCTGTTGAAAAATAAAACATACAAAGCTTTGTTAAAATCCATCTATCCGAGGCCCGATGCCCGAGACATTGGAAAAATTCGTAAATATAATTTTATTCGAATTTACTTTTTAGTTCTTCCCAAATACACTTGCGTGCAAAAAAATTGGCCCACCCTATGCTCTCTATTTGAGAGACGATAGCTCAAAGATATTAATGTATTTATTTTAATTATTTTATACTGTGTGAAGGTAGGTAAGATAAAGTTTATTTACACATACACATATACTATGATAAAAGCAATATTCTTGACAAGATCGACTCGATTCTTCTGATGTTCTCATCAATCACTTTTGTTTGAAAAAACTGCGGGACTTTTTTTTGTCAGTGAAGTTGACATAAGCTTAATTTTGTTTATTACTGTTCGTTTATTGATAATTTGACTTGAGTTTTTAACCAACTTGAAAAAAAGGAGGTTTTTCATTCGATCTGTATGTTTTTAAATTCGCGTTTTTCTCAAAAAGTAATGAATCAGTTTTGATATTTTTTTCATTTACGTAATCTACATACAGTCAGGAAGGTTTTAGTACACAATATATTAGGTTATTGTTAATTAAACTTGTTAAATTTTCTCCTTTCATATCGAAGAGAATGGGGTGGGTCGATTTTATTGCACGCAAGTGTAGATCGAGCCTATCATAGATTTCATCTTTCAAAATCGCTCCCACATTATTTGGATTTCATTTGTCCATGGTCAGCAAAAGCAAATAATGGAAATACTAATAATACCTAATACAAATTCAGGTTTCAATGTCTATTGCGCTTCAATGACATTGACAGGTTTGTTGATATTTTGGTGAAATTGTTTCGTGTATGCCAATGACGTATTATAGATAGACGCGTCATACACGAACATCAGTGCTTTCAAAAACAGCGTAAGCCATGATGTACCAACATACCAGTATATACTGGCCGCAAAGAAAAGGAAAGACGCATGCCGATACCTGTTGTAAGAAAGAGATGAATATACTTATTTAGTTACGTCACTAGCTGCTGCATGTTCACTGGCGCGCGTGCGTGACTGATATCACGCCGGGCAATTACCCTTCATTTAATTTCCCATTTTTGAGCCCGGGTAACGCATCTAAAGGTAATTAATATATCATTGGTGTATGCATGTATTTTTTTCCTTTATTTATTCGATAGTTTACATCGCCTTACAGTAGTTAAAAAAATATTCAATGACAAAAAAGCAATTGAAAATATGTACCTACTTAAAAAAAGATAAAAATTGCCAACCGACACGGGCACCTAAATGCCCTACATTTTGGCGCGCTTCGTGTGACGTCATAGTTTATGTCAACAAACAAACAAGAAATCGCAAACACTCCTACATACAAAGCCCATTGAAATGTATTGTTGTCATTGACATATAGGTTACATTCGTTCTGAACAATGGCGTCGCTTTTCAAATGTTTAAAATTCCCAGTTTTTTTGCACTTTTTAAATAATTAATTTCTTGCTCAAAGAGACATAATAATTAAAAATATTGGTGGAAACATCATTCTGCAGTAAGTAATACAGTTTATTAAAAAAAATATTTGACCCTTATTTGAATAACATGCATATTCCCTATTGTATCGTGTGAATGACAACGATTCTCGCAATTTATCCCGATGGGGGGCGCTATTGTACATGTAGACCTGTCAAATTCAGAACTACACATCGTCAATCATGGAAACCACATCCGTATTGTATGTGATTTCCATGGAGATTTAGCACAATACGATTAAAACGAAATGTAATGTTATAAAATTCAACGTCAAGAAAGTATTACGTATAATGTTGATGAAAAGAGATGGGTATACAATTTCCGTTCCTTCATTTTTGATCGGATTACGATTCTCGCAATTTATCCCGCTTGGCGCGCTGTTGTAGATGTAGACTTGTCAAATTTAGAACTACTCAAATTATTTAGCCATTGTGAAAAAACAAGATGGCGGCATCCGATCGGATTTTGGGCACGCTTCAAAAGTTCTTTGTACAGTCAGCAACAAAAGTCGATTAACACTAAATTATTGAGAAAAATACTTCATTAAAATCGGAACAGATGTAAATTTTGACATCGATGCGGACGAGTACTTCGACGCCTAAGTGTCCTTTTGTTTTTGTATTTATTTGTATATTTAGTTAGTCATTTACTTTAGTACTAGTATAGTGTTAATTTGTATATTGAATGAATAAATTTTAAAGAAAACTAACTCTTTTCTAATAAATGAAATGCTTATTTTATTTTATTTTATTATCTCAAAAAAACTTACAGCTAGGTTATAGATAGTTTAACATTAGTGACAGAAGGCCAATTCCAAGTTTTCACTGATAAAACTAAAAGCAGGTTCTCGAATCATTTTATGTTAATTTAGATGATGTCAAAAATTAGCAGTCTTACCAACTTCTGCTGCTGACGTACCTACAACTATACTATGCTATACCAAAAAATTATACTAACTTGTCAAATATATCCCTGACAGCCTTCTCGCTCTGTCCGATATACTTGGACAGCAGCTCGGGCCCCTTCACGGTGATCATGTTCATGTTGGTCAGGCGGGCGAGGCAGGAGCCTATGTGCGACTTGCCGGTTCCGGGCGGCCCGTAGAGCAGCACCCCACAGGACTGAGACGGGAATAGGGCTGGGTACTGTGGGGAAAATAGGTAAGCTTAAATTATATTAAATCGTACTAAGGGCCGAAGCCAACTCGCAGAGGCCCCTTAGACAATTTTGAGAATGCACCAACCGACGATTATCCCTGTATGCACTATGCAAGTGCACCCAAGCCCACAGTGCAGGACTATTGCAGAACATGCAACACAAAACATTATTAGGCTATGGGTTTGGGTATTTAGAATAAAATATAATAAAGCTGAAGTTTCAGCTTTAGTGGAGCTCGTGGCTAAGTAATAACAGCCGCACGGGTCGATCCATCAAGTTAAGCTATGCTTGCCGGGGTTGGCCAGTGGGATGGGTGACCATTTTCACATGCCGAGACTCCTCCGTGTCTCGGAAAGCACGTTAAGCCGTTGGTCCCGGCTGTCATTCGTGGATCTTTGACAGTTGTTACGGGTCGTCAGAGGCCCGAAATTCTGACAACCAGTCTTACCAAGGGTATCGTATTACCCAGTTACTGGGTTGTGGAGGTCAGATAGGCAGTCGCTCCATGTAAAATACTGGTATTCAGCTGCATCCGGTTAGACTGGAAGTCGACCCCAACATAGTTGGGAAAAGGCTAGGCAGATTGATTGACTTCTTCAATAAACGTAGGTTTTATTCTATCACTCACCATAATCGGCCAGAATATACACTCGGTAAGTTCCTGCTTGACATCTTCTAACCCTCCCACGGGTCCCCAGATATCGAATTCGTTGGCTTTCTCCTCATCCTTGGTTATATCTTCTACTAGGCGTGGCTTTGGGTCGTTGGGATTGGATTCTACAAGAGATAGAACGAATGAAAATAAATCACATGTCAATTAATCCTAAGCATTGAAGTTTAAACATGAAATCTTCACTGAATGAACACTCTTTTGGAGATTTTATTGAACCAATTTGTTTCAAGAAATAAAAGGTGTTGGAAATTATAAATCAGTTTTAAAATTCAACACCATATTTGCATAGTAAAAATCCGGTCAAGAGCGAGTCGGACTCGTGCACCGAGAGTTCCGTTCCGATTTCTGAAGAAAGTGTGCTATTTAGAGAAATCGTTTTATTTGTCCTGTAATCTTTTTAAAAAGTTATCATTATATTTTTAAAGTTTAACTACAATTTGAGCGCAGCCGTAGCTCTATAGGGTCAATAGAACCCGAAATACAGCACTTCAAACATTGGTGCAGACTTAGGTATTAGAATAAACCAGTTTTTTCCAGTGGCTTTGCCCGCGCGGATGTCGGAAAAAAATCTATAAAACTTCCATGAAAAAATACATTATGTTCTTAGTTCACTTACTTTTCTTTTTTACAGCTTTAAATATTTTCTTGTTCAAATAATCGATGATATCTCTGACACTGCTCCCGGCGGTGTCCGTCGCTAGCTTGATGACGTCATCGGCTTCTATCTCAAACTCTTGACGTATCTTATCGTTTAGTAAATGCTTGAATAACTCGGTTCTTTCTGCCTAAAAATACAGTGAAAAGTAAACACTTATAGTCAACACAACAGTGCCTAAAAGTGACCCCTATATTCAAAATTAATTTATTTACTTTAGCCGTACGTGTTTGGGTCACAGAAATCCATATGTGTACCAAATTTCAACTTAATCGGTTCATTATATTCGGAGCAAATTGGCTGTGACAGACGGACAGACGGACAGACAGACAGACAGACAAACAGACACATGAGTGATCCTATAAGGGTTCCGTTTTTCCTTTTGAGGTACGGAACCCTAAAAACACTACAAAGTGAAAAATAAATAATTGCGGCAGTCGGTGTCTTTGGTTTTGTATTTTCGTTTTTTGCCAACAACTTAATTAGTTATTTTTGAATTTGGAGTTTTCTTTTTTTAAGTCAGTTGTTTTTTTTTATTTTGTAAAATAGGTAATAAAATAAATAATAATAAAAAATATACTTGGACATTTCACACAACGCCATCTAGTCCCAAGCTAAGCAACCTAATGCTTGTGTTATGGTAACGAGATGGCTGATAAACTACTTATATACATTTTTTTTTTTTTTTTTTTTGTAAATAGATACATATTATAAATAGAAAAACACCCAGACTCGGAACAAATACTTGTAGGTTGTACAAATATTTGTTCCGTGCGGGAATCGAACCCGCGACATGCTGAGCAGCAGTCAATCGCTCAACCACTGCGCCAACCGTGTCGTCAAAGTAGTTTTTATTTCTCACTTTTTAGTTGTGGTACCTACCCCACACAAATTCGAATGTGGTATTCGTACCTGCGAAATAAATTAGAACATCATCCACATAGATTATATCGTCGCTAATTTAACTAGCTGACGTATCTGACATTTTGGACTAAGCCGATAGCCGACCTTAATATTACTCTATTTAGGTCGGCTATCGGCTTAGTCAAAATGTCAAATACGTCAGTTAGTTAAATTAGCGACGATATGTGGGAAAAATACGTACTAATTCAAATTCTAATTCTTTATTTCAGCCATAGATCCATATATAGTATAGCCTTAGCCTAATTGTTAATAATAAAAAAAAATATTTAAAATATTAATTAATTGGCGACATGGACATCTGTGCGCACATGTCTACCCGCCCAGTGCCTGATAAACGGCCCATCTATTTTATCCGACGTTGTTAGGACTACCTCTGAAACCCGCACCATAGGGGCACATCGCTTGCGCACTAATGAAACTAACTCAAAAACTACTCAAGCAAAGTTAATAAATTTTACATGGGACCAACTTCCGGGTATACCCTCTCCTTTTTTTAAATATTAAATACTATAACAAACCTTTTCTAACTCAGGCACATCAAACTGAGCAGTGAACAATGGTTTCCCGCTAAATTGTCTCAACGTTGGATGGAGATCCTTCATACTCAGTGACGTCATCAGCACACACACCCCAGCACAAGTCTGTAGCAAGTGCTTTATTACTACTGCTAACCTGCAACGGTAAATATAAGCCGCTTTATTACAAAACGAGGTTTTTCTTCTGTCAGGGGGCTTATTACAAAACGAGCTTTTACTTCTGTCATGGGGCTTATACAAAACGAGGTTTTTCTTCTGTCATGGGGCTTATTACAAAACGAGCTTTTACTTCTGTCATGGGGCTTATTACAAAACGAGCTTTTACTTCTGTCATGGGGTTTATTACAAAACGAGGTTTTTCTTCTGTCATGGGCCTTATTACAAAACGAGCTTTTACTTCTGTCATGGGGCTTATTACAAAACGAGCTTTTACTTCTGTCATGGGGCTTATTACAAAACGAGCTTTTACTTCTGTCATGGGGCTTATTACAAAACGAGGTTTTTCTTCTGTCATGGGCCTTATTACAAAACGAGCTTTTACTTCTGTCATGGGGCTTATTACAAAACGAGGTTTTTCTTCTGTCATGGGCCTTATTGCAAAACAAGCTTTTTCTTCTGTCATGATTTAAAGTGTCATCGAGCCAGTTTTTGTAATAAGAACCTAGCTGTGATAGAAATACAAAACTGATAACTTAGTTCGGTACTAAGTTGTCAGTTTTGTAAAACTAACATCTTAATATATCGGAATAAAGATCGAAATTCAAAAAAGGGTTCATGGTTTAAACCTGTGTTTGAAGATGAACCTTGTTTTGTAATAAGACGGAAGTAGTTATAGTAAGGTCCTATTTCACAGTGTCTGGATAGGCTGGAAGTGCCCACACACTATACAACGTTCGTCAGTTGTAATAAGTCTTAATTTTGTATGAACAACAAATAAGCTTTCGTCAAAGTTGAATTAGTTGTTCATACAAAATTAAGACTTATTACAACTGGCGAAGGTCGTTATTATTTAACATATTTTTCCGCATAATTGTGACACGATAGCTGCGTGGGCACTTCTACCACGTAAATTCCATTCAACAGACTTTGGATGAATTTTCATTGCCCGATTAATTTTCATTGCCCGATTAATTATTCAGAAATCGAGGGGGCTGTGGCTAAGTAATATCAGCCGCACGAGTCGATCTAACCTGATCTACGCTTGCCGCGGTTGTTCCGTGGATGGGTGACCATCTTTACATGCCAAGACCCTCCGTGCCTCGGAAAGCACGTTAAGCCGTTGGTCCCAGCTGTCATTCGTGGATTTTTGACAGTCGTTACACGAATCGTCAGGAGCCCGAAAGTCTAAAAACCCGTCTTACCAACGTATTACCCAGTAACTGGGTTGTGGAAGTTAGAGGCAGTCGCATCCAGTTAGACTGGAAGCCGATCCCAAAATCACCATCATCTGCCTAGCCTTTTCCCAACTATGTTGGAGTCGGCTCCCAGTGGGAGCTGCATCCGGCTTGGCTCTCAGTCAAACCGGATGCAGCTGAATACCAGTATTTTACAAGGCGCGACTGCCTATCTGACCTTCACAACCCAGTTACTGGGTAATACGATACTCCATGGTAAGACTGAAGCCGAGCCCAACATAGTTCGGAAAAGGCGAGGCAGATGATGATGAGTTATTCCGAACTCATCTGAAATTGGATTGTGATACAGACAGTGGCGTAACTATACCGTTCGAGGCCCGTGGCAAATTCATCGGTTTTTTTACTACATGTGTATAATAAATGTTGGGAGTTGGGATTCTCCTCTGACCGGGGGCCCCTTCCGGCTAGGGGCCCGTGGCATTTTGCCGACTTGCCACCCTGTAGTTACGCCATTGGATACAGATGGTAGAAATCTCATCGTACATTGCAAACTATTTACAAAATACTTATTTGCGTACATTAGTGAAAATTTTCTTTGACTGTGCAAGCACTTATGACACTTTAATCCTACAATGATCTAAAAGAAACTGCATGACGGCATGCACTATATTTAATTCAGGATTCTGATTTATCTATATGTCATAGTCAAAGGTCGATACGCTGTCTCTTCGCGGAATGACTGGTTTATCCTGGGTTTGACTAAAGCCTTCAGGCAAACCTCGAAATAAATTCCAATGTTAGCCTTTGACTAAAGTATTTTTGGTCAAACCTAGAAGTTCCTAACTTTTCAGTCAAACGTCGAAAGTAAAAAAATCTGTTTCGGACTTTGCCTAGTCGATCCTAGAAGCGTTTGGCAGACTCGGTCAAACGTCGACGTCAGGGGCACCCCGAGGTTCGGTACGGTACCGGTCTTAGGGGCCCCGCGCAGCGGGGCTCCGTCGACCTGCTGACGAAAACCTTAACCCAAGCCTAACCTAGGTGTTTTGAGGTTAGTTAGTTTGACTGGTCAAACCCCGATTTCATTAAATTGAGTTTCTACGTTAGCCTGACCAAATTAGTTTCTCCTAGGTTTGACTAAAATTCTTTAGTCAGAGGCCGAAAAACTTCATTTGTTTGGGCTTTGACTGAGACTTCAAGTCAGATCTGAGGATTGACTAGTCAAACCTAGGAGCGCCGGAGCTTCGAGGTTTGACTATCACTACATAGTATAAAACAAAGTCGCTTCCCGCTGTCTGTCTGTCCCTATGTATGCTTAGATCTTTAAAACTACGCAACGGATTTTGATGCGGTTTTTTTTAGTAGATAAGATTGATTCAAGAGGAAGGTTTATATGTATAATAAACGCGGGCGAAGCCGGGTGCATAAGCTAGTCCATACTAATATTATAAATTCGAAAGTAACTCTGTCTGTCTGTCTGTCTGTCTGTCTGTCTGTCTGTCTGTCTGTTACCTTTTCACGCCTAAACCACTGAACGGATTTCGATAAAATTTGGCAAGGCTATAGATGGTATCCTGGGGACGGACATAGGCTACTTTTTTTTCATAAATAATCCTACAGGGGGTGATATAGGGGATGAAAGTTTGTATGGGAAACTCAGTATTTCTTAAGTTAGGGATGTGAAAATTAAAATGTATGCTTTTGATAGGAAATTAAGAAATATGCGGTTCAGCGTTTTTGAAAAATCATCCCCTAAGGGGGTAAAATAGGGGTTGATTTTAAAATTTACAAAACTGCACGGATTTCGATAAAATTTGGCAAGGCTATAGATGGTGTCCTGGGGACGGACATAGGATACTTTCAAAAACAATACTACAGGGGGTGATATAGGGGATGAAAGTTTGTAAGGGAAACCCAGTATTTCTTAAGTTAAGGATAACAAATTTATTCTATTGGTAGGAAATTAAGAAATATGCTGTTCAGCATTTTTGAAAAATCATCCCCTAAGGGCGTAAAATAGGGGTTGACTTTAAAATTTACAAAACTGTACGGATTTTGATGAAATTTGGCAAGGCTTTATATAGCATCCTGGGGAAGGACACAGGCTACTTTTGGTCTTAAAAATAATCCTACAGGGGGTGATATAGGGGATGAAAGTTTGTATGGCAAACTTAGTATTTCTTAAGTTAGGGATGTGAAAATTAAAATGTAAACTTTTGATAGGAAATAAAGAAATATGCGGTTCAGCGTTATTGAAAAATCATCCCCAAAGGGGGTAAAATCGGGGTTGATTTAAAATTTACAAAACTGCACGGATTTCGACAAAATTTGGCAAGGCTTTATATAGCATCCTGGGAAAGGACATAGGGTACTTTCAAAAACAATACTACAGGGGGTGATATAGGGGATGAAAGTTTGTAAGGGAAACCCAGTATTTCTTAAGTTAGGCATAACAAATTTATGCTATTGGTAAGAAGTTAAGAAATATGCGGGTCAGCGTTTTTTTAAAAATCATCACCTAAGTAGGTAAAATAGGGGTTGATTTTAAAATTTACAAAACTGCACGGATTTGGATAAAATTTGGCAAGGCTATAGATAGCATCCTGGGAAAGGACATGGGCTACTTTTTGTCTTAAAACATAATCCTACAAGGGGTGATAAAAGGGATGAAAGTTTTTATGGGAAACCCAGCATTTCTTAAGTTAGGGATATGCCCTATGTTTTCCACATGAACGTTCCCATGGGATATTTTCCGACATCTACGCGGGCGAAGCCGCGGGCAACAGCTAGTAACATATATAAAAAAGCAATCTTCGATCTTACCTCTGATAATAAGCAATATCCTGAGGCGAAGCACCTTCCACATTCGGCGGCACCAGTGAGTCCACGTCATCACAGATCAGCACAGCCGGACTGTGTTCCTGACACATCAGGATAGCCTTACCCAGCACTTCTGGAATGTCCTTCCGACCTCTGAGGGACCGGCAGTGGAGAATGTGGGACCAAACTGTCAGCTCCTTCTGGATTATCTGGCAGAATGAGGATTTTCCTGTGCCACTTAGACCTGTGAAATAAAAAAGGGCGTTTTTTGTAAATCATTTGATGAAATATGGCAAAAGTTAAATGAAGATTTGTACTATACTCTGATTATTAATTTGCTAGACTAAAATGACATAACGTAACTATACCGTATTCACGATGGGATGAGACACCGAAACAAACCCCTTTTACAGTCCGTTCAACCGATTTTGACTTCTATTACGTAGGCTTAAGGATGGCATTAAAGGCAAAAAGTGGTTACAATACCAACTGTTTACTGCAGCTGCCATTTGTCATGCCACCAACGATATAGAAGCCAAAATCGGTTGAACGGACTGTAAAAGGGGTTTGTTTTGGTGTCTCATCCCATTGTGAATACGGTATAGACTAAAATCACAGTATAATAATGTTACAGTAGTTTATCTTCATAGAAAACGGCCGAAATGACGCGCTTCGAAATCTCAGTATATACACAGAATAGTAAAGCTACAGTAATTTATCTGAAGAGTGACCTGGAATTAATTACCTACGGCCGCTCGGTAGATAATTACGCGTCCGTCCGTGCGTAACTGCCGCGCACTCGAACTGTTGCCTTCTGGTTTAAACAGATTTCGAAGCGCGTCGTTTTGGCCGTTTTCTATGAAGATAATCTACTGTAACATTATTATACTGTGGTATATACCAGTACGCAACAGTTCGAGTCCGCTATTGGCTCCTGCAACACAAATATAACTAGCGCAGGAGTCAGCGAATTCTAGTTTGTTGTACTAGCTGTATAAAACAGCTAGTAAGTACAACTGGAATTCCCAATAAATAATTTTTGTATATATTTTTTTTTTTTGTATTATCAGCGTCTGCAACTCTGCCACCAAACGATGCTTGACCAACACTAGTCCTTTACAATACGCTTTCACTAAATAAAAACCTTACGTAATAAATGCGGCGTAAAGTTATGCTTGGTAGCAGCTGGATGAGAGTTGCCGAAAATCGAGTTGAATGGTGTGCAAAAGGAGAGGCCTACGTCCAGCAGTGAACTGCTTTAGGCTGATGATGATGATGATGATGATGATGATGAAAGTTACGCTAAACTTAAACTTCAAAAATGTATCCGAATTTTAAACTGGTCTTTACTCCGCGTTTATTATTATGGAGAAGATCGGCATTCCTGATTGGATAAATAATATTCTGGGGATATATAAACACCAAATTCTGCCTACATGATAAAAAATGTAGCAAAGCAAGTAAGCAATTAATGAAGATACTTACCAGTAATTAAAACATTACTCTTAATTTCAGAAGCACCTTTAAAAGTTGCTTCTCTATGTATCTCAAAGTTCACATGGGACAAAACTTTCTCAATCAAAGACTCCGTAGATTTCATTGTCCTACAATAATTCTTGTAATCGTAATCAAGTTTGGAAATCACTGCTTTTGGTAATACCATGTCCGTATCATTCAAACATTTAGCAGCTATTGTACAATTCCTAAATGATTCCGAATTCAACATTGTGAATTTCAATTTCTCTGGTTTTAATTTAAATTGTATAAAGCCAGTACTAATTTCTGTATTCTGTTTTATCAGTCCATTGTTTATAAGGAACTTTTTGCCCGAATGTGTGCTGCTTATGACACAGTTCTTGAAGCTCTCCATGACATCCTGGTCTGATTGTTTTTGGTCTGAATAAGTCACTATATCGATATGGTCAGGTTGGTCGATGCTATCTCCTATAAGAGTAAAAATTATTCTCATTCCATTCTCAATATTAATTATGGCATTCAACGATTTTGGTATAAGTACTGTAGGTATGTTTCTGTTGTGTACTTCACGGCACAAACTTCTGTAGATCACAGAGTCTATTGGAACGATTTCTACACAAACATCATTTATCATTATATTATTATTCTCACTATCATCATCGCTTTCATTTAGGATAGACGGTATATTCGTCATTGTAGACAGAATAATGGTCAAGTCTTTATACTTTTCTTCAAGAAAGTCCTCATGAATAAATACTGTATAGGGATGTATCAAGTTTCTTTTACCATCACTGTCAATAGGGACTGCTCTTAGGACTAACTTCTTTGGTACATTTAAGTATGGAGCCAGCATTCCTTTGTTTATTGTACCAATGGTTTTAAAATGTTCCGTTTCTTTAGGGACATTGATAGTTGGAGCAGGGTATTTATGTATGCTGTTGAAAGCATCGATTTTGACAATAATTTGGCTATGGTTGACTAGGATGCCTGTCTGTTTCGGTGTGAACACTATTGGTAGTGATGCTGAGATCCAAACTACAGTCTTTTGATTGGCTACTACTAGACGTAGTTGATCTAGTATCCGCATTTGTAGAAGTTCTGTATTATGTTCCTGAAATAAATTGTGTATTAATTAGAATAATTTTTCACCACCCAAAACTTTCAACATTTTAATTCACAAAAGTTCCCATTGTAATGAAGCTTATGAATATGATGTAACACAAAAATGTTATCAGTAACGGTAAACAATGAATCTAAAGAGAACACAGCAGTGTCATGACAGGACTCACTTTTCCCAAACTAAATAAGATTCGGCCAATTTTACTGGGATGATTTGATACTTAACCCTTCGTAAGCCAAAACGTGGATCTACACAAGACACAATGGCTTTCTAATTATTTCTGTAATTACGGCATACAAAAGGTTAATCCTTACTGATAATGAAATGAGAAATTGCCTTAACTATCACCACAATTTGCATTTTGATAAGAGTTTGCAGTGAAACAAATGCTAAACGTACCAAAATCTCCTGATCATCAGGACTATCAGTCTCCACGTAAAGCTCGTCCAGCACCTTCACATCAGCATACGGAGACACAAACACGTCTGCTGCCTCCTGTAGTCCCACCATTCGACTGTATATGGGGTTGCAAGCTATGTGGCCCTCTGGGACACCGCTGTTGAACACTACCCATAGGAGGATCTGCTTGTCTCGGCATAGAACTTGGACGCATTGGGTCTGGAATACGTCAATTTATGGCAAAATAGTCTCTCTCTGATATGAATTTAAAATGTGTGCTTTTAAATGTTTATATGTAACGTCTCTTGTATGTACCATCGGGAAAAGCCAGGCCTTTCCAATTTTGAAACAATTTTGCTTACAAAAGTTAGTTACAAAATTTTGCTTACGAGAGCAAAGGACCTTAAGGGCAGGGTTTCTTCAATTAATCACTGTATACAAAAAGCAACTTTAAGTTGTAAAGAAGTTCGTTTTGTCCAAAACTTGCACAAAATTAATGCAAGGACATGATGCAGCAATAACATTGCACAATTTCTAAGACCCCCCTAAGACGACTCACTAACCAAGCTTTTAAATCCATTATTATTGAAAACTTAACAATATATTTTTGAGCTATTATTGATTAGTAAAGCGCTGCTATGAAAGAATATGAATAATAATAAATCAGTATTTGTTAACAAGGCCAATGTTGTACAAAAACAATGGAACAAAAGAAACATTTGTATAGAAGTAAACAACATTCTAACCTCAATGATTAGCGTTACTGAACTAAATAAAACAAATTTGTTTTAAATTTACACAGTAAGGTCAAGGCTTTCAAACCTAATCATTAAATGGTCAAACTATTCACCTGTTCATTATTTGTGCTGTACTTTGGACTGATATAAGCGAAGCAAGTCTTTTCATGGGTAAAAGTTACTTTCAGCTTGACTCCACCCAACATTTTTATTTCAGGCACTGTAATACTTTCATGAGGTATCTTGAGTTTATAAAAACAATTATTTTGTTATCAATTTATTATTATTTTTGTATAAAAATCAAAACAGAGTGTACAATGACCACAGTCTACAAATTACTTATCAAACGCGTTTCGATGTAGAACAGAGTTACTTTATTGAGCATTATTACCGCAGCCGACTGTTAGTGAAACTGTTGAAAATTAATAAGTTAATGATTTATTTAACTTAAAAAACTAATAACTTCTTCATTAACCATGTAGTTACCAAGTAATTATTCATAGCTTAAAGTACTTGACAGTTAGATATTTTAATGTAACAAAATAATTCTAAAATGCATAAAAATATCTTATGCTAAAAAGTGTATGCTTTAATGAAACTGGAACGTCCCAGATACTTTGGTAATTTGACATTTACGTTCCATTATTAGTGAGAAAGACGTAAAGTACGGCCCTACTTGGGAGTAGAACCGAAGACGGTAGGAGCGACGGGCGACCCAATTTCTACAGCCGAGATACCGAGGCCGGGTACGACCACGGAGAGATCTTATCAAAATAATAATGTTTTTTTTGTAATGGCCACAACACAATACGAAAAACTAAATACTACCGCATACTTATAGTTTATTGCACCGCGCAAATCCTTCAAATAAAATAAAAATAATATGGACCGATCAGTACATTCAGTACCACAACCACAGACCACATCACAACGACAACCGGCGCTAATTTGTATGAAAATTAATACTTAGTCTAATCACACAGACCACATTGACGGGTCCACGTCGCAGTCACAACCGCAACCACCAGCACTAGCACTAGCGGCCGGCCATAACGCAAACATTACATTGCATCGATGCGATGACACTGTCACAGCCGGAGATGATACGACTGCACAGAGTACTTTTTATCTGTCTGCAAACCACATCGCAACTACTAGCGAAAACGCAACCATATCGGCATATTGTGCGCAACGCAACTGCAAGAAGCTGAAGCAACACTATTCATAAGTAACTACTGCTTGCCCACATTTAGTCGCTGAGATGTGGTGTCATGTAGAATCTTAGAGCATTTCTAAGTGTAGAATGTATGTGTGGTTCTACATGTGATCGGGCCCTTACTGTCTTCGTACTTTGTAGACAGAAGTTACCAAATCATCATGCCGCGGGCCGCGGCCACACTATACGGACATAGCCGTTGATCATCGCGATGAAGGGCGATAACTGTAGGTGTAGCCACCACTTACAGCGATAATTTGACCGAATTTAACTATCGCAATGTTTTGACGATGACGAGGAGCTCGTGGCTAAATAATAACAGCCGCACGGGTCGATCCGTCAGGTTAAGGTTGATGCGCCAGGGTACCCCGCGAAATTCAAAATTTCTTACTTTTTTTGCAATTTGTAGGTCAGTGTGAGCTTGTATGTTGATTAAAATATGATTCGCGGCCGTAGCTAATATGGCTTTACAGAATTATAATCATTAGAATCAGCAATACAACTCCATAAGTTAGCATTTACCTCAAACGTCATGATTTCATGAAATCGCTAGATTTGAGATAAATGCTAACTTATGGAGTTGTATTGCTGATTGTAATGATTATAATTCTGTAAAACAATATTAGCTACGGCCGCGAATCATATTTTAATCAACATACAAGCCCACACTGACCTACAAATTGCAAAAAACGTAAGAAATTTTGAATTTCGCGGGCTACCCTGGCGCTTACGCTTGCCGGGGTTGGTCAGTGATGGGTGACCATCTTTAGATACCTACCGAGATTCCTCCGTGCCTCGGAAAGCACGTTAAGCCGTTGGTCCCGGCTGTCATTCGTGGATCTTTTACAGTCGTTACGTTTCGTCAGAAGCCCGAAATTCTGACAACCAGTCTTACCAACCAGTATTACCCAGTAACTGGGTTGTGGAGTTCAGATAGGCAGTCGCTCCATGTAAAATTCTTGTATTCAGCTGCATCCGGTTAGACTGGAAGCTGACCCAACATAGTTGGGAAAAGGCTAGGCAGATAAGATAGAATGTTTTGACGATGACGTATAGTGTGGCCCCGGCATCACGTAACGTTTTGAATTACAGCGCATATAAGTAGAACGGAACGTAAATTCACATCCTTCTTCTCCATTGGTTTACCGTTGGGCCAATAAAATTTTAAAAGTAGTTCAACGGTTTTTGAAGACGTTTCATCAGTCCGGTGTCTTGTTGAATTTATCTTAAAATTTAGATAGGAATTATCATTTTGATATTAATATCAGGCCGTGCAACTTCCTAAAGTAACGACAGTTCAATTAAAACGGCCACCGCCGTTTAACAAAATGTGAGTACAAAAATAACGTTAGACAACCGTTTGACGCTGTGTCGATGTTCGCTTGTTTTGCCTCCATTTTCAGTCGTTATGAGACGATTTTGAAACGCTTGTTTACGTTTACATTGTACAATACTTAAGAGGGACCGTTAGATAATTGTTATACCGTGTGATTTTACCACGTTAATCAGTGCACGTGATAATTATTGTGGGATTGTTTTAGTTCCTCCATAATGGCGCCAACAAGGTTGGCATCGAAGCCGATTGGCGTCAATGAGAACTTGAATGGATTACTGGGCCATGGTATTACGACAAGGAGTAAGCAGTTGGCTTCTCTGAAGACTCACAAGGATATTTTGAAAGTTCCAAATAAGAGGAAAGCTGATAGTCCATTGAAAGATGTTACGGCCAAGCGGGCGGCGTTTGGGGACATCACGAACGCTTTCAACAAGACCAGCGCGCTCCAGGACAAGGACAAAGTCATGGGTCTGAAGAAGGTTACTGTGGAGAGCAAAATGCTCCCAACTGTTAAGGTATTTCTATGTCAATGTTTTTACAATTATTAGTCGAGGGTACTCCTACCCCTTGTAATAAAATGACATGGGCGTTTGCGACGGTAACGATGCTATGTCGTTAGAATCCATGTGGTATAATTTTCTAATAATAACAATGAAATTTGCAAGTGTAATATAGGTCAATGAACTTTCCCTCCAAAATTTTTTGCTGGCAGAATGTCATTTTATCTAGGTACTTGCTTGGTGATTTTTTGATTAAAGTTTTCTAGCTTCCTCGACATTTAGAGTAAATTGTGTGCCTATATCTTCAGCAAATAGGGCCAAGGTCAACCAAATGTTCTGTGGAGATAACAAAGTTTATCCTTTATTATTATTTTTAAGATTTTAAACTTTATTTACAACACAATCTATGTCCTACTAAACTGTTTTAATTAAGACAAGTACTTCTTGTTAAGTTTTAATACCTTTGAGAAATTAAAAAAAAAATACTTTACCTGTATCTCTTTCATGTTGTTAGTCATGAATCCATAAAGAGTGAAAGAGGACACTTAAATACTTGTCTTATACCACTTTATAAAAACTGCTTTATTACAAAATTAACCAAGTCCTTCACTTTTAGAGCATCAAACCACAGACAACCACATTGAATGGTAAGACCTCCAAAGCAAAGACACTGCAGAGAGTGGCTACAAATGCTATAGATGCAGTTCAGAAGCACTTTTCCAAGGAACCTCCCAAGCCAGTAGCTACACGGGCACAGAATGGCATCCTCAAGAACATTGTGGAGAAGAAAGACAAGAGTCTCAATCAGAACTCAGCGAAGTCTGCAAGAAGTGATGTGTCTGAACCATCACTGTATCTGACAGCTTTAGAAACTACGTTAGTTTTTTGTTTATTACTTATTTTAATACATGGGACTTTTATAATATAACTGGCACCTTGCAGGTGTACTTAACCCATCTGCCTAATCCTTTGACGATGTCAGGCATGATGTATCATTGGGAAGCAGTAGCAGTTTTCTGTGTTCCCTTACCACACTACTCTAGCAGTTTTCTAAGTTCCCTTACCACACTAGTGTAGTAGTTTTCTATGTTCCCTTACTAAACTACTGCAGCAGTTTTCTGTGTTCACTTACCACACTACTGTAGCAGTTTTCTATGTTCCCTTACCACACTAGTGTAGTAGTTTTCTATGTTCCCTTACCACACTTGCACTAGTGTAGTAGTTTTCAGGAGGCCTATGTTCTACAGTGGATGTTTAGAGGCTGCTGGTTGATTGTTTGTACACTGTAAGAGTATATTCATGAAAATATACTTTTACAGTGTACTGTGTCTATCACCTGAATGCTAGTATTTAGCACTGTTGATGAGGAAAATTGGTCTTGTTCATATTAATTACATTGTTAGGGATACCGAAGAGGAGTAGCAGTATTATTATATTTGTCTTGTTTGTAATTTTAATAAGCAGTCCTTTTTCCTCATTACATTTACCTGTATATGAGATATTTTTTACTAAAAAAACTTTTATGTGTATTTACATCTATCTAGTTACTTAAAACAAGCAATAATGAACCATGTGGTAACTTCTATGATGATTTTTTTTGTTGTGTCCCAGGTGTTTTATGACCTTAATTGAATGACACACTTACCAATATTTCAATCACATTGATTATCAAGTACAAATTCAACTTTTGTAATAATTATGCCTAATAGTATGGGCTGTGGCATTACTTTTAAAAAGTAATTTTATATGGGCTGAAAATCATACCAAAAATGGTTTTTCCTTAGTGCTTATGAGATTGATTGTCAACTGGTTCAGTAGTGGGGGAATCCAAAGTTAAAGTATGTCAATGTTATAAAAACTTGTAAAAAAAAGTAATTTTATACTGCACCAAAACCTTGTGGAGCAATTTTTGGGATCATATACATCCAAAAAAAATTGTCAGCTGAATGAAAGTGGGGGAGAATATTTATGTCGTAGCCAGATCTTAGAATTGATCATTTCATGAAGTGTTCAACCATTTCATGAAAGGGTTGTATAATGCGTTTCAACTAAGAATAGGAATGACCTTGCGCTATATTGTGAAGATTTAGCAAAATAGCATCTCATTTACACATTTGTAAAGTCAGTGACATATTTTAACAAAAACAAATTCCAAAAACAGAACTAAAATGGATAAGGATAACACTACAAAACTTTGCAAGCCTTAGATTTCTAGCTTCAGTTGACAGTTAGAGGTCATTGACTTTCCTATTTTTAGTTGAAACACATTGTATTTCATTAAATAGAACACTAGTTCTTGCCAGCGGCTTTGCCCGCGTGGCTGTCGACAATTATCCCACGGGAAAGTACTACCGGAGTAAAAAAAAAAGTACTTAGCCTATGTGCTATTCCAGGCATGTCGGTGCCGAATTTCATCCAGATCTGTTCAGCCTTTCTGGCATGATTGAGCAACAAACAAACAAACAAACATCCATCCATAAAAAAACTATCGCATTATAATATTACTAGCTTTTGCCAGCGGCGTCGCCCGCGTGGATGGATTTTTTTCCACGGAAAGCGTATATTTTTCAGGGATAAAAAGCAGCCTATATGATATTCGCCTATATTTATTAGACTATAATCTATCTCTGTGTCAAATTTCATCCAGATCCGTTCAGCCGTTCTGGCGTGATTGAGTAATAAACATCCATCCAAACTTACGCAACTAAAAGAGTAGTAAGAAAAATAGGATGTCAGTCGCGTAAATGAACTTCATAACAAGTCACATCTGGCTAAATTCTAAACTATGGGTTATAGGGCAAAGAAGTCAAAGGAACCATGATCTCAATTTTGAAGGAAAATAAAACTGAATTTTTGGTTTTTTGAAAAAACTTCTGCTTCATCCAGGAATCGAACCCTTTTTTTTTTACAAAAATGGTATCCTTTTTTTATACTAACCGATAGTATTGCTGACTAGGATCAAATACTGCAAAGGAATACTTTGTGTAAAATCAAAGGAAGTGTCAGTTTTTTGCAATTTGTATGTTTCATACTTTAGGAAATATTGTAAAAATTGCCAATTATATTTGTATACAGCATTTGACTCATACTAGCTACACTATTAAAAGTACAAAACATAGACTTATAAAAAAAGATGGACTCCGCGCCGCGCATATCGAAAGTGAAGCACCGTACCGATCTACATATGTGTGCATGATTTGAGTACCTACAAAGACGCCGTCGCTCGTGTCACGTAATGGCGGCCGGTCGGCATACTATGATGTAAATGTGTGCGCGAGGCGTGTTTGTACAAACGGTCCCGGCATACTTACTGTGCTTAACTTTCGATATGCGTGGCGCGGAGTCCATCTTTTTTTATAAGTCTATGGTACAAAAATTAAAAAAATAGAGGTGCTCATGAAGCAGTTGATAATGCTGGCAAAGGTTGAATTAGCAAATTGTTAAAATATATAAAATTGCTTGATAATCGAATTATTGAGTATCTTTGACAGTCGTTACGGGTCGTCAGAAGCCCGAAAGTCTGACAACCAGTAAGGGGTATCGCATTACCCAGTTACTGGGTTGTGGAGGTCAGATAGGCAGTTGCTCCATGTAAAATGTAGATATTCAGCTGCATCCGGTTAGACTGGAAGCCGACCCCAACATAGTTAGGAAAAGGCTAGGCAGATTGATTGATTGAATCGAATTATTGACTGGCTTATGCTATCCCTTTCTTTACCTTCTCACCACCCAGCAATTCTTCCTACGTTATGTAGCCAGGTCGTCGCAACCCAGGTTGCCAGTTGAGACGCCACTTTCGACTGGTTATTATTACTTATTATTAATGAGCTAATCATTGATCACTTGGGAACTGGATCACTTGATCAGTGGGAACTGATTATGATTTAAATTCCTACTAGCTTTGCTTGCTCTCAAAACAAAGGGCACTGACCTCCCCAAACCTTGCCATGCATTGTTTATCTTGTACTTGATCACTACCATCTCTTCAGCAGCCCCTCTGAAACCTCAAAGGAGGAGTACAAGACAATTAGCGAGAAGCTAGACAAGGTGAACCTTGATGACACAATCCGGTCCCTGGACGAAGAGAAAGAGGTGCCTCACAAGCCCCCCCCTGATGTTCCAGACTTCGACCATGAGAACTGGAATGACCCTTACCAGGTCTCCAACTATGCTATGGATATATTCAACTATTTGAAGACCAGAGAAGTAAGTATAGTATCTGATAGATTCTGTGTCTCAATTTTGTAGTCAGTTGTACACCTCACACTTCTTGTTGTGTATGTATACTTTTACATTTAGATTTTATTCTTACAAAATAAATAGTGGCACAAGTTTATGTTCATGTCTTAGTTAAACCAGTGGTTTCTGAGAACTCTGAATTTCGAGTTGCGTGCGAGACTGTAAAATCAAAATCAAATAAAAAATCATTTATTTCAATCCATTGATCATAAAATAAGTTCAAATTAATCACAATAAAAAAAAGAAAATAATTAGGTAATTAAATAACAATTAAATTAAAAACGGTACAGCGTAACAGTACAACGGTAAAGTGACATGTCGCATTGCGTCTCCGAGACTGAGAAATTGAGACTGCGATTCTTAAAGTCTCGCGCGACTTAATAGAAAACTTATAGACATGAATTCTTACGGGTAGACATTGCGGACGCGCCCTACTAATAAACCTAACTCGAATCCCAATTTTAGCGCCTGTTCCCCATCGACGACTACCTGCAACGGATGAAAGGTATCACCTGCTGGATGCGGGCACTTCTGGTGGACTGGATGGTGGAGGTTCAGGAGAGCTTCGAGCTCAACCACGAGACTCTATACCTGGCTGTGAAGCTAGTGGACCTGTTTCTAACGCGGTCTACTAAGAAGCACCCCGAGAAAGACCATCTCACGAAGGAAGAACTGCAGTTGCTCGGAGCTTCTGCATTGTTTATTGCTTCTAAGTTTGACGTGAGTTACCTTTTTGTTTTTGTGGATGGGAAATCATCAAATGACTTCTCCCGCTCTGGGTGGAGCGGAAAGGCGTGTCAGACTTTTACTGACTATACCCGTGTTCCTTAAGTTGCCTATGCCAGGGCCACGGTATCTCTTTCGAACAACCCGCGACCCCGGCGGCTACTCGATTATGAAAATATTTTTTGGAGAAATAGGTTTGATTTAATCTTATTATTGGTTCTTTGCAACCTGGATGCTCAATCTTATGTAAGAGACTTCTCTGATGTACTTAGGATGTTATACAACACGAACACTTTCGAAAGTTTCCTATAAAATAGATGCTCCCTTACAGTATGGTTAGTGGTTAAAGCAAAACTTGCCAGCTTAAGAGCCATTGTTTGCCTCATACTAGCTGTAGTTTCAATCTACAAAGTAGCTTCTTCTGGTCAATGTATAAAGTCATGACTCAATCACTCAATCTGAATCATTTTGAAGCTACTGATCCATTGCTTTATATGTTCGAAAAATTTGTCTGCTCAACAACGTAAATAACACAGTGAATGCTGTTGATCTATCAAAATGTAACCGATTTCTACTGTGAGTGTGTTAACAATTACCCTGCAGATTTTTGATGTGTAAAGATAGTGATGTATAAAGACTGATTTCTCCATCCAAATAGGAGCGTATCCCTCCTCTTGTTGACGACTTCCTGTACATCTGCGACGGCGCGTACACGCTGAGCCAACTGCTCAAGATGGAGATAAACATCCTGCGCGTCGTGGACTACGACCTCGGCATCCCGCTGTCTTACCGCTTCCTCAGGAGATATGCCAGGGTAAGGACAGTACTAGCTACAATCCAACATTTTCAGGACGGTCCGGTTTTAGGCCGCGAAAGAAAGCATTTGTGAGCCTTTGATTATAGGATTGGACATCAAAGCAGACTTTAATATTGTAACTTTTCTACAAAGTTGAGCAACTGCTTCACAACCTATAGGAATCACACTATTTAGTAAGTTTGTGTGTTTGTGTGTTTACACGGATATCGAGGGATATGGCATGGAAGCGTGGCACATGTCGCCTACACGCGGTCACAACTGACCACAGTATGCGCGCGATGGCGGTAAGAAAAGTTGTTGAGCATGTGTGCAGTAAATGCGTCGAAAATGTGTGCCGTATCTATTTCTTTTGTTTTTATGTGAGGTGGCAACACTTGAACTTGAACAAATATAGAGTGAAGGCATATCTCCGGATATCTATGTATGTATGTTTGTTTGTTACTTCTTCACGCTCAAACGGCCGGACCGATTTGGATGAAATTTAGCATATAGCTTATAACCTGTATTAACCCGTCGCACGCCAATTAGCAGACACAATAGACTTTTTTATTGTTATCTGGACACCTTTTTTTTTTTTTTTTTTTGTGACGGTGGGAAATCATCAAATAACTTCTCCCGCTCTGGGTGGAGCGGAAGGGCGTGTCAGACTTTTACTGACTAAAACCCACCAGTTGCCTATGCCAGGACCACGGTATCTTATAACAACCCGCGACCCCAGCGGCGTCGGCCCTATTGGGCCCCGTCACTTGCTGACATCTCTTTGAGGCGCGCGTGGAACACAACGCGCCGTCGACTCGGGCCTGGTCCTTACCGGACGGCGAGCCCGCTACTCACCGTCCGCAGGCCCGCGCCTACGGTGGCCGGAAATCGCCACGCAATTCCCGCCGCCCAGGGCGTCTCCTGCGGGTTATCTGGACACCTGGGTGTGCAATCGACGTTTAAAGAGTTAACACATAGGCTACATTTTATTCCGGTATACGCGGGTGAAACCGCGGTGCGCAGCTAGTAATTGATAATCTTGTTGTCGGGGTACGAAGCAAGGTGTCGGTGTTTTCGAGGAGAAACAAAAGTTTATGTTGATCACTGTTTAATGTCCCACTCTCAAACTGTCCTTAATACTAAAATGTTAATGAAAATGTTGAATGTTGATGAATACACCCGGCTAACGCGGTAGACAAAAGTGCACTGAATCTAACATGAATAAAACTAAGTAATACCTAAGTAATAAAATTAGGTCAACGCGCTGCCGATATTGCAAACGAAGATGTTCGGTAAAAACACCGAACACTTGTCATGCCTAGTTAAGCTTTTTCTCTTCACATCAGTTTTGTATTTAATAGGTTAATTTTGCACTGCGAATTATTCCATGCACAGACACAAGTTTCAGATCTGACCAGAGAAGAAATAAGTAATCTAATAATCTTTATTACATAAGGAAGTGGTTACAATTAATGTGAAGTCATATCATATCATCACACTTGTGCTAGGTGGTTAACCTGTGTTACAAGAGCCAGTGCCCTCTCCCGGGAGGAAATACTATTGAAAAACTTATGCAATAAGATTAACAATGAAAAATAAAAAGACTAAACTAATACAAAATAAATAAATAAATGAAAATTGTTTAGAATGAGCCTGTAGTAGTGATTGTGTGTGTGCGTGTAATGTGTGTGGGTGTGTGCTTGAAGTGTGTGTGTAAATTGAATTGGATGTACAGGAAAAATTTACTGGGATCGCGAGTAAAGGATGAAGTTGAGTGCCTCTCATTGGCTAGAATTGTTATTACGAAAGAGTTTTTAGAACATAAGAAGTATTGATAAAACATTAAATCCCTCCTCTGATTATTATTCTCCAGTGCGCAAGAGTGTCGATGCCGACGCTGACCCTGGCGCGCTTCGTGCTCGAACAGTGTCTGCTGGAGTACAGCCTGCTGGAGTACTCGGACAGCAAGATGGCCGCCGCCGCGCTCTACCTCGCGCTCAGGATGAAGGCCATCGGACACTGGACGCCTACCCTACAGTATTATACAGGTATTGGACTGACTATAGTAATCTATACAAATAAATAAAATTGAAGTGTCTTTTTGTAATGTCAAAATGACAGCTAGATGAAGAATTAGGGTTCTGCCACAGATTAATACAGATGGGACACTCCGCAGTTTAGGTATGAAGGTACAAGTACGCGGCGGGCTCAGCTCACGGGGTCAATTCAGTGTGGGCTGCCGCGCACCGGCCATAACGAGCCAGAAGGTATAAGAGTTACGCGAATAAAAGAGAGGCAACTTGTAGGTGAATATAACTGTAGGCAATAAGCGTTGTGCTACTTGAATTGCACTTTATTGTGTTGTAGCAAGAGTCGCTTTTTATTTAAATGATTTTGCGGAGTGTCCCATCTGGTTCTGTGCAGTAGGGAAGTATTGAAACCCACGCGGACGGAGGCGAAGCAACAGCTAGTAGATACTAAGATATTAAACTGAGCTCATCTGAGCTAAAAGGATGACCTGTTTGAAATAGTCTACAGTTTCTGCATAAACACATACTCAACCTTGGTGCTGCAACTTCTAAAAAGCATTATGTGAACTGCTGTTGGTCTTAGCAGAGAAAGACTAATGCTACTTTTCCACCAGAGATGTGCTATGCTGCGAGAATGTGAAAGCTAAGCTACGAAACTATGTGACCGTTTCCACTGATGCTAAGCTGTGTAGCGGAGTGAGTAAGATGTGCTATGAGGATGCGCAGCTTGAGCTACGCGATTCATAGACAGTAGGGAAGGCACGGGGAGCGGCAGCTACACCACTCGCGCATTCTTAGCTCCCATCCATAGCACGCATCTTTCCATATAAAAAAAATAGCTTAGTTGAACCAGTTTCCACCTGTACTATGCTATGTGGACCAATGACAATATGACTGGTGGAAAAACAGCCTACATCACGGCAGAACAGCGAAAGATTTGGACTAGTCGCTGGAACTCACAATCCTTCGTTTCGCAGGATACGCAGTCAAGGACATCCTCCCCATCGCGATCGCTCAGAACGCGACGCTACGCAAGAAGCCAAAATCCGCCATCAGCACAGTCAGAAACAAGTACTCCCACACGATCTTCTTCGAAGTAGCCAAGGTACCTCTCGTCGAAGACTCCGTGCTCTCCAGCTGAGGAACACTACGTGGCGCTTTACATGCTGTACAGACAATACTAAGGTGGGTCCAAATTTTCTAATAAATACATTTGTAAAGTCGTGTGTATTATTTGGAGGCTACTAGGACGATCGATGTCTGACTCAAGTTGCAATGTACATAAAATTCACGCTTTTTCTGGGTTTGTATTTATGTAATTATTTTTTTTTGTTGTTGTTTAATTTTCTAGCTTCATTATCAAAGTTTCTTATTCTTAATTGTTAGCATAACTTTTTCGCTTGTGATTGAATGTAAATGTATTTAATTGGTAAATCTGGATTATTGAACAGCATTTTGTTTTACTGTGTGCGCGCAAGTGCTAGTTGCCGCCTGAGGTGTGTGAGCGGAGACGGGAAAGGCGCGATTGACAAGATTGGCAGACTGAGTTAGCTTGACGTTTGTCTACCTCCCCCGTCTCACCGCTCACATACCTCAGGCGGTGACTAGCGCTTGCGCGCACACTATAATAAAAAAATATCAGTTATAAAGTTTATGAATTTAACGGACAAAAGTCTGTGCCAAAAGTGTGTGTGTGTGTGGTCAAAAGTCTGGCCGCGAAGCGACTTCGTTCGCGTGAAAGTCGATAAAATACAGCATATGTTACTCGCTGATAATGTAGCTTTTTTAAAAAGAATTTTTAAAAACGGTTAAGTATTTTTTGAGTTTATCCATTACAAACAAACATACACAAAAAAAAAATCTCTTTATAATATTAGTTTAGATTAATCGAATTAAAAATTTATTTTAGAGTTTATGATTAGACATATTTTTAAATGACAAATTCAAAAGTGATCTTGCGTCAGACTGAACTCGGTCCGCGCAGCCGTAGACTAAGAATTCGCAATTGATAACTTGTGTTACTTAATTATTGTTATGTGCTGTCTGATTTGAGATAGGTGAACGCTTCCAATGTTGCGTGTAGCTCGCTCACGAGAAAACTGACCAAAATTCGGGTCCTTGAGCGAGCTACAAAGACAGCCATCTAAAATGACCAGTAAAATGTAAGGTGCCACATTGGCCTGATAGTGCTACGTTTTATTTTTAAGTAGTTTGACTAAACTATAGTATAGTTAAAATCTCGCTGCAGACTCGGTCATAAATCATTCGAGTGTTTCGCTCTCTTTCCCACTCACGGGCCTTATGGGCAGGCCACGCCCACACGTAGTCCTGTGCATTACTGCAGTGGATAAGTGATATCAATAGTTTTATATATTTATAAATGGGTGATAGAAATAAATACACATTTTTTTTATTTTATTACCAAATTTACTACAAAGCATATTAAATATATAAACAAAAGAACGTATATATAAAACTAAAAATAGAAAATTAAAATTCTTCGTCTGAGTCATCGTCATCATCTGTTATCGATAATGGCCTTGAGCGCGCGCAACGAGCGCACATCCCTACTCCGATTATGATTTATGACCAAGTCTGCAGCGAGATTTTAACTATACTATAGACAAATATCCTTGGGTAACCACCCAAGTAGATAACAACACTGCCATTAGATGAATGTGTAGCGGTACAACTAGATCAATTAAGGATTTGTGTAAGCGCACAAATTGTTAAGCGTTAACACGTATGGTATGAGTTGTTTATGCGAAGTTTATTTACTTTCGGTAAATTTATGCAATAAAGACTGAAATGTTTGGTGACATGATCGATAGGAGCGTCGGGATTTGCTTAGTTAACTTTGTCAAATATGTGCCCATAGACTTATAAAAAAAGATGGACTCCGCGCCACGCATATCGAAAGTGAAGCACAGGCGACCGTTTGTACAAACACGCCTCGCGCACACATTTACATCATAGTATGCCGACCGGCCGCCATTACCTGACACGAGCGACGCCGTCTTTGCAGGTACTCAAATCATGCACACATAGATCGGTACGGTGCTTCACTTTCGATATTCGTGGCGCGGAGTCCATCTTTTTTTATAAGTCTATGTATGTGCCATATACTGTTATGGCAAGTGAAACTCGGAACATTTGACTAGAGGATGAATCCTCAATAAATAACACCAGTTGAACGGAGAAACTAAGTTTCCAAAAAAATGCGTTTGAATAAATGAATAAAAGACTCAAACCAAAATCTCACCTTGTCCTATCTGACCTCAATAGAATTTTTACCAAAAATCAATGCCTAAAATCCACATTCCAATATTGTTTTACTTCCGCCTCGCTGCTTATTATTTAATTAGAATAACTCTGTCTTCCTATCTAGTGAATTATAGGTGTTAATCGGCTAATGTAAAATGTATATTTTATCAAAAATTTACAACTATGTAACACTTTGATAATTTCTGGGACTGAGATTTGAATTCTCAATGCGTAACTAGTTTGAAAGTTGTCAAAATGTATATTCTGTACACGAGTGCTTTCGCTTTTACGATAATGCAATGCTTAGGATTATTGTACTAGGATTTGTGGAATCGTAAGCCTGGACTGTACAGTCGCGATCATAAGTGTTATGCATAAAATCATCATGAACCAAAATGAATTACATTTTTATTGTTTTAATCATAGTCTCATCATTCTAGATTTTATATTAGGTTATATTCCGTAGTTGCAGTAACACTTATGTCCCCGACGGTACTGTGTAGGTTCAACGAGCGCCGGATGTGAAAACGTTTTTTTACATAATATTATGTATTCTTGGCAGGCTTTGCTAATACTCTTTTAATTATAATTATTATTAATGGATTTTTGTAATGTTTTAATATAATTAATTTACATAGTAATTATTGTGAGATTATTCGCATCATTTGTCACATGTTTTGTAATTTATCACATTTTAAAGAGTACAAAATATTGGAATGTTATAATAATGTTGTTCGTTTAATAATAAGTTTTAGAATAATTGTCACTTTGAAAACTGTTTTCTACTTGATAACATTTGTCGTCTAATTATACAAGATTGATGTAAAACTGACGTGTAAATAAAAGCGATTTTGGTTTGGTAATATGTTTTTGATTGTTAGAGGAGCGAGGAGATTCCTTAGTTAAACAGCGCGTACCCATTGTAACTACTCGTAACAGTACCCATCGTAACTACTCGTAACAGTACCCATCGTAACTACTCGTAACAGTACCCATCGTAACTACTCGTAACAGTACCCATTCGTAACTACTCGTAACAGTACCCATCGTAACTACTCTTAACAGTACCCATCGTAACTACTCGTAACAGTACCCATCGCAACTACTCGTAACAGTACCCATCGTAACTACTCGTAACAGTTAAGTCATGCGCTTTGAAATAAAACAAAGAAAATTATTCATGTTGTGATTTAATCACACTTGAAAACAAAATGGTTTTTCCAGTAGTTAAAACCTGACGTTTTGACTAATACAATACAGAAAATTTACGAATAAATACCTACTTATATTCATAGGTAATCAGTAATCACGCTCGGTACAAGATGTCGTGGGCATAAACGTGGTCTAACTTATATACATTGCACAAACTATATTAACAAAATGCATGTTGGGTCACGACCGCAACCGTGAGGTATTCCAAGAAAATTTTTGACAGGAAAATTTTGTCGAAATTTTTTTTAATAAAAAAAAATTACAATTGATATATCAAAAATTATCACAATACATTATTTTATTATTCTGGTGCCGAGAGGGCTCATCAATTTCTATCTCAAGATACATAGATAGATGTTAGATTGAGATGGAAATTATTAAAAATGATAGTAACATCGAGGTCTTGATTATTAGATCACATTAGATTGGCTTTCCACCAGAATTGTTGAGAACTACTCGAAAATCCGCCAATATTGTTGCTTTATTTTTAAAAATGAAGCAATATTATGGGCGTTTTTTTCTCGCGCAACTCTGGATGTAAAGTCAGTTATGTTATCTTACGATGTCTAGAGACACGCACGGTGTTGGAATTGTTTACTGGCATTACTTGCTGCGCCCGCATCGCAGGTGACAATGAAACAAGCATATTGAGAATACAATTATAAATCACGACTATACTATTTCTCAATAACGGACTACTAACGCCTCCAACAATACGGACTGACAATACAATTGTAGTTAATACATATTTATCTAACTTCCCCCTTTAGTTACAATTCCTATAGATCTAAATCGTGTAAATAACAGCTAGGTCATCTATAGCTAAAAATATGTAAGTAGATCACATTTCCTAAGATATCAAAAATCAGATAAGGCAATGGTTAGGCAGCTACACACGTCACGGTACATAGGAGGATAAAACTTGATATAAAATATTGCACATGGTACGGACACGCTAAAGCGCAGGGCACACTGAAAAAGAACAAAGCTAAGTTCGTACGCGATAGCTAGATGAGCGAAGCTAAACAAGCTAACGTTTCGTTTCGCTTCGTTCTCAGTGTGACCTGCGCTTAAGGCATGGCCAGATTTAAAACAATAGAAGTAATCTTTGACGCAAAGAATAAGCAGCTTCGGCTTGTCAAGTCGTCTCTTCGCATTAGAAGTGTACACTCTTATGAAATTGAGTTCAGTATATAGAAATTATTAGTATCGGCAAATATTTTCTCTTAAAATTAAATAGTGACAAAAGAACGTAGTTCGATAAATCGCCTCTTCGCATTAAACAACACAACAGAAAATTGTCTGTATAATAACTCAATTTGTCAATAAAATATATTTTATTATTATTATTAATTACGCAAATCATTGGGGGGGTTGATTCCCCAAGTCGTGAAAGCCCTTTTTAAAAAAATCTCTCATTTCGAGTGTTATGTTGCGGAGAAATTTCAAGGTCGGTCGAAGCCCGGCAAGGGGGTTGGGGCAATTGCACCCGTTGCCGCCACCAAAATAACCACCCCCCCACCTCCCTCCGCAACCGCGCCGCCTTTAATTTCATTATTTGAACCCTGAACAGGGTTGGTTGACGCATTCATGATATCATTTCGGAGCAGACATAAGTTATGGTTGGGGAAAAATTGATTTGCTGCTGTATCTCGTAGACATAACGTTAGGTAAGTTTGTATCTACACGTAGAAAGCCATTATCTTTTATTACCCGCGCAAATGAGACACTTCTATCAAACCGTAACGTGTGAATCCACCTTTATAATTAGTATATTATTATGCCTTAAAATCATGAGGTGACAATAAGTAAGAAAGTCTGTCAAATCGTTCACTTCGTCAGTAATGGTGACTGTTTTGGTTATAACTTAAATTACGATCGGCGGATTAATTCAATCATTAATTTATGCGGCTCGCAGGGCTTCAGAGAAACCTTTAAAATAGTAAATACCACAGTTAATTTGTGCATAAACAATATTATTACACTATACAAAATAGGGAATTGAGCAATGAAAAAAATTAAATGCCCGAATTAATTGTTTCCTTGTTGTTTTTCTGTCATACAAAAATATGCGTATGATAAAATAGTGGTACTTTACGTGTTTCTGAATCCATGCAAGCCGCTTCACATTACGACAATAAACCTCAAATCACAGAAATATTCGACTGATCTCCAAAAGCACATACAAAATCGACCAAAAAAACAAAACCTTACCAAATGTAAGCACGCAACTTATTGTCGCAACGCGAACGAGACACAATATTCAAATACCAAATGACTATAAACAAAACTACTCGACGACACCGCTCCTGCAATAATACCTACACGCTTTCGAGTGTTACTATGCTAACTTACGATATAAATTATATACATTACGCGTTCTATACACGTGAACGCTTCTAGTTATATTTACAATAAAGTTTTGGATGCTTTGGCTAACAATAGGGCACTCGCTTGTCGGTCTCATAGGGTACTTGGTACACTGCTAGATACTACATACATACTGTTTTGATATAAGAGAGAAATGCTACACGGATTAAAATAAAAAAAAATTAAATGTATAATTTTCTTGAGCTCTAAAAAGTTGTCTTTGACTCCAGCCAGCCTCAAGACAACGTTTTAGATGAAAGTATAGAAATATACTAGCTTTTGCCAGCGGCTTGGCCCGCGTAGATGTCGGAAATTATCCCACGGGAACCGTACATTTTTCCGGGATAAAAAGTAGCCTATTTGTTATTCCAGACTATAATCTAACTCTGTGCCAAATTTCATCCAGATCTGTTCAGCCGTTCTGGCGGGATTGAGTAACAAACATCCATCCAAACTTTCGCATTCATCATAGTAGTTAGATTGTTGTATAAAATGTCTTTCTGTGATACAAAAATCTGGGCATGAAATTACGCAGTGGAGCAAGCACCATAAGAGACGAGCTTTACAGTTAATTCCTATAAAACTACGTTAATAATTTCAAGTTCGTTAGGAACCAACGTGGTAGGCTACTGTATCGGAACAAATACACGAATTTGAACCCTATGAAGAGTAATACTGGGTTTATAGTAACTCGCTATACTTCCACGCACATTACTAGAAAACGCTTCAATATTAGAAAGCTATTAAAACCCGTAGTTTAAGAATGAGTTGGAAACTTTTGCGTAAAACTATCCACGACGATATTAGATCTTAATGGTATTTATATAAAAGCTAATATTCTAAACGCTCTAAAAAAAACGTCCAAGCAATAAAAGTTTGGACTGTAAATCCGGAGAAGTTGGCAAGAGATAAATCGAAACTATTTACGCAAAAGATTCAACTGTCAGAATAAACATTACAAACTATTAGCTAGGATTTGAAGATTTGTGGTTTTCTTGGACATCTGTGGACTCGTGTGAGCACTCGTTCATGGGTTGGGCGCGGGGCGAGACGGGGCGGAAGGTGCACTCGAGTGAGTCCGAGTCTGGGGTTCCTGGGGTGGAGGGGGTGAGTCTGTCGGAGGTGCACATACGCTTGGAGAGCGGTGAGTCGGCCTCGTCGCAGCGCCGCTTGCCGGGCAGCATGTTGGGGCGGCTGACGGGGCTGAAGCTCGACGCGCGGATCGCTATGGGCGAGAGACTCCGCCGCGTCGTGTACTTCCGCGTCGGGGAGGGGGACACTACTGGTGAAAACCTGGAAAGGATACAAAATGTTTGTTGACTGTTACTGCTTTCAATACTACAAGGCTCTTTTGGCGCGTGGCTAAAATCGGGACTAACGCCGCCATTTTGTTTCGACAATACAATGTTTACTAACAACGCTCCCTTGTCAGTGTCATTCAGGCGAATGGGCGAAGAGATCCTTGTTCTCGGCACTTTTTTTAATTATAGTCCAAGAGGTAGATCAAAATTTTTATCATACTCTTCGATCTAGCTCTTGGACTATACTTAAAAATTGAACTCGTATATCTTCTAAACTAAAACCCGACTAAATCTGTGACTTGGCAAAAAATTACGAATAATTAGCGACTAGGGGACAACAGATCATCGCTAGGTGGCCTAGTTTTTGAGATATAAATGTGGCCAAACTGGGGAGATGCTCTCCAGGTCGGCCACCTATGAACCCTTATAAGTTGTGAACCAGTGACCGACAGCGACAACTTCTGATAATTGGCGGAAAAGGAGATGGCTAAAACAAAAACCAGAGTCGACAGAAACTTCTTACGTGCGTGGGCTTATTGTGTACAAAAACATAATGTTTTTGTTTACTCGAAAAACTATGGGATTTAGTTTTTTTTTTCGTTTATAAATCATATCTACAAATCCTTATTACGAGTACTAAGATATAGGTACCTGGCTACATTTTAGAAGTAACAGGACCCTACGACACTAGAACATCAGATGCTAAAATATTACGACAGATATTGGATAATCACACGGACAATATGGAAGAGGCTCCAATACGATGGTTTCTTGAAACTAATGACGTGATGGTGATGACTCAACTAGCGACAAATTTTTTGTGTTATCAAAATTAAAATCCCTGATGGTGGCCATGCCAGTGTCAGCTTCACACCATTTCTTAGGATACTTAATTCAACAATTATATGTTAGGTGGTGGGGCTTGCTTGTTACAAATAAACAATTTTTTAAAATGTTATTTTGTAGTTTATGTAGTCACCGCCGCCTATGAAAATCTGCAGTAACAGAGGAATCGCAAGTACATTTGTTCCGATGCAAGAAACAAATGGAAATAGGTAGCTAGAATGGCCAGACCATGTTCTGGCCCATATACATGGCCGGGTGTATGTGTATCTATGTACACAAAGGTCAGTATCTAGGTGTCATAGTGGGTGAGTTTTCACGGCTAACGTCAGGTCCTCGGACGACTGGCCCGTCATGGCCATACAGGTAAACCAGAATAGGTATGCGCTTCGGGAATCTTCGTGTTTCCGAATTAGTACGAACATCGTGCCACAGAGGTAAAACTTCTAAGTTTAGTACTGCCGCGCTTTGTCGTAGTGAACCTATCATTGCGCTTTTGTACGAAGTTTTCTCTCTGTCGGATTACCTACCCCGGTCGCAGTCGTAATTAATTTCAATAGGTACCTAGGTGTCCTAGTGGGTGAGTTGGCGAGGCCGGCGACCAGCGTCAGGTCCTCGCAAGACTGGCCCATCTGCATGGCCGTGTGTATCTCCCTCTCGTGCGCAACTTCACGCTTGTTGCTAACGTCGGCACACTCTTCGGCTCGCAGTTGGTCGACGCGCGGCGCCATTCGCGCCCACGAGCTCTGTAGCAACAAATAAGCACCTGTTATAGAAGAGAATTCTTAGAAAAAGTGTAATTTTATAAAATCACAAGAAAATCTTCTGTACTTCCTCAATCATCTCTTACAGCAACTAACAGGAAAAGGTGGCCATATTTTATGCCGAAAATCACAACCAAGATTAAACACAACTACTAAGTCAACACCGTAAATAGAAACCCTATTTTATTTGCATTTGCCATAAAATTCAACGATTTTTACATTGAGTAGAATTTCATAATTATTTAAACTTATCTAAAAAAAAAAAAAAAATATTATTTTTCGTTGCAAACTATTGTACTAAGTTACGAATTTACGTTGCAGCATTTCAGCCTTTGACCTCGCGTCAATCTTCCTCAATAAACAATGTTAAATTATTAATAACAATGAAGATACTCACAGCCGCAGCTACGTTGACCGGGGAGGTGACAGGTCCGAAGGTGCCACTGTGCCGGCGCGTGCGCGGCAGGTTGTTGTTGGAGAACATACTGAAGATCGACGTATTCCTGAAACAATATTTTTGGCTAGGTTAGATTTTAGAGCTGAATATTATTATCTATCTACAGGGTGTAAAGGACAGCCCTCCGCAAACTAACCCATTTCAATGTAAAATTGCATTGTGTGTTCGCAGCATTCCATTTATGTAAAAAAAACTGCACAGAAAACAGCAAAAAAAAAACCAGCAATGGATGTTGAAATACTCTAACCAATGACACGAGTAATCAGCTGTTCACTTTCTGTCTAGCTAAAGAGTTCATCGAACTCACCGCATACCTATTACCTACCCCTCCCAACCAGTAATAGACGTTCCGATTTGTGCACAAAAACACAAACAAATCAGGTTTATTGGATTCCCTTAACGTTCCTGAAAAAATTTCATGTACCAGTCATCTTAGTAAGACATACTGAATTCACCCTATCAGTTTGCAGAGGGCTGTCCCTTACACCCTGTATATGTATATAAAAGGCAAAAGTGATTGACTGATGTATCAACGCACAGCCCAAACCGCTTGGTCTAGCTAGAGATTCCAAATTTGGCACGTAGGTTCCATAGGAGGTCTAGGGGTGCACTAAGAAAGGACTTTTCAAAATTCACCCCCTAAAGGGGTGAAACGGGGGTCCAAAGTTTGTATGAAAAATCTCATTCCTTGAGTTAATAGATTTGAAACTTCCACGCGGGCGAAGCCGCGGGAAAAAGCTAGTTAACTAAGTGTTTACTTCCATACAAAAAAAAAACTTTTTTTCTCACGAGTGGAGCTATTAATACCATTCATACGTTAATATTACGAAAGGGAAATAACTAAACCAGAGACATTATATTTTTTTTTAATACCTTACTTTAAATTTCTGAGTATGGAGCTCGATTTTGAGACCATTGTACGCCACCGCCATTGGCACCTAAGCTAGCTATCGATTCCAATCTACATTTAATATGTTAATTAAATTGTGAGCTCTAAATGTAGGTATCTCGTCTCTTTCTGGTTTTGATTAAAAGCAATGCATCCCGTAGCTTCTGCAATAGTACATTTTGATACAAGTGGAGAACGTTTGTTATTGCATTCGAGGCGGAATTACCACCCGAGCCGTAGGCGAGGTTGTTTTTGAGCCGAGAACTGCAATAACAAATGTCCACGAGCACCAAACGACGTTTTTCAATACACTTTTGAAGAAATAAAATAAAATAACGAACAATATTTGTGTCATGAATACTCATGAATTATTATGAAACTATGATTTAAATTTTCTTTTTTTTCCGCGCTTTGCTTTCGCCAGGTTGAAGGAGAAGCAAAGGTATAAAGCCGATAAACAGCCTAATATGAAAAATTGAAAATTCAAATATTTTTGAGTTTAGAACACAAATAAATGTTAATTTGTTAATAAACGTTTCTATTATTGTACTAATCATAGTTTTTGATGATATTCAATATAATTATAAATATTCAAAAAAATATTAACGCAGTAAAGACGCATATCTCTTTGCCGAGATTAAAAAAAAACATTCACCTCCGAATAGAGAGTTGTGAATAGAGCACTGACCTCTATTGTACAAGTACGCTGGACTTCATATTAGCGATGACAAAATGAAGACATTTGATTTTCGCCATTTTGGCGCTGAAAGCAATGTGAGTACCCATGGAACTAATATTAGAGATGGGACACAGCCGACGATAAAAAAATACTTTTATGGACTTTATCGACCGTGAGAGTTACGGTTTTTTTTATTTGATCTGAAATTGGCATAGACTATCAAATACTAATAAAACGAAATCTATAGTTACTTAATAATATATTGAAGGATTGTTCGCTTTGTAGGAACTTATTGTGTTGTGAAAAGGAAATAATTATTGATGCCAAATTATCCATGCTTTTTTTTGTTTCTAATAAATGTTTCTATGAAGGGTTCCGTAGTTGGGATTAAATTAAATATCCCAAGAACAAAGTTAAGATTATAGTTGAAAAACATGTTCTCCCATACATTCCAACAGTAAATGTAAGTTTGTACTCACAATATTGAGAGATTTACCATGTTATTTTAAGACCACAAACTTCTTATAGGTTTTCCTGTAGGTAATCTACAGGTATACAACGTGTAAGTTAAATGCGCAAAACCTCTTAAGGGGTCATTGTACTCATCATTATGAACAAATTTTACTATGGGCACAACCAAACCTGAAATCGCGAAATAAAAATCAGCTGTTCAGTACATTTATGTTCGCATAATTCGTCAAAATGTACTGAACAGCTGATTTTTTTTTCGCGATTTCATGTTTGGTCCCATAGTAAAAGTTGTTCATAATGATGAGTGCAATGACCCCTTAAAAGGTTTTGAGCATTTAACGTTACACGTTGTATAACTATTTTCTGTATTTTTTTCAAAATTTTAGACTCAGTAGTTTCTGAGTTAAGGAAATGGTCAATTTTCGTTTGATATGTCACATGGTACAGTTTGCAAAACTTTTTTTTTTTATTTTCTTATTTTATTTTATTTGGGAAAACAGACAATCGTACTTTGTATATTATATCTAGATACACATTATTTGCCCCCTAAAAGGGACCCCCATATTCAAAATTAATTAATTTACTGTAACCGTACGTGTTTGGGCCACAAAATACATACGTGTACCAAATTTCAACTTAATCGGTCCATTAGATTCGGAGCAAATTGGCTGTGACAGACGGACAGACAGACAGACACACGAGTGATCCTATAAGGGTTCCGTTTTTTCCTTTTGAAATACGGAACTCTAAAAAGGAATCAAAATAAATAGAAGTCTCTAAGTATCACTGTGAGGAAACAAAACTTCGGCCAAAGCAAATTTTGATTGATAAGCAGATACAAAATATATTATCGGACTGCGTTAACGAAAAAATTTCAGCCATGACATGCTTAGAACGCCTACGGTCGTTAAAATAATTTAATTATTAATTAAATTACACATAAATTTTATCATTTTAAATTAGAAACTTATTTGCACATTTGTTTTAGCTAGATACTGAAATTGCATATCTGACAACAGTTAATTTTTATTTGAATGACGTCAATTTAAAATGACTCAATATTGGAAGAAAAATATCAATCGACACATTATCGATAATGGAACATTCGCAACCCTACATGTATATTCATACGATTGTATTTTGTTATTAACCCGCCGCGCGCCGCACGCAAATTACTAGACACATTAGATTTTTATTGTTATCAGCACATAATATGGTGTGCCATCGATATTTTAAAGAGATAATAAAAACTGAGCTGTAATTACACTATGTGATGAAATGTGAGTAAAAAAGTTTATTATAAATGTAAAATCATAGACTAAAAAAGGAGGACTCCGCGCCACGCATATCGAAAGTGAAGCACCGTGCCGATTTATGTGTGCGTGACTTGTACCTGCAAAGACGCCGTCGCTCGTGTCACGTACTGGCGGCCGATCGGCATACTATGATGTAAATGTGTGCGTGAGGCGTGCTTGTACAAACGGTCCCGGCATACTTACTGTGCTTCACTTTCGATATGCGTGGCGCGGAGTCCTCCTTTTTTTACACGTTTATGCACGTAAGTTAGATTATTATTCTAATCTTATTAATGTTCATTCTTCCCACTGATTCTAACATAAGTTTACGTAATTTACCAGGTATCTAAATGATTGCGATTTAAGAACTTTTTGAGTTATGAAGTTTGGAACCTTGAATTACATACTAATCGTAATCGTTAATCGTATATCGTAATCGGTAATCGTTTGCATGTTTTATAATCTCCCGCCTGTATCACGATTAAAACCATACCCAGCCCACGAGAGCCCATCGCAGCTCAGCGAGACAGAGACAGAGGAAACTATCGAGCATCCATCTCTCGTTGCGTTTATCGCTTTCCACCTCCATAAATTCACAAAGCCCTCAAATGTTATGATTTCGTAAAATTATTACATTTGCATCCGCAAATGGCATTTGCATACAGTCGTTAATAATGCCAAGCCATTAAATCGTTAAGCCATTTTTTCGAAAATTATTTTCCAAACTAATCAAAGTATATATTTTTTTTACACTTTGTATTTTCTATTACCCCAAATAAAACACCATAAAACAACAAAATATTATTTTTCTGCTTTCCTAGATAATTCATGCACTAAAGGGTTAACAGGGTACATGCGTCATCGATGGGTACATGTCAATTTTAGTTCCTGAGATCCTCGAGGTAACGCTTCAAATCGGCACAAAAATCAACTGTCATTTCCTATAGTATCTTTAGTCCAGCGTACTTGTACAATAGAGGTCAGTGGAATAGAGGCATTGAACCAATTTGGACTAAGTATAGGTATAAGTTATCTGTGGCAATTTTTATTCCCACACACGTGCGGGATAATATAAAATCGCACGCTTGTGAAATACATTGCATTGTGAACCTAATCGTAGTGCGATATGAACCAGTTTTCGAGGAAGTGTATTGAAAAACAATTTTCTCAATATCAACCCACAAAATGTGCGAGGTTTGACATAACGAACATTTATAACATTCCCGGGGCGTGATTACTTCGTGGTAATTTTGTGCAATCTTACACTCTACCTCTATGCAAGCGAATTGGCATCAATTGAGAGCGAGTAGCAACGAATCGGTAGCGGCACACTCGATTAGATTATAAAGCCGAGAGTTCCCGAACCGATGCTTTGAGAACAGTAGAATATTTTGCAATGAGGAAGACGTACATAGAAATACTGGTAACTATAGAACTACTAGCGGACCCGACAGACGTTGTCCTATCTGAACGATTCTAGAACCCGACTGCAGCGCCACCTGCCGGCCCCAATTGTGTTTTCAAACCATCGAGGAACCCATTCAAATATACACACAAAATTTCATCTAAATCGGTCCAGCCGTCGTTATACCACGTTTTATCCCATTAAAGTAGGTATCCTATGTCCGTCTCCTGGTTCTAAGCTACCTCCCCACCAATTTTCAGACAAATCGGTTCAGCCGTTCTGAGTTATAAATATTACGACTTTCTTTTATGTATATAGGTTTGGTAGGAATATCTATGAGGTTAGTTAGGCCACTAGGCTCCCCTCTTTTCACATGCGCTTATGATCATTCAACTGAAAATTATAGTCTGCGTTATTATGGGCTTACGGCGGCGGCGCTGCACTCGAAACCGCAGAACACTATTACCCTATAGAGTCACATCACAGCTACTTGCAACCGTTTGGCAATCAACCCAACGCCGACAACCCGATAGACTTATAGTAGGTACCTATCTACTGCCTAGATAGACGTAATCAGTCGTAAGGAGACGAAGATGATACAATATAGCTTCGTGGATGTAACTTGGCGAAGTATCCATAAATAAAACTTTCATGTCCCGTGTGGCTTCTCTTCTGGATATAAATTTTATGATATTCGATTATTAATGTTTTATTACCCCTTAGGGCAGTATAAAGCGTCGAAGATTTTCTTTTTATGGAGGAACTTTCAAGTGTTCTACGAAGTATACCGATGACCTAAATAGCAGTGGCGTCTGTCTTTTGTGGTTAGCGTCCGATTCAGGGGGCCTACTCCCTAAGTCCGTCCGTCTTCCCGTCCGTCCGATCATCCGTCCGTCTGACATTAGGATCCATTAAAACAAGTGTAAAAGTTAAATTTTTCGGACGGGCAAAAACACATCGGGAGTAGGGACAACTGGCAAATCATGTTGTCATTCATACTTCGTTCGGGCCCCGAACCAATCATCCATCCGTAGGTGATACGGAGTAAGAAACGCCCGTAACGAAGGCCAAAACTACGGGCTTCGTGCTTAGGGTCACGCAAGTACTTAACGAAGTCTAGTTGAAAGGATGATTCAGAACTTGATATTTATTTTACACTTTACAGAAGCTCTTCTGCCTATAAACTTTTGATGAGATTAAATTACTTAATCTACCTATCTATCTTCTTCTATATAAATAAAAAGTCCTGAATGACTGACTCATCAACGCCCAGCCCAAACCCTTGGACCTAGAAAGCTGAAATTTTGCACAGAGGTTCCTTTTATTTTGTAGACAAGGAATAAGAGAGGAATTCCCGGTAGTACGTTCCCGTGGCATATTCCCCGACATCCATGCGGGCGAAGCCGCGGGCAAAAGCTAAGTAGTTTTGAATGAATGGCGTCCTCACTGTAAACTGGCAGGGAAGATAGCCAAGTCCGCTCAAACGGTCTGGCAAAGCTGCAATATCAGTTCCTGGTAATAATATCTATACCAATATAATAAAGCTGAAGAGTTTATTTGTTTGAGCGCGCTAATCTCTAGAACTACCAGTCGGATATGAAAAAAAACACACACATGTATGTGATAGGCAATAAAGATTTGAATTTGAATCTTTTTGCATTTGATAGCCCAATTTTCGAGGAAGGCTATTTAACATCACGCTATCCACCTTAGGAGCCAAGAAAAAAGAAAAACCAAACTCAGAAAGAACGCTAAGCGAAAACGAAGTAATAGCCCGGGCAGGCGATGCGACCCGATGCGGTGTGTTGGGGGAACAAGAAGTCGCGAACAGAAGCTAGTGCGTTCATAAAGTATATTAGAATAATATGCGTGGAATCTCCGACCATTAACTTTAACAGCGGAATCCCCTATGGGAAACACCTGGAATTTATTGCGATGCCTGTGGTGATAAACACATAACATAACGCCTGTAATCCTTGAAAGGGTAAGCAGAGGTGCTCATAATTATTTTTCCAGTTTAAATAAGGGAAAAGGGAGTAGAGGGGAGAGGGTTTAGGGTCCTGTTTTTAGGGCGCAGGCCGTCCCGCTTACTACTTATTTTTTTTTATTCACACTGGCTGTTTGTACACTCACAAGACCGCAGCCCGACTACCTAACCAAATTTAATTCTATTTTTAAAATTCATTCCCGCCCTACAGAGGGAAGCAATTGCTATGAGTCTTTCCCGACCAAGGGTGGGGAGCAGCGTCTTCGACCCGCTACTCGGATCAAACAAACACTACTTTCCGAGTATGAGGAATGAAAAATCCGTTTCCCCCATTATCACCGAAGTTTGCATAGAGAAAAATCTGAAATTATTCTATGTGATAGAAGTTTACGTAAAGATTACAGGAAAAATAAAAAGATGTCTCTAAATAGTGCACTTTTTCAGAACTCGGAACGGAACCCTCGGTGCGCAAGTCCGAATAGCTCTTGACCGGTTGTTTTTATGTCTAATGGGGGGCGAGTCTATTGCCAGTGACGGGTCCAGTGCTAATGGGGCCGCCGCGGTCGCGGGTTGTTCGAAAGAGATACCGTGGCCCTGGCATAGGCAACTGAAGGAACACGGGTGGGTTTTAGTCAGTAAAAGTCTGCCACACACGCTCCGCCCAGAGCTGGAGAAGTCATTTGATGATTTCCCATCCACGAAAAAAAAAAGGCTGTTAATGGGAATTTCCATAACTAACTAACCAAAATAGACTGAATAAACAGCGAGACACAAACACACTTGCTTATAAAACACGTACCTATATTCCGATACCATAACATTATGCATACCTAGGTATATTGTGCTCGTCGTGAGGAAATAATAACATGGACAGTGTTGCGTGATTCAAAAACAATTACTCAGTGTTTATAATACTATTTCATTTCAACTATTACTGTTGAGTGTGCTATCTATCACGATCTTCGAATGGCAGGGGTATACTGGCACGAAACCACGGTAATAATTAGCGAAGTTCGAATTCGAATCTCCGCAAAATCTAGCCCCAGGTTAGTTAGTTAGAATGGAAGTCGACTCTCGCGAAAATTAGCCTTTTCGCGAGAGTCGACTTCCATTCTAACCAACTTGGACTGACAGCATTTGAAAGACTGTACCTGGGGCTAGATTTTGCGGATATTCGAAAGTCTGGACTACGATTCCCTTCGGGCTACTCTAAACTCCCGAGCTCGCCACCGTCCCTTTCCGTGATTCGCCCTTTATTTATGGACTACGAAGACTCCCGATATTTGTTTCGCACTTCCATAAGACTTTACTTTAGTTATTGCAATGAGAGAGAAGTACAATGAGTGCCACTAAAGATGAGACTTCACCACGTGGTTTGACTTGCGCAGTAGATGATTTTAGGTCTCTTTAGCGGTATGAGGTCTGGGGATCTACTCCCTAAGCACGAAGTCCGTAGTTTTGGCCTTCGTTACGGGCGTTTCCTACTCCGTATCACCTATGGACAAATGATTGGTTCGGGGGCCGAACGAAGTATTTATTACAACACGATGTGACAGTTATCCCTACTCCTGATGTGTTTTTGCCCGTCCGAAAAATTTAACTTTTACACTCGTTTTGAAGGATCATTATGTCAGACGGACGAACGAACGGACCGACTTAGGGAGTAGGCCCCCTGAGAGTGGGACGGGACCGGGCGACATCAGGGCGGCGGAAAGAGTGCGGGAGGCGCAGTCGTCTCATCTTTCGCGGCGCGTATTGTACGCATAGATGTAAAGTATGCAATTTCGCATGGAATTTATCACACTGGCAACACATTAATGGGTGTCTACGCAGTATGGTGGGTACAAAATCCTTGCCTATTTTTGCAATGGGGCACGTTAGTCATCATACACGTGCCAGAAGCAATCGTGCTGCATTCAGTGCGACAGAGCTTTAAAATACGATAATGTATTCATTGTATTATGCAATAAAAGGTCGCCGGCTCATCGGATATACACGATCCACTCTAGAATATACTGACGGGTCGTGGGTGCCATTGCACTCACAAATTATATGCACGGATATCCCGACTCGGCAAGAAGTCTCTCAACGTAGAGACCAGCTACATTTGCCATGAAATACGGACACTATGTAGGTGACCGCGACCGCGCCATCAACTGTTGCCAATTTAATGATACGCAAGAAAGACCACAATTTGGCGTTCCACTTGGCTCGTACTACAAAGTCTGGGCTTGACTTCTAAACCACTATTAAATCTACTACTATTAAATCCAGATAATATCGTCGCTTACACGCGAGGAAGATGAACACATAGAGGAATTGCTTTTTAAACTGATTTTGGCATGACAATTCTAAGGATTATCAGCACATAGCCAATACTCGTTCGTCAAGAGTAAAAAGGGGCGAACTAATACAGCAGTTTATTTTTTTTCTGATTTTAGAAGAGCCCTCTTTCCACAAATCCAAGACATAATCACACTAATATTATAAAGGCGAAAGTTTGTGTGTGTGTTTGTATATTTGTTCCTCCTTCAAGCTCAAACGGCTGGACCAATTTTGATAAAATTTGGTACGGAGGTAGCTGACACCCTGGATTAACACATAGGCTACTTTTTATCCCGGTCTACGCGGGTGAAACCACGGGGCGCAGCTAGTTTTTTATAATCTAAAGGTTAATGGTCCCCACAGGTGATAGGCGAGCCATTTAACAGTTATTGTAGCCTATTTTATGCAATAAATTAGTCTGGCATGTTACTGTATGAAGCATAAACAACTTATGAATGTACAAGAAGCATGCTGCATAAAGCAAAATATAATGTTTTGCGGTTTTCAATGTGCTAGGTACAGAGAGCTTTTATTACCTCAAGAATTTGTATTAAGTAGGAAACAAAACAATCTAATGTTAGAGAAGTTTTCTATCAGGAACTGTAATTAACGTGTCGTTTTCATCCTCGTCAAATTTAAGGTTGTGGTATAGACCATCAAACCGAACAACTTTTTCTATGGCACCAACATCGTAATTGCAAAAAAATAACTTTCAATTGAGCCGAGTTCCAAAATTATGTAAGTATGCATAGGCATGAACCAAGTATGGCTCTATTTTATTAAAACCATGATTTGTGTCACTAACCAATTATGGTTAGTCAGAAAGTATCAAGTACATTTCGGAAAAGCTTTAGATGGCCGATTTGAAAAAATGAAAACTTTGTCATGACAAAAAAGTATTAAACTGTGCTCTACAGAACTATGCTACACTAATCTTACTGTCCTGTCTAGCATACCTGATGACACGGAAGAACATCTAAATAAATAAAAAGAGAAGTCCTGACGGACTCATCAACGCCCAGCCTAAACCCTTGGACCTAGAAAGCTGTAAATTTTGCACAGAGGTTCCCTTTATAATGTAGACAAGGAGTAAAGAAGGATTTCCCAGTAGTATGTTCCAATTGGATATTTTCCGACATCCACGCACGTGAAGCCGCGCACAAAAGCTAGTATTTTATATATTTTCTGATCAGTTTAGTAAGTCCACAAAAATTGGTATTTTTCATGAAAAATGATTTGTGATAGTAAAAAGTCATAGACAATCTTATAACATTATACTAAACAATTTATCAGAGAATCTGATACTTATCAAAAGAAATTTATTCTGATAGCATAGTCAGATAGACATTCATAGAATAAATCATGATACGGTACTAGTAATAATGATGAAAGTTAGACTGCAAGATAAATGTTTGGTATAATTTTATCATGATTGGTTGAGTAGTTTTGGAGATTACAGCTTAATGAGTGCAAAAAATATGCACAATTTTTTTTATAAAAATTCTAAAAATGTAAACAAAAGTCATCTACATGTTTTTCTACAAACTTATTAGTCTTTCAGAATAGGTACCATTTACATTAATTTGTTTACATTATTGGATTTAATAAAAAAACATATTATACCTAGTTGAGTTGTGTGGTGTAGGAGTTGATGAGTTAAAATGCATTTTAATTATTAACATCTTTTATGGAAGCTAGAATGAGCAATTTATAAATTGTGAATCATTGAGGTTTTTTTTTAATCTGATGAGAGAATATGTCTGGTAACAATGTTATTTTTTAACAATGTTTTTTTACTGGTTATTTTATGCACATTACCTATTCCAGTCTTGTGGTTAATAACTCCCAATCAACAACATAGCAATACATGAAACATTAAATCAGTAATTTAGCACTTTTATCACCAAAAGTAACTTGATTAATTAAGCATGATAACAGAAATAGATGAGGCAATTAAAAATTTTAAGACTAATAATAAAAACATGAAACACAAAAATATAGGACAGTATCAAGTTGATAGCTCAGCACTGACTGCAGTTCTTACAAATTGTCAACACACTGCAACTCAACACTGAAAAATGACGCCAAGCTACTGCACTTTTACCATAACATTATACAACCAACCAGCAACGATAATATTATAGTATACACTGTGAATAATGCACAAACATCGCTAAATACGGGCACAGCACCCACTGGCGACCTCAGCAGCTGTCAAAAATAAGTAAGCAGCGTAGCAACAACCATATCACAGCCGTAGGAGGCGTGTTCCATATATATTACTTTACCTGGGAGCTACGTTCGTCGTGGGCGATGTGGCCGTCGTAGAAGCAGCCTCATTGATTAAGGGTGCACTGCTGCACCTTTTTAATATGTTAGGAGCATCCACATCCATTATCTTAATGCCACCATTCGTTCACTGACGTACTATGTAGTTATATGCATCGGGATTGCCGAAACGATTAGCCCTCTACTGTTTATGTAACACTGTAAGTGCACTTACAAATAGTCTAATAAACTAATCACGCTACTGTTACAACTACATACATGTTATTTATTACGCTTAAATGAAAGGATAACACAAATTAAAATGAAAATACGCTACTCGGAAAGCTAAAAAGTGGCTCGAAGCTGACCTGTCAAATCGCCGCAATAGAGAAGCGTTCATGTTTATTTTTTTATAATAAAGCCGTCAGTTTTTATGGCGAATATGGGTGTAATCCGAAATGAAGTGAATGTAAATTGCATATTTAGCAGATTTATAAGAAAAATTGCTAGGCATGCGTAATTTAGGTAATTCAAATATGATTTTATCATAAAACAAGTTTAGGGCTTTTTATCATTTCTCTTTATTCATGAATGCACCTCAACTAATGTCAACAATCATTTATCTTCAACGTTCCGTTTCTACTAGCTTTTGCATCTCTATAATTTATTATTAAGAAAATTCTCTTGAGTATTAATGTTCTGTGAGAAAATTACAGGATCATTTATTAGATACTATAAGTATAACTGGTACCTGTAATAAATTTAGTAGCCTAGCATTTATCATAAATTATATTTCAATATAATTTTACATGCATGCTAAATGTTAGATCACGTCTTCTTGTTTACTCTCTGTAAAATGAAGTGTCCATAATATTGTTCTCTTTACTCTTTGATATTGTTTTGATTTGACTTTTGAGGTCAATAATTTTTCAGTGTTATTTTAAATTTTTGAGATGGAAGTAGGAGTACTTATTTTAATTTAATTACAAAACGCACAAACGACAAACTTTTGGGAAGAATGTACTTAAGGCGGAGGTGAGAAAGTTACAATTTATTGAGGAAAAAAATCAGACAAAAACTCACAACTCTTGAAGTTCACACATGGTTGATTTTATGGCTTTTTTATTGTAGCACGACTGTAAAATACGTCTTAGCGGCGTTCTGTGGGGCTGTTGTCTACTGCGAATGGTTCACCTACCTCGTTCAACAGCAGTACTGGACAGAATTGGATTGTAGCAGTGAACATGATTCCTCTTGTACCAAGATACTGTTTATAGCTGACCCTCAAATACAAGGGGAAGAAGCCGTCCCGCCACCTTTGAGCTACATCATTAATTGGGATAGTGACCGGTATGTACAATAAATAGGTACCTATTTAGAAGATATTTCTAGCCAGCTCTTACAACATATTATTTTTGTAAAGATTGTACAACCTTCGTAATGCAAACTTCTTTTATTGTTTGTCTATAGGACTGATTACCTTACTAACTGTTAAAAAAAAATTAACAAGCTTTGACACATAAAAAAATACCGATTGTATTATAGTGATTTTATTTATAGATTTATTACTAAATAATACTTCACATGGTAGCAGAGCGTGTACTAATATAAAAAGTGAAAAAAAAAAAACACAAATGTGGTTGAATATGTAAAAAGTGGAAAAACACGAACGCGGAGAGTACAAAATCGGAAAAGAAAAGAAAACCAAAGATGTCGAATAGAATAGAAAGTTTAAATAAAGAAAATTATGACACATGGGCAATACAGGCCAAAGCTGTTCTGGTAAAAGCAAAACTATGGAAGTATGCAGAGCAACAAATAGATTTGAAGAATGCAAGTGAGTCGGATATTGAAGGAAATTTGCTGGCTATCAGCGAGTTAGTCCTCATAATATCGCCGTCGGAATTAAAACAAATTAAAAGCTGCACAACAGCTCATGAAATTTGGAAAAAGCTAAACGAAACTCATGCTAGCAAATGTCCTGCGAGGAAAGCAACGCTACTGAAGCAATTAATTTTGACAAAATATGAGAAAGGAAATGACATCAGGGAACATCTAGACAACTTTATGGACGTTGTAGACAAACTGGAAGAAATGAATGTCGCGGTTCATGAAGATTTGTTAAGTATTATGATGCTGTACAGTCTTTCCTCAGATTTTGAAAACTTTAGAGTTGCAATTGAATCCCGTGATAATCTTCCGAAACCGGATGAACTAAAAATAAAAATTATAGAGGAATTTCAAGCGCGGAAAAACACTCAAGGAACTCAGCCGAGTACAAACCCAAGCGAACAAGAATCATTCTATGCAAAAACAAATTTATACTGCAAAATATGCAAAAAAAAGGGGCATATGACTAAGAACTGTTGGAAACGTTACAAAAATAAGAACAAGGATAATCCCAACAATAAAGGGAATAATGCTAACAAGGAATTCAATAGCTTGGCATTATTGGCAAAAGATGAATCATTCCAGAAACAATGGATTTTGGATAGTGGATGCACATCTCATATGTGCTATAGCAAAGAATATTTCAGTGAAATAGAGCAAACAAATAAAACACTGAAATTAGCTTCTAAAGATCACAACACAAACATTCTGGGAAAAGGAAGAGTTGATCTCTTACTAAATACAAATAAAGAAATAAATCTTCACAATACACTGTTTATTCCAGACCTATGTACTAATCTTCTATCTATTGGGAAGATAACAGATGCTGGTAATACAGTACTCTTCAAAAAGGATGGAGCTACAGTAAAAAATCCAAAATATGGTATTGTGATTAAAGCGAAGAGAACTGAAGATGGTCTCTATGCGATTTTTCCCAAGACTGTGTTAAACGTAAAAGATGAAAAAGTAAATTTTGTTCCAAATAATAATATTTCCGAATGGCATTCAAAGCTGGGACATATGAACTATAAGGATATGAGACTAGCACTTAAGAATGAAAGTTTGATTGGGCTTGAATTCAAAATAGAAGAACAACCAGAAGAATGTGAAGTTTGTATTAAAGCCAAAATGAAAGCTACGATCGGGAAACCAAGTACTGAACCTCGTACTTCTGAACCACTTCAGATTTTACACAGTGATGTGTGTGGCCCGATGTCAAAAGCTTCTTGTGCTGGAAACAAATATTTTGTCACATTTATTGATGACTTCAGCAGATATAGTCGAGTATTTTGCATAAAGAATAAAAATGAAGTCATAGATATGTTCAAAGTGTATAAAGCTGAAGTAGAGAACTTCATAGAAAAGAAAATTAAATGCCTACAATCCGACAACGGTACGGAATATTGTAACAATGAATTCAACAATTTCTTGAAAGAAAATGGCATAACCAGAAGACTATCTGCACCTTATACACCGCATCAAAACGGAATTGCGGAAAGGAAAAACAGGACTTTACTGGAAAAAGCAAGGAGTCTAATGATTGAGTCTAACGCACCGATGTATCTGTGGGGCGAAGCCATCTACACAGCAAACTACCTCTCAAACAGAAGTCCAAACAACAGCATTGGAAATGCAACACCATTTGAAAAATGGATTGGCAGAAAACCATGTGTTGCGCATCTTAACAGATTTGGAGCAAAGGCATTCGTTCTCTTAAAAGGAAGACAAAACTTAAATAAGTTTGATGCCAAAGCAATACCTGGAGTCTTCATTGGATACTCTGAAATATCCAAGGCTTTCCGTATTTGGGTACCATCAACGCAAAAAGTGATTGTAACCAAAAATGTAAACATAATGAAGAAATTCTACTACGACATAAAGGAAGGAGATAATCTTAGTAAAAATAACAAAGATGAAACAAGAAAAGAAAAAGAATATGTCGAGATTGAATTTCTAGAACAAAAAATAAATAGCGAAATACAAGAAAGTCAAGAAAGAGAAGAAGATACTTGGGTTGAAGCAGAAATGCAAACAAGAACTAACAATAATTCAATTTCTGAAGAAGATGAAATTTTTTCAGCAGAAGAAGAAGAACTACCAATGCCACCTCAGAATGAAGTCATCGACGAGCAAACAGAAACCAGAGCTTTGCGTGATCATTCATTAATACGTAAGCCCATACGGTTTGATGATTTTGTTATGAACGCTGTGGCAGAGTTAGAAGACAATTATACTGAGCCCAAAACGTATAATGAAGCAATGTCATCGGAAAATAGAGAAAATTGGGAAGAAGCTATGAAAAACGAGATGAATTCACTTCAAAAAAATAATACGTGGGAACTAGCCACATTACCAAAAGGTAGAAAGGCTTTACCGAGCAAATGGATATACAAAATAAAGAGGAACCCAGATGGAACCGCAGAACGTTACAAGGCGAGACTAGTCATCAAAGGTTTCTCTCAACGCGAAGGTATTGACTATGATAAAACCTTCAGTCCAGTAGCACGACTTGCAACTATTAGAGCAATACTGGGAATTGCAGTTAGCGAAAATCTGAATTTACAACAATTCGATGTCACAACTGCATTCCTGAACGGTACAGTGGAAGAAGAAATTTATATGGCACCACCGAATGGACTTAATGTACCTAAAGGAAAAGTATGTAGACTTCTGAGAAGCCTCTACGGCTTAAAACAAGCACCTCGATGCTGGAATGAGTGCATACATAAGTTTCTGATAGACGCCAAATTTCAGAGAAGTGAGGCAGATCCCTGCTTGTATGTAAGGATTAGGGGAAACTCAAAAGTCATTGTTGGACTTTATGTCGATGACGGCTTGGTGGCTTCCACTGACAGCGCTGGTCAAGAGTTTTTAAATGAACTTGAAAGAAACTTCAAAATAACAACGAAGCCAGCGTCTTATTTCCTTGGTATGGAAATAAATAAAAACAAAGACGGATCAATAAGCTTAAGACAAACAGCTTACGCCAAAAAGGTCCTAAAACGATTCGGCATGGAAAACTGCAAACCAGTTACATCTCCGGCTATTAAGATGCCAAAAATGGAAGAGGCTAACGAAAATGAAGATATGAAATTTCCGTATCGAAATTGTGTCGGAGCACTGGCTTACCTAATGGTCGCAACAAGACCCGATATCTGTTATGCAGTGTCAGTCGCATCAAGGCATTTAGAAAAACCTAGTAAGGAGGATATTGTGTCTGTAAAGCGAATTCTTCGCTTCCTTAAAGGAACTCTCGATAAAGGTCTAACATTTTATCCAATGAGTAAATCCAAAGCATATGACTTAATGTGCTACTCAGATGCTGATCATGGAGGAGATCCAGAAACTGGGCACTCTACTACGGGCATGGTTTGCCTTTATGCCGGCACAGCTATTGCCTGGAAGAGTCGGAAACAAACTTCAGTTGCTCTGTCAACAACAGAGGCCGAACTTGTAGCAGCAAGCGAAACAGCACAAGAAATAGTGTGGTTGAAGAAGCTTTTGGCAGACCTATCTAACACAGAATCTTTAAAAGTTACACTATGTATTGATAATGAGTCTGCTGTGAAATTATCATATAATCCGCCTTATGAGTTTCACCGTCGAACAAAGCATATTAGTTTGAGACACTTCTACATTAGAGAATGTGTATCAAAAGGAGAACTAGTCGTTAAGCAAGTTGCAGCGCAAGTGCAACTAGCAGATATGTTTACAAAACCTCTTTATGGACCGAGGTTAAACGACCTGTCTCGTGGAATTGGTCTTCGAGCAAATTCTTAAAAGAAGTGTGGGTGTAAAGATTGTACAACCTTCGTAATGCAAACTTCTTTTATTGTTTGTCTATAGGACTGATTACCTTACTAACTGTTAAAAAAAATTAACAAGCTTTGACACATAAAAAAATACCGATTGTATTATAGTGATTTTATTTATAGATTTATTACTAAATAATTCTTCACAATTTTCTTATCATATTTCTTTCTTCAGTTTATCTATGAATGTAAGTCAGATAAAATATTGAATTCATAAACTGCTTATCTAATCCCAAAAACTGTGAAAGTAGGTATACTGATGAGAAAGAATGCCTAAATTAATGACAAATTTATCAAATAGTTTTTATCCCATGGTTGGGATCATGAATGCGACAGAAAACTGGAAAGGAAATTGTTTGGCTTGGTATGAGCATGTGAGGAGGAGAGATGAAACGCACGTGTATTTGAAAGAGAAGGGAGTGAATGATAGCGTGACGGTTGATAGGGAAGAATGGACATGAATGTGACAGAAAAGTGGAAAGGAAATTGTTTGGCTTGGTATGAGCATGTGAGTAGGAGAGACGAAACGCATGTGTAATTGAAAGAGAAGGGAGTGAATGATAGCGTGACGGTTGACAGGGAAGAATGGACATGAATGCGACAGAAAAGTGGAAAGGAAATTGTTTGGCTTGGTATGAGCATGTGAGTAGGAGAGACGAAACGCATGTGTAATTGAAAGAGAAGGGAGTGAATGATAGCGTGACGGTTGACAGGGAAGAATGGACATGAATGTGACAGAAAAGTGGAAAGGAAATTGTTTGGCTTGGTATGAGCATGTGAGTAGGAGAGACGAAACGCATGTGTAATTGAAAGAGAAGGGAGTGAATGATAGCGTGACGGTTGACAGGGAAGAATGGACATGAATGCGACAGAAAAGTGGAAAGGAAATTGTTTGGCTTGGTATGAGCATGTGAGGAGGAGAGACGAAACGCATGTGTAATTGAAAGAGAAGGGAGTGAATGATAGCACAGTATAAAAACATACAGTAGGACGACGCCTTTGATGTCGTGGTAAATGCCGACAACGTCTAGACATGGTCGCAACAGCAAGGGTTGTCCCAACTCCCAAGTTTGTAAACGATATTAATTAATTACTTTGTTTATTTGAGATCATCATTATTATTACCATTAACGACATTTGAGTGCCTGCTTATTTCTTAAGTTTTTTTTTTCTAATAATTTTATTATTTTTCTTTTTAATTTTTTTTTTCGACATAGATGTCATTCTCATGGTTTTTGATATCGCTGATAACGATAACGAGGTTAAAATCAAAATTCAAGATGGCGGCTGCGAAAATTTTAAAATTTTTCGTCATGGGTATCGTTTCGATGGTTTTAGAGGACGGTAAAGCCGATAGTGAAGTCAAAATGAAAATCCAACATGGCGACTGCGAAAATTTTCAAGTTTTTTGTCATGAGCGTTATTTTCAAAAAGGATGGCTTTTTCGTAACAAGCACCCCAATTATACTGAAAATTGACACCCATATCAAATTATAAAAAAATTACGTCGTCCGCCATCTTGGATTCCAAAAAGGATGGCTTTTTCGTAACAAGCACCCCAATTATACTCAAAATTGACACCCATATCAAATTATAAAAAAATTACGTCGTCCGCCATCTTGGATTCCAAAAAGGATGGCTTTTTCGTAACAAGCACCCCAATTATACTCAAAATTAACACCCATATCAAATTATAAAAAAATTACGTCCACCATCTTGGATTTAAAAAAGGATGCCTTTTTCGTAACAAGCACCCCAATTAAACTCAAAATTGACACCCATATCAAATTATAAAAAATTACGTCCACCATCTCGAAATTCACCCTTAGTAAATAATAAAAAAGTCCACCATCTTGACACGGAACATACAAACAAACACTTTCACAATTATAATATAAGTAGGATTTCCAAACAGATGGATGCCCTGTGCGATAACCTTTACATTTTTTTTACAATATATTTATTTAAATAAACAAATAAAAAATAAACACGCGTTAGCCCTGAATAACATATCCCGAACTACTAACATCGTTTTGTTCGCAGTTCGGGATCGGCTTACCCGCGTCTCGCCCCTCACACCCCGCACGATTGCCCTGTCTAGACGTCTTCGTTGGACGACTGTATGATTTTTAGACTGTGATGATAGCGTGACGGTTGACAGGAAAGAATGGACATGAATGTGACAGAAAAGTGGAAAGGAAATTGTTTGGCTTGGTATGAGCATGTGAGTAGGAGAGACGAAACGCATGTGTAATTGAAAGAGAAGGGAGTGAATGATAGCGTGACAGTTGACAGGGAAGAATGGACATGAATGCGACAGAAAAGTGGAAAGGAAATTGTTTGGCTTGGTATGAGCATGTGAGGAGGGGAGACGAAACGCATGTGTATTTGAAAGAGAAGGGAGTGAATAATGGCGTGACAGTTGACAGGGAAGAATGAAGGAAGAAAATGTGTTACGCCAACCCCAAGTAACATGGGATAAGAAGGGCAGGAAGATGGTTGATGAAGACTATTGAAACCCAAAACAGTTTTTTTACTTTTCAGATAAAGGAAACTAGCTCTAAGCAACAAAATAAAAATGTTGTAAACCATCAAAAATGTAAACGGACATTAATTTAATTTTTCAGTTACTTAAAGTCAACATTCAATGTAGTAGCAAATTACTTCAAGCCCGATGTCCTGGTGTACTTGGGTGACCTCATGGACGAGGGCTCCATATCCACATTACCGCAGTTCCATGGCTATGTCAAGAGACTGGCTTATATATTTGATTGGGATTATCCTGCGTTGGTAAGTACTTAGTGGTTTTTCATATTTTCCTATGACAACTTATTTCGTAAAGGCCATGTAGGATTTCAATTCATTTCATTTTTATTCAGGAACAATTTACATTGTGTTTGAAATCATAAATAAAATTGAATAAAATTTATTGAATCACATTTAAAACCTTTAAAAGCTCTCAAGATGCTTTATTATCTAAGGACTACCCTTAAACTTGTAATATTTCTTGATGCAAGGTGTAACTTAAATTAGGGCCCCAAACATTATACAGTCCGCCGGCAAGCGGTCCACTCATAAAAACTGGTGGTCCATTTTTGAGAGATAGAGTTTATTGGGGTAATAACGATAATGGGGTAATTCCGATTGATGATAATTTCTACCAAACGCAGCGGCATTTTACATATATTGGCAACATAATGATTTGACGCCATTTAATCGGCCGCCGTCTTTCGCTGTTGCTATATAAAAATGCCGCTGCGTTTGGTTAAAATGATCATTAAACGGAGTTATCCCATTAACATAATTACCCCAGTAAACTTATAGCAAAGTATGCAAATTATTTCTGCTAAATTTAATTAAGTAGGTACCTAGGTCAACAATCTTGAAAAATAATAATTCATTTAAATACCATCATATTTCAGCAAGTCTGGATACCAGGTGACAATGACATTGGCGGTGAAAACGAACCAATCCGTCGCAACAAGATAGAAGAGTTTGAGAAAGTATTCACGCAACCGTCCGTCATAACTTACTCCAACGTATCCATATACAAAGTGAATGCCATAACACATACATTCCCCCAGAAGACTGACGAGCCCGCAGGCACTGACAATAACTTTAAGATTGCTGTCTCTCATTACCCTGTTACTATGAGAGTAATGTTTAGTAAAATGGTAAGATAACTTTTTGGGTAGCTCTTTTTTAATACAATTTCGGGGAAAGAACTTAAGGTTTTACTTTCTAATGTCCCGCCCACATTAACGGGATATGCCGTTGAATATCGCGTTGAAGGGCGTTAGCCGTAGGTGTAGCCACCACTTACCGCGATAATTTGACCGAATCTTGATCGAATTTAACTACCGCGATTTTTATGGCGATGATGGGCATTGACGTTGACGTTAATGTGGCCGCGGCATAAATGTGAAATAGCATGTATGTGGAAAATATCTTAGAGCATTTACAACAGCACATCATCAGGTCAATCGAACTGTCAAATTTCTCCAAATTATTTTAAACCTTAAAATGTTGATGGTTAAGTTCAAAATCGAATGAGAAAATTTGACAGTTTGTAGAAACTTGACCTGCTGCTGTGTGTACATTAAAGTTACGCAAAAAATCAAAAAGACCTATTTCATAATCGTATGGTTTTTACAGTACTATGTTCATAACACCATAAAATATTAGTCCAAGATCCCAGAGCCGGCTGGACCTTACTTTTTTTCTGATTAACAAAATGTGTGGGATAGAGTAGTGTTAGTATGCAGCCAATTTTCAGGTACATACCTACAAAAGGTACATACGTCAAAATATTACTCACTTTTCTTAAAATCTGACTGCTGTTATGCTTTATGTATCTAAGTAATTTTTACAGAATTTAGTTAATAATTAATAATCAATACTGCCAGACACTTCCCGTCGGCGGTTTTTTCCGCCAGAAGCTTTAAAGCTCGCAATAAAGTGACGTCATCTTACTTATAGTCTTAATTTTTATATAAAATACCTATGATACTCGGGGAATTATTTATAAATTTGCTATTTGTAAGCAACCAGACCAATCGTAGCTGCCAAACATCCCCCAGACACATTTAAAAGGCCGCTGTTAGTGTGAGCGCGAACGTGATAATTAGATGGTTTGTGTCTGGGATATGTTTGACGGCTACGATTGGTCTGGCTGGCTGGTAAGAGATGACGTCATATTTTTGCGAGCTTTAAAGCGTCTAGCGGAAAAAACCGCTAACGGGAAGTGTCTGGCAGTATTGATCATTAATTACTAGCTTTTGCCCACGGCTTCGCCAACGTGGAGGTCAGAAATTATCCCACGAGAACGTACAACCGGGATAAAAAGTAGCCAGGTGATGGTCTACTCATGTGCTAAACATCCAAATCCGTTCAATCGTTTTAGCGTGAAAGCGTAACAAACAAACAAACTCACTTTCGCATTTATAATAATAGTAAGGATTAACAGTAAACTGTAAAACATACATAAAAATCAGCAGTCAGACTTTAAGAAAAGTGATTAATATTTTTACGTACCTTTAGTACACACAGCAGCAGGTCAAGTTATTGTCAAATTTTCCATTTCTATTTTGAACATAACCGACAACATTTTAAGGTTTAAAATCATTTGGAGTTTGACAGTTTGGTATAACCTGATGTGCTGTTGTCTATACATACCTGATACCTGAAAGTTGCCTGTCGGCCCAAGCTAGCAGGTATGCGTACGTTAAAAGTACGGACTAACACTACTCTATCCCACACATTTTGTTAATCAGAAAATAAGTAAGATCTGGCGGCCCTGGGATCTTGCTCTATGTCTATCAACAACAGAAAATGGTTTATGAATCTTGGGTTGTAAGTAAGGTTGTAGTGTAAGGTAGGTATTTATGCTCGTGACTGTGCAATGCACCTGGCACAAATAGAGCAAACTTCTAGAGAGATCTACTATCTACATACAGATGCGGTCTTTGCTAGACTTTATTATTTCGTCTTTAGATACATAGATAGAATACTCTTTATTATGTACATACAACAGCACATCAGGTTATGCCGAACTGTCAAATTTCTCCAAATGATTTTAAACCTTAAAATGTTGATGGTTAAGTTCCAAAATCGAATGAGAAAATTCGACCTGCTGCAGTTTGTACACCTGAAGGTAGACCATAGCTAAATATTACAGATATAAATGTAGTTTTTTTTTTGTTCTACAAAGAAATATCTATTTCCCCAGATTATGAATGCAATAAATCCTCAAATATTCTTCTGCGCTCATGACCACGAGTCTAAGTTCGTGAAACAGCACAAGGACCTAACGCACAAGGTGACGACATGGTTTAACACACCCAAGTCGACGCTCAGCATAACATTTGACGATGACTCGCTGTATGAGATCTATGTGCCAACCTGCTCATATAGAATGGGGACAAGCTATATTGGATATGGAGCTGCAGTTTTAGGTAAGAAAAAGTTTTTTTTTCTTTAATTTCTGGGGTAAACCATTCCATTATGTAGGATGTAGGGGGCTGTGTTTATGCATTTTATTCATCCACTAGCTGTGCCGCGTGGAAGTCGTAAGATACACAATATACTAAAATAACAGCCACATTTTAATAAAACTCCTTCGTTCTCCGACCCGCCGCGTTGCATCGCCCGCCCGCGCTATTTGTTTACAATTTCATGGGTTTTAATTTTTTTTGCGCGGAACCCTAGATTCTTTTTCTAAAATAAATAAAAGTAGCCTAAGTTACTCCTTATAACACCGGCCATCTGCCAGTGAAAGTACATTCAAAATCGGTCCAGCCGTTTCGGAGCAAACAGACAGACCGACAAAAATGTTAAAAATTGTATTTTTGTTATAAGTACAGGGTGTAAGTGTAAACAGTGGCAATATTTTAATGGGTCATAATACTCATCATTATGAACAACTTTTACTATGGGACAAACCTGAAATCGCGAAAAAAAAATCAGCTGTTCCCTACATTTTGACTAATTATGCGAACAAAATCTGCCTAGCCTTTCCCCAACTATGTTGGGGTCGGCTTCCAGTCTAACCGGATGCAGCTGAATACCAGTATTTTACATGGAGCGACTGCCTGTCTGGCCTCCACAACCCAGTAACTGGGTAATACGATACCCCTTGGTAAGACTGGTTGTCAGACTTTCGGGCTTCTGACGACCCGTAACGACTGTCAAAGATCCACGAATGACAGATAATGATAATAATAATAAGTATCTCTACGTTGACGTCGTGGTGGGGCTTGCGCGCCCCACCGCAGTATCTCTACGTTGACGTCGTGGTGGGGCTTGCGCGCTCCGAATTTTAGGTCTGTGCCGGTAGAGTTTACTTTGCCGGAACAGGTCTAGGATGAGGAGCCAGACCAAGAGAGATACAGAAACCCGCAGGGCAGCATGTGGCGAGCTGTTGGGCAGTAGCGACCCCACGGACCCTATCTCCCGGGAGAAGTCTTGTTCCTCACCTCTCGCTTGCCTTTATTGGCCGGCTTGAGTGAACACTGACGAGGAACAGAGCTCCCACCTCTTTCTTGCCTTTATTGGCCGGTTTGAGTGGAGATCTGCAAGAGCAAACGTGCTCGGAGGAAGGAAGTATTTCAGTAAGATGCTGGTAGGGATCTTGACCGTACTTCCGGGATTGTCCTGATAGCCGTGGGATGCCTCTCCACTCCTCACAAGCGCCTCAGGACATGTTGCCCCCTTGCCGTTACGACACTATGTGCTAGCGACCGTTTCGGGGGGCCCATTATTGAGTGTGCAAGTCACCCCCTGCCATTTTAACTGTGTATATTATATAACATTGGTAAGGCAGGGGACATAGTTCTCCCATAGTTTAAGGTACCCGATCCACTATAGCCACCCAAACCCATAGCCCAATATGTTTTGATTCCATGTTCTGCAATAGTCCTGCACAAACCGGGGGTTGTCCTTGAGTGCACTTGCATAGTGCATACAGGGATAATCGTCGGCTGGTGCCGCCTCGTCATTTAAAATTGTCTAAGGGGCCTCTGCGAGTTGGCTTCGGCCCCTCGTACGCCTTCCAAAGGTCCGGGACCCCAGGGTCCCGAGATATGTCAAAGACAAAAAAAATAATAATAATAATGCTGAGAAAGAGAAACAAATAAAATATCTCGACTTAGCTCTCAAGGTTGTTGACATGTGGAATGTGGACTCGGCTGTCATTGTGCCGATTGTAGTAACAGCCAACAACGGCCTGATAGCCGTGAGCCTCGACCAACATCTTTCGAGGCTCTCGTTAGGCGGTTGGATCAAGGGCCAGATTCAGAAGGCAGTACTCCTCGATACGGCTCGTATTGTGAGGAGGTTCCTATCTCTGCAGCCCTAACCACCGGTAGCTTGGACCCTACTCCCGACACCGGCGGACCACTATTTTTTATATTTTTAAATGTTTTTTATTTATGTTTTAAGAAATATTTAAAAATGTATTTTATAAGGAAAAAATATAAATAAACATAATAATGCGAACATAGTTATGTAAATGTACTGAACAGCTGATTTTTCGCGATTTCAGTTTTGGTCCCATTGTAAAAGTTGTTCATAACAATGAGTACAATGACCCCTTAAAAGATTGCCACTGTTTACACTGTAATATGTATACATTTAGTAAAAAGTTGTTATGTTGACATCGGACTTAAACATACTTCCGAAATGTGGGTGTACTGTACTGTACGCCTCTGCCTAACCCTTCGAGGAATAAAGGCGTTATGTTTATAACTGCTGATTTTATTAATATCAAAACTAAATGCCACAATGGAGAGGCATGCCTTCATACAGCTGTAGACTGGGATAAACAAGTTTAAATGAGAGTACTTAAATGAGTTAATTGATTTTAATACGTGTGTGTACAACGTTACACACACGGTTTTCACCTTGAAAAACTACGGTTGATTCGCGTTCGCACAATTCTCAGTGTTGTATGGATCACTAGGGAAGTTTGTTGACACTGACACTACCGTACGACGCCGTATACCATACAATTGGTGGCTTACCGTGCCATATACAAGCTCACACGATTATTCTGCGGTGCGGCTAGTGCGTCGTACATTAAAGAAACCATGCCGTGTACAACGGGCCTAACACTGGTTGTCCACCGCACCGGGAAGTCAACGAGAAAACAGACGACGGCACCGAAATAGCGACAGTACCTACATTTAGGTACAGACGCCAGGAGGTCAAGCCACCCCAAAACAGTCAAATTTTCCCAATCAACCTCGAACCTAATGCTTTAGCGATAAAGATGAAAATCTATTAAAAAAAATTGACAGATTGTAGTATCTTGATTTGCTGGCGTCTGTACTATGGCCGAATAATCTCGTTTCTCGTTGACGTCCCGTTCCCGGTGCGGTAGACAAACCATAATACCATGGTAGCGTACAAGCGCGCGCTCCATGTGAAGGGTCACATGGAGCGCGCGCGTGTACGCTACCAAGCCTAATACATTAATATTATTATAAAAAAAATATTTTTTTCCAGAAAACAACCACAAAAACATGAGATACACAGTATTCTGGTCGCCGACAAGGTTTCCATATTTATGCCTGTACCTTGGCATACTGATTATTTTACTGGTCTACTGTCTAGTATTCTGTGTTGCCAGACTATTCTACAGGAAATCTAAATCATCGGCAAAGAGTGCAGACATGTCCCCACTCTTAGAAAGGATTTAGCACTCGCCCTAGTTCCCACTAAAAAGCGAATTAGACGCTTCAGTTTCATTGTACTTATGAAATAGATGTTTAGGGTCAGTTGATGACTTAAATTAAATCATACAGGGTCATTTTAAATTGCGATGGGTATCTAAAAATTATAAAAAAAATTGATGATTTTTTTGTGGGGTCATCGACGGCTGTTATTGTAGTCACTTCAAATACTTATCAGTTATCAGTTTTTTTTTTCTTGTAAACTTCACAGATGTGAGTGGTATAGATATCTAACTAAACACGACAAAACATAAGAAAACAGTTTTTCTCAACTCATACTTCAAACACAGATTAATACAGATGGGACACTCCGCAGTTTAGGTATGAAGCTACAAGCACGCGGCGGGACCCTGTCACGGGGCCAATTCAGTAGGTCAGAAGGTATAAGAGTTATGCGATAGAAAGAGAGGCAACTTGTAGTTGAATATAACTGTAGGTAATAAGCGTAGTGCGACCTGAATTGCACTTTATTGTGTCGTAGCAAGAGTCGCTTTTTATTTAAATGAATTTGCGGAGTGTCCCATCTGTATTAAACTGTGCTTCAAGTAACAAGGTCGTTGACCGCCCCAAAAAAAACATCGAAACTTTTTATTTTGTCGTGTTTAGATATCGATACCCATCGCGTCTGCGGAGTTTAGCAAGCCAATTTAAAATAACCCTGTATTTATAAATCGAGGGAATTGAACAAAACTTGAATTGAGATTTTTAATTGATTCAGGCGTAGATTGGAATTTAGTACTTAACGATTGAATTGATTGATAGACTTAAAATTGAATTTAACTGTTCTTCTAAAGTTTAAAAAAATACCCCAAGTTGCAATATTGGCTGTGCTTTAATAATAACCCCGTCGATGTTAGTATAATATTTATGTTATTAACTTATTATATTATATACTTAAATGAATTAATTTATAAGGAATTGGATTGAACAATATTATTACTTAAATGTTACAATCAAAGTATCTAGAATGTTCTAAATTATTGTTTACCGATAAACTTAAAATTTTATATTAACAAATGCTCTAATTTTAAAAGATTTGATTTACTTACAATGTACAAATAGGAATTAATTAGATATTAATTTAGTTGTTACTAAGTAAGGCTGACTGCATATTGTATATTTTTATTTGATGATCATATCCAACCAGTGTGTGAGTCGCCTCCTGAGCTTGGGTTTTTCAGGAAATTTTCATTAGTAGCCCCGAGATGAGTTTTGTGCCCAGTCAATAGCAATATCAATAAGTCCACCCTATTTCATGTAATAGGCGTCGGTGTAAGTACTTAATATAATTAGCATGATGTTATGACGTCGATTGATCGTCGATGTCGATTTTAATTTAGTTTTTATCTTTTTATTGTGGACGCTTTTAACGTGCACGTCTTTCTACATTGTTCTCACATGTATATTTTCAACACGAATTATGTAACCACTATTTTGATATAAAAGTGTCCGTGGAATTTCTTGCCAGTTCTTCTCCATAGGAACTTTACTACTACGCTTTGAAATGACAGTTGAAAAGTGCCTGTACTGTAATTTTAGTTTATTTGAAATAAATGCTTTGAGTTTGATGGCTTAACTTGGCTGTTTAAGAATGACCTATCTCTTTACTTACCTAACTAATATTGTACTTAAAATTTCCAATATGCAGTGGGTCTTATAAAAGCAATAATTTTACAATTATAACAGGAATATTGACATGACAATGTACAGTAGTAGTAGTATACATAAAGGCTCATATGTGCTCACTTTCTATACATGCATTTGATTCATTGCGGGTATTTAAATATTTGAATGTAAAATCGTAATGTCAGTCGACAGTTTTATGTTTAGTAACTACTGAGGAGGTAATTTAGAATTTTATTTTTTTTTGGGTTTCAAATCCCCCTATTCACCACTTCCTGATATAAATTAGACAAACTATTTCAATTTGAAAGACGTACAAATAAAAGATCTAGCCACTTTGTTTCTGTATTTAATACCTACATAAGAAAAAATGTACTTAAGTAAGTACTGAGTACCTACATAATTACATTCAAAAATATAATACTTTTTCAAATATCTTATTTAGTTTAACCAAGTTCTGAAAAAGAACTTACCAACAAAATTATTTATTTATTATTATTTACATATACTTTATTGTACAAAACAAAAATACATTTAAAAAAATAAACAGGTTGGTAGGCTATCAGGTTGTGGTGGGGCTGTAGTACCTAGCAACATTAAATATATTTTGTAAAACATTTTATGTAGAAAAATTTAAATAGTGAATAACAGTATGAAATGTGAGTAGATTATGTTTATCAATAATTTTTAATTAATTAAGGCATTTACAAAATATTCTTAAACTAACTTGAAATAGGTCCCAGCATCAATCAGCAACAGGAATTTTATGTTATACAAATGATTGCTAGCGTTTATTTTTTACATTTTTTATTTACAACTAAAATAGTTATCGTTTTTGTATTATATTTGATCTCTTTACAGTAAATTCATATTGTAGACTCTATCATAGTGCTACTTCTCTGCTCTAGTCTATTATAGTCGTAACTATATATCTGACACGACAGACGTTGTCCTGTCCAAATTTCAATAATTCATACAAAGTTCCCATAAAAAATGGACTTACACTTTTCTCGAATTTTCCCGGCAACTTTTCTAATTTTTCTTTCATGATTCGTACTACTACGAACATTTTTAAAACAAACATTTTCCAAATCGGTCCAGCAGTTTTAAAACATGCTTACCAACGAATATCATTTCATTTTTATTATACAAGGTGTAACTTAAGTTACACACAACCTCTTAAGGGGTCATTGCACTCACCATTATAAAAAACTTTTATTATGAGGCCAAACCTGAAATCGCGAAAAAATCAGCTGTTCCCTACATTTAAGTTCACAATAACTGGTCAAAATGTAGGGAACAGCTGATTAAAAGACCCTTTGTTACACCTTGTATAGATTATACACTACGGCCGACATATCTTGGCGAGTCTAAACATAGACTTTGCGACCTTTCGCGAATGTTCTCTCACTCAGTTCACACTCGCTTCATGTCACCATTTGTTTCCTAAAAAATGTTACTGCGCAGCCTTCTGCGCGAAGTTCGGCTCGCCAAGACGTCGACCGTATTGTACTTACGGCAAATTAATTATACCATATTTTACTAATACTTAATAATAACATCCTAACTAAGATTATAAATGCGAAAGTGAGTTGGTTTGTTACGCTAAAACGGCTGAACGGATTTAGATGAAATTTGGCAAGCGGGTAGACCATGACCTGGAATAGGACATAGGATACTTTTTATCCCGGTATAGTCCAAGATTCCAGAGCCGCCAGACCTTACTTATTTTGGGACTAACAAAATATACAACGTGTAACGCTAAATGCGCAAAACCTCTTAAGGGGTCATTGTACTCATCATTATGAACAACTTTTACTACGGGACCAAACCTGAAATCGCGAAAAAAAATCAGCTGTTCAGTACATTTATGTTCGCATAATTCGTCAAAATGTTCTGAACAGCTGATTTTTTTTTGCGATTTCAGGTTTGGTCCCATAGTAAAAGGATAGAGTAGTCGTAGTTAGTATGTAGTTTGAAAGTACACATACCTGCTTGCTTGGGCCGACGGCCAATTTCTAGATATTAGGTAGGTACTAAAATTACGTTTATTATGTTTTACAGAAAATTGTTAATAATTAATAATCAACACTGCCAGACACTTCCCGTCGACGCTTTAAAATTATGTCATCTTACTTATAGTTTGAGTTTTAATTTTTATATAATGATACTCGGGGAACCATTTCATTACTATTTGTAAGCAGGCAGACCAATCGTAGCTGGCTAACATCCCCAAGACAAAATTAAAAGGCCGCTGTTAGTATGAGCGCGAGCGTGATAATTAGATACGTTTGTGTCTGGGGGGATGTTTGACCACTATGATTGGTTTGCCTGCTTACAAATAGTATTGAAATAGTTCCTTTCAATAAAAATTAAAACTCAAACTATAAGTAAGATGACGTCATTTTTTTTTAGCTAGCTTTGAAGCGTCTGGCGGAAGAAACCGCCGACGGGAAGCGTCTGACAGTATTGATTATTAATTATTAAAAATATTCTGTAAAACATAAAAATCAGCATTCAGACTAAGAAAAGTGAGTAATATTTTACGTAACTTTAGTACCTGATACTGAAAATTGGCCGTCGGGTCGGCCCAAGTATGATTACGTTCTAAGTACATAAGTACTAACACTATTCTATCCCATACATTTTGTTAATCAAAAAATAGGTAAGGTCTGGCGGCCCTCGTATCTTGCTCTAGTAGTACGTTCCCGTGGGATAATTTCCGACATGCACGGGCGAAGCCGCTGGCGAAAGCTAGTAATTAATAAATGATGACATTATGCACTCTTACTTACCTATTCACTAATACAGGAATTGAATATAATTTTATTTTATATGTAGATACTTTTTTATTAATATTTATGAAAAAAAAAAGTGCAATGACTGGATAATTTATAAAAAATAAATAATTAAGTAGGTACCTACTTAGAATTTTCCGATTTTTTCAGTACCTACCTACTCTAATTTATTAATTGATTTTACTATACCTTGTTAAATGATGTTATAAGAATGTATTATTAATGCATTATGAATTGCAATAATTATTGTAATATTTTATTAAATGACTCTGTTATCATAATATGTATTTTATTTATTTGTGCCAAAAATAAGTCATTGTGTACAGTGCGTTTCAAATAAGAATAGGATCGACTTAGCGCCATGTTATAACGGCATAGCTGTCAAATCGAATAAATTAGGTAGGATGAGCAAAACAAGATATTTTTTAAATAACATTTAGGTATTTAAAAACTTTCTTCTTTACTTTCTGGTAAATTGATGCCAACAATGAAAATATGAAAGAAAGTAGTTTTTTTGATTTAACTAAGACTTGGTTAAACAAAAAAAAAAACGTTATTGATATGCAAATAAGTTTTCTTTGCAAACTGTACTTTTCAATCAAAATTTGACAGACAGAGGTCATTGACATTCCTATTCTTATTTGAATCGCATTGTACTATCCAGCAAAATGGTACTTATATTTTCAAACCTAATACCTTTAGATAAACTATAAGAGCTAATGTGCTCACCATATAGATATTTAAAACAATAAAAGTAACAATACTAGGCATTAGTAATGTTCTAATTGATAAATTGATGGCACCAGTAAACAAGTTAGCTATCAGGAAATATGACAACCCATTAGTATTTATATGGGACAGAATAATAGGGACCTGGAACCGATTGTCTCTGTCTTCAACTAATACTGTCACAAAGTATAATACAGTTGTCATTGTTATTAAAAGTGTGTCTATATAAATACAATACCCAGCATTTGCTAATGTCCTAGACGTTGGTTGAATTATGTCCACAAAATATGTTAAAATCCACATTAACACTGTTCCAATAATTAGTTTTATTTGCGTTTCAAATTTTGTGACAGTTCTATTGAGTAATATATTTTTTATAACAACACCAAATATGTAAATGGACACATATCCTAAGCAGGAAGAAATTCCTTCACGATTAGCTGATATTAGGGAGTTTCTAGGGCTATCACCAAATACCCAGTCTTGTAGACCAATGTATAAGGCGAATTCATGGAAAACTAAAGAAAGAACACATAGTAAAGAAGCACAGTCTGAAAAATATAAAACAATTGCCGAAAGGACTTTACAAACAGCTATTGTGAAGAAAAAGTTCCAATGTACACCATACTCTGTCACATGTTCCTGATAGTCTAAATGTTTTACAGATACAAATCTGCCGACTCCAAGAACAACAAGTATAGATATAATTTTTAAATTCCCTTTTATGATATCCTTAAGTCTTTGTTGCCGGAGGTCTTTATGGACTAGACCGCTTACTATGACAAATAATCCAACACCAGTATCCATTAAACTAAAACCATATCTTTCTGTTTTGGCTAAATATCTAGGGAAGCCTTGAAAGTCCACAGCTAAGATACATAAAGCTGTGATAAGATACGTCAGTCCTCTTAGACAAGATATTAAAGCTATTCTATTGTTATGAAATATATTTTTCTGCTCTAAGTTTTTGACTGTTTTTGGATAATAAAACAAAAGATTGATTTGCAAAAGAATGAAGATTATAAAGTTTAGTACATATATATATTCCGCTAGAATGGTGTGAGCGATGACCATGGGTAATACAATAACAAGGTATTCATAGGCATACTGGCAGCACAGTGGAAATCTAGACTTGATGGCGATGTACATAGTACATTGTACAGTGAACAATATACAGGCGCAAGTGTGTACTGCTGTAGAGCCATGGTTGTTCTGCATGAAAGATTCATGGTATTTCTTGTATTCTGTCGCATTCATCGTAGTTTTATGATTCAATGCTGATAAGTTATCTCTTCGCGAAACTATTCAAGCAAAATGGCTTATCACAGTTATCACTTATAATTCACCGGAAAGAAGTTCAGTCCAAAGAAGAAAGGTGTCGTTTATTGTGTTTTACACTAACACTTTCGACAGCCAAAATAAATAAATAACAATATTTGTTTATTTATGGCATTCTAACCTCAAAACCAAAACAATCTGCTGTCAATCATTGACACTGACAACCAGCAAATTGTTTGACAGTCAATGTGTCACTGTATCTGTAATGCCGGTCACTCACATGCATTCGCATAAATAAGCGAACCACAATTTAAATACCCTAAAACACGAACCCACAAGTTTTATTACGACATTTGCAAATGATTATACAAAGTGATGATTCGCAGATAAGGCCTCGCCTAGTTCAGAAAACAGAGTCAATACATCTCTTTACCACCACAAATGCTGATAGTTACCACAAACTTGCCACAAACTGTAAATCTCATTCGATTTTAAACGTTTTAAGATTGTATTAATTAAGTTACCTTTACTATGTAATCCTTCTTGCTATGCTGGTGAGAAAAAAACATTTTTTTTTTTAAGTTTTCGCTGCATTCGCGGTTTTCCAAAATCCAAGCTGTGTTCGTTTTTTTGACGCATATCAAAGCACGCGAACCTCGAACAGACCTACACGGTCTCCCAGACATTCGTGCTGGGTTGTTGCCAGATTAGACGACTTTTCGCCATATATATGTTAGGTACTAAGTAGCCTTGTCTTGAAAGGGTTTCGTGGAGACCAATTTTTACGATCGCCGACTGGTCACCAATTAGGCTATCTCAGAAAAACAAATACTTATCTGATTATCCAATGATGTTAAATACCTCATTGTGATTATCTGAGAAACGAGGAAAATGTCTGTAATAAAGTGCTTGTAACATAACATCACCATTTTTTAACGTCAATCAGAGAGGGACAGTGGAGAAATGTAAAAGAATGTTCTAAACCAAACGGTATAAAGTTGAAATTGGCTGTAATGTATGTGTAATGACGCCAGGTATACCTACATTCTTAAATTCTGGCGGATTTTGATTTACGTTTAATTTATTTATCAATAGGTATTATGTTTCTATACTCTACCTCTCTCTCTCTGTTTGTAGTTATTTTACCGTCATCGACCGTCATAAGTTCTTCATATAAAAATGACTCGTACGCACGGCCACAGATCAAGCTATACATTTCCAGTATAAGCTGATCTCTCATTGTATAGGATTTCCTTACAATGAGAGGTCAGTGTAAACTGGAAATGTATAGCTTGATGTGTAGCCGTGTGTACATCTCTGATCATATTTTTAGGATAGTCTAATCTAATCATTTAGTTTTGGCGCCCCGGGCTCCCAGTAGCCTTAATCGCCACTGGACCAATGTAGGTCATCCACATGATGGATGCAGGATGGATGATTGGATACCTACTAATCAGTGTTGGGCAAAATGTAATTAACTACAAATTACGAATTACAATTACAAATTGTAATTGGCGACTTCAATTACAAATTACTTGAAATTATTGAAAAGTAATTCAATTAACAATTACAATTAGTAATTGTAATTGTTATTTGCAATTACCTACTCAATTACTTATGTATATAATTTATTTTATCCTTGAGGTAGTAAGTTAAATAAAACGATTAATGATTCATCAAATGTGTTTATTTATTTAAAAAAAGTGATTTACTTTAAATTAGATTTTAACACTACTCTTTGTTCAAACATTTGATAAGAAATTTTGTGAGATTTTGGTAAATTAATCATAGTAGCATATGAGAATAATCTCTCAACAGGGCCTGATGATGGCATTAATGTATTGTACATACTTAAGAAACACCTGCTTAATCTCAGGATGTCTGTTTAGCATTGACATGTCTTTATCCGGATCAGCTAGGTACTTGGACATATGAATTTCAGGTCTTGTCGAATGGAGTGATTCAGTCAATTCACCTTCAGAAGAATCTGTTTCAAAAGTAAAATATGAATCATCATCATTCTTTGAGGTTGTGCTCGCAGACTGTCTTGCAGTTTCCTCTAGAATTTCGGTTTTTAGGGCTATTTGTTGTTTAAACATATTTTTTATTCTGCGATGGTACTGCTGCTCAATAACAGTAAGCCACTTATCTTTTGAATCGAGGATAAGAAATAGTTGCAATTACTGCCTTATTGCCCTTAGATGTAAACAAATCAAAAAACTCTTGAAATCTCTCATTGACGCTTTCTATGTATTTTGCTGCCAAAGCGTTGCAGTATTTAAAGTTTTCCTCAGTTAATTTTGCCAATTTTTGTCGTTCTATCCAATGTGATTTGTACGCGTGTTGTGCTGCATGCGCGCAGCAAGTGAACAACTGCATAGTTTAGGTTTTTTTATATGTTACCCGTAAAAAGTAATTGAGTAATTTGAATTACAAACTAATGTAATTAGAATTACATGTGAATTATGTAATTGAATAGCAATAATTCCAATTACATGTAATTTGAATTAATGTAATTCAATTACTTTTCATTAATTTAGTAATTAAATTACAAAAGTTAATTAATTACGCCCAACACTGCTACTAATCCAAAGTAAAAAGTTTATCATCGCTCTAAAACCTTCTTCTAATTTTCCAAAAATTCCAAAATTCCGCACATCAAGTTGATTGACAGCAAGTCAGCAAATGTCTCTGACATCCTGGCAACAATAGCGGAAATAGCACGATGGGGTACAAATACCCTCAGAAGAACAATCTGAGCAAATACCAGAAAAGACTTATTTAAATCAATACTAATTTTAACCAGCAAGATGTTCCAGTAATTTTTAACTTAAGCTCTTCATGCTAACTAACAGAACCTATTCATGCAACCACTGCGCAAAAAGTATCAACATGCTCGGACATATTTTACAGTCAGGGGCAAAAGAGATCCTACTTTCCATAGTGTAACATCTAGGGATTTGGTATTACAAGCATCTATACTGATATTTGGAGGAATTTTCATTACTTATGTGTAGGTACATTGCATTGTCAACTTTATTCAGCTGGGTATTTGCAATCATTACAGTTTAATTCCCTTCTTTTTGTAATTAGATGTATACCTACTTAGTGCCTTAGAGTACTATTAATTCTATGCTTAGTGCTACATTCATTTCTACTTGATGCTTTTTAATTCCAGAACATTTTGTATTTGGAAAGGACTAGAGAGGATTTCAGAAAACTCTCAACAATTCTGACGGACCACTGCTTGTGGTAAGTAGGTACCACATAAATAAGATGAAAGCATGCTCGATCTATAACTTAGTATTTATAGGTTCGTTATGCTTATTACAGACTTTAGAAATTAATCAGTTTTTTTTTTGGTTAGTACTTATCTATAATAGGTACCTACACCGATTTTATTCGACTGTAACAAGTTTTTTAGAGCCTAAAATACGTCTAAAAGCAACCAAACTGTCAAATTTCTCCAATTGATTTTAAATCTTAAAATGTTGACGGTTAAGTTCAAAATTTGACAGTTTGTCCTGCTGCTTTGTGTACTTTTAGAAAGCAAAGTATAAAATTAAGTAATATTTGATGTCTTTGGTCTCAAATCAGCAATGTTGTTTGCCGTCTGATAACAGACCAAGAAAAGAGCGATTAAGAGCGAGCGCGCACTACGGTGCGTTTCCGGTAGTTCTGCCGCACTGGGCGGCCTACAGTAACAAAACGCATGACCGCAGTGCGCGCACTTCAATGACCTTCCATACTTCACAGATTATGCGGTAGAAAAACGCACCGCAATGCGCGCTCGCCCTTAATTGGACAAGTTTGACTTATTTACCTTCTCGGATGAAGGGCGCGAGTCCGAAGGGGTAAGAGGTCCCCCGACTGCAATGATAATTTTATTTATCTGTTTAATCAGGAATACAACTTATTTTTTTTACTTTTTAGTTCGCGTTTGGCATGGCAGTCGTGTATTTTTTTTTTTTTAATTATACATTTTAGTAGCAATTCAGACATTCGCAGCCTTACCAAAGTCTGAAACCAAAGATGAAATGTTTGTTTTGCATGAACACCCTACCTCCCATGTAAAATTTTTGCCAATAAATTATATAGAATCGAGACCTTCCATTTGATACCCATATTGTAATAATTGAAGATTATTTTTTTTACATTTGAAAATGTAGTCATACTGCCGCCATACTATTTTGTTTTCAAAAAAAATATAGCCAGTGTCACTCGGGATGATGTAAGGATTCTAACGATACCCCATACATCAAAATCTGTTCAGGCATTCAAAAGTTATGGTGGAATAAAGAAACTCACAAACATACATGAACCCTGAAAACATAACACACCTTTTTTTGGGCAGTCGTGTAAAAATGGGGGCGCCACTAGCCATACATTATAAAATTTAAACTTTAAAAACCATTTTTCTGACAGAACTATAAATATTGTTTTGTGAAATGTATTGAAAAAACAAGATGGCGACGTTAGTTCCTATTTTGGCCACGCGCCAAAAGATCCTTGTTCAACTATGTATAACACAAGAATATGAACATCGGTAGATGGTGGCTAACGATGGTCCATTTAGCGTAGTTGATATAATTTATTTATTTATTTATAGGCAGGTACTCCAACGACTTACTCACTAATAATAACATATTACATAAAAGAACTTAGGTATATACCTATAATGAGCGTTACCTACATATATTAGCATTTCCGTAACTATAAAATATTCATTATTTACTTACTACAATCATCATAGTGGGTGTTCGTGATCTAATAATATTAAAGATTTTTCCCGCATAATAACACTAGTACAGTCAGCAACAAAAGTCGATTAACACATCAGTTTTTTAAATATTAATTTATTGAGCATGATATTTAGATATTTCATTAAGATCGGAACAGAAGTAAAGTTTAAATTTTAGATCTACTAGCTAGAATCTTAGGTATTTTAGGAAAAAAGGAGATAATCAAATCATTTTGTATTAATTTACATGTTGTGTAAAAGTAGCAGTTTTAATCGACTTATGTTGCTGACCGTATCTACCTATAGCTAAGTCTCATTGACAAAGTTCAGCACCCATGAAATAAAGCGAGTGTAGTCTAATTTTGTTTAAATATTTCATAGGATATCAACAAATGAATCAAGCAGGTTCAGAAAACAAATGTTCGAAGAGAGTTTTAAACGAATGTATCCTCAACAATTATAATTTTGACGACGTATCTACTGACCAAAACAGCAAATGTGAGAATAGCAAACAAAGGGGTTCCTCGGTGTGTAGCAAACAATCATGTCACGTAGATACTGTTAATAATACGGAACATGTAGTTGAAGTTGCTGAAGTAAGTCAACAACAGCAACAGACAGGCACCAATAATTCCCTGCTCCAGAAAGCGTGGGTATACCTACAATCAGTAATTACTACACATATGAGTGGTTGTCCACGTTGTAATCCAAAGCACCCACCTAGTTCAAGCATTGAATCACCCAGTCAAAGCTCTATAGTATCCTTTCTAAGCTCTCTAATTTCACCATCACCATCAAGACTAAGCTGTCAACAATCCTGTTTAAGTTGTCAGAGACCACCCTGTCCAAGATCTTCATCTCCTTGTCGTAACGCTAGCCCATACTGTCCAAGAGATTTTTCTCCCTGTCCAAGTCCTACACCTTCATGTGCAAACGTTAAACTACCCAGTCCAAAAGCTAAACAAACCCATCCTAAGCCTAACGCTAAACCAATCTCTTCAGACGCTAAACCAACCTGTCCTCACGCTAAACCATCCTGTCTTAACGCTGAACCATCTTGTCCAAATGCTATCCCACCCTGTCCATATGCTAAACCACCCAGTCCAAAAGCTAAACAAACCCATCTGAAGCCTAAGGCTAAACCAACCTCTCCAGACGATAAACCAACCTGTCCTCACGCTAAACCATCCTGTCTTAAGGCTGAATGTCCTATCCTTATATGTCCTAACGCTGAACCATCTTGTCCAAATGCTATCCCACCCTGTCCAAACGCTAAATGTCCTAACGCTAATCCATCTTGTCAAAACCTTCAACCTCGCTGTCCATGCGCTAAACCAACCTCTTCAAAAGACAAACCACCCTGTCCAAACGCTAAATTTCCTAACGCTAAGCCATATTGTCCAAGCCTTCAACCACCCTGTCCACACGCTAAACCAACCTCTGCAAAAGACAAATGTCCATACGCTAAACCACCCTGTCCAAACGCTAAATGTAATAACGCTAAGCCATCCTGTCCAAGCCTTCAACCACCCTGTCCAAAAGCTAAACCGTCTAAAACAAACCTTCAACCTCCATGCCCAAATTCTAAAACTAGTCTATACCACAGTTTCTCTGATGAATCTTTATCTAGTATTTGCAAAGAGGCCCTGGTAGAGCTGGCGAAAATTCATCTTGAAAAAATGACATCTGACCACAAGATTAGATGTCCCCATTGCTCAAAACGACCCACTTATGCTAATTCACAAGAAACAATGACTTCTTATTTGCGAAATTTATTCGATCAAGCGTGGAGTTATTTTAATAAGAGTACTGAACAAAACACTATTTGCGCCCTATCCAACTGCTCGAATACTGCCACTAGTCCGAGAATTTCAGAATCCTCTACTCCTACTAAGTCAGGATGTTATTGCACCGGGTCACAACCAAAATCCCCAAAAATTCAGTCATGTGAGTCATTTGGTTGTGCTAAACCTGTCTCTACTCGCAAATCTGTCACTATCCCCAAATCTAACACTTGTCCTACCTGCCTTAAACCTTGCGTTAAACCTGCTACTTGCTCTAAAATTTACAAATGCGAAGGAACTACACTGCCAGCCCAAAGATCTGAAGAAGAGGGGACCCATGAACATAAATCTTTCTGTACATCCTGCTGCATGCACAACTCACAAGGCGTACAGCATTCTTATAACTCTGACAAATCTTGTTGGTCATCGCAAACGTCCGTGAACCCTTTATATAGTAGACCACGTCAAATAACAACTCCTCAGTCAGTTGAAGAGCTGAAGGCCAGTATAACCGGTGTGACATGTTTAGACAAATCTTCTGGGAATATGCTCGGATGTGAGGTTATGGATTTTCTTACCACCATAAAATACTCAACACCTTGTGTGCAAGATTTGAACTGTGTGAAGAGTTCAACTGATATACCTTCTCCTAAGCTGGACTCTAGTTTAACTAAGGACCAGAAAGACCACAAATCTGGGTTTCACCCCATGGATTGTAAACATTTAAAGGAATCTCTCGATAATTGTGAAGAGACTATGAGTCCTTGCAATGATCTAGTCGAACAGACTTGCATGGAAGAAGCACCTTGTCCTAGCTCAGGAGGCAACGCGAAGTCTGATGAAGCCCTGTTAGACAAAGATTTAGGCAGTAAGCCAAGAGAACAGGTGCACAGCAAAGGAAAAATATGTAAAACCGGTCACAACTCCGTGACTTGTGTTGATAGTAATCACCCTGATCACAAAGGTAAAGTATTGTTTTATGTAGGTATAGTATTATTATATCCATAGAATCTAAAGCGGGATTTACACTGTATTACTGTAGCTATTATTTTATGTCCAAAGTGAATCACGCAGAGAGTATAATCATCCAGAACAATCATCATTGTTCACAGATTTTCCATCCAGCTCCCTGATTGCGTAACACACTATCGATCGGAATCAGAAGCAAATTGCTAATCCATTACTTCATATGTTCGAAAAATCTGTCTTCTCAAAATTGTAAATAACGCAATGAATGTTATTGAACTGTCAAAATGAAACCGATTCCAATTTGATAGTTTGTTATACGCAATTAGGGTAAAGTTTCATCTGCACCCTAATTACGTAACACATTATCAAGCGGAGTTGGTTTCATTTTGAAACAAATTGTTAATCCATTGCTTCTTATGTTCGAAAAATTTGTTTGCTTGACAACGTAAATAACGCAATGAATGTTGTTGAATTGTCAAAATGAAACCAACTCCGATTGATAATGTGTTACGCAATTAGGGTGCTGGTTTCGCCGTAGGTACTGTAACTGTTCCTAATATCGTGTTTAAATAATGGACTAATAATGACTGGGACTGGCTGTGGCTGACTGTCGTGGTGACATAAGCTCTAACTTAGAAGTAGCTCAAGCATTTGTACACTTCTTTACGAATTTTTTGTGACCTCTCCAAGACATTTGACTGCGTTAATCACGAAACCTTACTCTTAAAACTTGAGCATTACGGACTAGGTAAACCTGCGCTCAGTTTGGTAAAATCTTATTTAAATGATAGACAACAGCGAGTTCAAATAAATGGTGTCAATTCACTAGGTCTAAAAGTAAAAATGGGTATCCACAGGGCTCTCTTTTTAGTATATACTAGCTGTGCCCGCGACTTCGTTCGCGTGCATGTCGGAAATCAATACATAACGTGTCGCTTAGATATGGTGTAGGTATCACTCCTCCAATAAAAATGAAGAATCTTGCGATCTTGCCTGGTGGGAACCGCTACCTGGGACTCTCTACCACAGCCCTGCAGTTACTGCGGTTTATGATAGCGGTGTTTAACACGTATTTGGACTGCTGGAAACACAACGCGCCATTCCAAACTATCCTTCAGTTTGGACCACGGATCTGTGGACTGCATTCCAAACCGCGGATGGATCTGTGCGGTTTGGACTGCGCATCAAACTGTCTTTCGTTTATACCGTGAACATCCATGTTTATGGAGGCAAAACTTTTAAAAACCATCGAAGTCCATAATTAGTTGACCACGGATAGCCAGTAATATTCTTTGGTTTCTGTACCAAATCACAGTACGTATACCTACTGTAAGTTATTGAGGAGTTCAATTGTCAGATCTTCACCATATCTGGAGAAAACTCTTTCAAAACATAAGGTGCGTGACATACGGACGGACAGACGGACAGGACGTAATGATAACACTTCCCTTTCTATGTACTATTTGGGTACGGAACCCTAAAAACAGAAGAATTGAAAACTTCTTTCTTTTTGAAGTTGGTTATAAAGATGCCTCAAATATAAAGTTGGTTATAAAGATCTCTCGACCTCTAGAGAGAAATCCAGGTCCAGAGACCGGAATTCCAGTACAGCATCTATTTTATGACTGAAAAAGTGTCACTCTTCTGCGGAAAATCTTGACACCGCGATTCCGTCTATACAACATCTATCAGACACAGTGGTTAACTGGAAGCTCGCTCTGCGTACAATAAATAAACTTACAAAGGTACCCACTTTGATTTAAAAAAAAAGTGTGTGTGTCAGCTCTGACGACGACTGGCGTTTCCTTTTTTTTTGTGCCGTTCCGACTTTCTATTTTTCGGTCAAAAAGTAACATTAAGGTGTTAAGGCGCTCGTCACCCCCCCTCTCACCCAACCTCTCAACCCTCCTCCTCTAACTCTCCTCTCAACCATATCTTACCACCCGCCTCCCTCTCCCCCCTGTCACCCTCCCCTCTAATACCCCTCACCGCATCCCCTTCCTCCTTCCTCCCCCTCACACCTCCTTACTGCTTCTCCTGCTTTCCCTCTCAAACCCTCCCCCTCACCTTCTCTGTGTATGAAAAGTTGATAGGATTATTATATCTGACATTGCATTCTTTTTCACTCAGAACACCACATCAGTTATTAGTACTAACTATCATCTTACAATTATATTATTATGCCCATTTTTAGGGTTCCATACCTCAAAAGAAAAAAAACCGGTCAAGAGCGAGTCGGACTCGCGCACCGAGTGTTCCGTTTCGATTTCTGAAGAAGTGTGCCATTTAGAGGCATCTTTTTATTTTTCCTGTTTTCTTTACATACACTTCTATCACATAGAATAAGGGGGGGACGGTAGTTTTTTTACATTTTTCATCAAAAGTCGAAACTATGCGGCCTAAAAAAAAAAATTTTTTTTTTGAGAATGTGCAAACAGCGCTCTTTCATATTATACCCCACATGCCCTAGTAGCCCCACTATGAATTTTTAAGACCCCCTTTCAGTCCCTGTTGCAATAAAAATTAAAATATTTTTATTTCTTGCTTATTTGCAAAATAGTTGGGTAAACGTCATCTAAAACTGTTCCAAATTTCAAGTTGACAGCATTTGTAGTTCTTGAGATAACCAGCTGTGACAGACAGACAGACAGACAGAAAGACAGACTGAGTCACTCCATAAGGGTTCCTTTTATACCATTTTGGTACGGAACCCTAAAAACGGCACCCTTATAGGATCACTCGTGTGTCTGTCTGTCTGTCAGTCTGTCACAGCTAATTTGCTCCGAATCTATTGGACCCATACAGTCATAATTACGAATTTCTGTGACCCAAACGCGGACACGTAGGTAAAGTAAATAAATGGATTTTGGATATGGGGTCACTTTTGTGGGGCAAATAAGAAAATTTAAAAAAAAGTTTTGCAAACTGTACCGTGTGACATATCAGATGAAAGGGCTTAATTAATATGAGGGTCTCAAATATGTATATATTTTTTTTATAATTTTAAAATTATATTAACTATTTAAGAAAATAGATGAAAATTTACCAATATATCCCCTAATCTCCGAAACTACTGAGCCTAAAGTTTTGAAAACAAATACAGAAAATAGTTCTTTACTTGTAGATTACAGGAAAATCTATAAGAATAGTCTGTGCCTCTGTGGTCATAAAATAACATGGTAAATCTCTCAATATTGTGAGTAGAAACTAACATTTACAGTTGGAATGTATGGGAGAACATGTTTTCCAACTACAACTACTTTTGTTCTTGGGATAAATTCATCCCAACTACGGAACCCTTCATTGTGCGTGGTCCAACACGGACTTGGCCGGTTTTTTATATTTGAAATTCTTTTAGCGTTACTAATCAACCATCAATAGGACCAATCTGCCTAGCCTTTTCCCAACTATGTTGGGGTCAGCTTCCAGTCTAACCGGATGCAGCTGAATACCTGTATATTACATGGAGCGACTGCCTATCTGACCTCCACAACCCAGTTACTGGGTAATACGATACCCCTTGGTAAGACTGGTTGTCAGACTTTCGGGCTTCTGACGACCCGTAACGACTGTCAAAGATCCACGAATAACAGCCGGGACCAACGGCTTAAAGTGCTTTCCGAGGCACGGAGGAGTCTCGGTATGTAAAGATGCTCACCCATCCACTAACCAACCCCGGGAAGCGTAGCGGTTTAACATGCTGGATCGACCCATCAGGTTAACCACCCCTATCTTCGATCAATAATAGCACTATTATTGATCGAAGACCCCTATAAAGCGATTTTTATTGTTAGTACCATTTGGTATCAATAGATGTCGTTACGTGTATGAAGACACCGTAATGAAAAGTTCTTCTTGAACACTTTAAATTCATATATCTTATGATAGACTGAAGCGATTGCGATGAAACAAAAACTAAGTAAAACTCTGAGTTACACACAATATTTGAGTATAAAATTTAACCACATTGGTTTTGTACTTTTGACGTGATACTTGCACAAAAATTTATGAACTCTCACAGACAAACAGACAAACAGACGAACAGACAAACAGACAAACAGACAAAAATGAAAAAAATGGTAGAAATGGCATCTGTTGGTGATTCTTTAACACCCCAACTATTTTTTTTTAAATATTTTCAATGTACAGAAACGCCTCGTCTACAGATTTATTATATGTATAGATTAATGATCTACCCCATTTATTTAAAAACCAACCACAAATTGTGTTATTTGCTGACGATACATCCTTAATTTTGAAGATAAATAGACGTGCATCAAATCTTGACGACGTAAATAACGCCCTACTGCAGGTTCAAAATTGGTTCACTACTAATAATTTAGTATTAAATGGGAAAAAAGACTAAATATTGTATAAGATTTGCTTTACCAAATGTTAAAAGTACTGATTGTGACATAGTATTGAATAAAGAGAAACTAGAATTCGTCGATAAAACTGTTTTCCTGGGGATCACGCTCGACTCAAGGCTGCAATGGGGTCCTCATTTAACATATCTTACAGGTCGACTAAGTTCAGCAGCATATGCTGTGAGAAAACTCCGTCAATTTACTGATGTAGATACCGCGAGGCTAGTTTATTTCAGTTACTTTCATAGTAGTGCTATTATGTCTTACGGTATCTTACTATGGGAAAGGGCTGCAGATAGACAGTCTATTTTTATTCTGCAGAAAAGAGCCATCAGAGCAATATATGGCCTCCGCAGGCGCGATTCTCTAAGGGAACTGTTCTTCAGAATCTTATTCACTCTAAATCTTAATCATGAATACTGTAAAAATACAGTAGCCGGGCGAACTTTTAAATTATGTCAATCTGCCTAGCCTTTTCCCAACTATGTTGGGGTCGGCTTCCAGTCTAACCGGTTGCAGCTGAATACCAGTATTTTACATGGAGCGACTGCCTGTCTGACCTCCACAACCCAGTAACTGGGTAATACGATACCTCTTGGTAAGACTGGTTGTCAGACTTTCGGGCTTCTGACGACCCGTAACGACTGTCAAAGATCCACGAATGACAGCCGGGACCAACGGCTTAACGTGCTTTCCGAGGCACGGAGGAGTCTCGGTATGTAAAGGTGGTCACCCATCCACTGACCAACCCTGGAAAGCGTAGCTTAACCTGATGGATCGACCCGTGCGGCTGTTATTACTTAGCCACGAGCTCCTCTGAACTTTTAAATTATGTACTTACATTAAATTATTGAATTATGTGCTTAGTAAAGTACATAATTATTTTGTTTGGACCTTATCTATTCTAGTCTGTGTTATAATTTCGATGAACGTACAGACAACAGCACATCAAGTTATACCAAACTGTCATATTTCTCCAAATGATTTTAAACCTTATAATGTTGATAGTAAAGTTCAAAATCGAATGAGAAAATTTGACAGTTTGTAGTAACTTGACCTGCTGCTGGTGTGTACACAACAAAGGATGTTCTATCAATATATATTTTAAATATCAGAATACACATAAAATAAATAAGTCGCCGTCCCTGTGTGTGAAACGCTATGCGTCATAAATGGAAAGAAAGATATATTTTATCATGATGTGTGTGGCAAACCCATTACAGTATATTTTTTTAAGCAGTGCGCAAATTTTCGCAGGGTGTTCTACCCATGAATAGGAACAACTTTTGCTATGGGACGAAACCGGAAATCGCGAAAAAAAAAATCAGCTGCTTCCTACATTTTGACGAGTTAGGTGTAGATAAATGTACTGAACAGCAGATTTTTTTTTGGGATTTCAGAGTTAGTCCTATAGTGAAAGTTGTTCATATTCATGGGTAGATACTCTGTGAAAATTTGCGCACTGCTTAAAAAATTATCCTGTATATGATATCCCAGCGATCACATCGACATGCGATCCAGTAACTTCACTTTACCCTCATTTCAGCCATTTCAATGTCGCGGGTATCACCTGGACAGGGGACGCACAGACCCGGGAATGATGGCAGAAAGGAAAAGAGGCCTATACTTAGCAGTGTGTGATTCTGGACTGATATGGTGCAGACGACTTCGGGGTAAAACTTTAGTATTCGGTCGCACGAAAATGAGGGTGGGGGGTGGAGGAGAGGGTAGGGGGGGGTGCTCCCTCCTCCCAGGTACCACTCCCATGAAAAGAGAACGCACCATTCCTGAGAAAAACAAATTATTGTAACCTAACCTAAAAATACTTCTGTCAACACAAAGTTGCTTCTCCACGTCTCCGGCGCTGCGGGAAGTGCAGCCCCTTCGCCCTTACGTAACAAAGGACAGGCACCCGAGCTCACCTCCGCAGCTTCGGCTTACTGGTCGCCTTCCCTCCGCGCCTCCGGATTTTTAAATACACTCTAGTGTGCCAGCCAAAAGACTACGTGGAGTCGGGGTGCCCCGATTCGGTTTTGGGACAGATTCGACCTATTTTAATCATAAAGTGGGGAAACACTAACTTCCTACTGAACACAATTTCTACTAAGTACTCACAGTTCTTTTTACGTTCCGTTTTATCAATTTTACACGACATTTTGCACCACAGACAATATACTGGTACAGATTTGGTTGTCAATCGCCCATTTTAACGTTTCGTTACACTATTTATGTAATTTGAGGTTATAAACAATTAGTATAAATTTCTTTGCAATCTCTTTTAATAAGAGTGATATCGTTACAATCAGGGACCCAAACCCAACGACCTTCAATCACTGTCACCCCCATTTTCGTGCGACCGGATACTAAAGTCAACCCGACTTCGGCCTCGTGCTGCAATAAAAAATTAAGGCAGCTGTGACAGACGGGACGTGACGAAGTCGCACTATACAGAGTTCCTTCTTGCCATTTTGAAAATGAAATTAGTATTGAACAATAGTTTTTTTGTTTCAGATTGTAAAGCTCCCGAAATAGATGAGAGAAAAGATCCCTACAACTATAGATACTATTATTAATTGATCCTAAATTTCTGTAGGAGGAACGATAGCATTATCACTAATTAAATACCTAATAAATAAATTAAAATGAGCAGCGAAGGAAAAAGTTGTGTGCAACAGAGCACGCTGTTCAGCTGCTCCCTGTGCTCACATTCTTGCATTTTGATGCCTGTTACTGAAAAGCCGGGAAATATAAAGTTGACTTTTTCTGAGCCAGGTTGTTATTGCAACAAGTCAATAAGAGAAAGCACAAAATTATGTGAAACATATACAGATTTCATTACCCCCAAACCTGTCTCATTTTCTGTTGTGCCTTGTGATTGCGAAGACGAGACACCGCTATCCACCTGTGTGTCTGAAGAAGAGGGAACCCACGAACATAAGTATTGTGATACTCCCGACTAGAGATGGGTTAATGCCCTGGCATAATGGGCGCTTTGAATAAACGCCGGATAAATGCCCATAAACGCCCAATAAATGCCTTTTGCCAGGGCAAAAACTTTAACAGAACTTTAATTAAATTTTTCATTCAAATAGCTATATATGAGTGTGCGGAAAAGGTAAATTCACAAAAACATATTGGATTATAGCTAATATATTGCAATAAACCAGAAATTGATATAATAAGGTTTACCTGTTAAGGATGATGCGCAGTGGTAGCCCGCGAAATTCAATTTTTTTTGGGTTTTTTGCAATTTTGCAGGTCCGTGTCAGGTTGTACCTTGATCAATGTATGAGTCGTTAGATTTCGTTCGTTTGACGACTCTGCACTGCACGAAATCTAACTTAGAGAGATGTATTGATGATTTTTATGGTTAAAATTATATAAATACATATGTTTTATTTCCGCGTATCATACTTTGATCAAGATACAACCTGACACGGACCTGCAAATTGCAAAAAACCCAAAAAAAAAACTAATTTCGCGGGCTACACAGCGCAATCACCGTTCAAGCAAGCGCGCGTTTCATTCACAGTCGACTAAACGAAATCGCCTTACTACAAAAAGAGCAGCTCAAATCACATCTTTGGCATACAATTGGAATTTAAGGCCAGGTTCCAAGCTTGGTTTAGCTCGGTGTGTAAGTGAAATAGCTTTATGGCTGTCTAGTTTGACGCACGAGATAGAAGATTCTCACGCGCACCGGAATTATGTATTAAAGATTTTTTTGGTGCATTAAAGTATGTTTAATTATGTTTTGGCTTCCATCACTGTATGCGAAAAGGACTTGAAAATATCATATTTTTTTTACATGTCAAAATTATTGACGGTTTATGAGATAGAGTCTGTCAAGCGAGTCGTGTCCACGACCATTTAGCTGATTGCTTATAATGGCAATACTATTATCTGTCAAACGGATTGTCACAACTTCTGTTCTACTAAGCTACAGCATTTTGATACTTTTAGCTCAATTATCTAATTTGTATTAATGGACATATTAAGAAGAATGGAAAAGAAATATATTTAATGGAAAAATGCACAGATCACACTATTAATGTAGAAAACAAATTTAAAGTAGGGACAGGATAACCGACACGGAGTTGGAACCCTTCAGTGATTTCTCTTATGAAGGCATTGAATTTCTAGATTCTGATTTTAGTTCTAATTGTGACTATTATACAGTGTTATTGGTAAAACACCAGCAACCTCTAAAGGGGTCATTGTACTCATCATTATAAACAACTTTTACTAAAAAAATCAGCTGTTTAGTACATTTATCTACATCAAACTCGTCAAAATGTAGGGAGCAGCTGATTTTTATTTCGCGATTTCAGGTTTGGTCCGATAGTAAAAGTTGTTCATAATGATGAGTACAATGACCCCTTAAGAGGTTGTTGGTGTTTTACCAATAATCCTGTATATATACCTATATTGAAATGCACTTTTTTAATTTATCCCAAAGAATTTTTTTTATGTACAAAAATTCAAGTATCAAACATGTTTTCAGCGTACTATATCAGTGTTGACACGTGTAAGATTTTTGAATTTGCCGCCTTTTTCATGGGACACGACTCGCTTGACAGACTACACAGCTTTAAAAAACCACCTTTTTGATCATTTCAGGAAATCTGCGCCTTAAGGCGAAAGCGCCAGGGTAGCCCGCGAAATTCAAAATTTCTTACGTTTTTTGCACTTTGTAGGTCAGTGTGAGCTTGTATGTTGATTAAAATATGATTCGCGGCCGTAGCTAATATGGCTTTACAGAATTATAATCATTAGAATCAGCAATACAACTCCATAAGTTAGCATTTACCTCAAATCTAGCGATTTCATGAAATCATGAGGTTTGAGGTAAATGTTAACTTATGGAGTTGTATTGCTGATTGATTATAATTCTGTAAAACCATATTAGCTACGGCCGCGAATCATATTTTAATCAACATACAAGCTCACACTGACGTACAAATTGCAAAAAACGTAAGAAATTTCGAATTTCGCGGGCTACCGTGGCGCATCAACCTTAAAGGAAAATAATGAACCATCTAAAAGTATCCAAGGACTGAAGCTATCTACATTGTATTGAGCGATTTCATTACCTATTATTAGTTTACGTAATAGACATCAAAATCAAGGCAAAATTATAATTAGGACCACGATGATGGTAAAAATTGACAAACATTTATTTTATTTTATTCGGAAGTCTTACAGCTTACGAACATACATACTATACTCGTATTACTTATGATTATTGTAGTATCAAAGCCAATTACAAAACTTCACTTCATTTTTCATTTTACGAGAGTTAAAATTATATTTTCTATAATTACGTATTCGAATTTTCAACTGTGATTATCCTATGACTGAATATTTCATTAAAACTTTAATTTACAAAATACCTACTGACATTAAGTTTCATTTTAAGTTAAGTTCCTGCTTTATTTTTTACAAAACAAAGTTATTCGTTTTTATGCCCAGTGATCGGGCATTTATTTGGGCGTAAACTCATTTATGCCCAATATGCCAAGTTTATGCCCATTTTGTCCATATTTGTTTTTGCCCTCGACCCATCTCTACTCCCGACTGCATACACAACTCACAAGACGTACAGCCTTCTTATGAAAATTATGACCCTTGTCCTGTCTCTTGTACCGGAGCTTGCTCATCGCAGTCGCCCGTCGTAATATCGCGGAAACCTTTGTATATTGACCCACGTCTTAAAGATCATGTTCCTAAATCAATTGAAGAGCTTAAGGCCAGTATATCCGGATTTACCGGTTTAGAAAAATTTCCCGTAGGAAAAGTGCTCGGAAGAAAATTTATTGAATTTCGTTGCGAAATGAACTCTGCAGGATCAGTCTGTGAGCCGGAAGATTCAAAGACCTGTGAGCCGGAAGATTCGCAGACCTCGGAGCCGGAATGTTCTAGCAGACCTCTTGTGCAAGGTATCAGTCTAACTATGGAACCTAATGATCACAGATTTTGCACTAACCCCGACAATTGTAAACATACGAGGGAATCTTCTGCGCCATGTCCCCCGTGTCCCCCGGCACCGAGTCCACCGGCACTGTGTCCACCGGAGGAGGCACCGTGTTCAGCTCCACCTAGCGAGACCTCAAGCTGTGTAGAAAAAAATCCGCCATGCTTTCCGTGAAGCTCTGTTAGACGCAGTTTGGAAGGACGCCAGGAAGACATGTGCTGGACAAATACCTAAACAAAAAGTATGTGAAGCCGGTTGAAGCTGCATGTCTGATTGCAAAGGTATGTATTGTTTTATGTAGGTACTGTAAAGGTTACATGCAAAAGACGACCTTATGTCGTACAGGCTGTTAGAAAAATAACTATGATGCATTCGATCATTGAAGCGAATTTGGAATTAATTTTAAAATAAATATAAATTGGGTTTTTGTTTCGGAATAACAACAGTGTCTAAAGTAGACGCGTATAGAAGAGTGCACGTTTCTCTGAGAGAAACTATTAAATATAATTACATTAATTATATTTGTTAGACGCGCGGTAAACTCTGCGCGATGCAGTATTTTGCGTGACATCAGTATGATACGTAATTCACATGTGGCGATGTAGACCCCGTCACATCACTCCCATCCGGAGACCGGATTGAGGTCGATAGTGTGCCGAGTCGACACACACATCTGGTGATGCTTGCCAGGAACAGTTGAGGTTCCAGTGAGTCGGAACAGAGTGCCGCATAGTTCACGGTGACTCGGAACTGTCTGCGGTGATTCCTCAGTGAGTCGGGGTGGCGCTTTGATATGCTCCATGTGAGTCGGATGTGGAACAGCGCCGGTTTGAGGCTGACTGCTGTCGTCGACCAGGAGAGGTACTAACATCTCTTCTTGTTGACCAGCTGAAAGTTTAGTGACCTGTGCCATGGTATGGACCAGGTATGTAGGTGGTCAAGATACCCTTTGAAACCGTGCAGCAGCACCCGTGGGTGCTGGCTGACTGTGTGACTCGCCGCTCGAAAGCTTGCGGAAATGATGATGTTGTCACGCTGAACTAGCTGCTCGAAGGCTGCGCTAACGTCCATGATTCGGGTTACCAGTACAGAGGTATGAGGAACAGGGTGTAAAATTCACTCATTCTCCATACTGGTGACCCCGAACAATGATTCAGGATTAAATGGAATAAGTACTCGTACAGAACCCGTTTTCTTATTGTTGTAGATCCGAATGCTGACGGCGAAGATGTTCATGGAAAAGATCCACATAAAAAAATCATAATATATTTCTATTACAAAAGAAAGCACCACCCGTAACTAGATCATCCATCATAGATTAAAGAAATAATAATTAAAGAAAAGATTCAAAATTTTCATTTTCTTTATTACTTATCTAGTTTACACAAAGACTAGCTTACATCTAATTTGTGACTTATTGTACAGAAACATAAATAAGTTTTAATTAAAACTTAACCTTAAATAGATATTACAAATGTGATGGTACAAATCAATCGAGGGTCGATCCAAGAAAGTCAAGTAAATAATAGCACCTCACGAGTGTTCTCACCGGTTTGTTCATACTTATATTTCAGTGGCTCTTAACAAGAGTAAAACTAATGGCCATGAAATACATGTATCTGTACACAATATAATGAGAAACATTTTTCAGGAGTAGAAGTCATCAAACAAAAAATCTTAAAATTTTTTGGATGACAAATACCCGCACTGATTTTTTCTATACGCGATTGAAAGTCAAGAACCACTGAATAGAAATGGCTAATCCAACAGATTACAGGGAATTGGCATATCAGAGCAGGAGTTTATAGCCAGAGAATGGCGACTAAATATAGAGGCGGTTTAGAAGTCGAAGTCGTAGGGGCGCTGCGGGCGCCTCTGCACCAGCGGGATGTTCACCTCCTCGGCGGAGCGGAACACCTGCTGCTGCGGCGCGGGCGCGCGCTGCGCCGGGTGCGTCTGCAGCTGCGCGGCTGTCGGCGCGCGGCGCGGCTGGTGCTGGTGCTCCTCCTGCAAAGTTACATCACGTTTAGGAACATACTATTATTTGACTTTGGTGCGAAGGCGATAGGCAGTGCCTGTAAACATTACAAAAGCTTAAATAGGAGCTAGAGCAAGGGTAAGAAAAGAGCAACGAATCTACTAATAATATTTATAAAAAGGTAAAATTGAGATTGTATGTGCAGACGCCAGCAGGTCAAGCCACCCGAAACTGTCAAATTTTCTCAATCAACCTTGAACCTAATGCTTTAGCGATAAAGATGAAAATCTATTAAAGAAATTAGACAGATTGTTATAACGTGGTGTGCTGGCGTCTGTACTAATGATGATCCGATTGCAAAAATTATTTTACTATATTAATAGGAAGCTACAGTATTGCCGAGTATTTTTTTATTTACAGAGTATTTATAGGATGTATTATAATAAGTTCATACAAGAAATTTCACGCGGACGAAGTCGCGGACAGATGCTAGAATAGTACGATATCTACAACATAACATAACATCGCGCTGGCAATCCCCGAAGGCTTAGGCAGAGAGTGGTTTATAGTACACGCACATTTCGACAGTTATGTTTATAAGTCTTATGTAATAGGGGGCGAGCCTATTCCATTAATTTGATACCTTTTCTCTGTACATAAATATCCTATTCGATTTATTTGACTTGTGATTTAAATTACATCATTGACTTTTCACCCACTAATGAATCCATCCACTGCCGATAAATACGTACATAAGTTTCTCACTGTGTATAGTACCCTTTACTGTACTACAATTGCTTTCCAATAGCATTCTTGTAATTTTTTTTCTCTTCCTCCTCCTCTATACATTATAAGTTCTTACCTCTTCTTCCTCCTCCTGGTCGAATCTGTCGTCCCTGTATACCTCTGCGGGATAGTATCTGTCGGAGTACTTGAGGGAAACGTTGGGTTTCCTCTGGACCTCCTCCTCATTCACTGGCCTGTACAGGTATTCGTTCACGAAGTGGTACTTCGACGACTTCTGGCAAATGTTGTCGTGTGTTGGCGGCATGCAGATCAAGTGCACCTGGAATGGAAAGGCCAAATCAAAATCCTGTAGCATTCGTATGTGTATAAATCAAAGTACCAAAAATTGGTTGATCTGCAGATGCGACGGATTTCGTCGCATGTGCAGATGGCGTAAAGGTTTTAGTAAGACAACTTGTCTTCATTCAAAAACAACACAATAGTCACAATACACATACCTGGTGGAAAGAGAATCCATCGGGGCAGACCCAGGAGTGCTTCACATTGTCCTGGCAGTAGTGGAACACCTCGCAGTTAAGCTCCTCATCAGCATAGTATCCAGTCTGTTTGCTCACACAGTTGAACTTGGACTGCTGCAGTAACAAAGATAGACGGTCAGGTTCCTCCTTCTCTTCTTCTTCCAGTTCTTCTTCAACTTCTTGCACTGGTCTCTGCTGTAGCCTTGCGGGGCGTTGGTCCTGCTATAGAAAGTTGTCAGGTTAGAATTTTCATTTCATTCGTCAACAGTCACGCTTGAAGTTTTTCATAGAGTTGGTAAGGTATATGCTACATTGCATTATAGTATACCTAATTACCTACACTATCGAAGAAACTATATTTTTCATGTAAGATGAAGAGTGTAAGTAACTAAGTAGTATGTTTCATCGCTCACCTTCCTGTGAGGAGCTCTCTGCTGCTGCTGCTGGTGCCTGGGCTCGTCAATGTACTGCTGTTGCGGTCTGGGTTGCAGCACATATTGCTCCTCTTGTTGCTGCTGCTGCTCTTGTTGTCTCTGGTAGCCTGCCAGCTCGGCCAATGAGGGCGTTGGCCGGAACCCGCTGGGCAACGCATTATAAGCTGTGGGTGTGTATGCTCGCGGCCGAAGGTTGCGGGACTCCTGGAAATTGGAATATAAAGCTTTAATATGAATATTGCTAAAATAACAGCACAGTAATCGTCATAGATTTTTTTAAAGCTTTTGATTGCGTGAATCATGAATCGCATTTAAGTTTGTATAAAGTCGCACGCTTGAAAAAAGTTACCTACTCTTGAACATGAATATCATCTTTAGTCAAAATACAATATAAAAGAAACGCGACATTTCATAGCATAATACCTTCAACATGATATATGGGAATGCCTCAGGGCTCTTTTCTCGGACCTTTTTTTCTCAATATAAGATCTGTATTCAAATACCTATGAATGACTATAAAAAATAAAAACGTTTACTGTCGACACTTTCCTATTTTATTATAGCATTAAACAATAGAAGTCAGGTGACGATGCATTCACACGTGTACCCGCATTTGTAGCTAATTTTTCTGGCCAATTAAGCTTGCGCATAATCAGTTTTTTGTTCAAACTAAAAAAGTGGAAGTAAGTATAGCGGTAACAGTAAAATTACATAATTTACACGATTACCGGCGGATAATTGGTATTATAAACAGTTTCAATTGTTGACGACGCGTGCAAAATTTCATTGCGACAATATTATTGATGGAAAAAAATGCGAGGTAGAGTACAAGCGTGCAATCGTGCGGGACGACGGTAATGTGTTGTTATCGGGTATTATATCACTGTTACATGTTACTAGATCCGGGAGAGAGGACTTTTACTCGTTAATGAGTTTGTGTTATTAATTTTGTTCGCAGCAGCTGCATTAGTTCTGTAATTGCCGTTTATTGCCCCGGGGGACGTGAGCTATTATTTATTGACAGGGGGCTAGAACTTTGTTTTTAAAGTAATGATTAAATTCGTGGTCTATTTGTACTTACGTAGCAATTATGATTTGATTTATTTATCGCCTTTTGTTACAATTTTTCACCCAATTGTTTTTCAATACGCATTAAAAGCAATTAAAATATATTTAAGTGTGTAATATTATACGAACGAATGTAACCGTCACATTTGGATAAGCGTTTAATCCATTCAAATGAGTAATTTTAGCAAAACGCGTTGAATGGATTTCCTCAGATTCCGCACATGCAACCTTACGCGTGTTTCTAAACGAATTCAAACGAATACATTATAATGGGATGTTTGCATTTTTCTCACGCGATTACGCAAAACGAACGGCAAATGTGGAACTATCTGTGTATCATAAAAATAGATCATTAGGCAAATGTTTGTTTTCGGAACAATGAGAGTATGTTGAAGATTACAATGAATTTAGAAACTATCCTCTTCTCTATATATTTTTAAAAGTTTATTAAACTTTCCCGCCGAAAACGGGAACATGGCGGTCGAATGACGCTCGGAAAACGTAACAAAAAAGAAGAAAATAAGAAAAAATCGTAAAGAGTGGGTAGCTTTCGACTTTCACTCTCAACGGCCTTGCTAGACGGACATTGACACGGAATGGCGTTAGAAAAATTGCATCGTGTAACACGGCTATATTGTAACATTCGATTTCGGTCACGATTCTTGTCAATTTGCCGGGAAAACAAATTCTGTTGAGTTTTTATCTGTAGCTGGTTTGTTTTTATTGCTTTTATGGTTTTTATGAAGTTTAACTTTAATTGAATGTGCAACTAGTGCTTAGCTGATGAAGGTAAAAAATTGTTATCAATAATCAATATTTTAACCATTGATTTTAACCAGCTTCAAAAGTTACAATTTTAAAATTGCCAACTTATTACACAATACAGCTTGCTTCCTTATTTTATTCTCAGGGTTCTCTATTGGATCAATAATAAATCAGCTTCTCTTTTACTTAGTATCCTATTGCAATTTAATACTTCCACTGACTAAACTGACTTAATCTTTAATTTAATCTATTCAGAGCCAAAAGAATTTCTTACAGCGCCTAGATCCAAGACAACGATACTACTTATTGAAAGTAAAACGTGCAGCTCTACTTTAGACCATGAACACTTTTAAAAAGATCTAGTGCAATGAACCGCATCGAATACAGGCAATATTGCAACGACATAATGTATGGTCATTACCGCCATCCATCATTTTGATGGCTAATGTCCCAGCCATATGAAAGTAATTGAAATCATTTGGCAAAACGTTGAAAATGTTACTGGCCATGCAATCTCTTCTTAGTTTAAGTACCTATAGGCTATAGAGGTTATAGACATCACTCTTAGGTTCATTGCGGTCTGATTTCGATCTAGATAAAGAAAGTGACAGTGGCAAGGCTAAATCTTGACTGAGAAATCCGCAAGGGAGCTGTGAACCTATTGATCAACAGATAGGTTCAATCAGCTGTTAATTATATGATATGTCGGCTAGCTATGTCGTGATTGGTATCTCACAATTTGACTCATGTTATTCGAAAGACATTCTCTCTATATCCGGAACATAGTGGGAAGGTAGAAATGCTAATGATCAAGCATAGGAAGAAAAGAAGGATATCCTAATAAACACACCCTTTATTTGGAAATAACGAATGCACGGTTGACGAGAGCGAAAAAACAATGAATTAACTGTGTCTTCCTTCATAGGATGAATATTTTCTCAATATCGTACGGTTTCTTATTATTTTCTTCCTCTTTAAAGTCGATTCTCACCTCTTGATCCAGGGCTAGTTCATCACTGTCATCAACTCCTGCATCAGGTATGTCATCTTCTTCAGCTGCAAACGCCACGCCAAGCAGAAGTAACGTCAACCAATATCTCCACCTGGAACAAAGAACAGTTTCGTAAATAAAAAGTTTCTAAAATGAGCTCTATCATTATTATCCTTTGGACGAAAGACGTCCACTGTTGGACAAGGCACCCTCAAGCCACATCGAATGATCTTGTGCTTACCGCATCCAGCGGATTCCCCATAATATGTGATTGGTAGAACTGCAATCTTATTCAGAGACTAACGAAGATCTAATAGAGAGCTCTCAGGAAATGGTAATGCACTCCCAGTAAATGTAAATGTAAGGCAATAAATATATTGAGTATTGAGTCTATTTGCCTTCAACAATTTATGCTAGTTTCTTTTATTTGCAATTTTAATCAAGTGCTTGTGATTCAATAACAGTTTGTAGATCGTTACTTCCCGGATCCATCTCACAATTAGTTACAGCGAACATAGAGCCTGTCGGAAGACAGAATTGAATTAAATTTCACTTTCGTTCAACATTAACTTTATTAATCTCTGTAAATATCAAGTGTAAAGCATGTACGGTAAGATCGGCGTTACATAATGGTAGCAATTTCTCCAAAATGGACGCTGCAGTGCGCAGGCGCAGGGCAGTTGTGTAATGTGCGCCGATTTAATTCGATGACAGCGGAACTGGTTCGCACACGTTAAATGATAAAGCAGGTGTGAGGTCAGGCCATAGTTGCGTATTCGCTCCAATTTACGAAAGATTTTAGTGACTCAGGTGACAAGGTAATAGTCCAATACGAAAGCAATTACGGCAGTGTCAGAATGTATTCCTAAATGGTTCGCATTTCAAAGAAACACAGTTTGTAGCTTGTGATTAGGTAATTTATTGTGTGATCTTGGCTTTGGATATATCGAGTATTTAAAGCATGTGTGTGGCATTTCCTGCGATTAGAAGAAAAAATCGGAAATTCTTTCGAAAGCACACATGCAGGAATGTATAAACCTACAATAATTTTATGTGCATCAACTTCCTCAACCTATCTGGGCAACTAGCTACATCAAATCTAATATTGCCATGCCTACGTTTATCATACGTATATTCTAGATTTTAAAATATCCATGCCTACATGCATTCAGCCACATGTCAAACCGAAATGTCGCCAGGTTAATTATCCATGTCCGTAAGGATTGAGTCGCCAAATTTCGTATCTTAATGAAATTTAATACTTATTTAGTAGTAAGTTTAAAAATTTTGTAGGTTCGATCCTCGATTTTGTAGGTATAATACTTCAAAAGATATATGAACTTATAGGTGGCAACTCAATCTAAATGTTTGAATTGAGTCGCCACGTCAGAACTAAGAACATCATGGATGAATGTTTATCATAATTTGGTATGATTTAGTAGTATTTGAGAGTATTTAGTAGACAAAATCTGAGCTCGGTAGTGTTAAAATTAAAAAAGTTACAATACATTATGTGTGGCTCCTCAGACCATACACATACGACTGGTCATTTTTCAAAGAAGCAGTAGTTCAATTAATGTGCAATTTCAACATCATTTAGTAGTAAAAATATTAGATTTGTAGGATAAGAGTCGGCAATCACAAAAGAAAGAAATGGGAGATATAGCATATTTAATGTGGCTCCTCAATTCAGATGCTTCGGTAAATAGATTTGCCTCTAATCTACATAATCATGTGACGAAATTTGGAACAAAAAACGCCAATATTTTGTATAAATTTCTACTAAATGCACGTATAAAAAAATACAAAAAAAAGTACATATTTACGAAGTTATTAGCTATTCTTTAATTTCTTATGAAATTTTTTTGTGGGGTGACCATGAATACGTGATTTAAAAAGAAAATGTACGTTTCGTGGCTTATAGAAACAAAATCTATTTTGTCGCATGTTTTCAAAGTCAGCCTGTATAGTCGGATTTGCACAATTATTTTTTTGTTTGAAAGGTTATGCTCTCGAGGTGGTCCCATTGTCACCAAGTCAGAATCTGATGAAGAGATCCTTGAGAATTTTCGTTTATTGGCAACGACACTACCAGCCGCACTACCAGTAGTATCGTTTCCAATTAACGACACTACCAAGCCTATTTTTTTTGGATTATATTGTACAGTCAACACAGCAAACTTCATTATCATCATAGTTTCATCATGGAACTTGTGAAATTTTTTAAGGGTGTAAAACACTAGAGGTAAAAAAAAAACACCTAAAACGTTCATGAGGTCAAAATGGATATCCAAGATGACGGCTGCAAAAATTTTCGCAGCCGCCATTTCAAGCCGACGCCGCGCGGCGCAGCGGAACGTGTCTACATTCGCCACGTGCTCCCGCCCCGCCCTGCGTCTTTTTAATTTTATTTTTGTATTCTTCTTCCTCTTCCTCTTCTGCAAGAAGTCCGATTATAACAAGATCCCAGTCTATCATTATAATTTCACTCGAGCACTCGAGCAAACTGCATCAATTCTACACGAAGTCTGGACGGAAATAGTAGAGACTGTAGTAGAGTAGTCGCGCGGCTTCGTGAGGTGCAGCACCGCTCTTGCACAACGCGCGTACCGGCGAAGCACCGCTGCGTCGCGATGCATCGCTATACGCTGCGAGGCATCACGAGGCGCAGCGCTGCATGGTGCAACGTATTCTAAATTCTCACAATGAAATGTGTATATTTTCGTGTAGAAAATAAAGTTATATTTTGAGTCACTCTTTTAAAATGTGCGCGCAGCATCGCGTCGCGTCGCGTCTCGGTGTGAGCTGACTCTAACTCGCGCATTTGCTCTCGGAGACCACAGATGGGCATCGGGACTACTCAATTATTGTATTTCGCGGGTTGCGATTCGATTAGTGGACCTACCACTTATTATGTGCTGTTTTTTATAACATATAGTATAGGGATAGTTCCTTTTTAGGGTTCCGTACCAAAATGGTAAAAAAGGAACCCTTATGGTGTGACTCAGTCTGTCTGTCTGTCTGTCTGTCACAGCTGGATATCTCAAGAACTACTAATGCTATCAACTTGAAATATGGAACAGTTTTAGATGATGTTTACCCAACTATTTTGCAAATGAAAGAAATAGAAATATTTATACTTTTTTTGCAACATTGATTGAAAGGGGGTCTTAAAAATTCAAAGTGGGTTTACTATGGCATATGGGGTATGATATGAAAGAACGCTATTTGCACATTCTCAAACATTTTTTTTCTTTTTTATAGGCTGCATAGTTTTCGACTTTTGATGAAAAATGTAAAAAAAAATACCGTTCCCCCCCTTATCTCCGAAGTTTGCAAAGTGAAAAATCTGCAAATATTCTGTATGATAGAAGTTTATGTAAAGATTACAGGAAAAATAAAACGATGTCTCTAAATAGCACACTTTTTCAGAAATCGGAACGGAACCCTCGGTGCGCGAGTCCGACTCGCTCTTGACCGGTTTTGTAACATTGTTATTATATGTAATTTGCATAATTATCTTTGTTGGCACATCTTGATTTCAATTGTGATTTGTTTTAAAACACAAAAGCGCTTCGATACAAAATCGTAGTTATAAACGCTTACCATAACATCAGAGGTATCAATGGGCAGTTTCAATAGTTTTTTACAATTAGTATTAATGTGTTTATTTATTAGGTAAGTTAGTATTTAAGTGGCAATTATTTAGAACGTATAGGAAGAACACTTTATTATTTTTCTCCTTTACGAAGTGAATAATACAATTCTGTTAGAAATAAGTAGGGATTTTATTAAAAAAATAAATTTCAAAAACTAGTCATCCTGGTTTCATTTAACATCATCATCATCATCATTTCAGCCGAAAGACGTCCACTGCTCCCCCCAAAAGGGACCTCATTCTTAACTCGATCTCGCAGAAAAACACCGAGCATAACCCTCTTCTTTGGCTTTTGGGTGACCTTGAGCTTTCTTATGAGGCCCATTGTAAAACGCTACGTCTTAGTGCCGTAAATCATAACTGGCAACACACACTGGTCAAAGACTTTTGTTTCGAGACACTGCGATATTTTGGACAAGAAGATCTTCCGTAGCTTCCCTAACTTAACGAAGCTGGACTTACCTAGTTTGACCGTTTGTCCCAGGTACACAAACAACATGGTCACCCTCAATAGCGAATTCTTAATGAATATCGAAAAGTATTTTTTTTTTCAGATACCGAATATATACAATGTTGATTTGTACATAAGTATTTTGTAGATATTTATACTAAATGTTAGTGTCTCTGGTTATTGATTCCGTTGTGATCTCAGGTAGATACAATCAATTATTTATTTGCAGAACGTCAGGACTGAGGAGCCAAATAAAATGCGTTTATTTACTAAATTCACTCAGTTTTACTACTTTCTCTATATACTACAAATTCGAACACACTTACTACTAAATGTTCTTTGGAGTGGAATATAAATTGACTAATTACTTTAATGGAAATTCACGTTCTTATGATTGATTGATTGATGGATTGAGGAGCCACATTAAAAGTATTGTATATTCTTCAATATCAACAGTACAGGACTCAGATTTTTAGTAGGTACTATACACAACTACTACTAAATCATACCAAATAATGATAAACATTCATCCATCATGTACCTAGTTCTGACGTGGCGACTCAATCCAAATATTTAGATTGAGGTGCCACCTTTATGTTCATATATCTTTTGAAGTATTATACCTACAAAATCGAGAATCGAACCTACAAAATTTTTAAACTTACTACTAAATAAGTATTAAATTTCATTAAGATACGAAATTTGGCGACTCAATCCTTACGGACATAATTATCCAATCATATTTTCCATTGCATAAGCTTCCAAAACGAGAGATTCTATATGCTATAACCGGAAAACGAATCGTTGTGGCCCATACAAGGAACATTAAAGGTCCGAACCCTTAGTAGGTCGTCAGATATGTCTTACCTACATATAAAGTTGAATGTTGCATTACATACTGGCGTAACTTTTGGGTGTGGTCCTTCGACATTTACTCATGTAGGTACCTAATTAATGTGATGAAAGCTGTTTAGTGCTAAAAATTTTTTTTGGTGTCATGACACCAGCCTCTGGTAGGATATAAAGTTACATAATAATTACTGGTATATATTTTGTCATAAAAATTACGCGATTTCTTTTCGAGGTATGAATCGATAAATTGGCGAATTTCACATTACTCTCTCTAGTCTGTGAATGAGTGAAGATTACATAGCTACGTAGGTAGATTACATCGAGAATCGTTTAATCCATGTATATGAAATCTAGAAAAATAAATAGATCTCAGAGATCCTGATACTATTGACAGGGAATTCCTACTTCTTCGCTCTTTATTCTGTTCATCATATCCGTCCCACTGTCCTTTGACTCGCGCTTCATAAGAGCACGTTTCTGATTCCCTATAAGACTATCTACCATCCTTCTACAATTTATATCACATTCTTGACATTTTATAGCATTATCGATCAACAAGACACCTATCGATAACGGAAATCATTAATCGGCTTCAGTCAGCGTGGTGAATGCTGCGTAGTGCTCAATGCTCCAAGTCAGTATATATAATAGTAGTCTATGCTCCAAGTTATTCGCTCTCTGCCGGTAGTTTCCCGTAATCATGTGTAAAAGGTTCTATAAAAGGACTCATGAATAAACAATGATCTATATCGTTAACGTATATTTCAATATGTCAGTTTACATTATGAAATGTACAGAAAATTTCTAGGGCTGTCCCAGTTTTGTGGTTTTACAAATTGATCATGTTTTCGTAATTTCGGTTGTGAGCATCAACGTCTGTAAACATAATAAACCTACTATCACACTTTGGAATTACTTAACAACAAATAATAGCTATTAAGTTGAGCTGTTAATTAGCACCGGCTAACATGTTTCACAAAAAATCCAATAAATGTCGGCTGTAAGGAAGCAGTTAAATAAAAACGAACAGTTGAAATGAACTTTCGTATTTAGGTATAAGCAAGAACTTGACCTTTTGTTTATGACAGAAACGTGCAGAAAATGTTTTGTTTTATTTTTGTTAAAATATGGTTTGTTTTGCGGCCAGGCTGTGGTTGTTGCAGATCGGATCATTTCCGGGTTTAAAATAACTAGCTTTCCGTTTATTTCCTGCCCAACTTCGTTATCATTTCGAGATGAACTCGGCATCGACGACTAATGGTAATCTCAATTTTTTATTGCGTTCGTTCGTTTGTTCGTTTTTTGACAATAGGACTTTCTACAGCTGTTTACTGTGGCTGAGTATCAAATTGGGATTTTATAAATTCGTGCGTGAGTCCCTGATACATATACTGGACGATGGTGCAGGTGACCGTAGGATTTCGTGTTCAGCAGTCTTTCAAAATATTTAGTGAAATATAAACTGAAAGTAATTGTTTCCACAGACTAGCTTTTAATTTTGCTATTAAGTGAATTGCAATGTTTTTTATCAATTATTGTCCAAATTGCGTACGAGCGATTGATGAAATTTTATAATCTTGCCAAATGTCTGTTGTTCAAGAAAATACGCGACTTTGTTGAAAAACTGCCTAGCATGTTCATGCTGTGACTGCAATATGATTAGGAAATCATCAATATATTTAATGTCTGTATATCAAGGGACTGTGTCTAAGTTTGGTAATATTTAAATTTCATGTATGTACATGGAGACATTCTGAATATTTAGTCATGTCTAGATCCTCATAAAAATAAATGATTATACTATTAGTCATAAGTAGGTACTCGTAAATGTTATAATTCAAGACGTAATCATCAATTTACAATTGTGTATTAAATCACACAACCTGTCATCCAATCCATCAACCTTATAGACTGCGAAATGCCTAAAAACTGTTACCGAACCAAGTAGACCAGAAAAACGTCTTATATTATACCAAACGGGTGGTAACACAGTCCAAAATGCGAACGATAACTGCTTTCTCCATTAAAATCATCGAGTCGTGAAATGGAAGTTTGCGCATAGGCAGCTGGTTCTCGTTGAGGCTCGAGACCACAGTCGCAATAGGTAGGTGTTGGCCGAACAATGGTAATACCTGTGATCTGGTCCGTGACGAGATTTAGCTAATGCACCTGTGTCCGCGACTTGGAATGCACTGAAATGTGTTGGGTGACTTCATCTGGAGAATTTGTGTTATTGAATTGCTATGTGGTTGTGTCAGCCAAGTTTCACTTGAAAATGCGGATACTGCAGTTAGATTCTGTTTCTATTGTCTTGTCTAAAGCACGTAGTGTTAATTTATCCATGTACTAGCTTTTGCCCGCGGCTTCGCCCGCGTGGATGTCGGAAAATATCCCACGGAAACATAGGTACTACCGGGAAATCCTTCCTTAGTCCTTGTCTAATTTATAAAGGGAATCTCTGTGCATTTCAGCTTTCTAGGTCCAAGGGTTTGGGCTGGGCATTGACGAGTCAGTCAAGCAGTCAGTCAGGTCTTCTCTTTTATAGATTTGTAGTTGTCTTGTCGGTGTATCAACTTTCATCCCAGCTGCTAGGCGAGGAGGTACTGTATCCTATGCAGACTGCTTGATTGTTGCTGCTTTTTCAGTTTTTCTTATTATATTTGTCCATGTGTCTATATATATTTGTTCGCACTCTTCCTCTTTTTCTATTTGATTAAAATATTCAAATATAATATTCATTTCTTACATAAATTCAAAGTTTTTTTTATTTGGACTATCGCAACATTTGGTTCTTCCTTCCTTCGTTAATACCAAACATCCAGATCAATTCATGGTTCAGTTATGTTGTCATTGTGACTCCTTTCAGGGCACCTATTGTTAGCCCAGTCTACAAGCAAACTCGTGTAGTAATAATCTACACTATCACTCGTATCCGTCCATCGAAGGTCAGCTAAAGCGTTGCTAAGCTTTTCTAATGCGCGGGCGCACGCTTGACTTGCATTGTTTTCAAATATGCTTAGGGCTGTCAGTTCTTCTATCCGTTATGTTACGTAGCAATTTTGTAAGTTAACATGATAATCAGTGAATTTTCAATGTAAATTGCTGACTCAAGATTGAGTAACCTTTTTTGAATATGTTGGATTTTGCTGGATAACGCAAATAAATGAGATTTTCTTTATTAAATTGACCTGCGATTCGATGAAAAGACTCATTTATTTTCATTGTGTCTTTATTGCCGTCATTGCCGTGTTATATCCATCTTGCTACTTCTGTTCATACCATTGCTTCCATATTACCTACCTTCGTAGGATCTCTTGTCACAAGATGGTTTAAATGTTAAGCACCATTTCTTTTACATACACGTGGCCCTTACATCTCCATTCGCTGAATAGATTTCTCCATGTTTATCAAACTTCTTCATATTTTGACTAACATTTTGTTCTACGAACTCGCTGCTGCCAACCCTGTGTAGTTTCAGAAGGCTGCGCGGGCGCATATCGTGCGGCGTCAGTTTCATTGTCAAGTATAACGCAACGCTCCACAGATCCGTTTCGTCACTTTTAATTACGGTTCGTGACGACAAACACTTCAATTGATCGGATTCTGTAATTTTTGCAAATATTTTGAACGTTATGCAAATAAGGAATTATGCTATTTGGAGCACTTACAAGTGGATTGATCACGATTGAGTCTTTGGATTGTTTTGTCAATAATTGTATAGCTGATGATTATGGAGTAAGAAACCATAACTTCTGACTATTTTTGGTGTCTTTACGCAAATTATTATTTAACCTGGCCTTACTAAGTTAGATAATATTTGTTTACCAACGTGTGAATCTTCTGCTGGTGTGATTCATCACAAACTTAGATTATAAGTCTCAGTTGTAAATCACGATTTTCTCATTTCTGGTATTATAAGACCGTATCTTTGAGAGATGCGAAACCTTTAGATATATGCATACAGAATAATATAGGTCATAAGTTCATTGAACGACAAGTCGGCAATTTAAATAGTCAGAACATAACAAAAGCTGTGCGTAAAATTAACTGCCGAATGCCGAATACGAAATTAAAAATTATGCCGTTTGTCTGGTTTCGTAACACAAATTGGCAGTTTTTAATATCTTGCGGAAATAAGTGTTACAAAGTTACAACACAAAGAAGTGGTGAGTTCATTTTCTTGTTTTGAGCCGGGTACACACTTGTGCAACGAACGAAACTTGTTAGACTCGTCAACGTGATGCGAATGCGATGTGTAATCAATGCGTTGGTCGATAAAAAATCTGTAGGTAATAGGGCACCTAGAATTAACAACCTTTAAGTTTTTCTTTTTTTGCTAAAAATTATACTAAAATACGACGATTAGGTACAATAATAGGTAGGTACTTGACTAGGTTCAGTGGCAGGTTTATCATGTAAATCCTGCTGCCGCAAGGTTTACTGAACATGGTTTCTTGGACTGATTATGGTATGAAACTGAATGAACTTTTAATAAAATATTTATACCTAGATTCTGAGCTAACTTGCGTCAAGTAAATTGCTCACAGCCTAACCCACTATACGTTGAGCCTTAGAATGTTAGCATAAAATAGGTAAGTAATGGAAAGTTCAGAGGGCCTAGACAAAGTATCATTCGATTAGCGATGATGCTAGTAGAAAAGCCAAAAAAATGTATGGGGTTGACATAAGCGATTGAAATGTCACGTGATCATGTCAATGTCATTTTGAAACTGTAGCGATTGTAGAAATAGAATCGCTCCGAAGCTAAAGCCATTTGTCTAGGTCCTCTGGTTAAAAGCAATTTGCCTATGACTAAGTAATTTTGGATCGCTAAGCACGATCCAGACAGTTACAAATTCCTGATTCCTCAGTTCAAGACTCATGCTGCTCATGACACATTATGCGACTGCTTGTCACTGGTTTTTGTTGTACAGTTATTCTCTATGCCTGCCATCTTTTTCCATTTGCCCCTTACCACAAAATAAGCTCAGTCATTCCCCATGATTACGTTGATTAAACAGAAGCGCGTTCGCGTCGCGTGTTGATATGACATTCTGTACGGATTTCACTTTCGATTGTGTAATAACCTCCTTGGCTAACAGTTATTTACTGTTAGCTAGAAGAAATGTGACAGCTACACAAGAAAATAATACCTACTGAAGACAGTACGTGATCGAAATGAGAGTAGACCGAGTCGAAGATAGTCCTGCAGTGCGATTCTGTAACCATCTCACCGTGAAAACTTAGGTGAAGTGAGCGTGGAGTGAGCTGTCAATAGTGTCAATTCCTAGCAAAAACAAACTCACTTCACTTAAGTTATCACAGTGAGATTTTTACAGAATCGACCGGCTGATGTGAATTGTTCAGAATGAGGAGAAGTGTAGACTGTAAGCATCGTGGTCTATTTACCTACTAAATTACGGATTTGGGTGGTTCTACGCAGTGGTCCGATGATTTTCATGTTTTACGTTTCAAAACAATTCTACTTACCAAAATTTTAATTAATTAAACACGCTGTAATACCTCCCTACTTAGTCCGTTTTACATGAGAGAACGAAAGTGGTTTGGAATATTCATGAGTAAATAAATCCTAATTCCTACCTTAAGCCGACGTTCGCACGGACGTAAAAAAATCGCGGCGGCATTTTATCGCGCACTGGATTTTCAACTCTCGGTGTTGAGCCGAGCTTCGAGAATCCAACCTAACAAAAACAGAGTGCATCCCAGCGCGGCGAAAATCACATTGTTGGATTTTCAACCCCCGGCGCTAAGCAGAGCGTTGAAAATGCAGAGCGCGAAAAAAAATCATCGCGATTTTTTTACGCCCGTGCGAACGTTGGCTAAAAGTGGGGCTACATATCTACAAAACAAACCAAACAAGCGTGCTGTCATGTCATCATAATTTAAAGTATTATATCATGATAGCGACTATTATACATTATACAGAAATCATTAAAACTATCGATATCTATCAACTTCTATTCATCTAATTTATAATATAAAGTTGTTTATTGCAAATTGCAATTCCAATAGCAGCTTTATCCAAATTATGTAACAAAAATTACGATCGCGAATAATTAAATTAATCCACAAATTAATCGATTTAGCTATTCGTCTTAAACGGCTGTTAAACCACCATTTCTTGTAATAAAACCGTGTGTATATTCGTTTACAATGTTATTGTACGTAAGTACAATTAATTGTCATTACCTTACTAATGTGTTCCGGTTGTAAGAATAGAACAAAAACGTATAATAACTGACTTAGTAATTCGCTGTTTAATGCAAAATTAGATAATGTTTAGACGTTCGGCATTCGGAAGTGGAACGTTCTGTTATGTAAACCTGAATCCTGATGTTCATCCGTTTGTGATGAATATGTATCTAGACTTGTCAAGTATCATAATATCCGTTGAAATGCTTGACCGCTACAGTAGGTATCTTGTTAACGAAAATGCTAAACTCATTTAAAGTGTAATATGTTCTAACAAACGACTGAGCAATTCAAATATTCAAGACAAAATCTGTATGTTGTAGGTAGTTGTACGTCTCATAACTTAACTATAAATCTAATTACTTAAATAAAGAATCAGCCAATCTCAGAAGGCGTGAACCAATTAAGTTCAACCGCATCACACATTCAGTTCAAATTATGCAATTTAAATGCAGATTTAAATCTAATCACGGCTAGGTCAATTAATCACATTTATCTCGACACCGAACTGCGATCCAGTCGCATGCAAACACGTCATACTCGCATACTCATGCGCAGCAAGCTGGGTACCCACTAGCGAGCCGTAACAATTTTTTTTTGTGAATTGTAATATCTCGCAGGACAACTTAGGAGGTTGTCGGTTGACAGGACTTTCCTGTGGGTGCTTCAATAAATTAAGGTTTCCAGTCAGGGCATACAACTTATAAACTAAGCGACTTCACGCTAAGGGCACCCGCTGTGGGGTACGGACCTCTTGGCTTAGGAGTCATTCTGCGAAAGCGACATTATGAGAAAACGACATTATGCGAACGAGACGTTTTGCGCCTGAGCCTTTTTAAGTCACTACATGTTCACGTCTTTGTTTTACACTTGTAGTTTGATATTTGTGCGAAAGTGACAGGAATAACGTTTAGGTCGCTTAACCAGAGTACGTTCTAAGTAGGTTTATAACATGTTTTAAGTCACTAGTGAGTACGCGGCTTTAGGTAAAAGTAAACAAGACACGTATGATCTATTTACCACGCGTTCTATGCGCGGGCGCACCCATGAGTGTGACTGCACGTGTAGGGCATTAAGGTTGCCCCTATTTTTGGTAATTATGTAATGGTGGTAATGTAACTGTTGCCGGCAGCGGAACTAGTAAGGTTGGTGGTATTGCGTGATATTACAATGCAGGCTCGAGACTTGGTGGCGTACGGTTGTCGAATTCAAGAAGTTGTTTGGAAGCTATGTGGAGCAGGAATGAAGGAGGAAAGAAGAAACATTGGATGATCAACACAGCAGTCGAATGCTAAACTTCCTGGACAACAACCACAACATTGACACAATCAGATCATTTTTCTGAAGTCAAACTTGCATACAAAACAGTCTTATTGGTAAGTGGCAGGAAAGTGGGAAACTTACCCTGCTAACCCTAACCTAAGTTAACAATTTACGTTGTTGATGTAGGTAATGCAATGTTAGCGTAGGTAATTACAGCATATTGCACGTGTTTCTAACTTAATATTTAAGTGGCTAATAACTTAGTGCGTGTTTTGCGAACTCTGTACCTGCCATTTATTTACACTGACTTTGATGTAAAGTAATTTTACATGTATCTAGTCACAATTTATTTACTTAAATATTGGCTCTAGTGAAATCACGTCATGAATCTGAAACTGGCTCATGAATGCTTAATTCTGGGATTCTAAGATTTAAGAATAAAATTTCGAGGGACATATTTCCCCTACTAGGTTTTTCACATTTTTCGCCGGGAATTTGAACGTCTAAATCTTGAAATTTTTTACTTAAGTCGTCTTTCTATGGCTAATGTAAACCGAGGAATGCTGCCTTTTCTCTGCATTGATCTGCATTGGCCCCAAGTTACACAACGTCGGGCTGGCGCAGGAAAACTTGCTGCCATCATATTAGCATTTCACCGCCTGCCCCCGATAGCGTGGATAAGATTTATAGAATTACTCAATATCCATCTGTAACATGCGTATGCGTGCCTTTTAATAACCAAGCAGTACCTAAATGTGTTAGTAAAAGATACTGCAAGGTATAAATCTGATGCATTTGCATCACCAGATTTATACCTTGCAGTATCTTACATTTTCTAGTCTTAGTGCATTTGCACTAAGACTAGAAATTGTCGGTTATTACAAATATTGTTGCTTGCTTTCAAACAGTTGCATCAAAGTAGGCTTATATTTTTAAATTTTATGTGATAATGGTTTCCAATAATTATTTTTCCAGTACGATGAGCACTAACAGTTTTCAAGCCGCTTCAATAAAAGTTACTAAACCATCTAGCATCCTACAAGCTTAGGTTATATTGCTGAAATTGACCGTGTCTAAATAACTTTTTGGGGGACTAAAGTGAATTTGAATATACGCTGACCACGCTTCTTGAACTCGAGAAATAACCCATTACGTCAAGGTCCTACAGCTTCGCCTTCGGACAGTGACAATAACTGTTCATAACTTCACATGACGCAACATACACTTGCATCACGATCAATTAATCGGCATTACTCGAATGCCCACAATCATATCATTAGCGTTACGAGTGTTACAACAGACGACACAGATGAAGATCTAGTTGAACCTGTTCGGTGACATGTGCCATGTGTGTCAGAGTCGTCACGACGACACAGATGTCCAGTGCCAGGGTTAACACACGTCCAACTAAATATACATAATTATGTAGGTACATAGAAATGCAAAAATAATTAGACACGAGACAGACATGAAAAGCCTACTTCAGGAGCTGAAAAACCGTCTCTGTACTGCGACGATGAGAAGAATTCGAAATCAGTTTGAAAACCTATAGCTGCTGTCTCAGATTTAGATGATCAGCAGCAGTGTGCAAATGCTCGATAGTGAAAAAATATTGTTGCAAGAGGAGTTAGATCAAGTGGTTGAACAATAGCTGCAGAAACATTGCACTGTAAAGCTTTTTTACTAAAAATCTGGAAACCAGAGGAAGGTATCCCTAGAATGGGATATTATATAGATGTAGAGACTAGTTATTCTGACCTTACAGAGGACCAGCTGGTTAGCCAGTACAAAAACTGATTCAAACAAAACTATAAGACCGATATTGGAGCACACACATCACACAATCACATCCCTACAAATTACAATTGACAAATGCAGCCCTAGTTTTGAACAGCACGCGCGTGCGCTTTGTGCCGTGAATTGATCGAGCTGTTTGTTAATTTGATCGCACACGATTTACCTTTGTAAGATTTAGTGTGTGTGCTGCATTCATCAAATATCAATGATTTAATGTGTCCTTTGAATTTTGAAATTGCTGCTGCATGGAGTCAAAGCATGAATAGATTACACCATTTTGGATGTTCCAACTAGATGTTGTAAAGGTCTTTATCAGGTTTAGTAGCATCAACTGCTAGCATCTACTTATAAGGTTCCATGCATCTTTTCAACATAAACCTTGGCGAAGAAGTTGACACATGTTGATGTGAAATCAGTAAAGAAGTAGATAGACATCGTCACATTGACACAGCCAGTACATAAAGCCTGAAGGCAGGAAGTATGCTACCAACTATCTAAATCCTGCTTAGACTATCGAGAAACTTCAAGGGTGCTCATTTGAATGATTTCTCATTATAATTACATCGGATGGCGTGTCGCCGCTCGCTCCCTACATCCGTTTCCTCAACCGTTGAGGTTTTTATTATTTTCGGAACTAACTTCCGAATGCTTTCCCGCCTATTCAGTTTGAAGTTTCTCATCCGATTTCCTTCTCGATGCGTGAAGATTTCCTTCCCATTATCTTTTAATTGAAGGTTAATTTTATTTAAACATCGGGTTGGAGCTCCTATATTTAAAAGGTTCGACATGCATTTCCGATCAACTAATCTGTAGAAATCGTCATTTTCAGAATACTCTGGAAAAAGTTGGTACTTAAATAGTGTCCAATACCTATGTAGGTACACTAAATTTATTAATTTCATTAGTGAATGCCATGCCTATCCTTGAAAATAGTAAGTCCCTGAGTCACCGCCTAGCTTGGGTTTCACGACCTTAACAAAATGCCAACAAAAACTTAGACAGCGCCATTTTGTTAATTATTACGGTAACAATAATTAGTTATAATACGGACATCGGATTTATTATTACGTTTTAAACGATTACAGGTTCCACGCAAGCGCACTCACGCTAGGAACTCTAGGAAGTCAATATAATTACCTACAAATTATTACGACACTATCGGTTTTGTACGCTAATTATTATTAAAACGAAAGTGATGCGTATTCCAAAGCAAACTAGTGAACAAGACTTGGACTAAGCGTTTGAAACAGTAGCGAAGTGCCAAGTTTGTTGTAAATGTTATATTTAGAACAAACGATGCTTCTTAAAATTACATACAACTTTGTTTTACTATAACTCAGTATCGTACGTTATAATCTAACTCGTACTAAGCCTATACGTTCATGATAGCAAGTATGCCCCAAGGAGCCATAATGGGTCCTTTACAGTATAATCGTAAATTCATAACGCTATTGCTAACAACGATTATTACGAACGTTTTATCTATTTCACATAATTATAAAACTTGAAATGCACATAAAAAGTTAATTTAAGTTGACACACAAACTTTCTTCCTAATCACCCACTGTTACTGCCAACAGGTCTTAATATTACGTATATTATATCAGTAATAACTATGTGTTTTCCGCATACAACCAACATAGTAACTACAATGTTCATAGGCCGTATAAACCGTGGCCGCGTCACAGTTACTGGCGAAGCAGTAATACAACGTTATGCAACGAGCGGTCTGTGTGAAAATGAAAACCGTCGGGATTTACAACACTGAGAGTAGCCGGACCAGTTTAGATGCCGGAGATAAAAATTAACTCGCTTTATAAGCTTGGCTTTGGATCTAAATAGTTCCGTAAAGGAAAGATGATTATTGTAGATTTACGGTTGAATGGATTTGTAGTTTTACGGAAGATTTGTGTCAACATATTAAGTAATAAGTATTTAGACGTTAGAAGTGTTATTTAGGTACTTAGTTGAAATAGAAGTGGAAGAGTAAATAGCTTATACCAGCATATTTATATTAAGATGCTATACAAAAATCTACCACGGCTTCAATGGGAGATAGTATTGTGTATTATTTAGATTACAATAGTGAAGAAATTTCGTACCCCAGAATAGTTAAATCAATTTGAGAAAATAAATATAACAAACATTTAATAAACATAATATACCTAATAAACATTTGCTTTATTCTATTCTGCACATAACGTGGTTCACAAACTACGCGCGATGTGTCGCTTCGTCAAAGAAAACAATTGTTACCTCTTTCTAACTGTTCTGTGAATTAATACTAATTATTATGGGACTGTTTCATATCATATAAATAAATTAATTCTTTATACGCACATTTTTTGGATGAAAAAATTTATGACTTATGATCAATAATTTATCTTCACTATTGTAATATATTATTCACAATACAGACAGTATTGCATTCCCATTGCAGCCGTGGCAGGTATTTTTATAGCACCTTTTAAGAAAGGATCAATATGAAACAGAATAATTAAGCTTTACAGCAAACTTAGCTACATGGACGGTCATGATCTTAATTAATTGTTGTACTGTAATCACCGCGCTTAGAATCAGACATTCGATCCTAGATATTTTCAGCTTGTTAGCCTAATACTTATTTGCCTTCGCAAATGCTATTCATTTAGCCACAAATGGTCCGCGTCGGATCGATTTCATCACGGCATATCGATAAGAGCAGCATCTCGATTTAAGTGGTTGCGTAACATCACTTTAATCGTTTATCTTTAGAGGAACCACGCACAATATCCTCACGACAACTCTTTGTAGGCAGAGTAAATTGTACACCAGGGTACAAAAGACCCTAGAATTGGCCAATAAAGTAACCATGAAGGAGGCATGTCTAAGTGATCTGGACAACTGTTTGATGTGGCCTTTATGAATAGGTCGATAATAATACCCTTTGACCCATTCTAGATGTATTCGAAGAGTTTACAGGTACCTATGCGAATTTGTGCGAAGAAAGCATTACAATCAGGTCTCTTCTAAGTCTTACTAAACTAACGTCAGCTAATTTACATGTAGTATTTACAGCAAAGTGGTTACAAATTGTTTTATTCCGACAACCCATTAAGATGAGATTATAACAACATATATGCAAACAACATGCAGACACAATGGTTGAACGTGGCCCACATACTGGAGGTGTTAAGGGCCGTGCTCATGATATGAATACGTTAGTCGAAGACATTACAATTTCCAAATTACCGGTCAGTGAGAATGTAACAGTACTTAAATACTTGGCTGTGGACGCTGTTGGTCATAAATTTACGAAATTCGTTCGAGTTGATTTACCTATAATGAAATTTATGCTAAAACTGTTTTCCAAATCCTCGTCCATAGTCTTAGTAATCCTCCAATTTAATTTGAATAATAACTCAATCACAGTAATTACCAACAAAACTGTATTACCAACTAGAAATGAAATTGGCTGTAAGAAATGAGTACAGTACAACTATGCTGCCCTCCATGTTCTACCCTAAATTGCAGGACCTTAGCCGGTCGCCGAATTTTCACGGCATTTAATCTCATACAAGTCAGCGCTTCTGACAACTAAGTATAACAAATTTCATATGCCCCAGTGTGTCCAGTACATACATGCGACATTCCGGGAGTGGTGCAGACCAGAATAACTAACTAGATTTACCACATAATTACTTTACTGCTTTTCTAGAGTGATGGCTTAGCCGGAGTAGACTCCTCAGACAACACAACAACAACTTCTTTTTTTTCCGCGCTTCTGAGCTGTACAATGTGTAGCCTCCTTCAAAGAGCGTAGGCTCTGAATACGAAATAGATGCAAAGCTGAACTTGTTAGCTCTTATGAGGTGTTACGCAAACGCTTTCTTCATTGAAAACATTACATACCTAGACAGGCTATTGACTTGTAAATTATACACATTGCGGTCGGAGCCTTTTTGGAGTCAGGTTTGGGCAACTTGGTATGGTGGTTACTTATTTTTGTGAAAGAAGATGACTTAGTCATCTTCTTACAGCTGAAAACTTTTGACAAGACAAGCTGTTAGTTGATGAATATTTTCTACTTTGTATAGCTTTGTAAATCTTGGAGCACATATTATAAAATTAGCTACGGCAATTGGCTGTTTAACGCATTGGAAAACGCAATTAGTCACCCACGACTAACTAAAGGCGCCAAATTAAACAAGCTCTAGTCCAATTCACAGCGAAGTCAATTAATAAATTGTTCCAATAGTGTTTTATTAACTTAATTAATAGGTAAACAATAATTAGGAAATGATTTAAGTAGATAAATATCCTTGCTTCTCAGGCAAATCAAATTAATTAATCAAGGTTTACATTAACACAAATCAAGGTTTTGCCGAAAAATTGATTAAAAACGAAAGCTTCGCCATTCAAATGATCAGAGTTTTTTTCGAACTCCTTGGTCTAGAACAACACTAGAAATGTCACAGAGTCTATTAACATTTCGCAAGATTTCCCCGCTAATTTGTTATGCTAAGTACATTTTGAAAACAAAAAATTAAATCATTGATGCAATAAAGTGTTGCTTTAGAATATTTAATAAATACTACAAAGACCTTGCGGAGAACTTGATCTAGCTATCAATGGTTGACCTACAAAGTTTATTGAAGAGATAATTGAAAGATTAGTAACGGGTAACACTATGGTAACGTCATCTACTACAGCACTATTGTTATTATTATAATTTACTCCTTACCTATGTTACTTTCAATCGTAGTTTCACCAGTTATTTCTAAATCTAATAAAAAATACTGTAAACAGATAATTGCATAGATTTGCAGAAGTAGGTATGCTACTTAAAAGCCACAAGGATGTTAAATCCGAAGTAATGATTGTTCAAAGAATCCTTGAAAAATCCCGTGGAAATAAGGTGGACGACCACAAGACCGCAAACAAAGCCACGAAGGCTCGTGAGTCGGGACGTGACCGCTGTTGCATAACATAAATTTTCTTGGACCGAAATGCATTAATTTCAAATATTTGAAATGCAATCCCAAAATATCCGAAAAAGCGTAAGACCTTTTTTAAAATTTAAATCACAAAAATCCTTTCTCCGATCCTTTTTCACGGAATTTGCATTTTGGGCAGCTTTATTTTTTTTCTTTTATCCTAAAAGGTCCTGCTTTGCGGACAATGCACAAGACCTAATGCTTTTTTATGGGGACTGGACAAGGGTCATTGATTTATAATTTCTATACACTGCATTTGATAATGTATGTTCGTGTGAATGTTATTTCGGAAATTTTATTGCGCGTATCGAATTCGATTTTAAAAATAAAATTGGGCACTTTTTGGTTTACTTTATTGTAATTGGAAATAACCTGCATGGATTAAAACTTTATGCATTTGGATTCCTTTGATTGTACGGTCAGCAACAGAAGTCGGTTAACAGTGCTACTTTTTGACATCATCTAAATTAACACAAAATGATATGATAGTCTGCTTTTTATCATTTCATTTATTAGATAAGAGTTAATTTTCTTTAAAATTTACATCTGTTCCGATTTTAATTAAGTATTTTTCTCAATAATTAAGATTTAAAAAACTCAACTGATAATCGACTTTTGTTGCTGACTGTACTACCTATCTATTGTTTTCATATGATAATGAATTCATAAAACTAGTCTTTTGGAACTGGTTACCTACTTGTTACGTACCTAAGGATTATCCGATAAAATAAATGTAACAATACCGTAAGATCAATTAAACTGCGGTTACATGTGGATCATTTGTTATATTAAACGATGTGTAGTGTAGCATGTTCATTCAATTATGCGACGAAACAGATAACATCGAAATAATTAGAAAGTGCATTATAAAAACCTAAGCGCTGCCGGTGTTGTGGCGTAACTTAAAAAAAGCTTGGCCGATGCCGCGTGTCGGACCACTGGAATCGGATATTTAGGCACCTAGGCTCATAGGTACCTACTTAGTTGGTTTTACCTTTGACAGCGGTTCAGGATAGGATTTTACTATACATAAGCATGCTGAAAACTCTACTAATGTGTCTACTTTAAGTTACTTTTCTTCAAACGTCTGGTTTACGATCTCGATAGGCTTAAAAATGCTGCTATTTCATTATAGATATGATTCTAAAACTTAACATTTGTTCATACTTACAAATTAGGAACACCACGTAATTCGTAACGCAATTAATATTTAAATTGTAACTGAAAACATTATTGCTGTCCATTCAATGTTTGTGGCCATTTTTAGCGCAATCACACAAACTCGTTAGTATCTCTGCGCGTACGCAATAATTACAAGTCACTGTGTTGTATCGCGAGACTGTAAGCATAATGGTATAAAAAAAATTACGCGAACCGTACGTAGGTACGAGTAGATACGAAACATATAGCTCTGCACTTGCCAATGGGACTAGAAAGCGAACGATTTCTCATGATTACATAGAAATTAAGTGACATGACATACCTACCTATCTATTCAATGTGTTTGTAGTATTTTGTTGAAATTAGTAAGAAATAAATGATTAATGGCCGTTTAGAGCTTAGCTTCTTGATATAACTAAGGGTAGGTACCACTTATTTTAAGTTTGCATTTAGTCAAGCTTATTCTCCAACTCGATAATTAATTGTCGGTTTCTAATTCTAAATGATACCTAATTAATAATATAAAAAAAAAATATTTACCTCATATCCATAGTGAAACACAAATAAAAATTATATCCGCAATAATTTGCAACACTAAAATGAATGCACGTCAAAAAGGGCGCGAAACGGACGAAACGCAACTATGGTGGGACGGGACTCGCGAGACTGTTCGGCCGCTGTGCTTTCTCCGCGCTTTATAACTTGCAGCGAGCTGGCTGCACGGGGAGCCGAAGAAATGAAACTGTTTGGCAATTGTACGCGAAACTAACGAATTCTGTAAAATACGAATTTAATTCGCCCAGAAATAGTTCGGTTATTATTGCGATTTGTTTCGGAAGCGATAATGTTTATGACGTGACGTGACAGTGTGACAACGCTAATCGATTGATTTATTTTACTACGTTTCTAAACAAAGAATATTGTGCGTTCAGCTTTCGTGATTCATTCTTATATCTTCATAAGATATGAATTAATTATTTTAAAAGAAATTCAAGATCGAGTAACAACGAAAGCTACTTTTTGTCCTTCTGCAATTTTTGAGATCTTAGATCGACAAATTCAAGGTAGAATGTTGGAAACTGTATCCGTTTTTCAGCGATAGCGGAAGATCATTGTTAGTTAACTACTTATCTTCCGAGGGGCCCGTTAGCCCTGACCAGCTACGTATAGGTACAGAAGCCAATTATAGGCTAACAAGAATTAACTTCTGGGTGAGTTAATGCATCGATAAATATAAAATTGGTAAACAACTAAAGTTACCCAGAAAGAGATGGCAGGATTGGCCCGCAATCGCAGTAGACCGGGAAAAGAGAAAGAGGGAACAGAGACCTTTGCTTTGCAGTAGGACAACACAGGTTTTTTATAATAGGTAATAATAACCAGCTGAAGTAGTCTAGTAATACCACTAATCCTATATCATATGAAATCAAATTCTCGAAAACGTCTCTAACGATTTTGATGAAAGTTGCAATATATAGGGTGACTGGTAATTAGTGACCGATACCTAAACACATGATTGTGCTCATGATAACAAACAACTTTTACTATGGGACCAAATCTGAAATCGCGAAAAAAAAATCAGCTGCCTGCCCCATACATTCATGTTCGCATAAAGGCTCTTACAGACAGAGGCGATATCGCGTCGCGACGCGATATTTTTCTACGGATATAATATCGAAATATCGCGTCGCGACCGCGATATCGCCTCTGTCTGTAAGAGCCTTAACTCGTCAAAATGTAGGGAGCAGCTGATTTTTTTTTCGCGATTTCAGATTTGGTCCCATAGTAAAAGTTGTTTGTTATCATGAGCACAATCATGTGTTTAGGTATCGGTCACTAATTACCAGTCACCCTATATAGGGGAGCGGCAAATCGATCTAGCTAGGTCTCAAATGGAATGGTCTGGGAAAATTCGTTTTCGCTATTTTTACCCAAGCTCCCAAGCAGAGCTCAGTCGCCCAGCTGGTATATACTAAGAATAAAGTTAGATAAAGGACTGAATTTCTGAGGAGAGGAGCTCGTAGCTAAGTACTATCAGCTGCACGGATCGATCCATCAGGTTAAGCTACGCGTGGATGGGTGAAAATTTTTACATACATACTGAGATTCCTCCGTGCCTCTGCCTCGGAAAACACGTTAAGCCGTTGGTCCCGGCTGTCATTCGTGGATCTTTGACAGTCGTTACGGGTCGTCAGAACCCGAAAGTCTGACAACCAGTCTTACCAAAGGGTATCGTGTTACTCAGTTACTGAGTTGTGGAGGTCAGATAGGCAGTCAGACTCCATTTAAAATACTGGTATTCAGCTACATCCGGTTAGACTGGAAGCTGACCCCAACATAGTGGGAAAAAGCTAGGCAGATTAATTGATTGACTGGACTGAATTTCAGAATCTCAAGAATGTTGGGGCTGGTTACTAAAACTAAATACCTAGGTATTTTAGGTAGCTTAGAGTTAGACGCAGCTGAACGATATTGGTATAGGGAGCGAAATGACTGGGAATTCAAATTATGCGCTCAAACATGATTTTTGGCAGGTGGAATCAAAGCAAGTAGCGTTCATGAAAACAGTATTTTCTGCTGCAGAAAACGGATATGGACATCAAGAGAAAACAGAGCGGGCTTCCCCGGAATCATACAACACGGTCCCAGAGCTCAGAGTAACTAACCTATATAATATGATGTAGCTGGTCCCAAAGCACGTAGAGCTTTTAAATCAGGTAAACCATATTCAGCAGTATACTGCAGTATACTCTGTTCAACACAACAACGGAACAGAGCGATATAGCACGCCTTCCTTGATGCTTCCTAAAGTTACCACAAACTGTCAAATTTTCTCATTCGATTTTGTACTTAAACATCAACATTTCAAGGTTAAATCATTTGGGGAAATTTGGCAGTTTGGTACCAATAACCTGATGTGCTGTTATCTGTACATCGTACAACACTGTTCTTCTATGGCCCCATAGTTCTCAAATTGCCCACTTATACCTACAGCAGGTTATTATTCAACAAACTCGTAGCCCGCACGTGTTTATTACATGAAGTTTTAACCCTCGCTCATCGCTGTCTATAAAGAAAGGAATCTTAACGTAATTCGTGGCACAATTTTACTGGCTTTAGGTAAGTACGTCATTACGTCAGTCACATTATCACATAATGGCTCCAAAAGTGAGGTTTCGCCGTGCATGGCATAAATCACTCGGGTTCCTTTGAGTTCAGATGTCGCCGGCAACCGGTTTGATTTAACTTTTGATTATTCGAAGTATTTTAGGATCGACCCGAACGGTCAGATTGCACTAAAACCATAAAATCTGCTGGTCCGAAAATAAACATGAAATAAGTACTGCCATGCAAAGTCTTTATGTGGACCGTCCACGGCAATGGCCATACTATAACGTGAAAAAACATAATGGTTCCAGTGTGAGAGAGACACGGAGCTGTATATTAAGACCCTTAGATAAATAAGACCTATATCACCATCCTTTTTCCTCAACGGAACCATGATCTTTTTTCACGTCATAGTACGGTACGGCCCCAGGACGTGCTCGGAGAGGTTTATCAGGTTGGCAAGTTATTTGCGCGTTTCATTGCTTGCCAGCCACACTTTCGTGCATAGCGTGGTTGAAGGTCACAGTGGACGATCCCTCCTATACAAAGTGAAGCTGACTTAGGTACCTACACGTGTGACGTGCGTACCTTACACTTGGCTGAATTTAGTCGTCTAAATTCAGAAGCAAATTAGAAGCTTGTGATCACACTGTCCTTATTTAGTTACCAAATTGAATCAATTAGCGCGACGAAGTCGGACGTGTCGTGTGCGAGGATGGCTCCAGTATTCTCCAGACACCAAAAAATTGGTCTTTGCCGAGTCCTGGCCGTTGGCTCAATAATTATTAAAATAGAAAAAGAATAACATGGGTAAAGGAAAATTTATTGCTGCGCGGAAAGTTAGCAAAAAACTTACATTATAAGAGTTAGAACCAGCGGACTTCAGAAATGGAATGGATTCGACACCGTTTATTCAAAAGCAATATCTACAACGTGCAACATTAAATGCGCAAAACCTCTTAAAGGTCATTGTACTCATCATTATGAACAACTTTTACTATGGGACCAAAACTAAAATCGCGAAAAAAAAATCAGCTGTTCAGTACATTTCTGTTCGCATAATTCGTCAAAATGTACTGAACAGCTGATTTTTTTTTCGCGATTTCAGTTTTGGTCCCATACTAAAAGTTGTTCATAATAATGAGTACAATGACCCCTTAAGAGGTTTTGCGCATTTAACGTTACACGTTGTATATATCTACTATCCTACGAGACAGTATTAGTGCAAAAGAAAAATTGGTCGTAATCATAACGATTTCTTGCAACAGGAAACTCGGAAATAAGAGAAAACAAATTGTGGGCTGCTTTGGAGCGCTACCCTTATAGTTTGGCCGATAATATGTGAATCACGGAAAAATAAAGTAAGAAATGTTGAATAACAGTAGGTATCTACCTATAGCTACAAAATAATCAACTCAATCGAGTCATATTTCCATTGTAAGTGATACACAGTACCCAGAGTGTATCAGAGAATTCATATACAGGGTGATTTTTTAATGACCAGCCAAATTTTCACAGGGTGTTCTACCCATGAATATGAACAACTTTCACTATGGGACCAACTTTGAAATCGCAAAAAAAATATCAGCTGTTTCATACATTTTGATCGAGTAGGTATTGAACTTTTGTAGGAAACCGCTGGTTTTTTTTTCGTGATTTCAAAGTTGGTCCCATAGTGAAAGTTGTTCATATTCATGGGCAGAACACCCTGTGAAAATTTGGCTGGTCATTAAAAAATCACCCAGTATAAGTAAGAACTAGACCGAAATAAACTGTAGTCCAAGAGTATTATAATACCTACTTATGGTCATTGTACTGATAGTTCATGTTGCTCAATGAGGAGTTCACCAAGGGTCTATACTAGGACCGTTGGTGTATGATCTTTCGGGAAGTGTGCTATGCAAATTCAAACATTTATTTTATGTGGCATATATTATTTATCATACACGCGCAGGTCTTGAACATCATAAAACAATGAGCACTCAATGCACATCCTCATGGCTTATAGCCAATAATAACTCGATAAAAACTATAGATAGAACAGCTACATTAATTCATTGATGGCTGCAGCGTAAAGCCACGTGCATTCTTGCATTTTAACATCAGCAAACTCAATACTTACAACATAGGAGTATATCACGCCTGAATTCCCCGAAACTATAAATAATAATAATAATAAATTTATTTGACAATTGTTACAATGATTGCTTTAAAATTAGTTTTAACATAATTAATTCTATCAGTAACCGTTGGAGACATTCATTTTGTTGTATGCGGTGGTCCCCAAACTAGGCGGGGCCTGTATCTTGGGGACCTAAAACTCGTAGGGTAATATGCAGAGGTTTATCATCATCATTATCATCACCATCATCTTCCTGCCCTTACCCCATGTTACTTGGGGTTGGCGCAACACGTTTTCTTCTTCCATTCTCCCCTGTCAACCGTCACGCTATTATTCACTCCCTTCTCTTTCATATCATTCCTCACACAATCCATCCATCTTTTCTTTGGCCTTCCTCTGCGTCTCCATCCATCAACAGGTATATTCATCACTCTTTTAGTCACATGCGTTTCGTCTCTCCTCATCACTATGCAGAGGTTTATAAGACAGTACATAGTTCAGCCACATTTTGCCTGTTACCTATGTTGAAGTCCCGTTGGTAATAGGGGGCTGTAATGTAGGGTCATAGACTTATAAAAAAAGATGGACTCCGCGCCGCGCATATCGAAAGTGAAGCACCGTACCGATCTATGTGTGCATGATTTGAGTACCTGCAAAGACGCCGTCGCTCGTGTCACGTAACGACGGCCGGTCGGCATACTATGATGTAAATGTGTGCGCGAGGCGTGTTTGTACAAACGGTCCGGCATACTTACAGTGCTTCACTTTCGATATGCGTGGCGCGGAGTCCATCTTTTTTTATAAGTCTATGTGTAGGGTATTCCTAAGAAAAATATAAGTTAGTCGTATAAATGTAGGTACAGGCCGACCGCGCACGTCAGTCAATAAAATATTGTTCTGCGAACTACATCGTTGTTTTGTTCTACAATGGAGAAACCTAGCTTTTAATTGAGTACAAATCCCGACACCGAGCTTCTATTGCGAAAACCGTGATTGAAAAACCCACTAACACTTTGTCAAACCTGGGAATCGAACTCCACGCTCAAAATTCGCGTTTGCGACTATACTACACGAATCAGCCACCAGTTTATAAGTTTCTTGGCGTACTAAATGACATGATCTAGATAATTCTAGGCTCTAAATCTTCATGATGTTGAAATAATTTTGTTTTGATTTTTAAGCATATACAGTAGTAGGTACTCAACTGATAAGGCGCGTCGTGATCGTGAATCTTCGTTCGCACAGAAAAGAAAATATGGCCCCGAAGATTAACGACAATGCTTAAAACTTACAATCAACCTTAGGTCACTACTATAAGGTTCATAATACACTGCAGCTGTTAGTTCCGTCTCACTCGCAAGTATGGCGGCTGTCAAGCGACGCGCGCTAACATGGCGGCAGCTACCGACCAATAGCGGTACAGGAAAAAGCGTGGAGCGTGCCGATTGGTCAATAGCATTTCCCGCGCTTTGAAAATTCAACTTCTGCGCAGGTACATCGATAAGCCATATTACTTGGGTACTACTGTACTTAGTTGGCAATTTGTAGTCTTCGAATGAAGTTGTGTACAGTCAGTTCGACAGTAAGATCATGACAATGCGTTTCTCAGAAGAAGTGAAAAAACCGTCCAAGTGCGTTTCGGACCACGCACAATGAAGGGTCCCGTAGTTGAAAATAATTTATCCCAAAAATAAACTTAACTTTGTAATCCAAAAAAAAAAAAATGTTTGTGATAAAATTACAAATATTAATAATTTTCGGACTTTTTCCTTTACTTGTGCTGTGAGAGCTTGCTTCTTGCTAAATTTCATTATTCTAGGTCAGCGAGAAGTACCCTTTAGGTAGGTTTTGATTTACTTGGGAGTATCAAAATATGTCGAATGCTTAAATAAATGGCCGTATTTTTTTATTGCGTTGACTTAAAGCTTCATTTTTTTAGGACACAAAGGACTATAGACCTACGTATTTTATATTAATTTCAACTTGATACCTCCACCCGTTTCTGAGAAAAAGGGTCTTGACAGGCTGACAGACATTCAGACAGACGGACAACGAAGTGAGGGTTCCGTTTTTTCCTTTTGAGGTACAGAACCCTAAAAAATCAAGTAAGAGTTGCAATAGTTTAATACCTACTCGTAGTTACTTGCAATACTCTCAATGAAGAAATAATCGCAAACTGTTGTGCCGACTCTCTCTTCTCATTCCAATTTTACTAGACAAAACTATTCTATAAAACTTTCTAATTTTGATCGATCAACATAGAAAAGTTACCGAAAATTCAAGTCAATTTCTTTTTGGCAAAAGTGAAAATTTGCTATCACACCACAGCACTCGAGTGGAGTCGGCAATTTAGAGTAGTGTCGTTTAGAAGAGTAGGTGGTAGGTACCTATTATACAACATTAGTTTTTGTTTACCCTAAACCCGAAAAGGGGTCATTGCAGGTACTCATCATTTTGAACAACTGTTTCTATGGGACCAACCTTGAAATCGCGAAAAAAAAATCAGCTGCTCCCCACATTTTGACGAGATAGGAGAACATGAATCTAAAGGCCAGCTGAAGTCCAGCAGATTTTTAGGGTTCCGTACCAAAATGGTAAAAAAGGAACCCTTATGGTGTGACTCAGTCTGTCTGTCTGTCTGTCTGTCTGTCACAGCTGGATATCTCAAGAACTACTAATGCTATCAACTTGAAATTTGGAACAGTTTTAGATGACGTTTACCCAACTATTTTGCAAATAAGAAAGAAGTATAAATATTTAATTTTTTTTTGTAACAGGGACTGAAAGGGGGTCTTAAAAATTCAAAGTGGGGCTACTAGGGCATGTTGGGTATCAAATGAAAGAGCGCTATTTGCACATTCTTAAACATTTTTTAATTTTTTTTTAGGCCCCATGGTTTTCGACTTTTGATAAAAAATGTAAAAAAAAAATACCGTTCCCCCCCCTTATCTCCGAAGTTTGCAAAGTTAAAAATCTGAAATTCTTCTATATGATAGAAGTTTATGTAAAGATTACAGGAAAAATAAAGCGATGTCTATAAATAGCACACTTTTTCAGAAATCTGAACGGAACCCTCGGTGCGCGAGTCCGACTCGCTCTTGACCGGTTTTTTTTTTCGTGTTTTCAGGTTTGCTCCCATAACTATTAAAAGTTGTTTGTTATCATGAGTAAAGTACCGGTCACTAATTACCAGTCACCCTATATACTATTATTTCTATGGTCTGACCTATTATATAACAGAAAAGTGTCATCAATGTAATAGGAACCAATAAAATGCTTATGTACCCATAGTTACCTACATAACATTTATGTTTATATCATACTTTACTTGATGTAGGTATACATCATGTATTTTTCTAATGTGTGTTTATGACTTCACGCTTTTCCACATCATGACAAGCTCGTTTCACAGCGACCAACTCGAAATTAATTGTGTTACGTTACATCATAAAATCATAAGTTGATGACAATAATATTATTATGTAGGTGGCTTAGTAAGTAGGCAGAGGTCTATGAACACTTCACGGCTTCACCTGCCGGTCGATTCTGTAAAAATCTCACCGTGAAAACTTAGGTGAAGTGAGCGTGGAGTGAGCTGTCAATAGTGTCAATTCCTAGCAAAAACAAACTCACTTCACCTAAGTTTTCACGGTGAGATTTTTACAGAATCGAGCGGCAGTTACGCATACTCCCGTGTAATTAGGACAAGCCTATTATCATAAACCGAGCACAAATTGCGCGAGAAGTGAATGAGAGCAGTGATGGCCCCAGTGGTAACGGCGCCAACATACGAGGGTCGTGCCAAACCCAGGCAGGCGCTTTACCTACTTTGTGTAAATAATTTCATTTGCTGCTCTCGAAACTGTGAAGGAAAACATACCTAGACGATGACATATTGTGACATCTATCAACAGTAGCAACCCGCACTGGGCCCGCGTGGTAGATTGTATAGCCCACTCCCTCTCGAAGACGTTCATTCCCCCCACGACACCACTGAAAACGACACCACTGGTGGTGTCGTCGAGATGAGGCCTGTGCCCCAGAGGTGGGAAGGGAACAAAGTGGTCTGGTAATGCTATGATGTACAAATTATTTGAGTCTTTGAGTATGTAGGTAGATACTGTGGCTAGACAAAGACTTTATAACAAAACATAGGTAGGTAACAAACAATACAAATTCCTATTTATGGTACCTAATAAAATTGTTGAATTATTAGCAGAATCTATCAATATTTCGTGATTCGGTGGGTGCCTGCCTGCCTGCATTGTACCTTTACAGCCGATGAATTTCAGACCAGTGAGCGCGCAGGATTTCTATAGTTTTAACCTTGAGATAGATACTTACCAAAGTTGAATGTAGATTTATTAGCAAAGCCTTCTTCAATTACCTTAATAAATCAATCTGTATTGTCCCATCGATGGGCAAGGCCTACACTACGATGAACTTTCGTAATCAGCAGAGTATCAATCTATTTTTAGTGTGAGCAACTGATCATGATTATTTTAAGTGAATGGAGAAGGACCTTGCCCAAAGAAATGATTAAAAAGTTCATTCATTGTTCTACTTGTGCGTGGGTACTGTGGGCAGGCCCAAGACGGGTTGCAATCATGCCGCCAGTCATTATGCATTCATTCTGATGTGATAATGAGGGCTTTGTTTGTTTTTTGTTTGTGGCTTACAGAGAAACGGTTTATGACGTATAAATGTGAGACTTGCTTGTACCTACTTATTATAACAGCCTAGTTTGTCTATTTTCTATCGGTAATGCGCAACACAGATATTTAGATTAAATGTCTGATAGTATTGGTGCCGGATCCTGGTACATGGGTTGAAGCTTTTAGCCCAGGATTTTTAGGCTTAATATAGGTAGGTACTTACTTACTAAATTTTTGATAACCATCAGCTAAAAATTAGGTACTTATGCATCTTAGAATAGTGTCTAGAATAATGTGCCAAAACAGCTCCAAAAAAGCGCCTATCTCGAATGAAACAAAAAAAATTCAAACTGTTATGCTCTTTATAAAGTTATGCATGGTCATACATAAAAAAAAAACAAATATGCATGTCGACTTGAAAACCTCCTTTTTTTATCGGTTAAAAAAAAAATAATGAAAAAAAGTTCGGGATGCTTGTGGCACCGAAGGTCATGTGCCTTAGGTGTTTGGCCTCAGGTTTTAAGGATTTTAGGGTACAGGTATAGCCCTTTTGTAAGTCAATGAAATATAACTGCGCAGGTAGTAGTTAATTTTAAAATGGACTTTGGTGATTACCTAGATCTAGATAGTTATAAATGTTACCTGTAGACGACGCACATTCTAATCTTGCTTATTAGTTTATAATACTTCATGAAGTCCGATAGAAAATACGAGTTCAATCAGATAATAGTACATTTTGATACAAGTGGAGAACGTTTGTTATTGCGTTCGAGGCGGAATTAAAACACCCGAGCCGTAGGCGAGGTTGTTTTTGAGCCGAGAACTGCAATAAAAAATGTCCACGAGTATCAAACGACGTTTTTCAATACACTTTTGAAGAAATAAAATAAAAAACACATAAAATAACGGAAAATAATTTTGTCATGAATTAATAGGGAACTATGATTTAAATTTTCTTTTTTTTCCGCGCTTTGCTTTCGCCAGGTTGAAAGAGAAGCAAAGGTATAAAGCCGATAAACAGCCTAATATGAAAAATTTAAAATTCAAATATTTTTGAGTTTAGAACACAAATAAATGTTAATTTGTTCATAAACGTTTTTTTTTATTGTAATAATCATGGTTTTTGATAATATTCTATATAGAATTCTATATATTTAAATATTCAAAAAATATTAACGCCTTAAAGACGCATAATTCTCTTTGCCGAGATTAAAAAAAAACATTCACCTCCGAATAGAGAGTTGTGAATAGAGGCATTGAACCAATTTGGACTAAGTATAGGTATAAGTTATCTGTGGCATTCCCGCACACGTGCGTGGAAAATGAAAAATCGCACGCGTGCGACATAACTTGCATTGTGAACCTAATCGTAGTGCGATATGAACCAGTTTTCGAGGAAGTGTATTGAAAAATTCTTACTTTATCAAATAAGGAAGCTATGCAGTTAAATTATAAAATTGCCGCGAAAATAAAAATTAAACCTAATCGTTCGCATGCAATGTATTTTCCGTGAGTTGACTTCACGACTTAGTTGTGTATCTAGATAGAGTGCGATTCGATCAATTTTGAGTTTGTTTCCTTCCGTCTGGGCTGTCTAGCTCGGCCTTACCTACTATAACTAGGTCTAAATGTATATCATTTAGACCTGTCTGGGCTGTCTAGCTCGGCCTTACCTACTTTAACTAGGTCTAAATGTATATCATTTAGACCTGTCTGGGCTGTCTAGCTCGGCCTTACCTACTTTAACTAGGTCTAAATGTATATCATTTAGACCTGTCTGGGCTGTCTAGCTCGGCCTTACCTACTTTAACTAGGTCTAAATGTATATCATTTAGACCTGTCTGGGCTGTCTAGCTCGGCCTTACCTACTTTAACTAGGTCTAAATGTATACCATTTAGACCTGTCTGGGCTGTCTAGCTCGGCCTTACCCACTATAACTAGGTCTAAATGTATACCATTTAGACCTGTCTGGGCTGTCTAGCTCGGCCTTACCCACTATAACTAGGTCTAAATGTATACCATTTAGACCTGTCTGGGCTGTCTAGCTCGGCCTTACCCACTATAACTAGGTCTAAATGTATACCATTTAGACCTGTCTGGGCTGTCTAGCTCGGCCTTACCCACTATAACTAGACAGCCCAGACAGGTCTAAATGATATACATTTAGACCTGTCTGGGCTGTCTAGCTCGGCCTTACCTACTATAACTAGGTCTAAATGTATATCATTTAGACCTAGTTATAGTAAGGCCGATATAGTTAGATAAAATTAGATACAAGTACCTAGGTTCGAAAAGTCGAAGAAAAGGCTGTAGGTTCTACGACAAATACAATTTGCTATTTTATTGTTATCCAAAAGCAAATACCAATCTCCACAGTACCTATGCAGCTAGGAATATCTATTTTATTCCTCCTCGAAAGAAAATAAACGCAAAGCGCGGTCATTTCCTACTAACTAGTGACATCACTACGCCTGAAATATTTCCATTAGCAATATGTAGTGTCGAAATAATCTTTTGCTCTCGGCCGCGACTTACGAGTTAAAAGTCGCGTGGGTTGAAAAAAGACATATGTGATGTGACCTATCCAACCCGCACTGGGCCCGCTTGATAGATTACAGCTACATACACGAAAAAGGATACAGGCTGTTACGTGTTACGTTAAATACGTGTGTTACCTTTATATCACGTGATCGCCGATCCTACTCGCGGTCGGTAGGTACTTTAGTTTAAAAGCTGTAGCATGGTGTGATACCACCATGGTGATCAATCACGATGATCCGGAAAAGCCCGCAACGAATGAATTATTGAATAAAATAACACAATTTGGTGACTTTGCCAAGAAATGCCTAAATTTTCTAATGCAAAAATAACATTACAGTTAGTTTTGTACAAGCATCTAATAAAATTCTGGTCGTTTCGAAAAATAAACCGAAGGTTCGTCGCGCATTTTCTCAAGTCGGTACAGGCAGGTGCAACAGGGACAGAAGTACAAGCGTAGGAACCTGGCCATTTTGGACTTCCTCGTGAGCTTCGAGTAGCCTGACTGGCTGTCTTTGGAACTTAAGTTCTCATTGTGATCGTTACTGCACCTTACTTCGTAACTATTAAATTCGTGTTTGTATTTTGCAACATTGGATTGTTCCTCTTCAAGAATTGGCTCTTCCTTTTCAGGCTCCTGGTCTGGTTCCTGATGTTGCTCCCGCTCCCAAGACGTCAGGGGCAACAGAAATTCTTCAATATTAAAGCTGTGTTTCGATGGTGGTTGCGATTGCAGAATCAATGTCGCTAAATTGGTCATGGATGAGCTGTCGGGTTGATGAAGTCCGTCTCCAGGAATTAAATTACCCAATTTTTCTTTTAAATCACTATTTAAACATAATTTCATTCTGAGCACGGTTATGTCCGAATCGCTCGGCCATGATATCACGTCCGGTAAAGGACTTTTATGGTGTTTTGATCGCAATTTCTTCAACTTCTTCTTACTGCCACTGTCGGATTTAGATTTAAATAAGCCAGATTTAGTCGAAACCGTACTTTCCGATTCTGAAGGGAGTTTGAAGGCCACTTGGCGGATATTAAAATTTCCATTTGCTTTTTGTATGTCAATTATGTCTTCAATTTTTCTAATATTCTCATTCGGAGAATGTACGTTGAAATCCATTGTTACAAAGTATTTTTAGCCATTTATCATTTTACAATTTTTTATATTGTTATTGTTTCAATCAAGATGGTCTACTTTGACAATTATTTACCTACACATCAGTATACAGGGTGAAATTGAATAGATGCGACAAAATTTAAGGGGGTGTTCTACGCATCAATATGAACAACTTTTACTATGGGACCAAACCTGAAATCGCGAAAAAAAAATCAGCTGTTCAGTACATTTAATGTTCGCATAATTCGTCAAAATGTACTGAACAGCTGATTTTTTTTTCGTGATTTCAGGTTTGGTCCTATAGTAACCGTTGTTCATATTGATGCGTAGAACACCCCCTTAAATTTTGTCGCATCTATTCAATGGGGTTGGCTCCTTGAAACTTTTGGCAGATGACGCTAGCATAGCTTTCACCTGTCACATTTGTTTACTCTATTTGTGTGTTCGGTTTTGTAATTTTTTTCATCAAAATACCAGGATGGATGATAAGATAAACATGTACTCAACATGGAGAATAAGTGAGCCAAAGGCTGATCTGTAAAAAACGAGGTGCTTCTTTACAAAGAAGAAAAGCAGACCTTATTGAAAGGTATACTCTTAAAATTATACATTAAGCTATTTTATTTATGAAATAGTTTTGTTTGTAGGAAGTATACATTTCATAATACTTTTCGCCAATTATACATTACTACAAAAAGCCGAATAAGACCACTTTTTTTTATTACTTTTTTTAACAACTTTTCTTCTACAGCTATCGGAAATTGGTGTGCACCTATTTCTTTGCAATAAGGCACTTCATATTTCTTAGGCATTTTGTAAAATCTTAAACAAATAAATACTTCATACAAATGAATATAATTTTGGTTAAAGCTATGCTAGCGCCACTTTGACAGTAGCCAACCCCATTTCATCCTGTATATAATAGTAGTCTATGCCTACACACTCCTACACATAGATATTATTTGCCCACAATTGTTTTTTTTTTAACTTTTAAAAAGAAATCTTGCCCCAAAAATGGTAAAAGTCTATTGTTGATTCGAATAATCAATAATATACTTTTACCATGTTTTGGGGTTTCTTCTTGAATACACTAAATAGTGTCCGACCGAAACTGGTTTTTACGACCGAAACCGAAACCGAAACCGAATTTCAGCAGCAGTCTCAGTTTCGGCCGAAACCGAAACCGAAACCGAAACTTCCTTGCAAGGATCATGTTTTGAGGGAAAAGTAAAGAAAACGGTATTATAATCAGTCAGTTTTATTTTTAGGGTTCCGCACCTCAAAAGGAAATAACGGAACCCGTATAGGATCACTTTTTTGTCCGTCTGTCTGTCTGTCTGTCAAGACCCTTTTTCTCAGGAACGCGTGAAGGTATCAAGTTAAAATAACTATCAAACACGTAGGTCTATGGTCCCTTGGAGTTCTAAAAGATCAAGCTTCTAAGTCAACCCATTAAAGAAATACGGCCGTTTATGCGACATATTTAATACTCTCAAGTAAATTAAAACCTATAGGGTACTTCCCGTTATCCTACAATCATGAAATTTGGCAAGGAGCAAGGTCTCACAACACAATTAATGGAAAAAGTCCGAAAATTGTAAATTGATAATACTCACATAAAACAACATTTTCAATGTTGTCAGTCTGTCAAGACCCTTTTTCTCAGGAATGCGTGGAGGTATAATAAATATAAAATAAAAAGCCTTTTATTTCCACATCAAAATCAAATATTTGCTTGGTAGTCGTGTTAGTACATTTAACTTATAAATCTAGTGTTAGTATTGTTAGCTACATAATTTTCTTAGATGTGGATCCCTCTTGGGTAAAGGCCTCCTCCTTCTTCTTCCATAGCTCTCTATTTTTGGCTAAGGCCATCAAGTTTTGCCCTGCTTTTGCAACAATATCATCAGCCCACCGTCTAGCTGGTCTGCCGACATTTCTTCCTCCTAATGGTCCTCTCCAGCGTGTCGTTTTTATGGTCCACCTATTGTCTGTGGACCTCGAGATATGTCCAGTCCATTGCCATTTTAGTTTTAAGGCTTGCGTTAAAGCGTCTGTTAATTTTGTTCTTTCTCTGATTATTTCTGACCTTATTTTGTGTATTTTCCTGATTTTTAGTAGACTTCTCTCTATTGCCCTTTGCGTTGTCCTTACTTTCTGTTTCGCTTTATATGTGTAAGTCCACGTCTGACAACCATACAGTAGGCAAGGCAGAAGACAGGTTTCAATTACAGTTCTTTTCATAATTAATGAATAATCTCCTTTTAATATTTCCTTTAGGGACCAAAATTTGTTCCATGTTATTTTACATCTCCTTTCTATTTCTTCTTCGTTACTTGATGTACTGAATGATATCTGTTTTCCTAGGTATATGTATTTATCCACATATTCTATGAAACCGTCTTTAGTACTAATAGGGATTCTTTGACTATTGGTAATTATCTTTGTTTGGGAAGCATTCATCTCTAGTCCTACTCTAGCACTTTCTCGATCCAGTGAGTGTATCATTGCTTCTAGTTCTTTAGATGTTTCAGCAAGTATAACTATATCATCTGCGAATCTCAAATGGCTCAAAGAACTGCCAGCTATTTTCAAGCCTTTGGTTTTCCAGTCTAGTTTTTGAAATACAGTTTCTAGGACAGCAATAAATAGTTTTGGTGACAGAGGATCACCCTGTCTTACTCCTCTTTCAATTCTTATTTCGTCTCCTCTGGTTTCAAGCTTAACTCTACTTGTGGTGTTGTTATATATGTATTTTAAGATGTTTATATACCTTCTGTCAATGTTCAGCAAAGTTAATGCATTCCAGATTGAATTGTGGCTTATACTATCGAAAGCTTTACTGTAATCTATGAAAGCTATGTATAAAGGTCTTCTGAACTCTTTGTACTTCTCTATTACTTGTCCCAGTGAGTGTAAATGGTCCGTCGTACTAAAGCCTGAACGAAATCCTGTCTGTTCTATGCGTGGAGGTATCAAGTTGAAATTAATACCAAATACGTAAGTCTATGATCCCTTAGGAGTAGAATTGTCCTAGAAAGGTCTCACAGCACAAAGTAAAGGAAAAAGTCCGAAAATTGTTAATTTATTATTCCATCACATATTTTTTTTTTTTGGGATGTTACAATGTTAAGTTTGTTTTTGCTATAAATTCTTTTCAACTACGGAACCCTTCATTGTGCGACACGCACTTGGCTAGTATTTTGTTTGTTTTTAAATCATATAGCTAAACTAAATGTAAATAAGTAGAGTCAAAATTTGAAGCGGCAGTACTCTAATACGTTTAATACTATTTTTTTTTGTTCCGGGGTGGAAAATCCTCATGGATGTCCCCCGCCCCCCCAGGGCGGAGGGGTCTGTCAGACTCTTACTGACTAAAAATCACACCGGTGTTCCCTTCCCACACTTGGACTGGGGATCATGGGAACTTGTGCGCCTTCCACGATCCCCGGCTAGGGTAGTCTAATACCCAACCTAACCTAACGGTATCGGACTTTCGATCGAGAAGTCGCGAGTTCGATTCCCAACCATTACTGACTTGAACCCACTCCTAATACAAGTATTTGAAGTTTTGAAAAAAAATTTCGTGTCTGTACAAGTCATAAAATGTATCAATGGGATCAGTTAAAATATTAATTGATCAACTCATCCCGCGGGATAAGTTCAAGCGGCCTCAGTTGACTAAACAGCCACTTGGATGTAATTTACCGCGCCGAACATAACCGAGCACAGCGCGAGCGAACTCCCGAATGCAGTTTCTTTTTCGGTCGTAGTTTCGGCAGGTTTGCCGCCGAAACCGAAACTAAACCGAAACCCGTTTTTTTGCCGAAACTCGACCGAAACCGAAACCGAAACCGAACTTTCGGTCGGACACTAACACTAAATCAAAATAAATAAGGGCAAGAGTAACTGTAATGAGTCACAAATTGTGACTCATTACAGTTACTCTTGCCCTTATTTCTCAATCATAGATCATCATTTTCTAGATCAATACTTTTGTGAATAATATTGTGACTCACAATATTATTCACAAAAGTATTGATCGCATTATCCAATCTAATAAAATTTAAATACTTTTCGTTAATTTCAGTTCGTGGTTTATTTCTGCGTAAAAGGAAGCGAAACAAATTTTGACATTTGCACTTTATCGATGCGTTCGTATACTAGATTTTTATGTAATCAAACAATTTCATGATGTTAATGATTTTTAATAAATAATGATGACAAAAAATCAAGTTATTTGATTTAATCTTAATTCGTTTATTAATCTTAATTTGGTAAATAAATCAAATAGGTAAAACCCAAAAATACATTCATTCCAATTTGCGGAACGAGTTTTAGAACATGACATTTTTCTCAAATGTCATCACATCGCCCTATGGGGAAGGATGGTGTAATGTTTTCGCTCGATTAATTTTTAACTTTCTACCATGGAATTTAATAATACCGACACCGATATTGGTGATAAGTGTAATACTAACGGCGACTGTTCACCGACGCCGAAAAAACAATCTTTCGACTTGAATAACGCCAAAAATATTGATGACATCTCTACGCCTTCCGAGCTAAAATTCGATGAAGGTATTGTAAACAATTATTAAGACAATTTGATTACTTCATATCTTTAAATATTCTTGATGTATTACTCTGTGAAATCAGTCCTATTTTCGTGTATATTTCTTGAATGAAATCGTGTAAAATGTGAGTGAAAGTCCCAGGTGCATACTGGTAATGTCATTGACAATTTTGTTTAGAACCTGACTACGAAGACCCCGAAGTGAAGGAAAAGAAAAAAGAAATTGAGAAATGTTTAGAGAATCCGGACTGTGTGAACTTGGAACAATGGCAGAATTTTGCAAAAAGCAAAGCAGGATTGATCAGTGGTAAGTGTGAATGTAGAATTTGTTTACGGCGTAAAGTTGTGAACAATGCCTCACTCTGACGTCGTACCACCATATTTATGACAAGAGATAATGCAGTGGAACTGGTGACTATGTCACATTTTGTACACATTATAAAGCTTTTCACAGAAGAATGTTAGAAATTTAGCTATTTTTGATGACCAAAAGTCAGTGTCAGTTTAGTATTAGTATAATTTAAGGTATAATTATAAGGTTAGAACATGGCCAAACTGTTATTCTTATTATCTCTAGTGGTCACCAAGTTCTTGATATACTTATTAAGGTTTGACCACATTCCGTGGTTTTGTTCTCATATTATTTTTTTTTTTTTTTATCTTTATTTTAAGGGCTTTATCGCTGAGCGATAATGTCGCCCTGTAATAACAGTACTTACAATTAATTAACTAAAAAACAATTAAATCTTATTTTAAAACAAAAAAAGCAAGTTTGTACAGAATCCTAGCTTGTTCCGATAGAGGGCAAGCTAGGATAACATTACACTCTCCTATATCTAATCTATTAGTTGCACCAAGTAAATCAAATCGCAAAGCCTCATTCCGCACACACTCCATCAAAATATGCTGTACATCTTCAATTACTCCACATTCTACACAGTTGGTTGACATAACCTTTTTCATAAGAAAACCAAACTTTTTTGATGGAATGTGACCGGACAAAGTCTTAGTGCCATAACTAATTCACTTCTGCTTAGCCTATTTTGCTCAGTCCAATTATACACTGGATGCTGTGGTTGGATGGTCTTGTACCAAATTCCCTTTTTTCATATTATGCATTCTTTAGTTGGCGATTTGATTTAATATAGAATATTATTGTATGGTAAACTCATTGCATCTATGGTGGTTGGTACTGTCATTATAGCTTTAGCTATCAAATTATTATCTTTATTTACTGTATGTACTTGTGATAGAGATACAATAAATGAAGTGTCCAATGCTTACTTTCTTTGGAACCACTGTACAAAAGCACCCGGCGATTTTATATACTAGCTATTTTTTTTTGGGTACAATAGACCCTTTTTAGTGTATTATTGAAAACAACAAAGTGTGCAAAATAATAGACGCCGAAAAAAAAAATTACAGGACGAATACCATTGACCTTGAAATCAAGGTCAATGACCCTGAGGCTTTCATCGTCTAATATACGAGACATTCACCGCCTCATCTAACCCAAATGATTCACCAGCAATAGAGGTAATGGTCACTATTCTAACCTAACCCAAATGATTCACCAATGTGAAGTTTCGGACGCGCGGGTGTGATAGTACAGTGGAGCCCTTTCTTTTAGCAAACATCATAAAAATAATCTTTTTGTTGTGACAGATGACTACAGAAGAAAAATCTGGCCGTTGTTAGTTGGTGTGACACAAGAGGAGTTGACAGAGCCTCCATCTTTAGATGAACTTTCCACACACATTGAATATAATCAGGTAAAGTAGTTGGTCTAACAAATACCTTCACACCAATTCTCGTACCTAAAAACATTCAAATTCAAGTGGCAAGCTCATGCCAGCGATTGGATTGGATTACATGGGATTGTGCTCGTAGTAATTGGATTGGATTACATGGGATTGTGCTCGTAATTAAATAGTTGTTTAAAGTAGGAAAACCAGTATTCAAACAGTGTATTATACATAAAAGTGAAGATAGACTCATAAACAAGCAGTAACAGTGTTATCACGGTTTAAAAAGACCGGGTTGTCATATAAACATTGATTCTCAAATATGTAAACATTGACTAAAAAACTGAATAAACTCAGTGCTATAAGATAAACCAGTGTAATAATCCAAATTTTAAGACAAAAGCCTACAAAACAATCATAATTATAAACAATTTATGGTGTGTGGTGATAAAACACGTCTAGGAAAAGTGATAATTTCTCACAACAGCTGTTCGTTATTTTTATTCAAAATTCAAACAAGTCGATAATTGCAGTACAGCGTAATAGAGACATCTATCAGCGAGTAGCAGAACACGGTTGACATATGTATTACGTTCATATCATTCATTCATTGTACCGTCTTGGAACATAGCATTTTGGCACATCAAAAGACATTCGTACATAGATGTGTTGCCATATTATTAAAATCCATTTTCCCCGTCATTAGTTGTTACCACTAATAAAAACCAATCTAAATTAGGGAAAAATACGCACAAATATATAACGTCAGCTAAAATGAGTACGAGAAATGACCGCAAGATGACAGAGACAGTGACTTGCTTTAAATGCAAGAAATCTGTTGATATTAAAAAAACAGCCTTATGTTCAACATGTAACAACCGCTATGAATTAGATTGCATTGGATATCCGGAACAAACCTACCGACTTATGGACCAAGAGTCTAGGAAAAAATGGAGATGTACGACATGCATCAAAAATAAAAAAGTCACTAATACAAGCTACATATCTAACATCACAACAAGGAAAAAACCTCAAGCAAGCCGCTCCTCCCCGGAACAGATATGCGAATCTGCTCAGAAAATCCAACAGTCTGAAGCTGTGCAACCAACAACTCTTAATGTGTCCGACGTACTAGACTCCCATATACTGTCCGAATACGAAACATCGACGGAATCGTACAACACTCCTAATAAACTGTCTAAAAGCGTAGATGGGACAATATCTGAAACTTTAACAATTTTAGAAATGAAAGACACCATAAAAGAACTTACAAATAAGCTCGATAGCACCGAGAACGAGCTGGACAATACAATATTAGAAAATAACAGTCTTCATCAACAAATAAATAAGCTAACTACGGAAATAAAAATGTTAAAAACACTTTTCCATTCTCCCACCATCGAAAACGGCGCAGATATCATTAGAGGAAGAAAACAATCCCTACTACAACAGACTTTCTCTACACCTACCACTCCACTTACTAGCAAAACTAATGTAAGTGATAAAAAAAGCATCAAAATTGTGTTGTTACAACAGAAGATTGTAAGCCTACAACAAGAATTGGAAAACGCACAAGAACAGCTTACAACTTTCAAGAAACAAATAGACGCGCTCAAACACTGTAATGATAACAACCATCAACAATCCCGGTTGTCGAAAATCTGCCCACAAATGTCTGCTTGTACTCGGGAACAAGCAGAAAATCAACTAAATACTACCAAAAATGAACTGGGCACAAAAATAATGAATAATTCGGACTTAAAAGAAATAAATAATTCTAAAGGAACCAAAAACAAACCCCAGACGGAGTTTCACCCGCCACAACAACTTAAACAAAGCAAATTATGCATTCTGAGTGCTAATAAACAAAACAGGATCCTGTCTTTAGTAGAAGAAACTTTTAAGAAACAATTTAATTTTTGTCACTATTTAACAACAGATGGAGCTACTGGTGACCTCCTGCAGGGGATAAACAGAAAACTTACGGATTACACGATGACTGACTATTGTGTGATTTTAATTGGTGAACAAGACTTTAAAATAGCTAAAAATTACTCTGAACTCGTATTAGACATAAGGAAGACTCTTAGTAAAATAACTCATACTAATATTATTATCTGTCTACCCACATATAAATATAACATGAACTCAAATATGTACAATTGGCGAGTCATGAACTTTAACTACTCTTTATGTCAAGATATCTGGACACACAAATATGCTCATGTACTAGATTCAAATGCAAATGTCGACTATGATTATAACTCATTCTTCAGGCAGTCTGGCCAACTAAACAATTTTGGGTTCCAAGCAATTTTTGTTAATCTACTTGCATTAATTAATGACACTAAATGCATCAACATTTATAATAATAAGGCTGAAAATACTCCCCTGATAACATTAACGTCTCACACTCCCACACAAGTATTAGAAACAGAAAAGCAGTTTTTTCGTCACTAATAGCCTTTATGTGATGCATCAAAACATAGCGGGTCTTTTAAATAAGGTGGATGCTCTAAATGTTTGCCTAGATGAATTGTCAGAAAGGGACATTAGTATTGACGCGCTGTGTGTTACAGAGCACTTCATGATATCAGGGTACGAAAGCCATTTAAATATCCCCAATTACACCTTAGCATCATTTTTCTGTAGGAAAGAAAGTAAACGAGGTGGGGCTTGTATTTTGATTAGAAACGGTCTCCAATGGAGAGAAGTTCCACACATAGCTGGGGCATCTGTAACGGGTGTTGTTGAATGTTGTGGGGTGGAGCTCATACAACACAATATGATTATTTTATGTGTATACAGAGTACCGAAACGAAATAACCTAAATGTATTCTATGAGACAATAGAAAAAATATGTAAAAAAATATGTAAAAAAAAGTATGAGCATATTATAATAGCGGGAGATTTTAACATTGATGTAATGAAAAAAAATAATGTGGTGTTTGATTTTGAATGTCTGTTATTAAATTTCAATCTTAAGTTAGCGATAAAGCAACCAACCAGAATTCTTAGCAAAACTTGCATTGACAACTTCGCACATAACTTTGGAGCCAAATGTAAAACGGACGTGATAGAATTTGCTCTGTCAGACCACACAGCGCAACTTATAAAATGCCCGGTGAAAAAAACTTGTAGGTTAAAATACTGGCGCAGAAAACGACGGGACTTTAGCACAGAGAATATGGTTAAATTTAGGGACTGCTTAAAGCAATTGACTTTTGTGGAAATTTATGAAACTGAAGATCCAAATATCGCTTATGACATATTTATTGACAACTTTAAACTATTTTATGACCTTTGTTTTCCATATAAACTGACAACTATAAATGTAATTAAAAAGTCAAAATGGATCTCACATGGCATTAAATTATGCAGTAAAAAGAAGCGTCAGCTATTATGGCATTACAGATTAAAACCAAATATGACGAACAAAAACATTTATAAGAATTACACAAAAAGGTTTAAAAAAGTTATGAGATTGACTCGACGTGCTCAAAACAATTACTCAATTAAAACTGCAACAAATAAATGTAGAATGACATGGAACATAATAAATAAATCGAAACCGTTATTACCGAAAGAATACATTAACTATATAAAGGTCGATGATAAAATAGTAAAGGGCCCTCTAGAAATAGCTAACGCGTTTAACAATTTTTTTGTAGATAAAATTCAACCAAGTCAATATACGGGAAGCAAAATAACAAAGAATATTATAAAGCAAAAAGATTCAATCTTTGTTGCACCAAGTATACCGGTAGACATATTAAACATAATTAAATCTTTAAATGCCACAAATAGTACAGGTTATGATGGTATTTCTACTAAGGTTGTAAAGTTCGTTTCTGAAACCATCTGTACCCACTTAAGCTACCTAATAAATCTGTGCATCAGCTCAGGTGTATTTCCCAATGCCCTAAAAGTTTCAACAGTGAAACCATTATTTAAAAAAAACAATAAGGAACACATGGCTAACTATAGACCAATTGCCTTAATTCCTATAATGTCCAAAATTTTTGAAAAATACCTTCATAAAGAACTTTACTCATACCTCGAAAAGAAAAGTATCTTGAGTAAAGAGCAAAAGGGGTTTAGACAAAACATGTCAACCAGTATGGCCATTTATGACTTTTTATATACTATTATGACGAATATGGACAGGAGAATCCCGGTGTGTGCTATATACTGCGACATGACACAAGCGTTTGACTACGTTGACCATAGCATCTTGCTACAGAAATTAGAAGCTTACGGCATAAGGGGAAACATACTAAATCTTATTCAGTCATACCTAACGAATAGAAAACAATACACAGAAATTGAGAGAATTAATGTTAAGACAAAGAAAGAGGAAATTTATGTATCAAGCGAACGCACACCTACATACGGTGTTCCTCAAGGCAGTGTAGTAGGATCTTTATTATTCATAATATACATAAATGACATGCCGAGTGCTATTGAACACCCCATGACTCTTTTTGCCGACGATAGCACTATGACTATAGCATGTAAAAATAAGGACATATATGAAATTGACATAAATGAATCTTTAAATTTAATAATATCATGGTTAAACAGGAACAACCTAAAAATAAATTTGGATAAGACAACGATTATGCATTTTAGGCAACGAACTCAGGCTGTATTTGACCTTAACGCGATCTACAAGGACACTGTACTTAATAAAGTTGACGACACAAAATTTCTAGGAATTATTATTGACTCTAAATTGAACTGGAAGGCACACATAGAATACCTAAGTAAACGGCTGAGCTCCGCTGCATACGCCTTATATAAACTGGCCCCAGAGCTAAGCACAGATGCTTTAGTAACAGCATATCATGGTCTAGTAGCATCATTATTGCGCTACGGTATTATATTTTGGGGGAATTCCACAGATAAAGCAATAGCGTTTAAGGCCCAAAAGAGATGCATTCGAGCCATGTTCAATTTGAAGTCGACCGACAGCTGTATGCCAGTATTTAAAGAACACAAATTATTAAGTCTACCATCTCTGTATATTTTTGAAATAGCGACATTTGTAAGGGTAAACCAATTTCTATTTCCACGACTAGCTGACACCTTCCCCCGTAACAGACGTGACAATAATCAACTGTGTTCGCATACATCAAAGACTGCATTAATGGGAAAAAGTGTTTTCTGTATGGCTCCTAAAGTTTATAATAAGATACCACAGTCATATAAAACATTGCCGGTAAATTTGTTTAAAAGAAAGATTCGAGATTTATTAACGGACAAATGTTATTATAATATAAATGACTTTTTGAATGACACTATTTGACATTTATTATTCTATCTTAGTTATCATTAAATTTTGTGACATTTTATGACTAATTTATTTTACTTATTATTGTTGTTTACAGACTATTATGTGAGTTAATTTTTTATTTTTATTTCTTGTAAATGTTATAAATTTGTACGCCTTACGGGTGAAACATGTACGTACGAAATATTAATATTGTGACATCCTGCATGCATAATTTGCATGTATACGCATGTTGTAACAAATAAAATTATCTTTATCTTTATCTTTATCAGCCAGCGACAATCAAATGTCAAAAATGTAGGTAAACGCTATACAATTTTTGATAGTTTGAGACTGAGATGAGATTGCACACGTTGTTAAAAGTACGGGAATTGCCGCTGTTATTTATTTAAACTGTTTCTAAAAGCATTGTTACATTAAACGAAATAACATAATCATGTAGTTTCTCAGAAACCTTTTTATCCACTTTAACTGTCTGTATGTTGAAGTTAATGTTTCACACACACCGATAACAGTATGTACAGTAGTACCCAAGTAATAAGGCGCGTCGTGAATCTTCGTTCGCACAGAAAGGAAAGTATGGCCCTGAAGATTAACGAGAATACTTAAAACTTACACTACACAACTACACAAACTTACAATCAACCTTAGATCACTACTATAAGGTTCATAATACACTGCAGCTGTTAGTTCCGTCTCACTCGCAAGTATGGCGGCTGTCAAGCGGCGCGCGCTAACATGGCGGCAGCTACCGACCAATAGCGGTACAGGAAAGAGCGTGGAGCGTGCCGATTGGTCAATAGCATTTCGCTCGCTTTGAAAATTCATCTTCTGCGCGGGTACATCGATAAGCCATATTAGTTGAGTACTACTGTATCTGTTTGTCTGTCCTAATTGCTTTGAGTACCAACACACAAGTTTGAGTATACATTCATCCAGACATGCTTCAATTAATGCCTGGTATGAATGACCATTTCATCATTTTTACCACCAGGTGGTGTTAGACGTCAACCGGTCACTGAAGCGGTTCCCTCCAGGCATTCCGTATGAACAGCGTGTGGCATTGCAGGACCAGCTCACAGTACTTATTCTGCGGGTAATCATGAAGTACCCGCATTTGAAGTACTACCAGGTCAGTAGATATTTTTTTTTTTTATTATTAAAGTAAATTAATATTTTTATTACTAAATTATTTATAATATGTACAAGTGGGTAAGTATAAAAAATAAAAAGTGGTGGAAGAGCTCATAGGGCATCAAAAAATTCGTCCGCATCGCTGTCAGTGGGAAAAGTGCCCAAAAGGCTGGCGGCATTGCCACGCTGGATGGCAATGCTAATTCTTTGGGCTAAAAATAGGCCAGCCCTCTGGTCGCGTGTGGAGTCGACCAACCGCTTGGCGATGTCCCGAAATACTCGATGAGCACTCGGACCCCAAGGCCCTAGTAGCTAATTGATATTTATTTAGATAAAACAATCTTTTATTTGTAGTGGAGTTACCTAATGGTACCAATTAAAGTTAATAACTGTAATTAAAATAACTGTTGTTTACTAAATCGAGGTCGTTGATTTCAAATCTACCCTCAATTTATCTGTACCAGCTCTAGTTTTTGAGATACAGCAGGTACACTTCCTCCACAACCATTACGACAGTTTCCCTGAATATCTTGGTGATCTAAGTGAAGAACAAAGGGAGCGGTTAGGTAATACGAGCTGGTTGCTCCACGACAATGCGCGCATTTTGCGTATGGGTGGGAAAATAGGTTATTCGATCCACCCCAGCTCCTCAAAGAAGGTCAGCAGCGCCTTAATATTACTGACAACCTCACGGAGGGTACCTGGGTTACCGAAGTACTTTGCCCTGTATGCGGCGACCACCGGGCAGTTTAGAAGCACATGAGTTGCTGTCTCGTCGTCCTCCATGCCGGCCCTGCACAGCGGATTGTCTGTGACTCCTATGACAAAGAGGTGCTTATTAAATGACCCATGGCCAGTTATTGCAGCTGTAACTGTATGCAGCTGTTGCTTATTTAGTCGGAGAACCTGTTTCCTGTTTGTAGGGAGTGCTTCCTTAGCCTGCCTACACTCACCTTGGTCCGACCATAGTTTGTGATGCTGGTCCCTGGTACGTTTCCTTACCAGAGTGCGCAAGTATCCGAAGCGGAGCGGCACTATGGGTTCTGGTCCCACTGGTGCCATGCTCGACTCCCTTCTGGCAAGTTCGTCGGCTGCGATATTTCATGCAACAAAAATGCCGTTCCCTTGTTTAATATGAAATATTTTACTAAGTACATAATTTAATGGAAATTAACAAATAAGGAAAAGATATGAATTATTTTTTATTGTTATTAATTAGTAAAACTAGGTTTATTGAATTCTGAATTCAGGTCTTATTAGCTTACTAGCTTTTGCCGCGGCTTCGCCCGCGTGGATGTCGGAAATTATCCCACGGGAACCTACTACCGGGACAAAAAATATTCTTTGTGTTAATACAGGTTATAAACTATCTGTGTGCCAAGTTTCATCCAAATGCGTTCAGCCGTTTTTGCGTAATTGAGTAACAAACATCCAAACACAAACTTTCACATTAATAACATTAGTAGGAAGTAGGATAGTTACTGTGACTACTCAAGAACTTATAATATAATAAACAGTTGGTAAAATGATTAACCAACTGGTTGAGTAGTGAGTACAATTTTTTATGTTGGTCAATAGGCCCTCGCCCACGGCGACTTTTTGTAGCGATGCTGTCGCGCGTCCGCATCGATACAGTCGCGAAGCGGTCGCTAGCTGTGTGCCCTCGCCCACGGGCCCAGATTCAGTCGCGATGTAAACGCGATACTGGCGCGCTTCTGTCGCGATGCAAACGCGATTCAGTAACGGCACAAAAATACCTGCGATCGCTACAGTTGCAAGATGGACTCCGTTGAGGCAACATTAGTCACGTTGTCTTTAGTGCTGCTTTTACGTAAGCAGCCGAAGCGTAGGCAACGAAAGCTCGGTTCTCCACTCATGCGCCACCCTCCCTCTGTTCTCTCCCCGATGTCGTCCGACACGGTCGCGCGTTTGCATCGATACAGTCGCGATACTGTAGCGCGTTAGTAGCGCGTTGGCATCGCTTGTGTAGCGCGTTGCAAATGCGACTAACGCGCGTTAGTAGCGATGCAGTCGCGCATTTCGTAAACGCGCGACAGCATCGCTACAAAAAGTCGCCGTGGGCGAGGGCCCTAAATGGCTAGAGGGGTCTCAATCAACAGGAAGTAGTCACATTCAATGAAACACTTAGTATATTTTAGGCCTAAAGACTCTTGAGAGCAGTGGTGGCTCAGTGGTAACGGCTGCGATTTCCGAGGGTCGTTGGTTCGAGCCCAGGCAGGCGCTTTATTTTGTGTAAATTATTTCATCACCACTGCTCTCAAAACGGTGAAGGAAAACATCGTGAGGAAACCGGCATGTCCTAGAACCAAGTAAGTAAGTGTGAACAGTGGCAACCTTTTAAGGGGTCATTGTACTCATCATTATGAACAACTTTACTATGGGACCAAACCTGAAACGCCAAAAAAAAATCAGCTGTTCCCTACATTTTGACGAATTATGCGAACGTAAATGTACTGGGGGCTTACTATGAGCTCTTAGAGCAGGGCAGAAGTTGAACGTTTCCAGTGGTAGAGAGAGACGGAGCTATATAGCACCGTCACTCTCTCTCACTGGAAACATTCAACTTCTGGCCTGCTATAAGAGCTCATAGAGCCCCCAGAACAGCTGATTATTCTTTCGCGATCACAGGTTTGGTCCCACATTAAAAGTTGTTCATAATGATGACCCCTTAAAAGATTACCACTGTTTACACTTAGGTACACTCTCTATATGACCACAATCCAAAGGTCTGTTTACTTGTAGTGCATATCAGAGAACCGCAATCTGACCTGATTAACTTTACCACATGCTGTGGTCGCGGTTTTTGTTATAGAAATACATAGCGCGTATACAAGGTAGGACAGTACTTCATATACTTACCCCTGACTTCGAAAGAACTCCGTAAATAAACAAAAGAAGGTTTAGGCGCCTTTTTATTATAAGTCTGTACGCCATTTCGATGTAAATGTCTTTTGACCTACTGTAGCTGCCCGTTTGTTACTAGCTGTGCTGCTGGGGAGTTTGTTCCGCTACTTCTTCCCAGCTAAAGCACTAGGAAGTGGTGAAGGGCGGGCGTTTTGTGGGGACTGTCTTATGTAATTACGACGTTCAAAAAGTGCTGATTCTCAGCCTAATTTGAATAAATGACTTTGATTTTTTAAAAGGGATTCTGCTTCTTATCGTATCGATGGCAAAAAGTTCAAACATGTTTAGCCCAAAATTCAGCTGCCAGAACTCTGCTCACTTACGCAGTCATAAGATCATATATTATACAGGTCATGCTGTGCAGGATTGAAGGTGGGTCGTTGTCTGTGGGGTCATGGGGTGATGCCGCATACGCACTTGAGATCTGGAGGTCTACTCCCTAAGCACGAAGGCCGTTGTTTCGGCCTTCGTTACGGCCGATTCCTACTCCGTATCATCTACAGATGGATGATTGGTTCGGCGCCCGAACGAAGTATGAATGACAACATGATTTGACCCTATTCCCGATGTGTTTTTGCCCGTCCGATTTAACTTTACACATGTTTTGATGGATCGTTATGTCAGACGGACGGACTTAGGGAGTAGACCCCCTGAGCCGTCCACGAACACACATCTATGGAGATTGTCTTTGCTCCGGTCAACTTGTATTCGAACACTGTTTAGAGATTTCCAAGTCGGCCACGGTAACGCGTGACCAGGTGGCAGGGTCTTGGGTTACTGTTAAAATTGGCAGGAGATTTTTTTTTTTATCCTTTATTAAAAAGAATCTTAGTAATTCATTACAATCTAGCCTACAAGACTAATAAGCAATTTTAATCTAGGAGGATAAGTCAGGAGATTAAAGCGTTGCAGTTTACTACGTCTTGCGGTCCTACCAGCAGCAGTAAGCGTCATTTTCGGCCATAGGTCTTAATTACACGATACTTAATATAGGTGTGAATTATTTTCGGTCCGTATCCGCCACATAATAGAAATAGAAACCATACTTAAACAATATTATTGGTGTTACTATGTGACCTGAATATTAATTTCAGTATCCAATTAGCTAAAAGAGTAAAGTTAAGTACTTAGTATGTACCCTTAAGTACTTAGTATGACACTGCGTAATTTGTTTTAACTAACGGTTTTCATTGTTGCCTTTAGTGTATTTATTTATGTTTAACATACGGTAGGTACTTCTAATCTTTTCGCTATTTTATAAAACATGTAAATTACTTTCTATGCGGGCACACGCCCGTATTGAACTTGATGTAATTTAAAGCGAAGTCGTAAAAAATCGCTTTGATTAGTGGCGACCGACGAAGCGACTGTTAAGTGCAGCGCAGACGACAGACTATCCGTGGCGCACTTTTTAGTCTGTGACAATAGAACCTAAGCAATTATTATGCAGTAACGCACACGACGCGCAAAAAGTCCGGCGCACAAATACAGGGTGAAATTGAATAGATGCGACAAAATTTAAGGGGGTGTTCTACGCATCAATATGAACAACTTTTACTATGGCCCCAAACCTGAAATCGCGAAAAAAAAATCAGCTGTTCAGTACATTTATCTACATCAAACTCGTCGAAATGTACTGAACAGCTGATTTTTTTTTCGCGATTTCAGGTTTGGTCCCATAGTAAAAGTTGTTCATATTGATGCGTAGAACACCCCCTTAAATTTTGTCGCATGTGTTCAATTGCACCCTGTATATGCATTCCATGCAGACATTTTGTGCGCCACAGACTCGATCGCACAAGAAGTCTGTCGTCTGCGTTGCGCATAACTTTCGCATCTGTTACCAAATTAACAATAAACTGAAAAACTCATACATAAAGATATTATATTATCTCAATATGAGTCACTGTGAACATCCGCTAGATTTGCACCGTTAATCTCTGGATAAACAGATGGCTCCGAAACCAAACGTCATATTAATGATGCATCCTCTCCCCACGCACATAAATTTCATCTTTCTAATAGCCTAGGTCTGGGATCACTACCACCGTTTTCTCGAAGACATTTTTGACTCCACTCAACGTCACGCAAAAATTGACAAAACCTTCTCGAATCGAGGCTTTTATCAACTTCCCTTATGTCGTGGCCACATTAACGGGATGTGCCGTTGATTATCGCGTTGAAGGACGTTAGCTGTAGGTGTAGCCACCACTTACCGCGATAATTTGACCGAATTTAACTACCGCGATGTTTAAGCCGTTTATGGGCATTGACGTTGACGTTAATGTGGCCCGAGCATTACAGTGACGTCGAGAAATCTTTCAAGTGCAGTTTTTTTCTTAAAATAAAGTCATAAAAACCTTCTGCTTTGTTGCTCTCTCGGACTAATGGAAGTTTACTTATTTTCAACTTTATTTCAACACATGCATGGTTGATATTGTTTTGCAATTGAAAACTGCGCTTCGCTTCGCCAGGTGTGCGTGAGTCCTTGCAATACTAGAATAGAAGTCAAATAGAATCTGTGTCACACAGTACGGAAGAAAGTGGATAACGCGTTGACATTGCCTTGATAGTATAGAGTGAACTTGTTATCAGTTATACTGTTTGTTACACAATAGATTATCAGTACGCTCGCCTGGCTGCGGGCTACGAGCTAGTGTATCAATAACAACTAGTTTGCATTGTGTTTCTGTTATCAAGAGTCAAGTTCTAGGCTTATTTATAAGTTGTTCTATTTTTGGTGCAAATGAATTAAGAGCCCTATCACAAAATCGCGTTTTGACAGATTAGTTTGTATTGAAGCACGGCGATGCATCGCCCTAATAGTTACTACATCAGTTACTGATGATGAGTTTGTTTTGACAGATTAGTTTGTATTGAAGCACGGCGATGCATCGCCCTAATAGTTACTACATCAGTTACTGATGATGAGTTTGTTTTGACAGATTAGTTTGTATTGAAGCACAGCGATGCATCGCCCTAATAGTTACTACATCAGTTACTGATGATGAGTTTGTTTTGACAGATTAGTTTGTATTGAAGCACGGCGATGCATCGCCCTAATAGTTACTACATCAGTTACTGATGATGAGTTTGTTTTGACAGATTAGTTTGTATTGAAGCACGGCGATGCATCGCCCTAATAGTTACTACATCAGTTACTGATGATGACTTTGTTTTCCATCGGATGATGTTTTTTTTTTAAGTTTATGTACTTATGATATAAGCATAATATACCTCTTATGTAAAGGTTTTTCCCTGCATACATGGGGTGCATTCGACACTTGAGGGGAAATATGAAATAAGTTGTTATGCTTATGAGCTAACGTTTATTGTGATATAAATTTAACGTAATAATATTAATGTAGTACTTAAGGAGAAATGTACAGTTAATTCTGAGCGATTTTAGTAGTTTTATGGTTTTAAATACGATTTTTTTTACAGCTATTTCATTCGTATTTTAACATTCTGAGGCCGCTATGAACTAAACCACTATTTAAGATATATTAGTATGTATTTTTCATTTCATTTGCTTGTGTGTAATCCAAGAGCTCGAAAAAATGCAGTCGCGCATTTTATGAAAAAACTTACTTCGGAATTTTGTCTTTATCTGTATACTTCATCAGATCACTAATAAACATTCACCACTTTCAATAAGTCAAAGTTGTCGAAGTCTTTCAGTTTCTCAGAATAAGAACGTCAAAGTTGGCCAATTTACGCAAAAATCACACGGTCGAAATGCAATATGCCTCTTAAGAGGAAACGTGGGTGCTCTTTTCTCCATACAAAAAGATACAAACGCTCTCGCCTGTTTTCTTTCTGGTTAATGACCATAAAGCAATGATTTTTTACAGAAATATAAATATCAGTTACTTTTATGCCCCTATGTTTTCCTTTTTGGTGATATATTATTTTTATAAGAACTAGAACCCTCCAAAAATGCTCAAAATTGCCTATTCAGACCGCTGTCAACAGACGCCTAGTGTACCAATTTGACAACTATTAACGAAAAAAGAAAAACATAGGGGCATAGTATACAGGGTGTCCCGTAAATAATGGATAATCTCTTAAGGGGTCGTTGTACTCATAATTATGAACAACTTTTACTATGGGACCAAACCTGAAATCGCGAAAAAAAATCAGCTGACCAGTACATTTATCTACATCAAACTCGTCAAAATGTAGGGAGCAGCTGATTTTTTTTTCGCGATTCCAGGTTTGGTCCCATAGTAAAAGTTGTTCATAATGATGAGTACGATGACCCCTTAAGAGATTATCCATTATTTACGGGACACCCTGTATATCCTTCTTATTCAGTTTATGAAATATCTTTTAAATTGGTCCAATATTGGAGGAGGAAATAGGCGAGAGCCAAACCTCGAAATGTGACTTTTTACATAGGCTATTTAGTCGGATCTGCAGTTGTCCTTCGCACGAATTCGAGGGCGGAGCGCTCGCAGAGCGACAGCAATACCTTCTTAAAATACCTAATTTTCAAAAGTCTGGCCACCCGCCTTTCCTCTTAACATCTTTTCATGACAGTTAGTTTTAATTTTTTGGATTATACAATTTCTAAAATCTCTACAATGTTTAAAGAATGGTCTGGGGACTACTGAAAAGTCAATTAAAATTATAACAAGCAGAAATACCAAATTTTTAGAGAGAAAAAAACAAATGTTATTAATAAAAAAATAAAAATAAAATATGTGTCGACTTGAGAACCTCCTACTTTTTTTTTCTTCGGTTAAAAAATGACGGTTCTATTGTATATCTCGGCTGCGCAAAACGCAAACAAACTGCGCATACCATAACGTTACGCTTTTATTGTTTTCTCGGTCAGTGAACAGCTTTATAAAATGCTTGTAGAATATGTAAATACTTACAACATTTTCTTTTTAATACAAGCTACATTTTCTATACCACCTAGCCTTTTCCCAACTATGTCGGGGTCGCCTTCCAGTTTAACCGGATGCAACTGAATACCAATATTTCACATGGAGCGACTGCCTATCTGACCTCCACAACCCAGTAACTGATACTCATCGTACCTCTTGGTAAGACTGGTTGTCAGACTTTCGGGCTTCTGACGACCCGTAACGACTGCAAAGATCCACGAATGATAGCCGGGATCAACGGCTTAACGTGCTTTCCGAGGCACGGAGGAGTCTCGATTTGTGTAGATGGTCACCCATCCACGGACCACCCAGTAGTCATACCAAAAAAAAAAAAACGGTCAAGAGCGAGTCTGACTCGCGCACCGAGGGTTCCGTTCCGATTTCTGAAAAAGTGTGCTATTTAGAGACATTGTTTTATTTTTCCTGTAATCTTTACATAAACTTCTATCACATAGAATAATTTCAGATTTTTATCTTTGCAAACTTCGGAGATAGGGGGGGGAACGGTATTTTTTTTTACATTTTTCATCAAAAGTCGAAAACTATGCGGCCTAAAAAAAATAAAAAATAGTTTAAGAATGTGCAAGCAGCGCTCTTTCATATGATACCCCACATGCCCTAGTAGCCTTTTTTTTTTTTTTTTTTTGAGGGTGGGAAATCATCAAATAACTTCTCCCGCTCTGGGTGGAGCGGGAGGGCGTGTCAGACTTTTACTGACTAAAACCCACCCGTGTTCCTTCAGTTGCCTATGCCAAGGCCGCGGTAACCCCTTCGGACAACCCGCGACCCCAGCGGCGTCGGCCCTATTGGGCCCCGTCACTTGCTGACATCTCTTTGAGGCGCGCGTGGAACACAACGCGCCGTCGACTCGGGCCTGGTCCTTACCGGACGGCGAGCTACCCGCTGCTCACCGTCCGCAGGCCCGCGCCTACGGTGGCCGGAAATCGCCCCGCGATTCCCGCCGCCCGGGACGTCTCCTGCGGCGACTGAGGGCGTGAGGCTGCCTCTCCCTCACGCGTTCCGCCTCCTCCTTCGCGAGCATCACTGCTTCGCAGAAGGAGGTGACGGCCTCCCATGCACTCTCGCTCCGCACCATGGCCTGGACCAGGCTCGGACGCGAGAGATCGCCGCCGCCGATCGCCTCCGTGAGAACACGGCGGTGCTCTGCCCAAGCCGGGCAGACCTCCACTGTATGCTCCACCGTGTCCTCCGGGCGATCCACACAATGGAAACACCCGGGCGTTTCCTCCCGCCTTATGCGAAACAGGAACCTCCCGAAACAACCGTGTCCGGTGAGGACCTGCGTCAGGCGGAAGGTGAGGACGCCGTGGCGCCTCTCTAACCACTCCTCAAAGAGGGGACTTATCGCCGCAATTGTGGCGTGCCCAATGCCCTAGTAGCCTCACTTTGAATTTTTAAGACCCCCTTTCAGTACCTGTTACAAAAAAAATATAAATATTTTTACTTCTTTCTTATTTGCAAAATAGTTGGGTAAGCGTCATCTAAAACTGTTCCAAATTTCAAGTTGATAGCATCAGTAGTTCTTGAGATATCCAGCTGTGACAGACAGACAGACTGAGTCACACCATAAGGGTTCCTTTTTTACCATTTTGGTACGGAACCCTAAAAAATATCTACGCTGTTTGACTTGAGAATTTCCTTTTTTTCGTCGGTTAAAAACTACATCACTCAAAATGGTCTGACCAGTCTGACCCATGTCATTTGTGTAATACATTACCAATTTATTGCTAGCCGTTACTTGTAGCTCTTCAGCTAGTTAAATTCTATGTAAAAATAGATTCGTCGAAAATACCGATGATATAGTCTGCGATGCACAGCATTTATATATTGGTCATTACACTCATTACTGTTAGATTCCATTGAATTATAATTAATTTCAGCAAAGTATTATACCATGGTCTAGTGGCCTTATCAAATCAAATCAAAATTTTATTAATCGGACAACAAACGATCCATAGTGTTAGTAATATCTTAAAGCTAGTGTTAGTAAGTAATATTATTCTAAAGGTTTTGCAGCATCTTGCACAGAAGATGACCAAGTATGGTACATGCTTCTCACCCGGCCATCCTCTGCCTCAAAATGGGAGAATAGAAACTCTCAGCCACTGTTTTCAGAATGCTGTTGCCACTGCCCCGGGTTCTAGATACTACTGATGCGATTTTTTTTCGGATGACCGCATGAAATCCGTCAGTTCGATTCTGTGCAAACATTTCTGATGCACTACAGAAACGGGGCAGTCTCAAAAGCATTCTGAAAATATTATTGTATAGGACATGATTATGCATGATTGCTGAGCATTTATGAGGTCCTAATTTCGATTACCAGGTTGAGGAAAAATGTTACAGAAATTCTCAGTAGCAACTTTTTTTTTTTGTGGATGGGAAATCATCAAATGATTTCTTCCGCTCTGGTCGGAGCGGGAGGGCGGGGTCAGACTTTTACTGACTAAAACACACCAGTTCAGTTGTCACGGTATTTCTTTCGAACAACCCGCGACCCTGGCGGAAAATACTACGCACATGAATCTGAAAAGTCAGAGGTGCGTGCCTTGGGTTCGAACTCGAGACCACCAGACTTGGCAGTCCGACGGTCACACCACTAGGCTATCACTGCCGTTCTCAGTACATCCTGGGTCTCAAGTCTGCTATTACAATAGTGTCAGAATGGTCTATCATTGATTTCATAATGGTTGATTTTGACAAGTTTGGTAATCTACTAATATAATGGCGTCATTATGACTTTCCAATGGTCAACCACTGACACTGCATTGTAAGAAATTATGAATTTAGCAGATTACGAACTTTTAGCAAAATGACAATGCAGTGACAATGGGATCGTGTTGGAATGACGAATTTCTAAAAAATAGCAGACTTGGGGCCCTGGAGTCTTGGTTTGTCTCAGGTTAATGGCTATAAGCGGGCCTATTATAACGTGGGACTTATAACCTGTATACATATTCACACTTACATTTTCCTGGAGACTTTTTAGAATTTAACTTCGGACTGCTATTGAGAATATCGATAGATTTACCCCGTAGTATCCTCCATAGAGGTAGTTACTAGGCACTGGGGTACTATAGAGTGCGCGCAAGTGCTAGTTGCCGCCTGAGTTGTGTGAGCGGAGACGGGAGAGGGCGCCATTGTCAAGATTGACAGACTGAGTTACCTTCACGTTTGTCTATCTCCCCCGTCTCACCGCTCACATACCTCCGGCGGTGACTAGCACTTGCGCGCACACTGTTCCTTCTCATGTTCTTCTTCTCTCTTCTTCTTTCTTCTTATACAGACATATTTTAGTAAAAACTCTATTTCAACATTGATTCCAGGGCTACCACGACGTAGCGATCACTCTTCTGTTAGTCTGCGGCGACCGGGCCTCCTTCCCGCTGCTGTGCCGCCTGTCGTACGGGCCCGGGGCTCCGCTGGCGCCCTTCATGCAGATCACCATGCAGCCCACGCAGCACCTGCTCAACTACATGCTGCCCGTCGTCAGCCGGGCGGATAGGAAGCTGGCCGAGTGTTTAGACAAGTAAGTAGGTACAGGTAGAATTAATGGCACCTATAAAGTATACTATACTCGTCTTCGATCAATCTATTATTGATCGAAGATTACTCGTAGAGTTAGGAAGACACTCCTATCTATCAAATTTGCGAACAACTCATGCCCCACCCATGGGTCATGTACGCACGATGCACAAATCGACATGCCCCATCGGTGGGGCATGCACAGTGAACGTGTTAAACCAATGATAAGTACAGTCGTCTGAATAAAGGAGGCACCATATTATTATGTTGGATGCCTCTGTTCAAAGTTCAAAGCTTTAATAATTTTCGAAATAAATATTTTTTATTTCTGATTGCAGAGCGCAAGTAGGCACAATGTTCGCCCTGCCGTGGTACCTGACGTGGTTCGGGCACAGCCTCAACAAGTACACAGACGTGGTGCGCCTCTACGACTACTTCCTGTGCGCGCCGCCGCTGTTCCCGGTGTACGTCACGGCCGCCATAGTGCTGTACAGAGCCGACGAGGTGTATAACTGTGAATGTGATATGGCGATGTTGCATTGCTTGTTATCTAGGGTGAGTTCGATTTTGAATCTAATCTAACTACCCTGTACTGTCCCCCCCCCCCCCCCCCCCCCCCCCCTCCCTCTGTAAGGCTTATTATTATTACAAATGGAGTGCTGCGAACACACAATGTAATTTTACATTGAAATAAAGAAAATGTAACTGAAAAAACTATTAACCCCTCAAGTGTCGAATGCACCCCATGTGTGCATAAGAAAAACCGTTTTTTTGTTCGGTATATAAGCTTATATCACATATATATAAATGTACAAAAACATCATCCGATGGAAAACCAATCAAATCATTAGTTGTGAACTTATGGAGTTCGCAGCTAACTCCCCCTCCCCCCCCCCCGCGTGTCAAATGCACCCCAAGTGTGCAAAAGGACAAAACTTTACATAATAGGTATATAAGCTTAGATCACGTATATATAAACGTAAAAAAACATCATCCGATGGAAAACATGTCATTATCAGTAGTTGTGAACCTATGGGGTTCGCAACTAACCCCCAACCCTCCCCACTCGCGGGGGTTTTGGGTCTAAAATCAGCCAAACTCAGACACTTGAGGGGTTAAAAAAATGAAAATTTTCCTGAGAAAATTTCCGATGGAATATGATTGCTGTTCTTACACCCTGTATACAACATCCCGACATCAACCATGGGGCAGTTGCCCACCAGACACAACATCCGTCTGGTCGGAGGATCCTGCTTTTTCTATGGAGGATCAGTGAACTTTTGAGAGGGAGTGGGCTGTAATCCACCAAGCGGTCCCAGTGCGGATTGGTAGATGTCATAAGTCTTCGAATTTTTGGTTCTGGGACATGCCGGTTTCCTCACGATGTTTTCCTTCACCGTTTTGAGAGCAGTGGTGATGAATTAATTTACTACAAAGTAAAGCGCCTGTCAGGGTTCGAACCTACGACCTACTACGTAAGACGCAGAAAGCAGTAGTGGCCCAGTGGCCGCGACTTACGTTTATAATTACACAATGTAACCAGTTTCCTTTTAATGTTCTAGTTACCAGATGACTTACCGTTCGAAGACATCCTAGTGACCGCCAAGCAGCTGTACGAAGAGAACGACCCCACTGACCTGGAGCCAGAAGTCGCCGCGCTAGAGAGGAGGGAGTACGTATTAACTCTGTTGTACATTTTTTAATACAGCCTAACAAACTTTAAAGTTCCCGGCTATAAATCTTGTCTTGGTTGTACCCCGGCCCATAGTGAGGAGTGATAGTAGTTGTCAGTTATAGTATAGTTAAAATCTCGCTGCAGACTCGGTCATAAATCATTCGAGTGTTTCGCTCTCTTTCCCACTCACGGGCCTTATGGGCAGGCCACGCCCACACGTAGTCCTGTGCATTACTGCAGTCGATGAGTGATATCGATAGTTTTATATATTTATAAATGGGTGATAGAAATAAATACACATTTTTTTTTATTTTATTACCAAATTTACTACAAAGCATATTAAATATATAAACAAAAGAACGTATATATAAAACTAAAAATAGAAAATTAAAATTCTTCGTCTGAGTCATCGTCATCATCTGTTATCGATAATGGCCTTGAGCGCGCGCAACTAGCGCACATCCCTACTCCGATTATGATTTATGACCAAGTCTGCAGCGAGATTTTAACTATACTATAATCGAAGTCTTTACAATAGGATTAGACATCAAACCTTTTTTACAGTCTGTTCAACCGATTTTGACTTCTATTTCGTAGGCTTAAGGATGGCATTAAAGGCAAAAAAAAAGCTGTCACAATACCATCTTTTTACTGCAGCTGCCATTTGTCATGACGCCAACGCAATAAAAGTCTAAATCGTTTGAACGGACTGTAAAAAAGGTTTGTTTAAATGTCTTATTGTAAATAGAGTATAGTCACCTGAAAGACAGTAGCTATTTCTGCTTTCAATATTACCCCTAATATTGAAAGCGGCCGAATACACTATCTATACAGGGTGACTTTGAAAACATGCGACAAAATTTAAGGGGGTGTTCTACGCATCAGTATGAACAACTTTTACTATGGGACCAAACCTGAAATCGCGGAAAAAAAATCAGCTGTTCAGTACATTTTCACGAATTATGCGAACATAAGTGTACTGAACAGCTGATTTTTTTTTCGCGATTTCAGGTTTGGTCCCATAGTAAAAGTTGTTCATATTGATGCGTAGAACACCCCCTTAAATTTTGTCGCATGTTTTCAAAGTCACCCTGTATATTTAAATAAAAGAGAAGTCCTGACTGACTGACCCATTGACTGACTCATCAACGTCCAGCCCAGACCCTTGGACCTAGAAAGCTGAAATTTTACAAAGACGAAGAAGGAAGGAATTTCCGGTAATACGTTCCTGTGGGATATTTTCCGTCATCCACGCGGGCGAAGCCGCTGGCAAAAGCTATCAATCATATAGTGTAAAGGGACTGTAATTTTATTGTTACCCATCTTGAACCCTCACTTGAAAAAACCAATGTCGTTTATCGATGGAAACAGCTATGGTATAGTTTGCGCGCAAGTGCTAGTCACCGCCCGAAGTGTGAGCGATGAGACGGGGGAGAGCTCGATTAACAAGATTGTCAGACTGAGCTAACTTGACTTTTGTCCACCTCCCCCGTCTCACCGCTCACATACCTCAGGCCAGTGACTAGCACTTGCGCGCAAACTACAGGGTGTAATTTTAATCACCGTTATCCTCTTAAGGGGTCATTGTACTCATCATTATGAACAACTTACTATGGGACCAAAACTGAAATCGCGAAAAAAAAATCAGCTGTTCAGTACATTTATGTTCGCATAATTCGTCAAAACGTACTGAACAGCTGATTTTTTTTTCGCGATTTCAGGTTTGGTCCCATAGTGAAAGTTGTTTATAATGATGAGTACAATGACCCCTTAAGAGGATAACGGTGATTAAAATTACACCCAGTATAGTAGTAATTTCTTTAGATTGGGTAAAAATTTAACGCCTTTTTCGCTCCACAGAGAAGAACAGCGCCGCCTTGACGAAGAACGTCTCAAGCGGCGTCAGATAGCCGCGCGCAACCGCTCCGGCGCGGCCGCCGGCTCGCTGTCGGCGCGGCTGCGGCGCTGCATCCCGCTCGCGCTGCGCCGCCTGCCGCTGTCGCGCCGCGCCGTGTTCGCGACGGCCACGGTGCTCATCGGCATCTACGTGTACTACCGGCCTGACCTGCTGTTCAACAGGTAGCGCCACGCCTATCAGTTTGTCTTCTTCCGTCTGTAGTTGTTGATGTTGCGTGGAGTTGTTGGAATTATTTGACTGTTGTTGGAGTGTGTTGGGTTTTTTTTTTGTGGAGAGGTCGGGTACTGTTTGGTTACAGTCATAAAATATAGTATCTAAAACTTTTGTATATGTTTGAATCATGTGCACATACGTAGGGCTACTAAACTAGTTGGTTTCGCGCAAATGCGAGCGTCTAACGCCGAATTCTATAAACGTTACTTAGCTCGTGTTTTGAAGACATATTCCCGTCTCTATCTTGCACTTGTAGTTTGACAGTAGTGCGACAGTGACAGGAATAATGCTAAACGGTGGAAAACCGAACTGCCGAATTAAATGTGACTGGTCTAGAGATGGGTCGAGGGCAAAAACAAATATGGACAAAATGGGCATAAACTTGGCATATTGGGCATAAATGAGTTTACGCCCAAATAAATGCCCGATCACTGGGCATAAAAACGAATAACTTTGTTTTGTAAAAAATAAAGCAGGAACTTAACTTAAAATGAAACTTAATGTCAGTAGGTATTTTGTAAATCAAAGTTTTAATGAAATATTCAGTCATAGGATAATCACAGTTGGAAATTCGAATACGTAATTATAGAAAATATAATTTTAACTCTCGTAAAATGAAAAATGAAGTGAAGTTTTGTAATTGGCTTTGATACTACAAACAATAATCATAAGTAATATAGTATGTATGTTCGTAAGCTGTAAGACTTCCGAATAAAATAAAACAAATGTTTGTCAATTTTTACCATCATCGTGGTCCTAATTATAATTTTGCCTTGATTTTGATGTCTATTACGTAAACTAATAATAGGTAATGAAATCGCTCAATACAATGTAGATAGCTTCAGTCCTTGGATACTTTTAGATGGATCATTATTTTCCTTTAAGGTTGATGCGCCACGGTAGCCCGCGAAATTCAAAATTTCTTACGTTTTTTGCAATTTGTACGTCAGTGTAATCTTGTATGTTGATTAAAATATGATTCGCGGCCGTAGCTTATATGGTTTTACAGAATTATAATCATTAGAATCAGTAATACAACTCCATAAGTTAGCATTTACCTCAAATCTAGCGATTTCATGAAATCATGAGGTTTGAGGTAAATGCTAACTTATGGAGCTGTATTGCTGATTCTAATTATTATAATTCTGTAAAGCCATATTAGCTACGCCCGCGAATCATATTTTAATCAACATACAAGCTCACACTGACCTACAAATTGCAAAAAACGTAAGAAATTTTGAATTTCGCGGGGTACCCTGGCACTTTCGCCTTAAGGCGCAGATTTCCTGAAATGATCAAAAAGTTGGTTTTTTAAAGCTGTGTAGTCTGTCAAGCGAGTCGTGTCCCATGAAAAAGGCGGCAAATTCAAAAATCTTACAGGTGTCAACACTCATATAGTACGCTGAAAACATGTTTGATACTTGAATTTTTGTAGATAAAAAAAATTCTTTGGGATAAATTAAAAAAGTGCATTTCAATGTAGGTATATATACAGGATTATTGGTAAAACACCAGCAACCTCTTAAGGGGTCATTGTACTCATCATTATGAACAACTTTTACTATCGGACCAAACCTGAAATCGCGAAATAAAAATCAGCTGCTCTATACATTTTGACGAGTTTGATGTAGATAAATGTACTAAACAGCTGATTTTTTTAGTAAAAGTTGTTCATAATGATAAGTACAATGACCCCTTAAGAGGTTGCTGGTGTTTTACCAATAACACTGTATAATAGTCACAATTAGAACTAAAATCAGAATCTAGAAATTCAATGCCTTCATAAGAGAAATCACTGAAGGGTTCCAACTCCGTGTCGGTTATCCTGTCCCTACTTTATATTTGTTTTCTACATTAATAGTGTGATCTGTGTTAAATATATTTCTTTTCCATTCTTCATAATATGTCCATTAATACAAATTAGATAATTGAGCTAAAAGTATCAAAATGCTGTAGCTTAGTAGAACAGGAAGTTGTGACAATCCGTTTGACAGATAATAGTATTGCCACTATAAGAAATCAGCAAAATGGTCGTGAACACGACTCGCTTGACAGACTCTATCTCATAAACCGTAAATAATTTTGACATGTAAAAAAAATATATTTTCAAGTCCTTTTCGCATACAGTGATGGAAGCCAAAACATAATTAATACTTTAATGCACCAAAAAAATCTTTAAACATACCTCCTAATAATCTTTAAAAGCTGTTTATCCCTTCATTAGCAATTATAATTATAATTAAAAATATACCATGAAATGTCAAATTCCAAACTGCATCCAGCGATGGATTACTTTTTATTAAATAGATAGTTAATTTCTAATTTTATACGATTTTATTTGCACTTTTACGACATAATTCCGGTGCGCGTGAGAATCTTCTATCTCGTGCGTCAAACTAGACAGTCATAAAGCCATTTCACTTACACACCGAGCTAAACCAAGCTTGGAACCAGGGCCTTAAATTCCAATTGTATGCCAAAGATGTGATTTGAGCTGCTCTTTCTGTAGTAAGGCGATTTCGTTTAGCACTGTGAATGAAACGCTCGCTTAAGGTGATTGCGCTGTGTAGCCCGCGAAATTCGTTTTTTTTTTTGGTTTTTTGCAATTTGCAGGTCCGTGTCAGGTTGTAGGTATCTTGATCAAAGTATGATACGCGGAAATAAAACATATGTATTTATACAATTTTAACCATTAAAATCATCAATACATCTAAGTTAGATTTCGTGCAGTGCAGAGTCGTCAAACGAACGAAATCTAACGACTCATACATTGATCAAGATACAACCTGACACGGACCTGCAAAATTGCAAAAAACCCAAAAAAAATTGAATTTCGCGGGCTACCACTGCGCATCATAGCTACTTATTATATCAATTTCTGGTTTATTGCAATATATTAGCTATAATCCAATATGTTTTTGTGAATTTACCTTTTCCGCACACTCAAATATAGCTATTTGAATGAAAAATTTAATTAAAGTTCTGTTAAAGTTTTTGCCCAGGCAAAAGGCATTTATTGGGCGTTTATGGGCATTTATCCGGCGTTTATTCAAAGCGCCCAATATGCCAGGGCATTAACCCATCTCTAGTGACTGGTCCAATAAGGGAGTGACGAAATTCGTGCGTCAATCTATAATAGTTTATGTGGAAATATAAATTAATCTCTATTGATCGGTAGTCACAATTTATTCGCTATATTTCGGTTTTTCCGAAGATAAACGATGAAACCTTTGCACGTTGTCGTACTGTAATGTACTTTGGCTAGGTAACATTATTGTTATAGATAGTGCAATCCACGAAGACGCGCCCCACTACCTACTCTTCCTAACCGTTGGACACATTATACTGATATTCCATGCGTCATGTTCGTGAACGGGCGCCGTCAGTTGGGACTGGTCGTCTCTTAGCTGCCACGGCTTATTTTTAATTTAGTTGTTTTTAGTTTTTATCTTTTTCATTACGGACGCTTTTAACGTGCACGTCTTTCTACATTGTTCTCACATCTATATTTTCAATATGAACGATGTAACCAATATTATGTAAAATATTTGATTTAAAAGAGTGTCCGTGGAGTTTCTTGCCCGTTCTTCTCCAGGATCTACGCTTTGGAATGGGCAACTAGCTTCATTTTTCTGACTGACCGACCCAAGACCGACCCTTTGACAATTCAAAAGTGCCTGTAATTGGTTTATTTGAAATAAATGCTTTGAGTTTTGAGTTTTTGAGTTTTGAGGGGAGTAGTGGGGCGCGTCTTCGTGAATTGCACTATCTATAGCAGTGAGTGCATTTTACAGCAGTAGTGGCCCAGTGGTAACCAGTGGTTGTGTAAATTATTTCATCACCACTGCTCTTAAAACGGTGAAGGAAAACATTGTGAGTGAACCGGCATGTCCTAGAACCAAAAATTCGAAGACATGTGACATCTACCAACCCGCACTGGGCCCGCGTGGTGGATTACAGCCCACTCCCTCTCACAGAGAGGAGGCGTGTGTCCCAGCGAGGGAACGTTATAGGCTGATTATGAAGTAACATTTATAGATCTCACCCTACGATTGTAACAGATTCAAATTAGTTTTACATACCTACCTACATAATTTGTTGATGGGTAACCATATAGTGCCATGGATTTATAGTTAACTCTGCTATTACAATTTTTATATGATTAAATAAAGAAAAAGTATAGTAGTAGTGATAACTATTTGTAGCTATCTCTTGGGTTCCTGAAATAAGAGTTAATTTAGTATTGTAATTATAATATTTAAATCTTACCTAATGAATGTAAAATAGATTTTGTTATCTCTTGAATACAATGTTGGATTTATTGATTTCAATTTGAGTGAAATTAATTTGAATCACAACTTGAAGTTTTAAATAAAATCAAATTTAATTTCTTTTTTTGTTCAAGTTTTTTAAGTGCACTTTCAAAGGCATATTAGTTTAAAACTTGCTTTCGTCAAATATGTTTACGTCAATCCCTTGTGTTGATAATTAATTTGTGTTACCATACTTTTATAGTCATTTATATCAACCAAATGTCAATTACTTTCGTACATTAAGTTCCTGTATTCCTTGATCTCATATTATCTGGGTATATTTCCAACAATTCCAGCAGCATACGGGTGACATCACACACTTACCCAGAATCATAGCGGCATACACCTGCTTTGTTATAAATCATTGGTGACTTGCAGACTTGATCGAAATATCGATAATAAATTGCAAACATCGATCGTCGAAATCGATCAAGTGTGAAAGCATCTTCATTAAAAATAATGTCATAGAGTACACTGGTTATGGTTTTCATCATTGCTCCAATGGGGATTATTTTTACTGAAGCACTTTTTAAAATTTGCAATTCGGCTTGAAAAGGATGAAGTTGAAATTCTCTGTAGAATTACTTCATGGCATAAAATAATGCTTGTTATCATCGAACATCTAAGTGAAGTGATACAATGAAATACATTCAAGGATAAATTAAATGAAATATGTATGAAATCCATAAATATGGAATACTCACTGGCTTGCATTGTATCATCCCACAAGATTTTGTTATTATCGTTGAAATTGTAAACTCACTAATGACTTGCTGATGGAAGATGATTGTTAATATTGTTTTTTTTTTTTGTTATAATATTGCCCTCTTTCTGGGGCTATATTATTACTGTTACTATTTGTGAAATAGTCCAAATATCCTGAATTCATGATTTTTTTTATTGTTCTAATAGAAATTCAGTTGGGAAAGTCAAATAACTGGATCATTTCAAGTCGATAGTGTTTTTCATAAGTCATGGTGCTTGGGCAGTGTGGGTGTCATCGCTTATTGGCTAAGTCGGCGGACAAACTGATGTTAGAGCAATATGCGCTCTAACTGGTGTGACATAGGGGATAGTATCGTGTAACCATTGGAACGCTTGCTAATGTTTAATGTGCGGTAGAAATAATGTTGGTATGGTTTGTTTCAAAATTGTCTTTACATGTCAAATGATCTAAAACTAAAAGAAGGATAAACAAAATTATAATTTCTCGTGAAGTCTTAAAACTTAAAACAAGTACTGTCTTATCACAAAACTGTGTTTATCAGCTGTTTAGCCTAAACAACTGTTTAACGCGACATTTATGTATGGAATTTGACGTAAGACTGACATAAGACGCGTTGAACACGTGTTTAAATCTATTGTAGTAAGACAGGTGGACTTTTTTGTGTGACATGAAAGTTAATTTTGAAACAGACTACATTATAGAATGTTTAGGAACAGAGAACTCCTCTTATGAACATTTTAAATCTTATTTATTTTCGCGTCCATTCTTGCTATGCTTCCCCACTTTAAAAATGTAACTCGCTTCATAACTTTGTGATCTATTTCAGATGTCTCTCTGTTTCCAAACTTTCTTTAATCGTATTGTAGTATTAGTCCGTTTGGCTAAATGTTCGTATCTGTGTGCAAAATAGCTGGAAAACTGTCGTGTCCTTATTGTGAAGTTACTACAGATCATCCGAGGGAACCATAGCTTAGTTCGCTATGTAAGCAAATTACAGCATTGTCCAGCTTAAAACATCACTTATGTATTGGAATTAGAATGGAATATATAAGAAACTAGCAAACCCGACAGACGTTGTCCTGTCCCAATTTCAATATTCCCATATAAAATTCACTTTCAGTTTTCCAGAATTTTCCAATTTTCCAGGGAACTTTTCCAATTTTTGTCATCGTTTAAACCTTCCCTGGACTACGTCAAACATTTCAAAACCAAAATCAGCTAAATCGGCCCAGCCGTTCTTGAGTTATAAAATTACAACGAAAAGTGGCATTGATTTTTATAGATACCTGTAGATTGCTTTAAACAATCGCAACTGAACGCTTGGAGTCGCTAAAACGTGAAACAGATGCCTGGGTAAAAAAAAAGAAATTCTATTTAGTCCGTGAGGCAGATAACAAAAAAAATATTAGACACGTTTTTTTTTTTGCTTTATTATATTTAATATAAACAATTACTTAGATAACACGCATTAAAGTTGGGGAGTGGGGGCTCGCTTCGTCACAATTACGTATACAATCTAGCAAGGCGTGACGTCATGCCACATTTCAACTCAATGTATCGCCGTAATCATTTGATTACGTAAAAAAAGAAAAAATACGTGTCTAATATTTTTTTTATAATTCACACAGGCAACGAATAAAAAAAAATTGTGATCATCCCTATTGCCGATACTAAAAGTAGCATGTCTGCAAAGGCCCAAAAACTAAAAAAAAACGTATATTAATCTCTATGCAAAATAGACCATCAAATGAATGTATGTTTTGATTCAAATAATAAAATTTAACCAAACGCGCTAGTGTAGAACGGTTAAGATGATAGCATAAGACTAAATTATTGAATAAAAATGCCTTACAGGAGTGTAAGTATAAAAATATACAACCAATGCAGTCGAGTACTTTAGATTAACTTATTAGGTAATTACAGTTGAAATAATGTATGAAATTTTAACGTGCCAGTAAAATAGAAAAGGTTTTAAATAGTGCCTCTATATTTGTCTACTTGTACAGTCAACGTCATAAAATAATGAACATTTCGGAAGAAACCAAAAAACTAATCGCAAACCTATTTTCGGTATTTTGAAACTTAGTACAGTCAGAAAATCATGATTTTAGCGGCTGATTGTACAAGGAAACTCTCTGTAAACTTTTTATATTGCTGTTAAATTAGAGGCGCAATTTTATAATGTTTTATAACGTTTTAACACCGAGCTATTCATACAAAGGTTTAGTATGGTCGGCAAAAAATAAATCATACGCTTTAAATGCAGTGTAGTTTGAAAGTGCATAGTAATAAATGAGATGGAGTTTCTTACGCGGTCTCTATCTGACACCTAATGTATGGAAACTGTATGAAATGATATTAATGTAGAAATCGAAAAATATTACAAAGTTAAACTTATTAATTAAGACGTTTAGGGCCGTGATTGTGAAATGTGATTTAAAATTTTGGTTTATTTAAAAATTCGGAATTTGTTATTTTGAGTAAATAATTATAAATGCCTCATCTTATTTTCTTCAATTTTTGTTTATTTACATATAAGATGTTGTTATAGAAGATTCATTAATGTTTGTATATTTCTTGGTAATGGAATCTTTTATGAATTAATTTTATCTTACTTTTCTAGCATTACGTTACTATTCTGGCATAAGTAGAGGCATTTATAAAAAGTAAAGGCAAAAAATAAATTAGTATGTATATTGGATTGAAAATGTCTGTAATTATTACATATGTGTGTCATGATTTTGGTTAAAAATGTGATATATTCTTAATTTTAATATAATAATTAGGTTAACATTGTTCATTCCTCGTTAGTTGTATATCCTCACGACCAGTCTCAATGGTGCTGAATCGTGATGTAAAGAGGAATATAAGCATTTACTATTTATTGTTATTGTACGCACTCTAGAACTGAAACACTTAATGTTTGTTAAAGTTATGTAATAAAGGAATGAGAAATATGTATTCTAAAAACAAAAAAATATGATGGAGCCCTTAAATATTTTCATCTGATTAAGCAAAATTTTATCACATTGCAAGAAAATAATAATTAAAAAACAGTGTGATAAATATTTTGTGACGACTGTACTTTAATGATTAAGTTTAGTTTTCGTTTTGGTCGTTTAGGTTAAATCTTTTAGCGATTTGTATTGATATAGGTAGATTTCGCTTAGGGGGTTGATTGTCGAGTTCCACTCTCGTTCAACCGTCAACTATAGTGTGACCGATATCGCTGGTACAGCGGTATCGGCCTTACGTATGTGCGCAGCGAGACGGGGGTCAGTGCAGGCCGCTCATGCGTCAACGCTCACGACGTCGCACGCTCTGCGCCTCGCCGCGCATTCCTAAGGCAGCAGCTACAGCGGTATCGGTCATACTGTAATAATTATAATGGAACTAAAAGATTTATCCTAAAAACCTACGCATGTAAATAAATATGTATATGTATACAGGGTGTAAGTGTAAACAGTGGCAATCTTTTAAGGAGTCATTGTACTCATCATTATGAACAACTTTTACTATGGCAACAAACCTGAAATCGCGAAAAAAAATCTGCTGTTCCCTACATTTTGACGAATTATGCGAATATAAATTACTGAACAGCAGATTGTTTTCGCGATTTCAGGTTTTATCCCATAGTAAAAGTTGTTCATAATGGTGAGTACAATGACCCCTTAAAATATTGCCACTGTTTACACTTACACCCAGTAAAAACTTCCTAGTTATAATAATTGTATTTTGTTGTTTATATTGTTTGCAGTGTTGTTAACGTTTGGTTTATAATTATGAGAAAGAAGTGAGATTGATTGAATCTGAATGTAAACGTAGGTAGTTCTCAAGACGCGAGTCAAAATTGTTCCCGATTAAGTGTTTCTAAAAGAAAATACAAGGATTTTGTAGTCATTGTGTTTGCTTTTAGAAAATAGCGGCTGACTGTAAGGTCTAAGGAAATCCATACATAATATTTTTAAAGTGCAGATTATTCGGAGTAGGTTCGAAATTGCTAGCAATATGTCTCACAACAATATTTTTTTTCTAAAGAATGAATTTAGCATCTAGCAACAAAGTACACAGTTAATTACGACTATATAAGAAGAGTACTTCTTCCTTGTGTATTAGTAAAAAAATATATCAACACAATTTTTTCGTCAGGGACTAAAATATCGAACCTAGTCAGCCGCTGTACCCTAGTATTATATATTAAGCTTTACAACGGGGCTATGTAAGGTGTATTTATTTAGAGCGTCATTAATTTTGTTTGTATAACGCTGTAGGTTGCGGTGGAAACACACTTCGTCGCTAATCTAAGTGACGTAACTGATTCGAAAAAAATTTTATAGGGCAAGCTATTTTTCTTTTTTTTTTTTTGTAAACTGTAGATACGAGTATATCGGTCTCGATTTTTGCATTATCATGGGGACCTTAAGTCATAGGTACTGATACGCCGATTAGACAGATCGATTCGACTTGATGTATCAAATTACTATAGTTGTGGCGGCATCTACATCGCCACATATGAACTACGCATCAATGACATGACGTCACGCAAACCTGCATCGCGCAATTAGAGTTTACCACGCGATTAGCATATATACAACGTCCCGACATCAACCGTCGGGCAGTGGCCCACCAGACACAACACCCGTCTGGTCGGAGGATCCTCCCTTTTCTATGGAGGATGAGTGAACTTTACACCCCGTCATACCTCTAAATAGTTAGGTCGGCTATCGGCTTAGTCCAAAATGTCAGATACGTCAGTTATTAGCGACGACTTGTGCAAAACTCGATTCAAAAACGCTGCAAAATACCATGCATAGTTTTTGCATTGTGGTATAGATTTTGCACAAGTGTGAACCCATCCCTAGCATGGTTAACGAAAGTATAGTCAATACGGCTAATTGATGAACTGCAAAGTTAAATACATGATTATTATTGATGACTGTGTTTTATTCGTAGATTAGATGTTTTTATTTTTTTTATTTATTTTATTTTGTGTTGCCCCTCATTCTAGAAAGGCTAGTGTTATGAGTATGACATATTTCAAACCAAACTATAGGTTGAACATTTTGACATTTTCTTCGACAATCACTTATTTTGCACACAGGTAGGTACACCTATCATAAAGGGATTTTCTATGTGTGCTATCTACTTCATACACATACTAACAATTTCAAATTCATAGCATTGCATTTTACAAGTGCTCATTTTGATATTATTCTTTTGTTTTTAAACATTCCAGAAGGCGGGAAAATGGCCTGGAGTTATGACTGTTGGTTGTACGAACGGGAGTGAGGTACAAAATAATAAAATAAATATTTATTTGGGTATCTGTTTATTTCTTTTAACAATCTCATTATGAATTTATGAAAAATGCGTTGTATCTTAAGTTAATCTTTAAACCAAGTTGGTTAGTATTTAATAAATAAAATTACGTAAAACCTTATTGTAATGGTATCAAAGCGTTTATTTCAAATAAATCATTTACATTTGAACTGTCAAGGAGTCGATCAGTCAGAAACTCTGAGAGAACTCGCAGACTAGCATGTCTTGTCTAATATGCATTTTTTTAAGTATCAATTTAACTGAAACGTCTTCACATTATGTATACAAAATATTGTAAAACATTTTAAAAGAGTAACGGTGCAGTTTCTTGCTCATTCTTCTCCATACGAAATTACCTTTTGGAAGGGGCGGCTAGAGTCAATTCTATTTTCTTGTTAATTTCTGAAGTTCAAATGGGCCTTTTAGGTGCCTATTTGAAATAAACGATTTGACTTTGACTTTGAAATTGCGTGAAAAAAGAAAGTTTATATAGCATGGTATAAGATGTATAATTTAATATTCTACTTAAATCTAACATATTTTATTGATATTTCATCAAAATAATGCGTTTTAAACTGGTATAATATGTTCGATCATAAAATTCGAGGAAAAAAATAGTTATTATGCAAATAAATACCGGATATCCTCTGTGCATTTGTGAACTTAAAGTACCTATTAAATAAATAAATATATATAAAATTTAAACTTTTATTTATGGTCGGACTTTTAATTAGCTGCAGTAGAATGACACTTCTAATGTCATTTCTACTGTCATTGCGCTATCAAATGGGAACATTTTTTAACGAAATGACAGAGAAGAAGTGTCATTTCACTGCAGCTAATTAAAAGTCCGAGCATAGATACTTATATTTATTTATTTAATACAGTATTTATGAATCTTTTGAAGTTTTTATATAAAGAAACTTGTCATTACCTCGTGACCCTAAATATAAAACACTATAACCTCCTTCTTAGGCAGTCGGGTAAAAAATAATGTAATTCCTTCGTAGTCACCACGAATACAATTATATTCGCTAGGTATGTAACATAGTCTTTACAAAAATAAAAATATATAATTGAGATGAATAAATAGACATCGGATATTAAAAAAAAACAGTACATGGTACTTATTTATCAAACATTTCGTGAGTGTTTTTAACTTCATAAGTTAATTGAATTCATAGTAAAAATAAATATTATTATCTGGGATAATGAATTAATGGCTAATGTGAGTATACTTTTCAGTTTAGGGTGACTTTTTACGAGATTAGCGTAAAATTTAGCTGTGTCTTGTATAAATTACTCTTAGGCCCGGCGCACACCGCTGGAAGCGCGGCGGAGCGCCGTTGAAGACAACAATTTACTATAGACCTTAACTACCTTGACATACGGTCAATATAAGATTAAATTCACACGCGGTGTTCGGAGCGCCCTCAAGCTACTACAAGAGCATGCGCGCGACCGTATGTCAAGGTAGTTAAGGTTTATATTAAATTGTTGTCTTCAGCGGTGTGCGCCGGGCCATAGTTTATTATTTAAAATTGCCATTACAATGACTAGTGTTTATAAATAATAATAAATATAAAATAGCGACCCTCTCCTGATTCGCTCAGTTTTTATGACTTGACAAAATATCGAGATAACACATAAACCTCCCGAAATAATTTTTCTAAATAATGGTGAAAACTGCATCACGAGATAAAAGTTTCTTGTCAATTCTGTACATTCAAAGTACGTAAACAACTATAGTGTTGACATAAACTTTGAATTAATAATGTACATTAATTATTAATTATTTTTAATCTAAATAAAAATTGACACTGATACAATAGTAACCAATTAAAATATAAAAGCACTTTCCGTCATGGAACATACCTCAATTAGATAAGGTAAAAGAAATAATTAAAAATAATAAATACAATATGTTAGAGAGTATCACAGCCGTAAAAGCTTGGCTTTGCCACTTAAATATAAGGTATAATTTAAATACGCACAACATCTTAAGAGGTCATTGTACTCATCATTATGAGCAACTTTTACTGTAGGACCAAACCTGAAATCGCGAAAAAAAAACAGCTGTTCCCTACATTTACGTTCGCATTTAATAACTCGACAAAACGTAGGGAACAGCAGTTTTTTTTTCGCGATTTCAGGTTTGGTCCCATAGTATAAGTTAATAATAATGATGAATACAATGACACCTTAAGAGATCGTACTTTATTTAAATTACACCTTGTATATTAAGGCGTGAAAATAGAACTATAGGAGTATTCATAAAATAATCCTTTAATTATAAATTATAAACCTTATTACTAAAGTGATAAGGTTCATTTTTCTACTTAAAGATTAGTTTTTAAGAGAGCTTAGGTCTAGATTTTATTTAAATATATTATTCTGTGGAGAGCAACTGCGTCGATATTATTAAAGAATGTAGTTAAGGGGGAATCGCCAGGTTAACCCGTAAAATTCAATTTTTTTTTTCAATTTGCAAGTCAGTGTTAGGTTGTATGTTGATTGAAGTATGATTCGTGACCGTAACAAATATCTATTTACAGAATTATAGTCATTAGAATCAGTAGTACTTTACTTCTCAATATAATCCTCAAATGTCAAGATTTCATGAAACAGTCATTCAATAGGATTACCTGGTCTAAGAGTTGTATTGGTGACTTTAATGATTATAATTCTGTAAATACATAATTGGTACGGTCGCGAATCATATTTTGATGAAGATACAACTTAATACTGACCTGCAAATTCCAAAAAAACGTAAGAAAATTTGAATTTCGCGGGCTACCCTGGCGCTTCCTCCTAAACTACCCTGGCGCTTTCGCCTTAAGTAAATATTTAGCTCTGTTTAAAGCATTACAGGTAACTGGCAAGAAATATAAGTATTTTATTTTATAGCACCTACATTAAAAAATAATAATTTACTGTATTAGGTATGAATATGATGATAGTAGACATGTCTAAGGAATAAATGTTGTTTTTATTTATACAAAAACAAAATTAATTTTACTTTCGTTTCATAAGAGCGTAGCTGCGCCCACCAAAAATGATTTCTAGAATAATTAATATTCTAGAAATAATTTTTAATGACAAAAAAAAATAACAGAACAAAAGAATACGGTTAGTCTGTCAAAAAACAACAACCAACAAAATACGCATATTGTTCTTAACTTAATAAAACAATTTATCGATTCTACATTGTATGCCCGGGCCACATTAACGTCAACGTCAATGCCCATAAACGCCATAAACATCGTGATAGTTAAATTCGGTCAAATTATCGCGGTAAGTAGTGGCTACACCTACGGCTAACGCCCTTCAACGCGATAATCAACGGCATATTATCCCGTTAATGTGTCCGGGGCATTATGAAGAATTTAGTTCAAGAGCAGCAAGGGTACATTAACTCTTTAAACGTCGATTGCACACCCAGGTGTTCAGATAACAATAAAAAATCTATTGTGTCTGCTAATTGGCGTGCGACGGGTTAACGGTGCTTCTCCATCAATTCGATTAGTTTGAGCAATCGAGCGCGCTAAATACAGAATGAACCATTGATTTTACCAACTCGTTCGTTCGTTCGTAGTTGGTAGAGATTTATCTTTACCATATTGAGTTTCAGCCTCAGCTAATTATTTAATTTATTTTCAATTAAATACTAATTGATGGTAGGTAGCAACATAATAATGAGAGAGAGATATGACAAAAACATTTAACATACCCAATATCATCTGCCTAGCCTTTTCCCAACTATGTTGGGATCGGTTTCCAGTCTAACGCGATGCAGCTGAATACCAGTATTTTACATGGAGCGACAGATTATCTGACCTCCACAACCAAGTTACTGGCTAACACAATATAACCCTTGGTAAGACTAGTTGATTTTCGAGCTTCTGATTTAGCCGACGTTCGCACGGACGTACAAATATCGCGGCGGTATTTTTTCGTGCATTGGATTTTCAACCCTCGGTGTTGAGCGTAGCTTCGAGAATCCAACCTCAAACAACAGAGTGCATCCGAGTGCGTCGAAAAAACACTGTTGGACTTTCAACAGTGCGCGAAAAAAAAATCGTCGCGATATTTTTACGTCCGTGCCAACGTCGGCTGAGTGACTGCCCCATAACAACTGTCAAAGATCTACAAATGACAGCCCGGAGCAACGGTATAACGTGCTTTCCGAGGCACGGAACTCCATAAGTAATGAATGGTCACCCAACCTCGGCAAGCGTAGCTTAACCGACCCAACATGTTAAATTCTTCACAAAATCCACAAGCACCTACTTATTACTCAAACAAAATGGAAGCCTTGCTGCACTACCAGTCCAACACAACCACAATACCTTCAGTTCTTCATGACTAGTTCCAGATAGTCCAGGACCCGCTTATCATGGAGGATCTTCAGGTGTTCAGCGCCAGGTAACGCTAAGGATTTGACTGAGTTGCCGTTGCGGAACCAGCGCTTGCGCCAGTGTTCACACGCGTTCAGTGAGCGCAGGTTGACAGTGCCGTCGCCGTCGCCCATCGCGAGGGTTGGATAGCCGTCGAGCCAGGAACCTGGCTTGTACACTAATCTGTAAGTTGCAGAGAAATGTGTTAATGCCGGGGCTACATTATACGGACATCGCGTTGAAGGGCGATAACCGTAGGTGTAGCCACCACTACGGATATAATTTGACAACGGCATTCACATTGCCGATGGCCTTTTTAATAGTTACTATACTCTATGGCCTATGCACGAGGGTTGTGAATTCAATGAGCATTGACGTTGACCGTTCAAGTGTGGCCACTCAATTAAAAAAAAAAGAAAAGAAAGAAATACGTTTATTTGCGGTAAACATGACGCAAAGCACAACAAAATAAAATAACAATTTGTAAAACAAATCAATATTAATATAATTATTAATACATCATTAATCTTTTAATAAAACCATTATTAATTATTATTATTATTATTTGTCTTTGACATATCTCGGGACCCTGGGGTCCCGGACCTTTGGAAGGCGTATGAGGGGCCGAAGCCAACTCGCAGAGGCCCCTTAGACAATTTTAAATGACGAGGCGGCATCAGCCGACGATTATCCCTGTATGCACTATGCAAGTGCACCCAAGGACAACCCCCGGTTGGTGCAGGACTATTGCAGAACATGGATACAAAACATATTGGGCTATGGATTTGGGTGGTTGTGGACTGGTTACCTAAAACTATGAACTGACTATGGCCCCTGCCGGATCAATGTTTTATAATACACGGATAAAATGGCAGGGGGTGACTTGCACACTCAATAATGGGCCCCCGAAAACGGTCGCTAGCACATAGTGTCGTAGCGGCAAGGGGGCAACATGTCCTGAGGTGCTTGTGAGGAGTGGAGAGGTATCCCACGGTTCTCAGAATAATCCCAGAGCCCGGAAGATGGTCAAGATCCCTACAAACACTTACTGGAATACTTCCTTCCTCCGAGCACGTTTGCTCTTGCGAATCTCCACTCAAGCCAGCCAATAAAGGCAAGAATGAGGTGGGAGCTCTGTTCCGTCAGTGTTCACTCCAGCCGGCCAATAAAGGCAAGCCAGAGATGAGGAACAAGACTACTCCCGGGAGATAGGGTCCGTGGGGTCGCTACTGCCCAACAGCTCGCCACATGCTGCCCTGCGGGTTTCTGTATCTCTCTTGGTCTGGCTCCTCACCCTAGACCTGTGTCGGCAAAGTGAACTCTACTGGCACAGGCCCAGAGTTCGGAGCGCGCAAGCCCCACCACGACGTCAACGTAGAGATACGGCGGTGGGGCGTAGAGATACGGCGGTGGGGCGTAGAGATACGGCGGTGGGGCGTAGAGATACGGCGGTGGGGCGTAGAGATACGGCGGTGGGGCGTAGAGATACGGCGGTGGGGTTAATTATTATTATTATTATTGTATTTGTCAATTCATCGCGTTGAACAACGGAACAATAATAATTACCGCGATGTTTAAAGCGTTTAATAAACATCGCGGTAATCCGTTGTGTTAATTGCGGTAATTGTTGTTATAATGCGCATAGTGTAGCCCCGGCATAATAGTATAGTAACTTAGATCATAATCAACTTTCATGGCTCGGACTCGGTTAACCTAAGCCGACGTTCGCACGGACGTAAAAATATCGCGGCGATTTTTTTCGGGGCCCCCGTGGTGGATTTACAGCCCACTCCCTTTCGAAGAAAGTAGGCCTGCTGTGTCCCAGCAGTGGGAACATTATAGGTTGATTATGCAATCTATCATGCGGCCCCAGTCCGGGTTGGTGGCCTTATTGGTGGTACTTTTAGATTCAACAGTTAAAGTTAAATATTTAAATAATGACTTTAATATTCTCATAATAGGGGCTTGAGGCTAAGTAAAAACAGCCGCACGGGACGATGGCAGGTTAAGCTACGCTCGCTACGGTTGGTCCGTGGATGGGTGACCATCTTTACATAACAAGACCTCTCCGTGCCTCGGCAATCACGTTAAGCCGTTGGTCCATAATGATAATTAAATAAATAAAATACTGGTATTCAGCTGCACCCGGTTAGACTGGAAGCCGACCCCAACATAGTTGGGAAAAGGCTAGGCAAATGATGAGGTACTAACCTTTCAACAGTGGTGATATTGTATCCGTATATGCAGTGTACTTCTACGCCGGGCGCGCTGAAGTCTTTCGTGTACTTCTCCGTGTCCTTGCGCATCTCCCACGCGTCTGGCAGCTCCATGTCACTGTAATAATAATACAGAATACATATTTATCACATAAACAAGCCATGTGCTCAATCCCATCGACAAAAAAATGACAAACTTCTATACAAACTCATCCCCTATTTAAAACCTTTACACTGTTTGTCCAACTATCTTGTAAAATAACCTAACATCATGCCTGTATTCCTAGAAGGATTAAGCAGAGGTATAGTACCCATCATACACCCATATTGCGACAGTTATGTTTACCGGGACATCAACGAGAACACAGATGACGGTGCTGAAGTAGCGACAGTGCTTTTACTATGGCCGAATAATCTTGTTTCTAGTTGACTCTCGTTACCAGTGTTATTTATTTATTTTATTTATTTATTTATTCTTTTTTCAAAAGAAATAGAACATACAAAAATTAAAATTAAAAATAAAATCTACAAATTCTTCTAAACAAAACATAAAAAGATCTTTAATAATATCTGTTAATCGTGACAGTTTATTGTGCTAAAAATATACTCATCTTAATTAATGATGAGTAATGCTACTTGAATGCTACTCATTGCGGTCCTTAATAAAGTATTCAATGTTTATAGTTCGTCTTAATGTGCTAGGGCTGGTCCTAAATAGATCAACATCTATATGAGAGGGAAGGTTATTGAAGCTTGCTGAGCTACGTAAGAAGAAGGCATTCCGTCGGTAGTTGGTTGATGCGAAGGGAATGTGAAGAAGTGGCCGCTGCCTGAAGCCTACGTGATGGGTTCCGAGTGATATTTTGGAGAGAAGTTGGGAACAATCAATGGAACTATTGGCAATATTTAACAGAAATGTAATATCATTAGCATGGCGTCTGTTTTCCAGTGGTAGAAAATCGAATCTCTTGCAACGATGAGTGTAATCCGTTGAGCATTGCTTTGTGTGTGCGTCTATCTGACAGGCCCCAACGAGATTCATCAACAGGTGATAGCTTGTCATAAAGACATTATTTTGTACCTAAAGAAAATAAATAAGATATATTTTGTACCTCGACAGTTTTTGATTAAATGACGTTTTTATGAAGTGTCTTGCTAGCGGGCCCTTTATGGTTATTTTTATTATTATTATACTTTCAGATCGCACAATAGTGTTAGGAGCTTGATACTATTATGTACCTTACAAATCCAAAATCTGGACTTTCTGTGAGCTACACTTCAGAAGATATTCGTTATTTAAACAAGCGTCCAGCCAGCGGACCCCTTTTTAAATACTACTATTTTATATCATACAATAGTGTTAGGAGCTTGATACTATTATGTACCTTACAAATCCAAAATCTCGACTTTCTGTGAGCTGCACTTCAGAAGATATTCGTTATTTAAACAAGCGTCCAGCCAGCGGGCCCCTTTTTAAATACTACTATTTTATATCATACAATAGTGTTAGGAGCTTGATACTATTATGTACCTTACAAATCCAAAATTTCGACTTTCTGTGAGCTATACTTCAGAAGATATTCGTTATTTAAACAAGCGTCCAGCCAGCGGGCCCCTTTTTAAATACAACTATTTTATATCATACAATAGTGATAGGAGCTTGATACTATTATGTACCTTACAAATCCAAAATTTCGACTTTCTGCGAGCTATACTTTAGAAGATATTCTTTAATTAATTGTGATTTTTTATTTGCTTTAGCTCGTCAGTTATTATTATGTTACAGTATCTGTTCGACCGGGCTCTGCTCAAGTGAAAATAGAGAAAACGAATTTTCATTTTTTTTTCCCAAGTATGAGACCTAGCTAGATCAATTTTTTTGCACCCGTAAACCCCTATATTGCAAGTTTCATCGAAATCGTTAGAGCCGTTTTCGTGAACGTCAGTACAAATATTACTCGTTTAATAGTATAGGGATGTTGTATAAGGTTTTTGATGTTCTTTAAATTTCTAAGTTCTAAATTGACATTTGGTACGCGTTGTCTGAAATTTTAAAATTATTTAAAATTATTGTCGACATGTTTAGACATCTTTTGTTCCTAACAATTTAAACAGATTAAAGATTATAATTACTATTACATTTTCTCTTTTAATTTTCATCGTCATCATTAGCGTCGTAGTTAACTCTCTTACTCTTTTTCTTAATCCCAGTTTTGGTGTTATAGCCCTATTGGATTATGAACGTAGGTATAATGTTTGAAAAGGGGTTTGCTAGCTAGACGATCGTTTAAATAACTAATATGTTCTGAAGTATAGCTCGAGAAAGTCGAAATTTTGGATTTGTAAGGTACATAATAGTATCAAGCTCCTAACACTATTGTATGATATAAAATAGTTGTATTTAAAAAGGGGCCCGCTGGCTGGACGCTTGTTTAAATAACGAATATCTTCTGAAGTATAGCTCACAGAAAGTCGAAATTTTAGATTTGTAAGGTACATAATAGTATCAAGCTCCTAACACTATTGTATGATATAAAATAGTAGTATTTAAAAAGGGGCCCGCTGGCTGGACGCTTGTTTAAATAACGAATATCTTCTGAAGTGTAGCTCACAGAAAGTCGAGATTTTGGATTTGTAAGGTACATAATAGTATCAAGCTCCTTACACTATTGTGCGATCTGTAAGTATAATAACAATAAAAATAACCATAAAGGGCCCGCTAGCAAGACACTTCATAAAAACGTCATTTAATCAAAAACTGTCGGGGTACAAAATATATCTTATTTATTTTCTTTAGGTACAAAATAATGTCTTTATGAAAAGCTATCACCCGTTGATGAATCTCTTTGGGGCCTGTCAGATAGACGCACACTTGCTTTGTCTTATAATCTAAGTATCTTAAAAACTTTTTCTGAATGCGTTCTATTCTTGACTTATACACGTCATAATTCGGGTTCCATACTTGAGATGCGTATTCAAGGTGGCTGCGTACGTATGAACAGTACAAAACTTTAAGACTGTGGTTGCCTATTTTCGCGCTCGGATTTTAAACATCTGACGCTCGACGCCGCGTAGCGAGTGCGCGTGTGTGCGTTTTTCCTCATGTACGGCACACAGTTGCGATGCTGCGACGACTAAACGATCTTGATCTGTAGCTATGGCGTACCTATATTTTTTTGAAGTAAAAGCTAGAGGTTTACGGAGAAAATAAAAAGACTGTCCACAATACATTATTAGTGTATTTTAATTAAATTTATACAAATATGGATGAAGAAAATAATATTATGTAGGTACTTATAAAAACTAAACTCATTTTACTTATTTGCTTAAGTATTTGTATACTTATAAGTAATTGAAGTTTTATAAAAGTATTTGTATTTGACGACACGGTTGGCGCAGTGGCTGAGCAATTGACTGCTGCGCAGCATGTTGTGGGTTCGATTCCCGCACGGAACAAATATTTGTACGACCTACAAGTATTTGTTTCCGAGTCTGGGTGTTTTTCTATCTATAATATGTATGTATTTACAAAAAAAAAATGTATATAAGAAGTTTATCAGCCATCTCGTTACCATAACACAAGCATTAGGTTGCTTAGCTTGGGACTAGATGGCGTTGTGTGAAATGTCCAAGGATATTTATTTATTATTTATTTTATTTATTTGTCTAAGGGGATTGATCGACTTTTCCTTGGATCTATAATTTCTGGGAGAACAAAATCATCGTTTTTTTGTGTAAAACAGTTCAATTTAAGCCCTATTTCAATGTAGATAAAGACGCCACGCGCTAGCTATAATTATTTATTTTTCTTGCGGCATTATAGGTTTAGCAACCGCATCAAGTTCATAAAACAGTTGAATTTGAACCAACAATAATACATAAATACATAAAGCCGCCTCATGCGCAAATGTTTGGTTTACTGTTTTCAAATTTCAAATAGGTAGGTCACCCCGCTGCCACAGAATAAATAATAGTACTGCTGCGTTCGTGTGGGGTTGGTTTTATAATGTTTATTAGCCTAGGCAGGTATTGTACGTGCCCAGTCGACCTTATGACTATACAGTCGACCACACGTCGCACGTCAGTGGTAAGTGATAAGGATTTGTATAGGTATCGTTTTCATAGTTTTCGATTTCGACGAAGATGGCGGCTGCGAAAATTTTAAAATTTTTCGTCATGGATGTCGTTTTCATAGTTCTCGAGGATGAAGCCGATAGTGAAGTCAATCATCCTAGAAGGGATGATTGACTGCACTATGCGGCCCAAGAGAGCAATGCAATGGTGGCCCAATGGTAACGATCCCGACATACGAGTAGGTCATGGTTTAGAACTCAGGCAGGCACTTTGTGTAAATAATTTCATCACCACTACTCTCAAATCAGTGAAGGAAAATATCGTGAGGAAACCGCCTAGAACCAAAAATTCGAAGGCATGTGACATCTACCAACCCGCACTGGGTCCTCGTGGTGTATTACGACCCACTCCCTCTCACCGAGAGGAGCCCTTTGTCCCAGCAGTGGGAACATTATAGGCTGATTATGATTGAGACCCATTATGTTGTGGGCGACCACGTTTCAGTGCCAGAGGTCATCACTGATGTGAGACGAGAAGATATATTACGCTCAACACCGCCGCGCGCGGCCCTTGTCCGATCAGAGCGCGGCTAGCCGCGCGTGGCAGCCGCGCTCAAATGCCGCTCTATATTTGGACACACCTTTATATAGTGCCTTTATCTATGCCTCACTTGTTTCGTATCGTTTAGTGCGGTCGCGATTTGAGTGTATTTCCCATAGTTTTATTGATGTTTTCCTCGACCCCTGTTTTCTTTCTGCGGACTTCTGATCTTGCTTCTTGTACGAACCTTGCTACCACACCGGACACGGTACGGAGAACCCCGCATAAACGTTGGACTTGAACTTGTTATTTTGTATATTACGACCAGCCTACTGATTTCAGATTGGCACCATGGATCGTTGTGTAAATTGTGGCAAAGTGACTAGAGGCTGTAGTTTACGTGGTCGTCGAGCTGAAGAACTTCAAAAATCAGCTGTTAAGTACCTATATGTAGATCGTTATGTAACCTCACTTTTATTACATATCTTTTAACTCGGAACTCAGACCGCGAAAATCCGCAAAATGTTCAGTGATGGTTTGATAATATAGTAGCTATAAATTGACACCAATTTCATCTTTTTACAACCCAGGCCCAGGCCCAAGTTTATATGACATGGTTTCCGTCTCCTTTGTCACGGATCCACAATAGAGATTGTGGCAGTAGAGATTTCAAATAAAAATCTGATATAAATTTTTTCTCCATATTCATCCTCCAAAATTCTTGTAGCCATCTTGGATTTACATTTTGACTACACTATCGACGTTAGCACCCACAAGAACCATGAAAACGATACCCATGATGAAAAATTTGAAAATTTTCGCAGCCGCCATCTTGGATTTACATTTTAACGTCACTATCGGCTTTAGCATCCTCGAGAACAATGGGAACGATGCCCATGACGAAAAATTTAAAAATTTTCGCAGCCACCATCTTGGATTTACATTTTGACCAAATTATATTATATTATTGATATTGTAATTACAATATCAATATTACAAGTAATACAACATAATTCAAGAATTGTAACATAATTCTCCTAAAGTAAGTGTGCCTACCACGTTAGCTTCTTAAAATATTACTTAAATGAAAGGATTAAAAATATTTAGTCGCACTACAATTGACTATATATCACGCGAGGCGCATGCGCGGCGGCGGGAGGTCAACCGACATAGGTCCTGCGTCGAAGAGCGCCAGAGCGCGACTGACTTAGGCCGTTCGATGCACCCGATTTTATACTCACTTTAAAAAATTATTTTCGTAAATGATTGAAGACAGATATGTTTTATTTTTTACACATATATAGTACAATCTTTCTTCTTACGTATAAAATGATTTGTGTTGCCAAATGACTTTTAGATTCTGAGAAATGACGGGTTTTTTTGTAGTCGATTTCTCGATTTTTGATTATCTTAGACGTGATTAAAATACAAGTTAATGAATTAAAAATCAAACTTTTCTCAATGCATTTTAAATTTCAGGATATGCCTCTTCGAATGAATACCACTTTACCTTCTTAATTAGTAGTAATAATTGGTGTAAGATTACTTCAAAGTTGAGCCTTCGCGCGTCATCTGGAAATCGCGCCTTCGAAATCGACTGTTTTCGTAGTCAATAATTCAATTTGAACAAGTTTTTTTTAATAGACTTTAAATAAAAATATATGATAATTACGATGATTGAAGTCAAAAGAAGCTAAAAAAATAAATTATGTGACCAAAATCACTTCAAAATCTCCCAAGTTCTCGATTTACGTATGAAAAATGCAACAACGCTCTTAAGTGGTTTTAGAGAGCTGAAGCAAGTAGATGATCTTATTATGAAACCTAGGGACTTGGGACGCTTTCTTTACGATTTCATCAATATTTCGAATATAAGTTTACTGTCCTGGATAACGCCAAGTCCCTTATACTGTTCACCTTAGTGATTGTTTGGTTATCCAATGTATACCCTGAACCTGAACCAATTGTCAAAAAGTCATATGAAAGCATTTGGATACATTTAGTTGAAGTTTATTAAGTCTACAGTAATCTACAAACCTATTGAGATCTTCCTGGAGTAGTAAAGTATCAGATGAACAACGTACTGTTTTAAGTATTTTCATGTCGTCGGCGTATAATAGAATGTACGAGTTAATAAAACATTTCTTAATATCTGCTATAAATAAGTTAAATAGAAGAGGTCCTAATATGGATCTGGACAAACTAAATGGATGGTTATAGACACACAGTCTTATGGGCTAGATTTTCAAAAATCCTTTCTTATGCTCACTATCAAAAATCCTTCCTTATGCTCACTATCAAAAATCCTTCCTTACGCTCACTATCAAAAATCCTTCATTATGCTCACTATCAAAAATCCTTCCTTATGCTCACTATCAAAAATCCTTCATTATGCTCACTATCGAAAATCCTTCATTATGCTCACTATCAAAACTCCTTCCATCAAAAATGAAGGTAATCATGCTTCTAGACCCAGCGGCTTAGGCTGTACGTTGGCTGTAATTGAATGAATGAATTTAAGATTTTTATTACGTGGATAATATCACGCCTGTATACAAGCGAAGCGAAGAGTAAGGCAGAGGTGTTTAGTACCTACCACATTTCACGAGTTTTGTTTCGTAATAAGCATATAATGTTCCCACTGCTGAGATACAGGCCTCCTCTCTTCGAGAGGGAGTGGGCTGTAATCTACCACCCGGGTCCAGTGCGGGTTGGTAGATGTCACATGTCTTGGAATTTTTGGTTTTAGGACATGCCGGTTTCCTCACGAAATTTCCTTCACCGTTTTTTTATTGCTATGACATACTACACAAAATTACATTATACATTATTAACCTAAACATCTATCACATATTTATAAATTACCTACTTTTAATTTACTGCAAAGTATGTAGCAAATCCAAATAGGAAATTAAGCGGAATTAATTATTGAGTGGAAAATGCAACAACAAGGAAAAATGTTTAAATTACATTAATGTGACGTTTGTGTGTGCGGTTTTCCCACGTTACAATTGCTTACAAATACAAATACAAACTTTTACATTTATAATATTAATAGGATAGTAGGATATTAGTTATAAAATAATCATTGATTTGAATGAAAATAAAGCTAAAGTTTAGCTTTATTTTCATTCAAATCAATGATTATTTTGTTCTCATGCTAACTAATATCCTACTATCCTATTAATATTATAAATGTGAAAGTTTGTATTTGTATATTTAGATTTTTGGATGTTTGTTACTCAATCACGCAAAAACGGCTAAACGGATTTGGATGAAAATTGGCACGATACTTTTTATCCCGGTAGTATGTTCCCGTGGGATAATTTCCGACATCCATTCGAGCGAAGCTGCGGGCAAAAGCTATATTATAAATGCGAAAGTGAGTTTGTTTGTTTGTTACGCTTTCATGCTAAAACGGATTTGGATGAAATTTGGCATGACCTGGGGGTTAGGACATGAGCTTTTTATCCTGGATCGCAGACGAAGTCGTGGGCAACAGCCAGTCGATAATAATCAGGTTTGGGCAGGGTGATTAGAGTCGCTATTACACTATCATTTTTACCGTCATCGCCAAGCAGACCATCGCTATAATGACAAACAAAATCATAACCCTTCTTTGGCTTTGCCGTAGTCGGGTAATTAATAAACACATTCAAGGACACTGAATGAGACACAATAGAAGTTTTGCTGTTATAACGTCTATGGGCGTTTAGTGTACCGCAAAGTATCTTAATCGGCAATATTGTAGTTTTCTGTCAGTGAAAGAATTTTAGTAACCTGATCAGTATTTCCAGAAATAACCTTGTACAAATATACAAACAATTTGTTCTCTTTGTAATATAAGTTTAGAAGACCTTAAAGTACGTAAAACCATTGGTACTGTGCCTGATCTCTCCCCGGTCATGTCTACCATGTCATCGGAATATGAGAGTTCGGGAACAGAGGTGCATCTTTGTTTGCGCACACTCTTGACTGCGAGAGGGACTACGAAGGTCCGATGTCAAAAATCGTCCCTGTGAATCGGACCCCAGCGGTCCTATTGCCTCCCGATGTTATTTTGACTGTTTTTGTATTCATAAACTGTATCTTTACTGCTCTCACTTGCACAAAGTGTATGGAAGAAAGCATGGATGGCATACCGTCCATGTTGTGTTGTTGGTTTGTCTCTAAAACAAACCAACAACGATAACACCCAGAAATAAGCGAGGGAAAACGAGACCACCCAGAAATACTCTCACACAAGAAGCTCACAAAAAAACAAGGTGACCGTCACAGAAGCACTGCGGACTTAGCTTATCTCCGTTGAGCTTGGCTGCCATGACTGACATCTTTACTGCTCTCACTTGCACAAAGTGTATGGAAGAAAGCATGGATGGCATACCGTCCATGTCAAGTCTCTAAAACAAACCAACAACGATAACACCCAGAAATAAGCGAGGGAAAATGAGACCACCCAGAAATACTCTCACACAAGAAGCTCACAAAAAAACAAGGTGACCGTCACAGAAGCACTGCGGACTTAGCTTATCTCCGTTGAGCTTGGCTGCCATGACTGACATTCGGCCAGGTGGATATTTCTTAATTTTTATGAAGAAGTAGTTTGTGTATAGATTTACTTACGTGAAAAGCTTTTGGAAGTCTTTGATAGTATAGTTGTACTTGTCGGTTTGCACCAGCACCTCATTGGGTTTCCAGAAGAGGGGCGAGGGCAGCAGCCACGCCAGCGACGGACATGTTATCTGCTGGGTGCGCATTATGCTCTCGCGCAGCATTAGGCTGCCTAGGTCGTCACCTGAGAACGAAAAGTGGTATATGTTAAAATTATAGTATGCGTAATATCAAACATATTCTCCAATAGGGTAAGCAGAGGCATGTTAGCAATCTACCTACTTAATATAAAAAAGTGTGCGGTCGGGGAACCTCCATCAGGAACGAAGATCCTTCTCACGTATGAATTAAAACAAAAAAAAATCACAGCCGCCAACTTGGATTTACATTTTGACCTCATTATCGACTTTAGCACCCTCGAAAACTATGAAAACGACAACCATGACGAAAAATTTTAAAATTTTCGCAGGCGCCATCTTGGATCTAATTTTGACCAAATTCACACTTTCTCTCTCTCTAGTCTCTCTATCTGTGTGAGAAAATCACATGGAGAGGGCATAACGCTTTTTCGTTACGTGACGATTTCTATTTTACCGCAAGCCGCGTTAAAGAACTTCGTTCCAAAAATCTTAAATTCACTGTCAGAAAGCCCGCAGCCTAAACCGCTAGGTCCAAACGCTTGAAATTAACCACAAGAGTTCAATAAATACCGCAGGTGAGCACTAAGAGGACTTTTGAAGATTCATCCACTCATCATCTGCCTAGCCTTTTCCCAACTATGTTGGGGTCGGCTTCCAGTCCAACCGGATGTAGCTGAATACCAGTATTTTACATAGAGCGACTGCCATCTGACTCCACAACACAGTTACGCCCAGTAACATGATACCCCTTGGTAAGACTGGTTGTCACTTTGTCAGACTCGGCGGACTCGGGCGTCTGCCGTTGGTCCGGCTGTCAAAGATTCACGAATGACAGCCGGGACCAATGGCTTAACGTGCTTTCCGAGGCACGGAGGAAGCTCGGTATGTAAAGATGGTAACCCACCCGCGGACCAACCTCGGCAAGCGTAGCTTAACCTGATGGATCGACCCGAGCGGTTGTTATAACTTTAGCCACGAGCTCCTCTTTCAAGATTCATCCACTAAAGGGGTTAAATAGGGTATGATAGTTTTTATGGAAGATCGTTAATATTGTGGCTGGGAAATACCATCGGGCACACTCGGCGGCTTGTGTAGGTGATAATGATAAAACACAATAATTCGGATACGATCACTTACAAACTAAAACCTGCACTATAGGTACTATTCCAGAATCTGACTTCAAGCAAAGCAACTTCGGAATAGGGATGATGACTAAAAATTTATGTTTTGTCCGTCATAGAGATTATTAAAAAATATTGGACACGTATTTTTTTCTTTTTTTACGTAGGTAATCAAAAAATTACGGCGATACATTGAGTTAAAATATGGCATGACGTCTCGCGTAGCTAGGTTTTATACGTACAAGTGACGTAGCGAGCCCCCACTCCCCAACTTTAATGCGTGATAGCTAAGTATTTTTTTATTAATATGACTAGCTTCTGCCCGCGACTTCGTCCGCGTAAAATTTCTTGTCCCCCCCCGCACCCACTAACCCCCACGCATCGCATCGCAACGACTGCCCGCGCTATTACTTCGTTTGCGCTTAGCATCCTTTCTGACATTTTTTATTTTTGCTCGGCTCCTAAGGGCCCTAGCGTGATGTTAAATATCCTATATCCTTCCGCATCGCTCGCCCGCGCTATTACTCCGCGCTCGGCTTCTAAGGGCCCTAGCGTGATGTTAAATAGCCTATATCCTTCCGCATCGCCAGCCCGCGCTATTACTTCGCGCTCGGCTTCTAAGGGTCCTAGCGTGATGTTAAATAGCCTATATCCTTCTGCATCGCCTGCCCGCTCTATTACTTCGCGCTCGGCTCCTAAGGGCCCTAGCGTGATGTTAAATAATAATAATAATAAATAGCCCTCCTCAAAAACTCCTCAAAGATTTTTTTCAAATCCGACTGGGGTAGTTCCAGAGATAGCGCGTTCAAACAAACTAACAAAAAAACAAACTCTTCCGTTGTATTCCACCGACATTATTGAAATAATAAATCTCGCAATTCAGAAAAATTACTTATTTGCACAACGCCATCTATAGTTAAAATTGATAAAACGTCCGCACTAAACATGTTTGCTCAAGAGCGAACGGTATATGAAGCGTTTTAGTAATTTTATATTATTTCCGAAACTGTACGACCAATTGCCATACTGTAAAGGCCAAATCTTATCTCCATGATGTCCTTGTGATCATAAAATAACTTATTTTGATAAGGATTAATGTGTTGTTGTTTAAATAATTATCCAAACGTAAGTATGTCTAAAAAATACTTTTTTAAAACAATAAAAGATGTATAAAAGGTAAAATATAAAAGATAGAAATATGGTGTCGCGGACTTTTTTGTAGAATTATTTAAGACGGACCAGACTGCCATACATTGTTTTCAATTTTAAACAACCGTTTAGGCAGCGCATGCAAAAAAGTCTGTTTAAAGACGTATTTCTTTCCGACTTGTTAGACAAAAATTGTGATAGCTCGGCTAATATGCATGATATAAATATAATTTATAGCCTATAGCACTCAGGAATAATGTAGCTTTCTACCAGTGAAAAAATTTTTAGAATTGGATCATTAGTTTCGGAGATTACCCCCTACATACAAACTTACAAACATACAAACTTACAAACTTACAAACTTACAAACAAATTTTACCTCTTTATAATATTAGTATAGATAAAGCAAAAAATACGTGTCTAATATTTTTTTATTAACTGACTGACGGACTAAATAGAATTTCTTTTTTTTTTACCCAGGCATCATCCCTATTAGTGCAGGTTTAACAATTCGAACCGACATCAGTATTTCCTATGAATCAGCACACCACTGTAAACGAGATTTCAATCAACCGAAGAGCTATGAACGGAACGTTCATTGAGACTGAATCGATATGTTTATTGTAATATGAACATGCATTCATATCTGTAACATTCTGGACGACGTGCTGATGCTGTGATTAACGGCAACGTGATATATACTGGGCTCACCTTCTTTAATACAAGTATTGTATATAGATAGTGCAATCCACGAAGACGCGCCCCACTACTCCTCCTAACCGTTACCACACATATACTATAACGGTTAGGAGGAGTGGTGGGGCGCGTCTTCGTGGATTGCACTATCTCTAGTTAGCCACAGCATTAGCTGACCCACCCTTACATAAGGTTGAGATTTTTTAGAATACGAGTCGAAAGAATTTTATAATTCTTCTATATTTTATTTATTATATGGTATTTAAATAAAATATACTTAAGAGAATTATAAAATTCTATCGATTCGTATTCTAAAAAATCTCAACCATTTATGCAAGGGTGGGTCAGCTAATGCTGTGGCTGACATGTACTCCATCGACTCGAAAAGAAGACGTATGAAGTGCTGAGAAAAAAGTCGGGAGGTGTCGTGGGACATCCGGTTGGAACGGAGTTCCTTTCATTATTGTAGAGGTGGCCTGCGATTCTCCATACAAATGTATTCCCCGTTTTTCTTCCTCAATAATGCCTCTAGAGCATTTTTTTTTATAAGTCTACTGTAGACACGTCCCTGTCATTTCCTTTTTAACCGACTTCCAAAAGGAGGAGGTTCTCAATTCGTCGGAATCTTTTTTTTTTATTTTTTTTTATTTTTTTTTTATGTATGTTCCCCGATTACTCGAAAATGGCTAGACCGATTTGGATTTTTCTTTTTTTGTTCGAAACGTCTATAGGGTATACGTCCCAAGTGGTCCCATGATCATCAAGTCAGGATCTGATGATGGGATCCCATGGAAATCGAGGGAAACCCTCAAATTTTATGGGCACACCTATATCGATTTCGGTATTTTTTATAGTAACTCGTGCATTTGCTCTCGAAAAGTACCATTCGGTGAACTGGAACTGATGATGAAGACCACAGAGGGCCATCGGAAATACTCAATTATATCTAAGTATATAACAGGTTGCGATTCGATTACTTGAATATGGTTTATGCTCGTCAAAATAATGGTAATGGTGACTTCACCATGAGCTCCATTTCTCCTGGTTCTTACTAGGAGAACTCCTCAACAATTAACGGCCCTGCATCGGGAAAAGCCACATTTTGTAAAACGTGATGAGCAGTTGACATTGGGTTATTGTAACTTAGATAAATTACAAACTGAACCACTAGAAAGTGAAAAATAAAAACTTTTTTACAAAAACAAAAACCGACTTCCAAAAAAAACACTACAAATTGAAAAATAACTTTAATTTCGGAAGTCGGTGGCAAAAAACTAAAATACAGATCCAAAGACACCGACTTCCGAAATTAAAGTTATTTTTCAATTTGTAGTGTTTTTTTTGGAAGTCGGTTTTTGTTTTTGTAAAAAAGTTTTTTCAGTAACTAATTATAGTAAAGAAAATATGACCCTTAAAAAATGCCCCATTTTTACCGCAGTGATTAGGGCGAGCGCGCACTGCGGTGCGTTTTTCTAACGCAAAATCTGTGAAGTATGGAATGTCTTTGAAGTGCGCGCACTGCGGTCATGCTTTTTGTTACCGTAGGGTTTTGTTACCCAGTGCGGCAGAACTACCGGAACTCCAAAAATCACTACAAAGTGAAAAATAACTTTGATTTCGGAAGTCGGTGTCTTTCGTTTTTTATTTACTTTCTTTTTTTTGCCACCGACTTCCGAAATCAAAGTTATTTTTCACTTTGTAGTGATTTTTGGAAGTCGGTTTTTTTTTTTTTTGTTAAAAAGTTTTTATTTCTCGCTTTTTAGTGGGTCTGTTTATAATTTGTATAAGTTACAATAGTCTAAGGTCAATTGCTCATCACATGTTGCAAAATATTGCTTTTCCCGATGCTGGGACTTTAATTGTTGAGGAGTTCTGCTGGTAAGAACCAGGAGAACTCCTCAACAACCAGTCACCACACGCATTGTGTGACGAGCGGAAATTGCTTAGCAACCATATTAAAGTAATCGAATCGCAACACGTGTAATATTTATCATTGAGTAGTTCCGGTAGCCATCTGTGGTCTTCATCATCAGTTCCACTTCACCAAGTGGTGCATTCCGAGAGCAAATGCACGAGCTACTATAAAAAATACCCAAATCGCTATAGGTGTGCCTATAATATTTGAAGAGTTCCTTCGATTTCTCCAGGATCCCATCATCAGAACTGGATTTTGACAAAAATGGGACCATTTGGGAAGTTTACCCTTTCCAACAAAAAAATAAATTTTCAAATCGGTTGGCAAGCGACGGAGTTATGCGCGAACAAACATAAAAAAAAAAAAATACAAACATCCGAATTGAGAACCTCCTCCTTTTTTAGAAGTCGGTTAAAAAGGGAATTACGAAACGTCGATCTCGTCAAAATTTTGGTGATATAATCGGTCTGAGCTGCAGCTGTCCCTATCGCACTCTCTTATCACTGTTCCGGCGCAGCGCGACGGCAATAGTTTCTTCAAATACTTATTTTTAAAATTCCTCGTAGGCCACCTCTCCTCTTAAACATAATTGGCGAAATGTGGGTGTAATACAGGCGTACCTCTGCGGCTCTGCCCTGACCCTTCGGGCAATACTGGTGTGATGATATGAGGTTAGGGGCTCGCCTCGCTCGAGTCGCGGGGACATGGTGAGATTGCCTGACAATGTTGCTGATCGGGACTTCCGTTGACTCATTTGTTTGATGCGTTGTTTATCAAACAAGGTGCGGCACGCAACTTGGTGCTTTGTTTGTTTCACTTTACTATAGCGGTAGATTGCTGCTTGGTGGATGCTATAGGTGGATGCCATGTTTTAAGGTCCCTACATTAGCACAGAATACATTATTAGTACTAGTACAGAAGATTCCACTCCCCAAAATCATTTAAATAAATAGCGACTCTTCACTACATCACTATCACTACATATTATAAAACAAAGTCGCTCCGCTGTCTGTCTGTCCCTATGTATGCTTAAATCTTTAAAACTACGTAAAGGATTTTGATGCAGTTTTTTTTAATAGATAGAGTGATTCAAGAGGAAGGTTTATATGTATAATACATGCATAATATGGTGGAGGAACACTTATAATTTCACTACATATTATAAAACAAAGTCGCTCCGCTGTCTGTCTGTCCCTATGTATGCTTAAATCTTTAAAACTACGTAAAGGATTTTGATGCAGTTTTTTTTAATAGATAGAGTGATTCAAGAGGAAGGTTTATATGTATAATACATGCATAATATGGTAGAGGAGCACTTATAATTTTAGAGGTTTCTAATGTGATGTCGTAAATAAACACAATTTTTTGCGCTTACATTGCAAACGCTGGCTGAACCCAATGAGATAGATCAAAATAATGTACTACAGTATTGTACACCTTAAAAAGTTCTGCAAAAAAGTCAGCGATGGCATATGTCTATCTCTTAGGGATAACCCACAATAACCATTTTTTATCCTTTTCTTTTTACGAGAAATAATGGCTTATTTTACGAAGCGATTTTAAGCAATACAGCATTAATCCTTATCCAATTAAGTACCTTAAATAAATTGTGCATTTACTATAGATCAATATGGCCCTTTACAGTATGTAATTTAAATGAATATTTTCGAAGATATTACAGATTTAAAATGCAGGGCGGCGGTACATAAATAGCGCGTCCAACGCCGCGCTTCATGATTAGCAGAGATCGCACGCGTTTATCGGAGCTCTCTAGCGAGGAAAATAACAATTATCCATACTAATATTACAAATACGAAAATGATTATGTCCGTCTGTAACCTTTTCACGCCTAAACCACCGATCAGATTTTGATAAAATTTGGGAAGGCTATAAGGTGGTATCCTAGGGAAGGACTTAGGCTACTTTTTGTATCAAAAATAACGCTACGGGGGGTGATATAGGGCATGAAAGTTTGTATGGGAAACCCAGCATTTCTTAAGTTAGGAATATGATAATTCAAATTTATGCTTTTGGTAGGAAATAATGAAATATGTGGTTCAGCGTTTTTGGAAAATCATCCCCAAAGGGTGTAAAATAGGGGTTATTTTAAAATCTACAAAACTGCACGGATATCGATACAATTTGGCAAGGCATCCTGGGGAAGGACACAGCCTACTTTTTATCTTAAACAATTATCCTACAGGGGGTGATATGGGGGATGAAAGTTTGTAAGGGAAACCCAGCATTAAAAAAGCATCAAGGCATGCAGCAGCATCAAGCAAGCATCATCATGCACTCAGCATTAAGTAAGGGCTATGAAAATACTTTATGGTTTTGGTAGAAAATAGAGAAATGTGTGGTCCAGCGATTTTGAAAAATCATCCCCTGAGGGGTAAAGAAGGGGATGATTTTAAAATTCACAAAACTGCACGGATATCGCTAAAATTTGGCAAGATTATAGATGGCATCCTGGGGAAGGACATAACCTATTTTTTGTCTTAAAAAATAATCCTACAGATGGTGAAAGTTTTATGAGAATCCCAGCATTTCTTAAGTTAGGGATATGAAAATTCAAATTTATGGTTTTGATTTATGAAAAAATCATCCCCTAGGGGGGTAAACTAGCGGTTGATTTTAAAATTCACAAACACCATTAAAATGTTTGTGTAAGAGGGATTGGGTAGTTTGTATCTTGAAGTAACACTTACTTAGTCTTAATATTTTTTTAATTCCCATAATAAATAGGAATAAAGAGGATTTATATTTTCGCTTTAAAGTTGCTTTCAAAGGCAAGTTGGTAATTTTCCGTTTACTATTGTTTGGTTTTAAGATTTATTATCCTCCAGCAATCATAGGTATATCATTCTGCGCGCCGCTCCTCGATTACTATACAGGATATTTTTTTAAGTAGTGCGCATATTTTCGCAGGATGTTCTACTCATGAATATGAACAACTTTTACTACAGGATCCAACCTGAAATCGCAAAAAAAAAAATCAGCTGCTCCCTACATTCTGACGAGTTTGGTGTAGATACATGTACTGAACAGCTGATTTTTTTTGCGCGATTGCAGAGTTAGTCCCGCAGTGAAAGTTGTTCATATTCATGGGTAAAACACCCTGTGAAAATTTGCGCACTGCTTAAAAAATTATCCAGTATAAGCAGTGCGAGAAGATACCTATTGTCTAGCCGACGTTCGCACGGGCGTAAAAATATCGCGGCGGGATTTTATCACGCACTGGATTTTCAACTCTCTGCTTAGCGCCGGGAGTTGAAAATCCAACAGTGTGTTTTTCGTCGCGCTGGGATGCACTCTGTTTTTGTTAGGTTGGATTCTCAACGCTCAGCTCAACAACGAGAGTTGAAAATCCAGTGCGCGATAAAATTCCGCCGCGATTTTATTACGCTCGTGGGAACGCCGACTTAGGGTACTTTTAATCCCGGTAGTACACACGGCTACACATCAAGCTATACATTTCCAGTTTACACTGACCTCTCATTGTAAGGAAATCCTACACAATGCGAGATCAGCTTATAGTCGAAATGTATAGCTTGATCTGTAGCCATGCGTACGTTCCCGTGGGATATTTTCCAACATCCACGCGGGCGACGCCGCGGGCAAAAGCTAGTGCATAATAAAGTGCAAGTCAGGTCGCATAGCTTTAATATGTATCTATATAAGTCTAAGTTAATTAAGTATGACGGCGCGTCTAAAGGTTTTACGACGCATTTGATTTTAGAACGATCATGACAGCTGTCAACTTGACGGAATCCCAGATACTAGGATGGCGGCCTCCCGCGAACAGTTTTGAAAGCTAAGCAGATTGCGGTAGATTTATAGAAAAGCCTGTGGGATTGATTAATTATTGAGATTGTGATGTTACTAATGGTGCTGCTCACCCTGGCAGTGCAGTGAAGTGCAGGATTTGCGTACGCGCTTACGTACCTGGGAGAACGTCGTTTACATTCAGAATATCATTGACTTTCATTTACTTACCATCCCCAAGCCCGCAAACCAGGGGGGGACAACTGTGTTTGGATTGGTTGGCGTAGCAGGTGGGTTCCATTTAGGGCTTCCAGTACCCAAAAACAAATGATAAGAAATCGATTATAAAATGGCAACATCAACGTTTTCTGTCATACATCATGTCAAACTTGTCAAAGTTTTAAAAGTTTTTCTTTTTTACGGGATACCCTCCATTAGTTATTTTACAAGCCTAGTAACTTTTTAGCCTAGTGACTTTTTGTGTTTATTTGTGCATTCGTTGTTTTTCGAGCCTAGTGACTGTTTAGCCTAGTGACTCATATTTTATTTATTTGTGTTCCTTGGTCAGTGAATCGGTGAAAAAATTATGAGGGACAATAACCGAAAATGTGCAAAATGCCATGCATCCACAGCACAAGATTCGGAACTAGTCTTACATCGTTTTCCTAAACCAGGACCTTCCAACGTACAGCGGTATGTATCGGTGCCTTTAAACATATCATTCTGTTGTTGATCAAAAAATTCAACCTTAAATAAAATTAATGTTTTCAGGTTGGTAACATGGGCAAAGTTTTGTTACCCAGAGGAGAACTGGAATTCTGTGGAATTTCAGAGAAGCCTCTATGTAAGCCATAAAATGCTTTGTTCCAAGCATTTTCCCGAAACTGCATTTGTTCAAGATCATTTGCAAAGGAAAAAGCTGCATAGATATTCCATTCCGTCGGAACTCTCCACCACATCAACACACAGCTCTCAAGTTGAGATTTCCATTGTTCAAACTGGAGCCAGTCAACAGCCTGGACCTTCAAGAGCGTCTGATTCAATCGACTCTACTGATGTAAGTTTAGTAGTTTGTGGTATAGAGGGTGTGGTGTAATTAGTGGTCCAACGTTAAAGGGTTGATTCACGGTATATTGGGCTATCGCATGCCACAATTTGAACCATTTTTTTTCCTAGGTCTCGGAATACATTTTTATATGTGATAGCACATGTATTTCACAGTTATAAACAAAAATGTGTATGTGTTAATCCCTCCCGGGAGGCGGCGAGCCTCCTTGCCGGATTGCCGCCGTGGGATCTGGAGGCAAAGGTCCTCGCGCACGTGTGGGAGTGGCGCGAGGAGGCGAAGCTCTCCGCTGCCGCGAGAAATCACGGTACAGCGGACAGAGCTCCGGCGGGATCTCATGGCGGCATGGAGAGCGCGACTGTCGCAACCCAGCGCTGGGCACGCCACAATTGCGGCGATAAGTCCCCTCTTTGAGGAGTGGTTAGAGAGGCGCCACGGCGTCCTCACCTTCCGCCTGACGCAGGTCCTCACCGGACACGGTTGTTTCGGGAGGTTCCTGTTTCGCATAAGGCGGGAGGAAACGCCCGGGTGTTTCCATTGTGTGGATCGCCCGGAGGACACGGTGGAGGTCTGCCCGGCTTGGGCAGAGCACCGCCGTGTTCTCACGGAGGCGATCGGCGGCGGCGATCTCTCGCGTCCGAACCTGGTCCAGGCCATGGTTCGGAGCGAGAGTGCATGGGAGGCCTTCACCTCCTTCTGCGAAGCAGTGATGCTCGCGAAGGAGGAGGCGGAGCGCGTGAGGGAGAGGCAGCCTCACGCCCTCAGTCGCCGCAGGAGACGCCCTGGGCGGCGGGAATCGCGGGGCGATTTCCGGCCACCGTAGGCGCGGGCCTGCGGACGGTGAGCAGCGGGTAGCTCGCCGTCCGGTAAGGACCAGGCCCGAGTCGACGGCGCGTTGTGATCCACGCGCGCCTCAAAGAGATGTCAGCAAGTGACGGGGTCCAATAGGGCCGACGCCGCTGGGGTCGCGGGTTGTCTGAAGAGGTTACCGCGGCCCCGGCATAGGCAACTGAAGGAACACGGGTGGGTTTTAGTCAGTAAAAGTCTGACACGCCCTTCCGCTCCACCCAGAGCGGGAGAAGTTATTTGAGGTTTAAGCTATCTACATACCAAATTTCATCCAAATCGGTCTAGCCGTTTTAGTGTGATACAGCCAAATTAGTAAAGCAAAGTGTCAATTTTTCAAATAATAATATAAACATATTTTATTCTGAGACTGGAAAAAAATGGTAAAAATTGTAATATGCTTAAGCCTATATTCTTGCAAATAAAACATTTTTTTTTTTTTTATGGTAGCTGAATATACAGTGTACGCACGGCTACAGATCAAGCTGATCTCGCATTGTATAGGATTTCCTTACAATGAGAGGTCTGTGTAAACTGGAAATGTATAGCTTGATGCGTAGCCGTCTGTACCAATCCTTTCACAATGGACCACAACTATAATAATACATTTAATACGAAAGCGTGGGGCGCAATTATTAACAATACATATGTAAAGCGCGCCCTAGCTACGCTTTTAAAATAGGTGATATTATGTATTTTATAACATTTTAGTGCGTTACTCATAAAAGCATGTTGTGAGATGATTTATATAATTATACGTCTTTTTCAGATATCGCGAAGTGGAATCACATACAAGATTTTTTTGATTTGGATAATAACAACCCATTTTTCGTGTTTGCGCCTCTGCTAACGAAGAGCCACTTGAATCCAAACAACAAACAAAAAATGAAAGTAAAATTGGCCGCGCAAGTTTTGAGCCATACAGTATCTGCTGGAATATATGCAAAAATTACCGATGGTGTGTTGATATTATAATCATAATAATATTATAATACTTATCCATGAATTCATAAATCAGCTCAAAATCATCTCCAGACTATTAATGTTTCCACAGCTAGGACTTGAGTCTTCTCTCTGATAGAGGAACTAGCATAATCCACCATGCTGAATGCACCATGCATTTTTGGGTTCGAGCTTAAAAATATAGGGTTTCTATAATTTTATCATCTCATAATTACTTAGTTTTCTTACAATACTACCACCCAGAGCCATTTTTTGTTCAAAAGTCAGTTGTTTATTGCAATTATAAATGTTTATTGTTCTTAAAAACTCTTTTTTACCTATACACTTAAAAAGTATATTATAATTTTTTACAGGACTGCTGCCAATAGAAGCACTAGCTACGGTCAACCTGTTAAACAAAATCGACCAATTGTTTGACAGCTTAAATGCGGACACTCCAAATTTAAGAAAAGGCAAAAAATATTCTAGAAATATTTCAGACTGGAGCCCTAATTTTGCTTATTTCAAAGAAATGAAATTATTTTTTAAAAATTGTCAATTTATTGGTGCTAAGTCGAGGGCACCTTCGCTGGATGGATGGATCCAAACCATGGCGGGAGTGGAAAGAATATGGCGGAATTTACGACAAAAATATCCTGAAATTGGCAGTTTATCCACCAGGAGACTGCAACAAGATGCCTTGGAAAATTGTTTTGGATGTATCAGGAGTAATTGTGGATCGAATTGCAACCCAACTGTCTCACAATTTGTTGCAGCTTTGAAAACAGGAATCATTTCAAATTTGTCGGCACCAAGCACAGCAGCAAATTGTGAGACGGATGATGATGTCATTCTTGACAATTTAAATGTATTTTTGACCCACGATGCCGAGCCGATGATGTCCGCTGATGTAGGCCGTCCATCATCAGTAAACAATGAGGCAGATTGGTGCAGTTTTTCCGTAGATCAAATGGACGAAAATACTGGGGAGATGCAAGCATGTGCCTATGTTTGTGGGTATATTATTAAAAGAATGGAAACAAATTGTGAATTGTGCCTGCAATCATTAACCTCCTCTACAGATACTGTGTGCCATTTGTTCACTATATTTAAAGAGTACGAACATGACAAACGAAGCCTCAAATATGCCAACATTAAAATGGTTGAATGTGTAGAGAAAAGTGCATCAATAATGTGTGATTATTTAAATAAAAATGCACACAAGAGGAGTGTTAAAGATTGCATTCAAGAATTGCTGCAAACAAATATTAATTTTGATTTTCTTGATAAATGTATTGAACATAAAGAACAAAATGTAAAAACTATAATAAATGCAATATTTTATATAAGCATAAACAGATTCTGTAATGTACAAAACAGGATGTTTGCTGAAAGTACTGCGCAAGCGAGCCTTCAAAAGAAGATTAATATACTAAAACACAAATGATAATTTTTTAATGTTCTGTATAATTTCCTTACTGTCGCTGTGTTTTAAAAACATGTATGTAATTCTTGAATATGTTTCAACATTCTTAAAAGGTTTTTTGGCCGAATTGTTGGTAGATGTGCAAGGTACGATTCTGAATTATAAATATAATTTTAGATAAGTAGGTACATTTTCTCAATAAATGTACCGAAGTAAAAATACTACTACTACATACTATACCTTTAAACATACCACTATATTCTAAATATTGTGTACTAACGTACTTCGGTACATTTATTGAGAAAATGTACCTAAAATTAGGTATATTTATAGTTCAGAATCGTACCATGCACATCTATAAATAATTCGGCCAAAAAAAATATAAGAATCTTAACATGAAAGCATTTTATATAATAAACAAACTTTTATTTAAAAAGTAATGATTTCACTGGATGTAGAGATGGTTTAATTTAAAACTTCACGTCCCTCCACTGAAACTGTAAAAACATTGAATTGTTTATGCAACAAGAATTGGAGGCGTGCATTTTTAAATTAAACGATCTCTACCAACTTAGAATATTGTTCGTTTTGTGTTTTTTTTGAATCCACTAAATTTAGTATACTGTAAACTTGAAATCACACTCAACTTATTCGCTCTGTTAACAGAGTAAAAAAAATCAATATACATTCAGATACAAAAACGAATAGGGGCGTTTATTTGAGAAAAAATACTGGTTTCAATTTTATTGTGAGGGTTAGGTATTTAACGATCAAATTTTGTCTTTTACGGATTCGATATAAATTGGATTGTATTGTATTATAGATTATAATACAATGGAATACTCTTTAATAGACTCCATACAAATTACGATATAAATGTAGTAGGTCAATTTATTTTACAGTGTTTGTACCTACTTTAGTTTGTTTTGACAAAATGGTTAAACAATTGTTTAAGACGCTGGTACTGTACAAATAAATAATACTTTATAAATAAGTGGCGTGTAATGTAACTAACACTATTGCGTAGTATGGTCTCGTTCATAAATAAAGTTCTTTAGGTTATAAATTATGCTTTTATTTAATTCTGTTTTTGAACATCAAGTAACACGAGCACGTTCTAAACAAATTACTGATTCTTAATATTATCGAAAACTCGCTAATAATATGAATTAGTAATTTGTTTTAGAGCGAGCTCTTCCTGATAAACGTATGAAATTAAAATCACCAAAGAACACTTTCAAATATCGCGCCATGTCTAAGTTGCCATAGGGCGCAACTGGCGGCGCTAGTAATCAATCTTTTATACCAACATTTTTGTACGAAGATGACGTTCTTCTCCGAAGGAGTAATAGTGTTCTGTGCCGCAAACCCACGCAATAATAACTCTTCTGGTAAAGACTATGTAATGCCTTTAATTAAGTACATGTACAATGTTTACATGAATTTATTGATTTGGATTGTAACTATGTAGGTAGGTACCTAATAAACTTCTAAGACGAAGGAGACTAGTGCCCACGACACAGGGAATCCTAGCGTGGAGGCTATACCTAGTGCTATTTGAATTCTGTAATGCTCTTGAACAGTAAAGTTTTTATTATTTATTATTTTATTTAAGACTGTCTTTCCTGAGGTATGAGAGATGACACCACAGTAAAACACGTTTTTCGAATTAAAACAATGAGCACTGAAGTTCCACGTGCATTTAATTGTTAACAATGGAAATTGTTCCTCGAGAAAATACTTTAACATCATAGGTAGGGTAGGTATTCATTATCAAACAGTGACTGATTCATCTTTTTGTTTCCGTTAGTACTTGATATACCTACTTTGCACATTGTAATACGAGTCTTGTGTTATGTTATTCTTAACCAGTCTGAACAGTCTGAATTATATTATGAGCGTTTATTAGTATCATATTTATCTACACCCATGCTATAAATACCCTATAAAAGTTTCTAAAACAGTTAGCTTATTGCCAACATTAAAACAGCCAGTGTCATAGTAACCATGGTAACCATAATAGCATCCAAACGGGTGTTTTAATATTGTACTGAATTTCATAATGCAACTCGTTTTCAAAAAAAGAACATTGTAATGCACGCGCGTTTCACTACAACAGCGCCGTAATTAAAAAAAAGAACTTATTCGAATTCACGTGCGTCGTATACTATGACGCCGGCCGCCATGTTCGATACGAGTATTAGTATTGCAAAAAACTGTTTCAGAACCTTGTGATACTATTATCACACTCGGCTTCGCCTCGTGTGATAAACCCACAGTCGTGTTTTAATGCCCCTTATTATACGTCAGTTGCATAAATAACTATTATACATTCCAGTTTGTCCTCCTAAATGCTTTATAGAGCAAGATCAAATCAAATCATTTATTGGTTCGCAAACATGGGTAATAGGGATGATGAATCAGTCAGTCAGGACAAGTACATTATACAGGGTGAAATTGAATTCATGGGCAATATTTTAAGGGGTCATTGTACTCATCATTATGAACAACTTTTACTGTGAGAACAAACCTGAAATCGCGAAAAAAAAATCAGCTGTTTCCTACATTTTGACGAGCTACGCGATTGCGAGCTAATTTTTTTTTACGATTTGAAGTTTGTTCCCATAGTAAAAGTTGTGCATGATGAATACTATGACACCTTAAAATATTGCCCAGGAATTTAATTTCACCCTGTATACAGGGTGTATCAGAAAGGTTTGGTCAAACTTAAGGGTACCTATGGTACAGACCATCAAACTGAACAACTTTCTCCATGGGACCAACATCGTAATCTAGAAAAAAATATCAGCTGTCTCGTACAAAACTTCAATGCCTAACCCGACCTAAATGTATGGGACGTCTGATATTTTTTTCGGTCCCATGGAGAAAGTTGTTCAGTTTGATGGTCTGTACCACACACACCCTTAATTTTGACCACACCTTTCTGGTACACCCTCTATATAATTATGTACTTGTCCTGACTGACTGATTCATCAACGCAGAGCCGAAACTACTGGGACTAGGAACGTGAAATTTTGAACACGGGTTACTTTTAGGGGAGCACTAAGAAGGGGTTTCTGAAAAAGGGGATTCTGTTTGTATGAAAAATCTTATTCCTTGAGTTAATAAACTTGAAACTTGCCACGAATACTCACTTACTTAGTAAATTATAAAGTTATTTTTTGTTTCTAAACTAATAAAAGGAGGATTGGGGGTGTCAGAGTTTGTATGGAAGAATTTTAACGCGCAGTCCGTATAACTTGAAAGTCGAAACTCAGTATTTACACTTATGACCGAAAATAAAGAACAACGTGTATCAGGGTTTTTCGAAAATCTACCCCTCACGGGGTGAAAAGGGGTACCTAGTAAAATCCTCCCAATCGTAGAGGTCAAACATCCCCCAGACTCAATTATTAATTGTTAACAATATTCTGGAAGACATACATAAAAATCAGCAGTCAGACTTTAAGAAAAGTAAGTAATATTTTTACGTAACTTTGGTACCTGATAAGTACCTGAAAATTGCCCGTCGCCGGTCCAAGCTAGCAGGTATGCGTAAGTTAAAAGTACACACTAACACTACTCTATCCCATAGGTACAGTAGTACCCAAGTAATAAGGCGCGTCGTGAATCTTCGTTCGCACAGAAAAGAAAGTATGGCCCCGAAGATTAACGAGAATACTTAAAACTTACAATCAACCTTAGATCACTACTATAAGGTTCATAATACACTGCAGCTGTTAGTTTCGTCTCACTCGCAAGTATGGCGCCTGTCAAGCGGCGCGCGCTAACATGGCGGCAGCTACCGAACAATAGCTGTACAGGAAAAAGCGTGGAGCGTGCCGATTGGTCAATAGCATTTCCCGCGCTTTGAAAATTCACCTTCTGCGCAGGTACATCGATAAGCCATATTAGTTGAGTACTACTGTACATTTTGTTTATCAGAAAATAAGTAAAAGCTGGCGGCCCTTTTTTTTTTTTTTTTTTTTTTTGAGGGTGGGAAATCATCAAATAACTTCTCCCGCTCTGGGTGGAGCGGAAGGGCGTGTCAGACTTTTACTGACTAAAACCCACCCGTGTTCCTTCAGTTGCCTATGCCAGGGCCGCGGTAACCCCTTCGGACAACCCGCGACCCCAGCGGCGTCGGCCCTATTGGGCCCCGTCACTTGCTGACATCTCTTTGAGGCGCGCGTGGAACACAACGCGCCGTCGACTCGGGCCTGGTCCTTACCGGACGGCGAGCTACCCGCTGCTCACCGTCCGCAGGCCCGCGCCTACGGTGGCCGGAAATCGCCCCGCGATTCCCGCCGCCCAGGGCGTCTCCTGCGGCGACTGAGGGCGTGAGGCTGCCTCTCCCTCACGCGTTCCGCCTCCTCCTTCGCGAGCATCACTGCTTCGCAGAAGGAGGTGACGGCCTCCCATGCACTCTCGCTCCGCACCATGGCCTGGACCAGGCTCGGACGCGAGAGAAATTTCACGCGGACGAAGTCGCGGGCAGAAGCTATTAATACATATATAAACAGATGTTTCAATGTTATTTCCGCATGTCTGCGTCACATGACGTCACAGAATGGAGGTCAATCCGCATGTTTATCATTGTTATTAAATTATAACATTGATATTGGAGGCCTGCCTTAGCTTGTCATGATACTTTTTACGCATTATTTGCATATCATAAACAAAACAATCGTAAAACTGATTAAGTACGAGATATAAAAAAAATCGTTGTAGAATCTTCTGTTTTGAACCAATATTATTCCGAAGATCCTTGGAGCTCGCGACGACCTTATACATATTTATTATCGAACTCTCTGTCGGCATTGCGGCATCGCCACTAAACCCTTAAGTATTAAAATATGAAATGCACTTCGAATTACAAGTCTGCGAGCGCGATCTACTTATGGTTTCCGTACTTTCTGTAGACATTTATGTAGCTTATATCGAATCCAAACATATTTTCGTATAAGTACCTACGTAAATGGTCAAACCACAAGTGAAAACTAAAGGCTCATTTTCATTGCTCGCTGGGGTTAGTATGTGGGGTGCTGGAGATTTCTGTAAAGCATGCCATATAGGATATGGCCCGTACACGGGGAACCGTTTCCATTAGTCGATAGCAAAGACTACCTAGATACTATAGTATACTTGTCGATACGGAACGATTGCGGTACACGGAGAACCCGCGCACTGCGCGTGTAGCAGTTGCTTTGAAGCCTTGGTCGGTGGGGCTCGTATGCATGGTACTGGAGATTTCTGTAAAGCATGACATATGGCCCGTACACGATGAACCGTTTTCATTAGTCGATAGCAAAGACTACTCTAGTATACTGGTCGATACGGAACGATTGCGGTATACGGAGAACCTGCACTGCGCGTTTAGCAGTTCTTTGAATGCTCATTTTCATTGGCCATTTTCATTGCGTGTGAGTCTCTCGGCACGCTTTTTACCGACCGATGAATTTCCTTGGTCGGTACGCCCGCTCCAGGATTCCCCGCAGACGGTGTACTGGCCGCGTACCGACTTATGACTTTCACTAGCATCTGGCCGCGACTTCGTCCGCGTGTTTCTTGTTCCCCCGTCCCACCCCGTCGCATCGCATCGCTCGCCCGCACTATTTCTTCGTTTTTGCCTAGCGTTTTTGACATTTTTATTGGAACGAAGTTCCTTATCGCGCGTTGTGAAAGGGGGCTAGACGGAAAAAAGTCTCACGAAAAGTTGTCACGACACTTTTTGCTATAGGTAGCTATTGTAAGCCGTGCGGCGTGCGCATGTTTCTCTGTCTCTCTCTCTCTCTCTCTCTCTCTCTCTTATAGAAAGCAAGCCAGATATTTTCATTTCTATTTCGCATTGAACAGTGTGGTGTCGCGATGATGATGATGATGATGATGATGATGATGATGATGGTGATGATGGTGATGATGATGACGATGATGATGATGATGATGGTGATGATGGTGATGATGATGATGATGGTGATGATGATGATGATGATGATGATGATGATGATGATGATGATGATGGTGATGATGATGATGATGATGATGATGATGATGATGGTGATGGTGATGATGATGATGATGATGATGATGATGGTGGTGATGATGATGATGATGATGATGATGATAAGTATAAAAATAAAATTTTGTTACAATTCCTTCACTAATTAATCGAAAGGAACTTCGTTCCATCCGGGTGTCCCTTGACACCTCTCAAGTTTCTTTTTTTTTTTGCTCGGCAAGGGTCGTAGCACTCGTAGCCTGATGTTAAATAGCCTTCCTCAAGAAACAGCAAAAAGATTTTTTCAAATCTGACGGTAGTTCCAGAAATTTGCGCGTTCAATCAAACAAACAAAGAAACAAACTCTTCAGCTTTATTATTAGCTTAGATAGATTGATAGTCCCCGTGTGCCGTATAGAGTCTGTCAAGCGAGTCGTGTCCACGACCATTTAAGTGATTTCTTATAATGACAATACTATTATCTGTCAAAAGGATTGTCACAACTTCTGTTCTACTAAGCTACAGCATTTTGATACTTTTAGCTCAATTATATAATTTGTATTAATGGTTTAAAGAAGAATGGAAAAGAAATATATTTAACGGAAAAATGCACAGATCACACTATTCATGTAGAAAACAAATATAAAGTAAGGGACAGGATAACCGAAACGGAGTTGGAACCCTTCATCATTTTTGTGCGTGATGATACTGATAGTGATTTCTCATGAAGACATTAAATTTCTAGATTCTGATTTTAGTTCTAATTGTTACTAATAAATACCCACATTGAAATGTACTTTTTTAATTTATGCAAAATATTTTTTTTGTCTACAAAAATTCAAGTATCAAACATGTTTTCAGCGTACTATATCAGTGTTGACACCTGTAAGTTTTTTGAATTTGCCGCCTTTTTCATGGTACACGACTCGCTTGACAGACTCTATCGACCGAGTTATTGACTAATGAAAATGAGCCATAACACTGCAGCTACGAAAACCGACCTTAACTATACGAAATAAAAGCGCTGTCAAAGTCAAATTGTTATCATGTAAGTGGGGTTGGCTGTACAAGAGTTACCGGTAAATTAGACTAATTAAAGTAAACTTATATCATCCTGTGTCTTTAAACACTTAGCCCGACGAACGCTCAGCCGCAAACATTTTTATCTCTTTAAAAAATAAGTAAAATTCAACATACCTATAGCAAACACCTTCACAGCCTTCATAGATCCTCCCCAAGGCGTGGACAGCGAGATGAGTCTCCGGATGTACTGGTCCTTCCACTTCTGCGGCTGCAGCCGTAGAAAGTGCATGGCCATCAATCCGCCCATACTGTGCACCAGTAACGTCACTGACATCTTGTTGTTTGTGGCGTATGTTGTCTCAATCAATGTCTTTAGGTCGGTGAAGAATTGGTCGTTTTCGTCTATGGAAAATGTGGTAGGTACTGTTATTCATTAGGAACTGTGGAGATTTTGATTTAAGGGAAGAGAGCCACTGGGCCAAAGCAAACTGGTAACTAATATACTTGGGCGAAGATTGGTCAGTGACGACTGATTTGTCAGCCGATACGGTGATACCATGAATGCGGCATAAAAATACCCAAGCAGTGTTTTGTGGAGAAAGTGTACATAGAGCGTAGAGGTAGACGCAAATAGCAACTTGCGAAGAATGGCCTAAAATGGCGATAGGCCATGGTAATAATGATAGCCTATGAGCTAACATGAATAGACTTTGTAATTACTGTTTGATAATCACACTTAGAACGCACTTATATAACAGGTGAATTCTACAACTTAGAGCTGGTAAACAGTTTCCATTTAAAGGAAAGCTACGAGGGCGGGTCAAAAAGTTCGCGGAATGGAGTGGTGACTCGAACTCGAACCAATTATTATATTAAGTTTTACCACAGTCAGTTCAGCAACGTTTGAGATTTCGCTAGATAAACAAGTCAATGGGGAAAAAAATATAATAGGTAATACGGTCTGGTATCCGCAACTCCACGACAATGCGCGTATTTTGCGTATGAGTGGGAAAATCGATCATTCGATCCGCCATTAATTTATTTACCACCATTATTAACCACCATTAAAAAAAAAAACTAATTGGAGAAAATGAGTATCGTGCCATGAAAGATCCTCACTAAACAAGGAAAAACGCATCAGAACATTATGAAAGAAATGTCATCTGTTTACGGAGACCATGCCCTGGAAAAACGATGATTTAAAAATGGCATAGTCTTTTCAAACAAGGCAGACTCGATTGAAGACGATCAGGTAGGCCAATTGAGGCAACTTTTGCAGACATTGCTGAGAAAGTTTGAAAACTTGTTCTCGAAGAAAAAACAGATCGCAGAGACGATTGGAGTATCATCTACGACCATTTTGAATATTCTCCATGGTCATCATGGCATGTCAAAGGTCAGTGCAAGATGGGTGTCGAGAATGCTCACACCGTTTCAAAAACAGCAGTGCATCGAGTACCTATTCGCGCGAGTTTTTGGTGCTGTGTAGTGAAAACAGAGATGAGTTTTTGAACCGAATTGTGACTGGAGATGAAACTTGGGATCATCACTATGAGCCGGAGTCCAAGCAGGAGTGGATGCAGTGACACAAAAAGGCGCAGCACCGCCTAAGAAGTGTAAGGTGTCACAGTTGGCCGGAAAGATAATGACTACAATTTTTTGGGATGCAGAGGATTTTATAAATAAATTATTTTAAAGGTCTGAAAAGTGTACCATGCAACGAAATTCGTTGGTATTATGGTTAATAAGTTATTATATGGAAAAGGAAAAACAATAATAATTTCACCCAAGGGAAAGAGGGGGAAGGGTGACATGGAATTATTTTTCATGAAACAAATTCCGCGTACCTACTTTTTGACCTCCCCTCAACTGTGTCGTTTCGATTTAGGTCATCCTTCAAAGTGTGTCAGTGGGCTTCAGGATTAGTCAGAATGATGAAAAGTTGGACTACTTTCAACACCTGATTAATCATTGGACTATGTACCTACACATTCAGCTATTGTTTGGATTTTTTTGTAAAATATCATTATTACTCATTACTAGTTGCCTCATAAACTTTTATTTTATTTTACGTACCTAACTCATTCTACCCAGCCTTTTCCCAACATGGTTGGTAAAAGGTGGGTGCTGGGGTCGGCTTCCAGTCTAACCGGATGCAGTTGAATACCAGTATTTTACACGGAGCGACTGACAATCTGACCTCCATAACCCAGTTACTGGACATCACAATACCCCTTGGTAAGACTGGTTACAACTTTTTGGGCTTCTACTACCCGTAACGATTATCAATCTACGAATGACAGCCGGGAACAACGGCTTATAGTGCCATAAACTTATCTGACCCGGTAACGGCGCCGATGTCGGTGAACAAAATATGACAAGCCACGAGCCTTGTTACCTTTCATAGTGATTTCATTAGTTCCAATGAAAGCCACCGGTTCAGATAAGTTAGTGGCACTTTAACATGCTTTCCGAGGCACGTAGGGGTCACAATATGGGGTCACCCATCCACGAACCGGCTGTGGCAAGCATCAGTTTTTAATAAATATTTGAATGTGCTTAAGTAATTATGTTTTGAAGTGTTACAGCTATAATAGCTGGTAAAGAATATAGGCAATATTTTTATTATGCATGAATAACAATAAAATGTAGTTCTTATCAGGGAATTTGAACTTTCACTCGATTGCACCATGTTACCTATTACTTATCTAGCAGGAACATTTATATAGTTAAGTATTATGAATGTTCTTAAATAGTTGTAAGTACACCTAAACTGGTAAAATAAAATTTATTAACAGGTGATGTTTTGTATGCTATGCAAATAATCTAGTTTTTTTTTCTTTATTTATTTATAGGGGCTTTTACGCATAGCATAGGTATGTCAGTCCCATCATACCCTAAACAATTGTACGTTCACAAGACGTGGGCCATGAATTTGAACAAAGCCTTCGCATCGTCGCCATTTGGTTGGGATAGAATTGTGTGGAACATGCAGGCACATCAGTTCTGTTCAAATTCCTTAGTAAATTATTTCTACTTGACTCATATTGGACACATTCCATATCTAGAGTTTTAAAAGTTGAAGTTGAGTTGAGTTGTTGTTGAGTTTTGAATCACAATCATAATAACATTTCTGACACACTTTTAAGTTTACGGTTTTACACGTTTTTGTAACTAACCGCTTGTATGTCCTGACGACTGCGGTTGCTGATTTTCTCAAAAGTTAAGCAAGAATAACAAAAAAACTTACTTGGAGCCTTCCTAAAATCATATGGAGCACCGAGGATGGACACATTTCTTGTGTATCCCAACTTGACTAGTGAGTCTGCTATTGTGTTGAAGTACGCTCCAGAACTCTGATGTGATGGGTCCAACCATTCCACAGGCTCCGGGTCAGCCCAGCCCGGGATCCTGATATCCACACCAGCGGGACCTTTTGTTGTCCGTGTAACATTGTCGTACTCAAGCTTCAAGTTATCCACCCAGCAGTCAATGACGAATGGCACCAGGAGTTCGAGGTTGAGCCATATGTTGAAGTAATCCAGTGATGATTTCGCACAGATGTAATGCACTACATTTGTTTTGTTTAGTCTCGCCTCAAGCTGGCTTCCTCCGTCGCCAGGAACTGTTGAATCAATAAGAGTAGATAAATAAACACTTTCACAATCACCTTATACAGGGTGTTAAAGTAGTTGCGTGCCATAGCTTAGGGGTAAGTTTAGTATCGATAAAGGAACTCAGGAAAAAAAAAAATTATTGCAAGATCAACTTATTTTAATACACACAGCTACACATCAAGCTATACATTTCCAATTTACACTGACTTCTCACTGTAAAGAAATGTATAGCATGATGTCTTGAGCAATTGTTCAGAATTAAAATTATTTTAGTATTCGGACACGAGAAGTGAAGGACAAAATGACAATGCGTTTGATAGTAGGTAAGTATGTAATTAAAGCATTTAAACAAACAAAATAATTTTAACTCTTTTAATTATTACTATTTTAAGTTAGTTAGTAGGTATTGAATTAGGTTGATCTTGAAATATTTTTTTATTTTGATTTTTTTTTCCTGGGTCCTTCTTCGATACTGAACCTACCCCTAAGCTAGGGCACGCAACTACTTTAAAACCCTGTATTATAAAAATCTTTCATGACTAACAGAATCACTGGCAGATCAATTATTTTAAACACTTCTATCTCCTAACATTATCAAATGAGTGTTGAATGAGGCTTGTCAAGAGTTTAGCACAGGTTTTCATGCATTGCCCTTGGTTCTGCTTCAAAAACAACTACTTAGAAGCCTGGATTTTTGGAAACAAAAATATAACAGTTTTACATAAAAATAAAACCGAAATTATGTGCTGAGACGGAAAACACAGCATTGTTTAAACAATGCCGTATGTTTTCCGGAGGCACATCAATATGTATATTTAAGTATTGTTAATCTGCCATCTACCATCATCATCTTTGTGATACATAATCTATGATTAGTTAGTTAAATGTCTAACTTTATGTAAGAACTTATTGCTAGTTCAGACTTTAGACATGTAAGTAACAGTAACGATCTGGTGTTACAAGTTTATGCAAGTCACTGTGTCTGATGATAATAATGTTTGATTATCATACCTAATTAAAAGTCACAAATAATTATATGCACAGTTACAACAGATATAATATTTGTTTACAACAAGAATTTAAATACTTCCTGTTATTAAATCAGGAAATTAATATTATTACTATCACAATTTTACTGTTAGGTGCACTGTTTACTTAATTATGAATATGATATGATTTAGTACAATTTCCTGTACATAAAAAATGTAAATGTGACAATATAATTAGGCATGTTTTTGTTATGTAAACAATCTATTGGCTTACTTCAGTGCAACTCAGGAAAACTAGAAGTTTATAAACTAAATTACATGAATATTCTCGAATATTAAGTGTAAAACGATACTCACTGAGGATAACAGGCGATAGACCAAGAGAGTTCCGTGCAAGTAGTCCGTAAGTAAACAGTATGAGAAAACTTAATTTAATACTCGTCATTTCCCTAAACACACTAAATAGAATTGCTTAGCGTAATCAGTTTTTTATAAATGCTTTTACGCAATACGCGATACGTCCGACCACTGCCGATGTTTTCAACTATTGCCTGTGTGTGCTATTGCCGCAGTACAGTAGAGTTCAAGAGGTGTATTGTACAATGACGTAGAAGCTAGCAGTAGCAGGATCGCACGATGATAACTTGAAATTGGCGGGGGTTAGCGTACGACTGATAACTACAGTTAAAAAACCGCGTAAACAGTCAGCTGGGGTGCGTTTATGTCAACAACATTGTTTTGATATTGGTTGAGAAATTAAAAACACGGCCGTACAGAACGACGATCACACGATTGCGATAATAAATAATAATCATACGACAACCGTCAAAGTCAAACCGTGTTAATGACAAATTCATGATCATGACATTAAATGACATAATGACAAGTCATTGTCAATGTACTAAATAAACGTTCCGTTTCGAGTTATCACTAAATAATTTTATTGCTGACACTAACATTACTCTCAGTTAGTTTTGCTATTTGATCAATAGTAACGTTAAAGTAAAATTGTCTTTTAGCTGGCACTATGGAAATACTATTATAAACTTATAATTTAATTTATAAGATCACAATTACTTCTATTTTCATTGCAGATAACTACGGAACGTAGATGTCAAATTCGTGATTGTGACATGGTTGAATTCGTTTTGAAAAGTTTTGTAATAATTATGGTAATTCTAGCGACTTATTTCTGTAATACTATTGAAAATATTATTAAATTATCATTAACTACGGAATTTACAAATTTTCAGTTTTCTAAGGGCTTGTTTCACCATCTGCGATTAAGTTCCAATAAGTTCCAACTTACTTGGCAGATAATTTCATATAAATTCTGTTCCATTTTTGTACTTTACTTCTAAGAGTAGTGGCTATTCGGACATCGTGAAATAGGCCCTTTGTGATAAAAAAAAATGGGAACACAAAAAAGCACATACTTATCAATATCATAGTGATCATAGTCTATCAGTATCAAGATCAAATTAACAAAATCACATTACTAAGTCTTATTAGAGCATTTAACTAATGCTCTAATAAGACTTAGTAATGTGATTTACTAAGTAGTAATAAAAACTTGTTGATGTTTATCATTTCTGAACCATTCTGAACAAAAAAAAATGTAGACGCACGACGGCACGAGCCATAGAGTATAGTCACAGAGCGCAGGCGCGGACAGTTCAAAAATGGACATCATTTCCTTTCCACTTCTTAATTTCTTTTCTTAGTATTTAACATAATTTTATTATATTTATGTAGTATTTGTATTAGATAAATATTAAAAATGTTAGGAAAACGTTACAGTAAGGGATCAAAAACAAGCGTGTTTCGCTTTCGTGTTAATAACTGAAATGTTTCTGCAGGTATGTTGAGTGCACATTCTAATCAATATTTTATTCAGGAATATGAGTACAAACCAAAATGATTATTTACAGGGTCGTGTTATAATTGTTTGGTTATCTTGGCTTATAGGAGGTATTTGCGGAGTTGTTATTTTGTTAGTTATAATTTGTTACTGCCGCCTAATGCCGCGTCATCAGAAATCGTTTGGTAAGTTTAATTACTTCATAATCTTACTATGAATCTGCAAGATACTAATTAATGATTGTTGGTATTGCTTTCCAGATGAACAATATCTTAAAGAAAATTATGCTATCAAAGAAAATCATGCATATTCTAGTCAGGAAAATTATAGGATGAAACATGCTGAGGTAAGAATTTTATAGAAAATAAAATGAATAAGATACTAATATTACAACATACTAATATTATAAATTCGAAAGTAACTCTGTCTGTCTATCTGACAGACGGACACGGATTTCGATAAATTTTAAAGGCAAGGCTATAGATGACATCCTGGGGAAGGACATAGGCTACTTTTTTTTTCAAAAATAATTCTACGGGGTATGATATAGGCTACAGATAGCATCCTGGGGAAGGACAAAGACTACTTTTTGTCTTAAAAAAATAATCCTACAGGGCGTGACATAGGGGATGAAAGTTTGGGAACCACTGTACAAACGTACCTACCCGGCGATTTTATATACTACCTATTTTTTTTTGGTACAATAGACCCTTTCTATTGTATTATTGAAAACAAAAAAGTGCGCAAAATAATAGATGCCGAAAAAAAAAATGTTACAGTACGAGTACCATTGACCTTGAAATCAAGGTCAATGACCCTGAGGCTTTCATCGTCTAATATACGAGACATTCACCGCCTCATCTAACCCAAATGATTCACCAAAAATAGAGGGGATATGGCGCTTGCGCCGCTCGCTTCGCTCGCTCGCCATCGCGCGTCGCGGGTTTTTGAAAAATCATCCCATACGGGAGTAAAATAACCTATGGGTTGATTTTAAAATTCACAAAACTGCACAGATTTTAATAAAATTTGACTAGGCTATAGCATCCTGGGGAAGGACATATGCTACTTATGCTAAACAACATATTCAGAAAAACTGAGAAACATTTCTATTTAAAAAATATAACAAGTTTAACAAAAATACAACAATTTTTTTTTAACAAGCTTTCGTTAGGCTGGATATAATCTAGGACCAAAGTCCTTGTTCAAGACGAATCAAACGAGACCAAACTCGATAGGGTTGCGTTTTATTACTGAGTTCTCATGGCCACCTTCCGACTCTATCATCAGATCAGCTCCATGTCATAATAATATTGCACTGTCATCCGATTTACATGTGCATGTAAAATTTCAGCTCAATCGGAAACCGGGAAGTGGGTCAAGAAATATTATGTTACCGATAGACAGACACTGTGACGGGTGAAACTAAATAAAAGCTTGTAAAAAGTAGTAGCCCCATCGGTATCAAACACCGTATTACCTAGAAGTCATATTTGTTAAACGTACATTGCTTGTCGAACTAAAGACCTGTCGCACTACTAACGACCTGTTGAACAAACGACCTGTCGAACTAATGACATGTCGCACTGGTCGCACACATGTTTGTCGCACTAATGACATACACTCTCGGAACTCGCACCACAAACGACTTGAAATTCGTGTTGTGGCGCGACGCCAACTTCTCGACCCTTAAGGCTGCCTGTCCATCGGTATCAAACACCGTATTACCTAGAAGTCATATTTGTTAAACGTACATTGCTTGTCGAACTAAAGACCTGTCGCACTACTAACGACCTGTTGAACAAACGACCTGTCGAACTAATGACATGTCGCACTGGTCGCACACATGTTTGTCGCACTAATGACATACACTCTCGGAACTCGCACCACAAACGACTTGAAATTCGTGTTGTGGCGCGACGCCAACTTCTCGACCCTTAAGGCTGCCTGTCCATCGGTATCAAACACCGTATTACCTAGAAGTCATATTTGTTAAACGTAGGTACATTGCTTGTCGAACTAAAGACCTGTCTTAGGACCAAATACAGATTACTCTTTGTTTATTTATATGTACAATTTCAACAATAAACATCTAAAATTATTAATAATATTTATTTTAAAAAATATCTAGTGTCCAAAACGGGAGCAAAATCGGTGTTCTTCGCGCGTCACACTCTGTTCGCGCTCACGGCAAACTTTGATAACTTTTGTATTATATTCATAAGCATATAATGTAATACATCAAATTGATCGTATTTAATTAGGCATCATAATGATCAAAGAATATTAATTGTATCTCTTAATGTACAATAGTTAATAGGCATTATGTCTCTGTCACACGATTTTCCTACTTTCGCGAGGGCGCAACAAAACTGCACCTATTTTCCAAGAGGGGCAACTTGTCGCTACACTTTTTAGTTGCGCGGACGCTCAGTAGTGTCCCGGCATCAGTGGGGGAGACAAATACATTCATTGCTTATAAACAAAAAAAATATGAGATAAGTTAACCTTTGAATATTTTCAAGTAGCCTTGGTCACGAAACTTTCATGCGCAAATTTTGAAGGATAATGTTTACAATTTTTCAACTCATTTTGAATGAAGGAATAAGATAGATCTTCGAGATTATTCCCAAGTACTTTGTTTGTTAATTTACCTGTAACTTCAATAGTAATTCTCAAAAATGTGAAATTTTCGTAACTATCGTGGCACAACTTTCGTGGTTATTTGTCCACGAAAGTCAGCTAGCGCACCATGAAAGTTTTATATCTCCATTAAATAATTACTTCAGATGTTTTGTAACGCCGCTGATGCATTTACTCGATTGTCGCGAATCTCAAAATAAAGGTGTTATGTATTTGTATATGTATTTATGCGTGAACGAGTATGTGCTTCAATTTTTTTCTTGTATCGACTCGTAGTATGTGTTTCTGTTTATAAGTTTTCTCGTAGCCAAATTAACAGCTTACTCCTCAACCTGTGCTGTTTAGCCAATGGGCTAATTGACAGTAAGAAAACCTTATGAATTTTATTATGTAGAGTGCTTGTCAGACAAAAGTATAAAAAACCCGTTCTTAAGGCCCTCCAGAAGCTGTTTTATTCCGTCATACTCGAGGGCAAAACGCCGCAGGCATGGTACAGAGCTGTGGTGGTATTATTCTTTAAGAAGGGCGATAATGTTCTTCTTAAGAATTACAGACCCGTCTCACTTCTGAGCCATGTCTACAAGCTGCTTTCAAGAGTCATCACGATCTGTCTCGCACGCAGGTTTGATGACTTCCAGCCTCCCGAACAAGCCGGATTCCGTAAAGGCTATACCACCATAGACTACATACGTATACGCTGCGACATATTATACAGAAGACTGAAGCCTCCGATTCGATTAAGGCACGGGCTGTACTGCAGTCTCGACTATCGGTATTTTGAGGTGCTGAAGTGCCTGTACGAAAACGCCACTATGTTAGTCCGACTGCAGGAACGGACCTCGAAACCTATCCTTCTGGCGAGGGGGAGACAGAGACAGGTTATCTCTCCGAAACTGTTCACCACTGCACTGGAGGATGTCTTCAAGGTTCTGGATTGGAAACGGCTAGGGATCAATGGCGAGTACGTCACTCACGATATAGTAGTCATGGCTGAGACTATGGAGGAGCTCAGTACACTGCTCGATGACATCAGTAGAGCTTCCGAAAGAGTCGGTCTTAAAATGAAAATGGATAAGACAAATGGCATCTCAAATGCCCATGTAGCACTTACTCTCATGAAGATCGGAGACACTACACTGTAGGTTGTGGACGAGTATCTAGGACAAACTGTCCAGTTAGGTAGGTCCAACTTGAAGAAAGAGGTCAATCGTTGAATCCGACTCGGCTGGGCAGCGTTCAGGAAGCTTCGCAATATCTTCTCGTCTCACATACCATAGTATCTCAAGACGAAAGTCTTCGACCAGTACGTGTTGCCAGTAAAGACCTACGGCACTGAAACGTAGTCGCTCACAATGGGCCTTATGAGAAGGCTGAAAGTCACCCAAAGGGCAATGTCGAGGGCTATGCTTGGAATTTTCCTATGTGATCAAATCAGAAATGAAGAGAGCCGCAGTAGAACGAAGGTAACCGACATAGCCCGAAGAATTGCTAAACTTAAGTGGCAGTAGGCAGGGCACATTGCTCGAAGAACAGATGACCGATGGGGCCAAAATGTTCTGGAGTGGCGGCCGCGTACTGGAAGACGAAACGTTGGAAGGCTTCCCACAAGGTGGACAGATGACCTTGTAAAGGTCGCAGGGATCTGCTGGATTCGGGAAGCACAGAACCGGTCGAAATGGCGGTGCTTAGGGGAGGCCTTTGTCCAGCAGTGGACGTCTTTCGGCTGAAATGATGATGATGATAATCATGTAAATTTTACAGTTTAATTACTGGACCAAAGCTAAATTAGCAACCAAAGTTACTAATAAGTAATAATAAGCTGATCTCAAAAGACTATGTTGATCGCAAATGCAAGTTTTGATTCATAAATAATAAGTATTTCATTTTATAAACTTCAATCCACAGGAAATTCATGAAAAAATAAGGATTTAAAACTGTATTTTGTTTATAGAAAATACGTTTGTAACTTTTGTGGCGTCTTTCGTAACTTTCGTGGGAACCGAAATTTCAAAATAGAATATCTCTGTAGTTTATGCACCGATTTACATATAATCAAAATTACTCTTATTATTTTTAGAGCATCTTAAATGTGTGTCCATTTATTTGAAGATTACTCTAAAAAAAAAATTCGCCACGAAAGCTACGCGGAGAATACTTTTTGAAGAACTACTCAGGTATTGTGAGTGTGATTTAGTTATTGTACAGAAATCAAAGAAAATTACTGGTTAGTTAGTATCCGTGGTCAACTAATTAAGGACTTCGAAAATAAGTTGGTAAATACCTACTTACCTCATCGACGAGCAGTACTCATTATTGTGAATGGGGAATCATACGGAAGTTGAAACACAGTAGGTTAAGTACCTAACAGTGGTCAACGGTCAACTGATCATGGACTGCGAAGTAGTGCGAAGAAACCCTACTGTCACGGAACTCCTCAATGACGGGCAGTACCTATACCTACCTATTGTGACATGGGTTATCGTACGGTAGGCGGTAGGTATGTGAAAAAAGTTGCTGAGTATCAATAGAAGTAGGTAGGTAGGTAGGTACACGAATTAGTGTGAAGTAATGCAAAAGACGTTTAATTATTACTTACTATTTATTAAAGACCGGTAATTTTTTGCTAACGACTTCTCAAACTAAAGTTATTTTGCACTTTGTAGTGTTTTTTTTTATCAAAGTCGGTTTTATTGTTTTTTACTAAGTTTTTGCAACGATGGACACATAAATAAAATACTGTATTATAATTTTAAGGCGGGCGTGTAATTTTTATGGTTTTCTGGAGTAAAAAGAGGTCTAAATCAAAATGATATGCAAAATGTTCGATAAGGGGGTGCCATCTTCATAGTTTTCGAGGGTGCTGGGCCGAAAATCAGGAAATAATATTATGTTGATAATTTCTTAGTTGTTTTGCGTATTTTCTTGGGAAATTTGTCAACGGCGTTCTTAAAGCGTGATCCTTCTTCACCATGATAACACTTCAGCACACTTGATATTTGTTTATTTTCAAAAATCAAAGTGAGACTTTGCCGCTTATAGATACACTAGCTTCTGCCCGCGACTTCGTCCGCGTAAAATTAATTTTTTGCTCGACCCACCCCGTCGCATCGCATTGCCTACCCGCGCTATTACTTCGTTTTCACTTAGCATTCTTTCAGACTTTTTTACTTTTTGCTCGGTACCTAAGGGTGATATTAAATATGCCTTCTATAAGATTTGGGCTATCATTAATGCAAAAAGATTTTTTAAAGTCCGACTGGTAGGGTAGTTCCAGAGTTTAGCTCGTTCCTTCACCACATCCCCTTCCGCTACCTCTCCCTCCCCCTCTCACTCACTCTCACACCCCCTTCACCACTTCCCCTTCGCTCTCTCTCTCTCTCACCACCCCGTCCCCTCCCTCTGCCGTCTCCTCCACCTCCGGCTCACCAACCCCTCCCTACCCCTCAGCCTTCACCATGTCTTCCTCCTCTCCTCACCAATTCCTGGCCTTTCTCCCTGCGTCCATCATCCTCCCCCTCACACTCCTCACCACCCCTCCCTTTCCCCTCCCTCTCAAACCCTCCCTCCGGGGTAGTTTTAAAAACTAATAATGACAAACTTAGGCAAATATTTGTGCCAAGTTTCAAGTCAATTAAAACCAAATGAATAACATTTTTCATGTAAATTGTATTCCCTGTTTTCACCCCCACAGGGGTGGAATTAAAAAAAATGGTTTGAGATATTTCCATAGCTTCACTCAAACATTATTTACACCAATTTTCGAGTTAATCAAGCCACGCAGTAAAATCCTCCCCAGTGAAATTGACTACCCCTTTTCACCCCGTTACAGGTAGATTTTCGAAAAACCCTGACACACATTATTCTTTATTTTTGGTTTTAAGTATAAATAATGAGTTTTGAGTTAATCGGATTGCGCGTTAAAATTTTTCCATACAAACTTTGAGACCCCCCAAATTCCCCTTTTGGGGGGTAGTTTAGAAAAACTAAAAATCACAAAAATCATAATTTAATTAGATAAATATTCGTGCCAAGTTTCAAGTTTATTAACTCAAGGAATAAGATTTTTCATACAAACAATATCCCCCCTTTTTACCCCCTTAAAGGTCGAATTTCCAAAAACCCTTTCTTAGCGGATGCCTAGGTCATAATAGCTACCTGTGTTCCAAATTTCAGCCCAATCCGTTCAGTGGTTTCAGCTGTATGTTGATAGATCAGTCAGTCAGTCAGTCAGCCAGTCAGTCAGTCAGTCAGTAACGCTTTCCTTTTATAGATATAGATTACTAGCCGTTGCCCGCGGCTTCGCTCGCGTGGATGTCGGAAATTATCCCACGGGAACCTTCTACCGGTATGAATAGTATCCTATGTCTTAATCCAGGTTATAAACTAACCGTCTTAATAATAAACACAGAATAAAGTTATTCCAAGTTTAAACCTATGAAAATGTATGGTTATTCCTTTGTTATTCCTGATATAACTTTATTCCGTGTTTTATTTGTAAGAGCCTTACACTCTTAACTTAACTTTATTCTGTGTTTATTAGTAAGACGGTATATGTCAAATTTCATCCACATCCGTTCAGCCGTTTTTGCGTGATTGAGTAACAAATATCCAAACATACAAACTTTCACATTTATAATATTAGTAGGATTATAGTAGGAGTAGGATAAACCGCAGCGACTACATTCGAAAGGGCTGCGGTAGAGAACCCTAGGAATGAAGAATCTTCCGATCTTGCCTGGTGGGAAGCAGAAGCACCACTTCCCACCAGGCAAGATTGGAAGATTCTTGATTTTCATTGGAGGATAAAGAATACCTACATCTTATATAAGCGACACATTATTGTCACAGGCACATCTAGTACCTCTACAATAATAATATTTTTAGGTGCAAATCCAGCGTCACGCTCGTCCCGTCAGCTACGCCGGTGATGTGGAGTGTCGGGCTTCGCGGGAGGTTCGCCACCCGCCGCAGGGCTACGTCAACCGCGTGCCCGACCCAAGGGAGCCATGTGTGCAATACGCCTCAAGCAGTAGTGAGTATAGTTTTATTGCTAGCTGAGTGTTAAGCACTTGCACTTGCAGAGGAACTCGTGGCGAAGTAATAACAGCCGCACGAGTCGATCCATCAGGTCTACGCTTGCCGGGGTTGGTCCGTGGATGGCTGACTATCTTTACATACCGAGACTCCTCCGTGCCTCGGAAAGCACGTTAAGCCGTTGGTCCCGGCTGTCATTCGTGGACCTTTGACAGTCGTTACGGGTCGTCAGAAGCCCGAAAGTCCAGTCTTACCAAGGGGTATCGTATTACCCCGTTACTGGGTTATGGAGCTCAGATAGGCAGTCGCTCCATGTCAAATACTGGTATTCAGCTGCATCCGGTTAGACTAGAAGCCGACTCAAACATAGTTTGGAAAAGGCTAGGCAGATTGATTGTTAAGCACTTGAATTGTGTTGTTAGGGTTCCGTACCAAAATGGTAAAAAAGGAACCCTTATGGTCTCACTCAGTCTGTCTGTCTGTCTGTCTGTCTGTCACAGCTGAATATCTCAAGAACTACTAATGCTACCAACTTGAAATTTAGAATAGTTTTATATGACGTTTACCCAACTATTTTGCAAATAAGAAAGAAATAAAAATATTTATATTTTTTTTGTAACAGGTGCGGAAAGGGGGTCTTCAAAATTCAAAGTGTGGCTACTAGGGCATGTGGGGTATCATATGAAAGAACACTGTTTGCACATTCTTAAAGATTTTTTAAATTTTTTTTAGGCCGCATAGTTTTCGATTTTTGGTGAAAAATTAAAAAAAAAATACCATTCCCCCCCTTATCTCCGAAGTTAACAAAGGGAAAAATCTGAAATTATTCTATGTGATAGAAGTTTATGTAAAGATTACAGGAAAAATAAAATGATGTCTCTAAATAGCACACTTTTTCAGAAATCGGAACGGAACCCTCGGTGCGCGAGTCCGACTCGCTCTTGACCGGTTTTTTTTTATTTTACGACTTCATATGTTCAGTACGCAGTCGCACCAACTTACCAATGTTCTAAGTAAGATGAACTTGTAATTGAATGAAAATGAAACTAGGACTATCTGGGACTCATGATTTTGATGATTCATCTAACGCATTTTCAGTATCAACCTCGGTAACAGCTGATATAGAATCTTACAAAATAGTACCTTCTAACTTAAAATCTACTTATGTTTAAGTTTCCGAACCAAACAATAGCTTTTAATACATTGGGAATATTGGGATCCGATGTCATCAATACGAGATGAGAAACGGTGTAACCCAAGGGATCATTTTAGGTCCAGTACTATTACTAATTACGATTTGCAAACTTTGTTCATCACTCACAGAAATATATTTTCATTTCTCCTTTCTAAACTTTATTACATAGGTAAATACCTACAATTGTATTGACTGGATATTTAATATTTCTGTTTCATACGTTATTTTGTTCCAGTGTTAGATGAAATAGACAATGCGGCGAACATCGACGCACTAAAGACGAGGTCACTGCCCGCGTTCCTCAGACCCAAACCACGACCGCTCTCTACAGAAGACGACCTACAACAACTCTATGCTAAGGTAAGCTGCCTGTAGACTCTTGAGTTACCAGAGAATATCTAGTATGGCTGCAGTGCCAAGGAAGCTTGGTCCGCGTTACTCGGCATCTCAGAGCCTGGGTTCATCACATCATCTGATAATCAGATTAAAGACAGAATGCTGTGACATCATAGTTTACATTTTATGTCAATCGTTTTTCCATCCCTTCGTTCAAAATCTTTGATACCATACCACGAAAGGATGGTTTCAAGATCATGACGACGTTTCATGATCTTATATTTGGCTTATAAAATATTTAATACCGTGAAGTTGGTGTAATTATGACCACACTATTGAATTAGGAAATTCCTGTAATTATAGTGATGATGAGTTAATAAATAAATGTCTAATTAAGTTATTTTCTTCTCAGGTGAATTTAAGCAAGAAGTACAAGAATCGCATGCGCAACGAGCACGCGGCCATCATCGCGCTCAGTAAGTCACACAGCCAATTCTTTGATGCCGACGCCGTTATAGTCTACGACCAGAGGACAGCGCTCTAGGTATAATAGAACAAGACAAAAAATGTATCTACAATCTGTTGCTTAAATGTATATAGATCAGCATAAACAACCACTAACAATCAGAGCAGAGAACTAAATTAGAAAATTACCTACTTATACATTGGCGGTTATAGACAATTATTATACAAAATAACTTGGACAATCATATAATTGTATGCTGGGTAATTGCTGGGTTAATTTGTCATCAAGAACCAAAGGTTTTGGAAACGAAAAAACTTAAAAAGACGCTTACCTACAAAAGGTCAGTATTGCGAATGCGGATACAGACAGGAAATAAATAATAATAGGTACTTGAATTCGAATAAGACTAAGAAGGAATTGTACAATAATAGGAAGCCTAATTTAGAACATAGCTGCATAGTAGGTACAGGTTCTGAAACTAAATGGGATCAGTGGCGCTGCAAGAGAATTAGCTGAACAAGTAAATTTATTCAAGCCTGAAATATGAATCTAGTGCTCAACTCTACAAGACTACGTACACCCTGTATTTCGTTTTCTGGCACATTAGGTAAAACGAAATACAGGGTGATTTTTTAATGACCAGCCAAATTTTCACAGGGTGTTCTACCCATGAATATGAACAACTTTCACTATGGGACCAACTTTGAAATCACGAACCCGCTGGTTTTTTTTTCGTGATTTCAAAGTTGGTCCCATAGTGAAAGTTGTTAATATTCATGGGTAGAACACCCTGTGAAAATTTGGCTGGTCATTAAAAAATCACCCTGTATAAAGGTACAGTCCGTGAGGTTTAAGCTGAACTTTGCATTTGTCTGAGTGCACATAGATAGTGTAGGTGTGACGTCCGGCATAGAGCGCGACGCGTTTTTATTTGGTTTAAAACCGGTTTATACTGCTTTTTGGCAATCGGCTTTTGTTATTTTAGTACGAGAGGCCATGACCAAAACCATGTCGCATCGTTGCAAAACGTAAAACGATAAGACTATTGAAGATTTTGTCTTACGTAAAACGATAAGACAAAAAATTTTGTCATGGGCTCTCTACCATTTTAATGATCACTCACACAAATGCAAAGCTCAGCTTACGCCTCGCGGAATTTACCTACAGGTTTGCTGAAGTGTAAAACACGATATCTGGAATCTGGACATAATGTCGCACAAAATATGTGACTCAATGTCAGATATGAAATGTTTGCGAAACAACATGTTTGATCGCTTACTAAGCTTCTAGAGGTCAACCTAGTCAAGGATGGTTGAAAGAAACTGAGCAAGTTTAGACTCAAGATGTGAAAAACCCGGATAAGATAACAGCCCCAAATTTTCCATTCACGATCACGAGTTATTATTTTGGGTTCAAACAAAGCCTTGAGTCGAGAGTGTCTTCGGCTCTTCTCTCTAGACGAATATCCGGCGTCCGCGTTGTTGCAGCGAAAACCCTGTATGGATACCTACGCTGGACCAGCGTGGCGCAGACGTCATTGTCCATTGTCATTGTTGAAACTACGTCGCGTTGTTGCGGCGTTACTGACGCGTTGTCGCGGGGTTTGCAAGCGTCTACGCACGAGCAATACGATGCGAAGGCAAAATATTGTCATGTCTCATTTGAGATACCTAGTATTTGCTGTGACAACAAGGTTACATGCTCTGTGGCAACAAGCTGCACATGTGAATGGAATGTTATGTGGTTAGATATGAACTAATTTTCTACACTCTTATATCCCTACAGTATATAACTTCTAATACCCCGACCCCGATCTTACATATCTGATCTACATTTTTAGTCAAATACTTAGCAGTATTATAATGTACCTTTACCGTTTTAATAGACTTTGTACCGTCATAGTTTAATGCGCACAGCCGTAGTTGTAACTGTGCTTGAAATGTTGCAAGAAAAGTACAGTCAACGTTATCGGCACAGCACTAGGTTTAGGTACGAAACCAGCACCACTTGGGGTCAGCGCACACCAAGAGCAGAGCATTTTCTGAGACCATCGAAAAATTAATCTTATGACAATTCTCGGCTCTTGGTTTGCGTTGACCATTACACTGTTAGACCGGTTTCGCACTACGTCCGATCCGAATCCGAATTCAAGATCCGAGTTAAATCCGAATTGGGAATGTTCTAAATTCGGACGGACAGAGTTCGGATCTAGTGCGCAGCCCTTCATACAAATAGTACTGCGGCTACTTCGGACCGATATTTCTCGGATTCGGATCGGACGTATACGGATCGGACGGTAGTTTATTGAGTAGATATTCCTTCATTTCCAGCCTTCCAGCCTATAGATTTTCACGAGTTTTTCTTGGAGCATTTCAAGTGTATTTTACGCCATTTGCAGTTTGATACGATTCTCACATTGTCAGAAAAAATAAATTCAAATAAACGGATTTTGTAAGTACCTACTAGGTACCTACTAGGTACTTACCTACTTGGTAACTGCTAGGTACTTACCTACTTATTCAAAATTATAAAAACATAAATTATAGCAAATTTTTATTTTTGACTAAGTAAATATTGGCGAAATTGTGATGGTAAATTGTGTGATAGATTATTTTTTAAAACGAAATTGTGGCCTAATTCTATCTTTTTTATGAAAATTTCATACGGTACAGTCGTCGACAAACGTTTAGAAATTAATTCACATTTCCTACATAATGACAGCATAATATAATTATGTAGCTTTTGCATCCTGTAGATTTTTACCTTACTGTGTCAAATCAGACAGCTAATCATAGATTTAGATAGCTCCGTAGAGTAATATGGACGGCGTTTGTTTACGACTGTAACATATTACTTCGTTATTGCGTATGCACATAAGTCGGCGTTCGCACGAGCGTAATAAAATCACGGCGGGATTTTATCGCGCACTGGTTTTTCAACTCTCGTTGTTGAGCCGAGCGTTGAGAATCCAACCTAACAAAAACAGAGTGCATCCCAGCGCGACGAAAAACACACTGTTGAATTTTCAACTCCCGGCGCTAAGCAGAGAGTTGAAAATCCAGTGCGCGATAAAATCCCGCCGCGATTTTATGACGCTCGTGCGAACGGGGTTTTATAAAAGGCTTTGTTGCCTCCGAATTTACATATTTTAAATATTTGTGATTTGAGAAGCCGAATCTCCCCACCATTTTGTATATCAATAGATAAAATGGAATGTTATCGAAGAATCACGTCTAGGCGAATTTCTATGTTTATCTATAAATGTTGAGCTGTATCGAACTATTAATAATTGAATGTATTTTATCAATAACTGTAGATTTGTTTATGGAAAATAAAAGTTTTGTAATCAGCGTTTTTCTTGTCTTGTTACTTCGACAACCCTACAACGATCTATAGACTAAGGGCCCACGGCGACATTTTGTAGCGATGCTGTCGCGCGTTTACGAAATGCGCGACTGCATCGGTACTAACGCGCGTTAGTCGCATTTGCATCGCGCTACAGATGCGATGCCAACGCGCTACTAACGCGCTACAGAAGCGATGCCAACGCGCTACTAACGCGCTACAGTATCGCGACTGTATCGATACAAACGCGCGACCGTGTCGGACGACATCGGGGAGAGAACAGAGGGAGGGTGGCGCGTGAGTGGAGAACCGAGCTTTCGTTGCCTACGCTTCGGCTGCTTACGTAAAAGCAGCACCAAAGACAACGTGACTAATGTTGCCCCAACGGAGTCCATCTTGCAACTGTAGCGATTGCAGGTATTTTTGTGCCGTTACTGAATCGCGTTTGCATCGCGACAGAAGCGCACCAGTGTCGCGTTTGCATCGCGACTGAATCTGGGCCCGTGGGCGAGGGCACACAGCTAGCGACCGCTTCGCGACTGTATCGATACGGACGCGCGACGACATCGCTACTGCATCGCAACAAAAAGACACAGTTCTGTATCTTGCGTTATTTTTTGTCTGATTGTCTGTTTGTCTGAATGTTAAGTATGTTCCAGCTTTGAGTATGTTATAATTCTGTGGTGTCAAAGTAAAAGGGGATAAGTCAATAAACACAACTTTTCACCAGGAGCAAATAAAGAAAACGCTCTTAACGTTAGAATACTAACTCGTTTTTCAAAATTAATGACTTATCCCCTTTTACCTTAACACCACAGAATTATACCGGAGTTATAACGCTTTTTAAAAGGGCGAAAAGCGTTATAACTCCGGTATAGGTACGTTGTGTGTAAATATTTATTAGTTAGCTGTAAGGTTCCAGCATCACGCTTATACTGCCCGGAAAGATTTTATAGGAATGATGACAACTAATTTTTTTAGTCCGTTATTTAGATTATTAAAAAATATTGGACACGTATTTTTTCTTTTTTTGCGTGATCAGAAGATTACGACGATACATTGAGTTAAAATATATCATGACGTCACGCCTAGCTAGATTTTATACGTAGAAGTGACCCATACATACGCAAAATACGCGCATTGTCGTGGAGTTGCGGATACCAGCCCGTATTACCTCACCTATACGTAGAAGTGACGTAGCGACTAGCGACTCCCCAACTTTAACGCGTGTTATCAGTCATTTTTTAATAATATGATAAAAAAAAATACGTGCCCAATATTTTTTTATTATCTGGCTGACGGACTAATTGGGTCAAAACCAAAATTTTGTACAATTTCATAACAATTTCATGTCCACCGACTTTTCCTTATTCCTCAAAAAATTCTGTAATGGTAATGCTATTTTAAAAAATGGATTTCATAGCGGAATACTACCTTAAATTCATATTTAATTTATTAGTTGGTGGTTCAGTTATACTTTACGAAATATTATGAAAATAATAAAACGGAATGGAAAATACCATATTATTCTCCCTCAAAAAGCCTGTGTCCAACTATCGATTTCAATGTTTGAAACCGCAAAAACTTCGAAAAGGGTTTTATTTATTCAACATAGTATCCAGCATAACGAAGTGTGCGTAAATCACTCAATATCTAGGCAACTTATATGTACTAACAATTATATGTAATAATTAAAAAAAAATAAAAACAATGCGTCTCAAAAAGAGTTCATTTATGTTATTCCTTTATGTAACGCGTTATTTTCCAATAAAATACTTTTTTTTAAACTTACTACTGGGAACATTGACGGAAATGTCACGCCATTTACACCACCAATTTCTGCGCGGCAGTCATAATCTTGTGTCAAGAAAGTCGAAAGGTGTTGTGCGTGTGGAGTGACAAATAAACATTTACTGGATTCTCTTGAAAATTCATAAAAAAATAACATGTAAGTATGTTTGAACTTAATCTTATTATCTGAAAACTATTTTGTTTGTGCTATTCAGTAGCTTAGGAGCTGTAATCATTAAGTGAATAGTGTGTCTTGAATTGAAATGAAACACTTCAAAAACATCGTCCATGTTTCCTTTATGTTACATTTTTATGTTACGTTATTTAAAAATTGCATTAAGGTGTATTCACAAACACAGGCATGTACTTTTTGTAAGAACGGTTAATAAATATTTTTATCTTTACAATATGTTTGGTTACCGGTTACCGATACTAACAACATTTATTTTATAATACTTAATGCATTTATTTTAAGAAAACCTCTGGCAAAGTGGCAACTAATGAAAACTTAGTGAAAATTAACTAAATAGGTACCTTTAAATTAAGGAGGATGCGCAGTGGTAGCCCAGGAATTTTTTTTTTTGGGTTTTTTGCAATTTGCAGGTCCGTGTCAGGTTGTGTCTTGATCAAAATATGATACGCGGCAATAAAACATAATTATGTATTTCCATAATTTTAACCATAAAAATCATCAATACATCTCTCTAAGTTAGATTTCGTGCAGATTCGTTAGATTTCGTTCGTTCGAGGAATCTGCACGGAATCAGTTAAGTTCATTAAGTAAAATTTGATTTTTATATAAAGATTTATATTCCCTACTTATGTTATCAATAATTGTTATGTTGTCATTATATTATTAGACTGACTCAAATACTTTTGGTTAAACATAATTTCACATGCAAAATTCAAGGGTTGTTTTTGCGAAAAAGTAAAAAATGTAAAAAAAAAGTTTTTTTTTGTGTAGTTTCGTGTTTTTGTATGTTTTTTGACTATTTTTTTATTTTATTTAGTTTTTCCATAGCCTCAACGTCTACCTTTACAATTAAGTCATTTGGACGTCTGTAGGTTTTTTAGATTCAAAGATATTAGCATTTTATTGCACATTCCCTAATGCAACCGTTAAAAATGGCCGCCATTAGCGGGGTGTTGGGTTAGGATTTTTTATAAAATTAGATTTGTCGATAAAAAATAGTATATAATATGCCCTTTTAGTATCGGTAACCGTAACCAAACACATTGTAAGTATATAAAACAAATTCGGTTCAGTTTCACATTTATAACTTAAGAACCGCTGGACCGATTGGATTTGTCTTGTTCGTCGGGTCAGCTAGTTTATCAGAAATATCGGATTTATCGAAACCTGCTAAACTCAAAGTGTTTGGTTTACAGATAATATAGTATGCCTTTATCGGTTGCAGAAAGGCAGAAAATGTATCTAGAGCGGCTAAAAAATAACGATCCCGAAAAATGGAATCGAATGCAGGAGAAAAATTTTGACCAGAGCAAAAAATTCTACAAAAAAAAATATAGTAGAGCTATCAGACAAAGAGAAAGAGACCAGACGAAAGTACTGGAGGAATTTAAAAAAAATACTGACAACAAGCAAGAAGTAGAAAGTGTGAACCTCGAAAAAATACCAAAGAAAATATCAGAAGAAATACAGAAAATTAACCAAAGAAAATGAAAAGATTAATCGGTACTACCATCGGTAGCCCGCCCACATTGAAGTGACTACCTGTTATTTTAAAATTAAGATCACGTAAAAACTTAGACCAAAAACTTAAATGTTTTTTTAACGGCATTGTAGTTATTCTTTTAGGCGTCGAAGTGAGACTTTTGTTATGTCAATCTTTCAGATTGTTACCTTTTTATCATGAATAAAAATAATTATAAAATACTTGACTGTTTTTCTCTTACATCATGAACACAGCCCTTATTTTCCTTTATGTTACTTTTATGTTATTGTGACATAAAAATAACACAAATGAAATGATCCAAAATTTTGGTTTTGACCCAATTACAATTTTACAAGTTTTTTTTTTACCCAGGAGTCATCCTTATTTTGCACAGATATTCTCTATATGTCTGGAGGAGCTCGTGGCTAAGTAATTACAGCCGCACGGGTCGATCCATCGGGTTAAGCTACGCTTGCCGGGGTTGGTCAGTGGATGGGTGACCATCTTTACATACCGAGACTCCTCCGTGCCTCGGAAAGCAAGTTAAGCCATTGCGCGTTGGTCCCGGATGTCATTCGTGGATCTTTGACAGTCGTTACGGGTCGTCAGAAGCCCGAAAGTCTGACAACCAGTCTTACCAAGGGGTATCGTATTACCCAGTTACTGTGTTGTGGAGGTCAGACAGGCAATCGCTCCATGTAAAATACTGGTATTCAGCTGCATCCGGACTGGAAGGCGACCCCAACATAGTTGGGAAAAGGCTAGGCTAGTCTGATGTAGGCTATACTTAACTTTTTTCGTACATATCGCAGTCGGGTTTTTTATTATTTTTTTATTACTATTTTACGCTTTTTAACAGCACGGTACGGCGAAATTAGCACATAGGTAGACCATGACCTGGGATAGCACATTGGACACTTACTTTTTATGCCGGTAGCGCGGTCTCGCGGGATAGTTGCCGACCTAAACTCTGGCGAAGCCAAGGACAAAAGCTAGTGTTAAATTAAAAATCAGTTGTTTTTCCATAATTTATTAAAAAAACCAATACTAAATTAACTACCTACCCTCTTAAAATTAAATAAATAGATATAGTAACAGTCCACACTACACTACAGTCTGATTTTTAATTCTACGGAATTCTGACAGCTGTAATTTTTTGACACTTCAGATATCCTAAACCTTTTCTGTCTTGTCCTTTTTATAGTTATATAAATGACTAGAATTTTTTGGATAAAAAGTAACAAAAAATATGAAAGAGAATAAGATCAAGTAAAATATATGACAATGTAAATATTGTTTGTTCTGTGCATTCAATACACACTAACAAAAATATTAATTTTATATGGCTAAATGGAAAAAAAGAGTGAAAGAACATATTTTTTAAATTTAAATAATTATTGCGGTAACATTATCACTAATATCACCATCGTTGTCTGTCTGTAGTTACAAGAAGCGAAGATTTTACAAACAAAAAGATATTAAGAGCGGTGTTGCATTTTTCATACGTAAATCGAGAACTTGGGAGATTTTGAAGTGATTTTGGTCACATAATTTATCTTTTTAGCTTCTTTTGACTTCAATCATCGTAATTATCATATATTTTTATTTAAAGTCTATTAAAAAAAACTTGTTCAAATTGAATTATTGACTACGAAAACAGTCGATTTCGAAGGCGCGATTTCCAGATGACGCGCGAAGGCTCAACTTTGAAGTAATCTTACACCAATTATTACTACTAATTAAGAAGGTAAAGTGGTATTCATTCGAAGAGGCATATCCTGAAATTTAAATTGCATTGAGAAAAGTTTGATTTTTAATTCATTAACTTGTATTTTAATCACGTCTAAGATAATCAAAAATCGAGAAATCGACTACAAAAAAACACGTCATTTCTCAGAATCTAAAAGTCATTTGGCAACACAAATCATTTTATACGTAAGAAGAAAGATTGTACTATATATGTGTAAAAAATAAAACATATCTGTCTTCAATCATTTACGAAAATAATTTTTTAAAGTGAGTATAAAATCGGGTGCATCGAACGGCCTAAGTCAGTCGCGCTCTGGCGCTCTTCGACGCAGGACCTACGTCGGTTGACCTCCCGCCGCCGCGCATGCGCTTTGCGTGATATATAGTCAATTGTAGTGCGGCTAAATATTTTTGATCCTTTCATTTAAGTAATATTTTAAGAAGCTAACGTGGTAGGCACACTTACTTTAGGAGAATTATGTTACAATTCTTGAATTATGTTGTATTACTTGTAATATTGATATTGTAATTACAATATCAATAATACAATATAATTTGGTCAAAATGTAAATCCAAGATGGTGGCTGCGAAAATTTTTAAATTTTTCGTCATGGGGATCGTTCCCATTGTTCTCGAGGATGCTAAAGCCGATAGTGACGTTAAAATGTAAATCCAAGATGGCGGCTGCGAACATTTTCAAATTTTTCATCATGGGTATCGTTTTCATGGTTCTTCTGGGTGCTAACGTCGATAGTATAGTCAAAATGTAAATCCAAGATGGCTACAAGAATTTTGGAGGATGAATATGGAGAAAAAATTTATATCAGATTTTTATTTCAAATCTCTACTGCCACAATCTCTATTGTGGATCCGTGACAAAGGAGACGGAAACCATGTCATATAAACTTGGGCCTGGGCCTGGGTTGTAAAAAAATGAAATTGGTGTCAATTTATAGCTACTATATTATCAAACCATCACTGAACATTTTGCGGATTTTCGCGGTCTGAGTTCCGAGTTAAAAGAGATGTAATAAAAGTGAGGTTACATAACGATCTACATATAGGTACTTAACAGCTGATTTTTGAAGTTCTTCAGCTCGACGACCACGTAAACTCCCACTTACACACTCACTTTGCCACAATTTACACAACGATCCATGGTGCCAATATGAAATCAGTAGGCTGGTCGTAATATACAAAATAACAAGTTCAAGTCCAAGGTTTATGCGGGGTTCTCCGTACCGTGTCCGGTGTGGTAGCAAGGTTCGTACAAGAAGCAAGATCAGAAGTCCGCAGAAAGAAAACAGGGGTCGAGGAAAACATCAATAAAACTATGGGAAATACACTCAAATCGCGACCGCACTAAACGATACGAAACGAGTGAGGCATAGATAAAGGCACTATATAAAGGTGTGTCCAAATATAGAGCGGCATTTGAGCGCGGCTGCCACGCGCGGCTAGCCGCGCTCTGATCGGACAAGGGCCGCGCGCGGCGGTGTTGAGCGTAATATATCTTCTCGTCTCACATCAGTGATGACCTCTGGCACTGAAACGTGCTCGCTCACAACATAATGGGTCTCAATCATAATCAGCCTATAATGTTCCCACTGCTGGGACACAGGGCTCCTCTCGGTGAGAGGGAGTGGGCCGTAATACACCACGAGGACCCAGTGCGGCTTGGTAGATGTCACATGTCTTCGAATTCTTGGTTCTAGGCGGTTTCCTCACGATATTTTCCTTCACTGATTTGAGAGTAGTGGTGATGAAATTATTTACACAAAGTGCCTGCCTGAGTTCGAAACCATGACCTACTCGTATGTCGGGATCGTTACCATTGGGCCACCATTGCATTGCTCTCTTGGGCCGCATAGTGCAGTCAATCATCCCTTCTAGGATGATTGACTTCACAATCAGCTTCATCCTCGAGAACTATGAAAACGACATCCATGACGAAAAATTTTAAAATTTTCACAGCCGCCATCTTGGATTTTAATTTTGACTTCACTATTGGCTATAGTCGAAATCGAAAACTATGAAAACGATACCTATACAAATCCTTATCACTTACCACTGACGTGCGACGTGTGGTCGACTGTATAGTCATTAGGTCGACTGGGCACGTACAATACCTGCCTAGGCTAATAAACATCATAAAACCAACCCCACACGAACGCAGCAGTACTATTATTTATTCTGTGGCAGCGGGGTGACCTACCTATTTGAAATTTGAAAACAGTAAACCAAACATTTGCGCATGAGGCGGCTTTATGTATTTATGTATTAGTGTTGGTTCAAATTCAACTGTTTTATGCACTTGATGCGGTTGGTAAACCTATGCCGCAAGAAAAATAAATAATTATAGCTAGCGCGTGGCGTCTTTATCTACATTAAAATAGGGCTTAAATTGAACTGTTTTACACAAAAAAACGATGATTTTGGACAAAAGATGGCTCCGCTGTTAACAAAATTTTATTCTGATTGTGTTCTCCCAGAAATTATAGATCCAAGGAAAAGTCAATCAATCCCCTTAGACAAATGAATAAAATAAATAATAAATAAATATCCTTGGACATTTCACACAACGCCATCTAGTCCCAAGCTAAGCAACCTAATGCTTGTGTTATGGTAACGAGATGGCTGATAAACTTCTTATATACATTTTTTTTTGTAAATACATACATGTTATAGATAGAAAAACACCCAGACTCGGAAACAAATAAGTACTTGTAGGTCGTACAAATATTTGTTCCGTGCGGGAATCGAACCCACAACATGCTGCGCAGCAGTCAATTGCTCAGCCACTGCGCCAACCGTGTCGTCAAATACAAATACTTTTATAAAACTTCAATTACTTATAAGTATACAAATACTTAAGCAAATAAGTAAAATGAGTTTATTTTTTTTAAGTACCTACATAATATTATTTTCTTCATCCATATTTGTATAAATTTAATTAAAATACACTAATAATGTATTGTGGACAGTCTTTTTATTTTCTCCGTAAACCTCTAGCTTTTACTTCAAAAAAATATAGGTACGCCATAGCTACGATCAAGATCGTTTAGTCGTCGCAGCATCGCAACTGTGTGCCGTACATGAGGAAAAACGCACACACGCGCACTCGCTACGCGGCGTCGAGCGTCAGATGTTTAAAATCCGAGCGCGAAAATATGCGACCACAGTCTTAAAAAAAGGTTTGTAACCTATGGATTAGTGGACAGGGATTCCTGTGAAAGAAAAATAATTACCTTACTAATTATTGTAAATTCAATAATGTGATAATAAAAAATCTGATTACCATTTTAAAATTATCACTCAATTTTTAAGTTTTAGTTTTTCTAATTGAAACCTTAAATTCAAGAAAGGTTTTTTTTTAATTTCGCTTAAATGCGTTCCGTTTTTAATAGGACCGCTTTATTACTGGGAACACTTCAGAAATGTCAGAATTCCGTCGAATTAAAAATCAGACTTGTAGAGTGCATTACAACAATACTTCTATGTAATGCAATCAAAAAATAATGTACGATCAAAATGCAGCATCTTTCAGTTTAGTTAGTGAGTGTTAGGTTATAAGTAGAAGTTATTCCTACAAAATATTGAATTCCTAACATTTCGTGTTACCTCCCTTCGTGGCAGACGACATGATGCATTCAGAAACTCAAGCTGCTCAAAATGCCATCGGTCTTGCGATAATTCACCAGCGAGCTCCTCGTGCCGGTGAGCCAACAAAACCGCGGTAAAGCTAGCAGGCTGTTGCTAGCCTAAGCGAAGCTGATTCAAAAAAATAAGAAGCTAGGTATATTCTAGTAAGTGCGGAAGCTGGCGAGGGTAGGGTATGTCTTGAGCCGCAGCAGCTCCAGCTCGGTCTGCAGCATCACGATGGTGGAGTGGTTGGCTTGCACCTCGCGGATCAGCCGGCTGCGCATCACGAGAGTCTCCATCCTAAGAGGAAATTATTTTCACTTTCAGATATATGTAGAGATCCCTGACTTGACTTGATGATTAAATACCTGGTCAGTTCTACCTTCAGATCGGTTCTGCTTTATGAACTGACCAAACACCGTATCATGTGTTGCTGTCAAGGCAAGACGTCAACATGTGGAAGTACCATAGTAGGTCTGATGACCTCTAACTATCTAACCCGCGAATACATTCGTGTAGATAATGCTTTGAAACGTCTAAAATTTCATAGTTTGACATTGAGTTATATAATCTACAGTTTTCTCCAGTTATACCTCCTTTTGAACACGCGTCGGATCCTGATGGGCTCCAGCGCATCCTCGTGGAGTTTCTTGTCAGATACCTTCACGTTTAGTGCCAGTATTAACTTCTCCGTTTTGCTGCGAGCTGCCTCGACTGCTAACAGTTTTAACTGAAAAAAGTTCCATACATAGGTATCAACTGACATCTCAGTAGTCAGGCCTTCTCTAGTACACAAGACAAAATGACACTTCTACTGTCATTTCTACTATCATTGCGCTATCAAATAGTACCATTTTTTAACGAAATGACAGATAAGAAGTGTCATTTTACTGCAGCTAATTAAAAGTCCAAGCGTAGTATGCCCTGCGTTGTAGGCTGTGCGTCGTCTGTCAGAGAATGAATGATAGATGCTCTGAAGATATCTCCAGGTCTTACCTCAAGATCCCCGCACCTATTTATCTGGTCGTTGAGTATCTTGTCGCCGCCCGCCTTGGACGCTTCGTTCTCCTTCTCCACGAGAGTGAAGTCTTGCTCGTCCGTGTAGCCAAGTTCTTTGTTCTTCAGGTACAGCTGCAGTTCTTTTGGGATCTGGTAAAGTACCGGTGCTTTACATGACACATGGTGCTTTAGAAGAGGACAGAGATGTGACAGAGTGACGCTCTCAATGACGTAGTTTTTTTTAAAGTCATGCGCATTATTAACAGGCCAATCTAAGAAACATCGACGTAAGTAATCCGGATGTACAGACGGCAGCAGTTCAAGCCACCCGAAACTGTCAAATTTTCTCAATCAACCTTGAACCTAATGCTTCAGCGATAAAGATGAAAATCTATTAAAGAAATTTGACAGATTGTAGTAACTTGATGTGCTGGCGTCTGTACCTAAGCATCGTAGCAGCTGGCGTTCTGTAGTTTCTGTCTATCTCCATGGGAAGAAGGCGTTATTTATGTGTATGTGTAATCCGAAAAAAATGTACAGATAGATATTTAAAAGTAGATTTGTCTTTTGGGAATATTCGTGTGTGTACCTAATGACAAACACATAATTTCGTTAAGATTACTGAAAACAAAGGCCTTGAGATTATTATATATTCGGAATGTCTAATGCACTGCTCTGTAGCCACCTTGAGCCTCCTGTAAGAGTACAGCTCCTGTTTCATGTGCCGCAGCTTCATCTTCATCTGCGAGTGCTCCCACTCCTTGGACAGGATGCCCTTGCGGAACTCCATCTGTTTGCGCATCATACGCAGCTTCATGGCGCCCACTTTCTGTTAATTTTGTAAGATTATTATATGAAACCGGTAAATAAAAACACCATTCGATGATCAAAAATATTAGAAAGCGAATTACTCGAAGAGCTAAAGGCTACATGAAAGCCAAGCTTGCTTTTGGCCTCAATATGAATTTAATATGAATGAATTGAAGTCGCTTTTCGTGTCTGATTGTGTGATCACGTTGGTTGTTCTTCTAAACTACGCAATGGATTTTGATCCGGATATCACCATCAGTTAAAGAATTCATTTCGGTCGGTTTTTGTGGTTTTTTTATCAACCTGTCCCACTGCTATGCTGGGCAAAGGTCTCCCCCATATAAACCACTGTTCGTTGTGTGTTGCCTTTTCCGGCCAGTCCCGTAAACGTAGATATCTAAGTCATCACGCCAGCGTTTCCTTGGCCTCCTTTTATATCATTATCATCATCATTTCAGCCGAAAGACCTCCCCCAAGCTCCGCCACTTCGACCAGTTCAGTGTTTCCCACGTCCAGTGGATTTCTGCGGCCTTCACAAGGTCACCGGTCCACCTTGTGGGAGGTCTTCCTTTCTTACCTTTCTTCCCTTTATATGACTGTGTATAATACATTAACATTAAACATAATGACATAAAATAAATAAATATAGATATTTTGACAAGTGGTAAAACCGTGCGAAGCAAGGGTGGGTAGCTTAGCTATAGTTTCCTTATAAAGTATGAATCGCGTTCGTGTTACCGTGGCTTAAAGAAACAAAAACAGCATGTTACCAGTATGAGATTGTTAATCTTCTCGATGTCATCTCTGGGGATGAGCGTGGCGTCGTCGAAGTCTTGCATGTGTCCCGTGGTCACGATCTCCACCTGCCCCGCTGGTAGCACCAGCTAGTCAAGTGTAGTCAAGTTACAACTTTTGTTTAGTATAAGTACCTACGATACTTAAAGATTACGACATTATTCATGGCCGGCGCCTGAAATATTAATGTTATTAATACATTTTGTGCGCCACAGACTCGATCGCATAAAAATTCTGTCGTCTGCGCTGCACCTTCTAGTTATTGTCCGTATTTAGTTGTAGTAAATATGTTATTAAATTCATGACACTTAATTTAATTGAGACATTTATTTTCATCACATTATAGAACCTTTAAGTATCACGTCCCAACAAAATTTCTATACTTGAGATACCAAATACCTGAACAGTTTTGTTTCTAGCTCCGAGTTCCACTACCTCCCGGTGGTGCACTAATTTGGCCTGGTAGGACGCGAGACATGTGCGCCGAGCCTGAATGGCCTTAGCCCATACGCCGTTGGCATGTTCCACGTACGCCAAGTCCTGGATCAGTGCTCTCATCTACGGAAAACGTTCATATAATCGTCATTCTCCTGCCTATCTCAATTTATTTGGAGACGGTTCAGAACGTCTTCTTCCATACATCTCTTTTAGCCGTCATCTCAGTACCTAGTCGACCCCTTTTAATTAACTGACTTATGTATATACTTTCACACATACAAGCCATCAATCGTTTTACTTTCACACACATAAGCTATCAATAGTTTCTTTGTTTCTTCTAGTCTTATAACTTTCATTCGTATTAAAAACATTCCTCATCAATGCGCATCACATGACCATATACAACTCCTCGGTCACCGGTCACTGGCACCACTTTCAGAGACGGATCTTTATTACTTACTTAATTAAAAAGTTATAGTAGTTAGTACCTACCTTAATCTCGTTCTCAATTTTGGTTCTTCTCAGCTTGCACATGGTGACCCACAAGTTTTCGTCCAACACTGCTGGCATATTGCTGATCAGGTCCAGCTGTTCCACTCTATATTATTGAAATTAAATTACTAAATGTAGTGGTTATATTCTCGTCTGGCAAACGGATGGCTGATTAGGCCGGAAGGTACAGCGTAAAGCCACATGGCGTGGTCAAGTGACCACTAGGCACATAATGGGCAGCACTCGCGCTGTGCAAATTCCCACGACCTTCACGAGCTGCAGGAGCTGTCGTTAGAGCGATGCTTGGGGGATGCTTAAGTTCAGCAGTGGACGTCTTTCAGCGAAATGAATCTAAAGTAAGTAGTACATCTTTTACTAAGTAAACATTTTATACTGCGAGATAATAATAAATTGACCATATTCAATCGACATGAAATATAGACGGGTTATATGAAAGTAACAACCTATTTAATTTAGTCGGATCATATTTTAACGACGCAAAGCGCTATCGTTTGTGTTTCTTGGTACCGGAACGCGTCCGTCGCAGGGATTGTAAACTATCAGGACGCCATTTTGAAATAAACGCGTCATTCGAGTTTCGAATGCGTACGAGTTACATGTCACTGATTCTGACACAGAAATGGAAACATCTGAATCTGATTCTGATTCTTAAATAATATATGTTAATTAATATTTGTTACTTAATAATTTATTAAATCTTAAACAAATTCATTTTTTTTGTTGGTCCAAATGTTGTGAACTCCTGAACACTTGTTTACAAAATTTATAGCTTCTCATGACGGTTACTTTAATGATGTTGGCTCACCCCTTGAAGTAGTCGATACAGTCCTGGTGCAGTAGCGGGGGGCGCACGCCGCTACCCACGGCGACCGCCAGCTCAAGCAGCACCATCGGGATCATCGTCACGCGCTGGTGCCACTTCGGGCGCTTCCTGACAACAACACAATTATGCATATCGCTTTTTCGGCTTTTCGGTTTCAATTTCCAAAGGATGTTTTAAAAATACAAATATTTTTTTCTTCTCGTATCACCATTCACCATTAATAAAAATAGCTCATGTACCTACTACTGTAGGATGAAACCAGTCCACCTGCCGGCAGATCCAGATCCAGACCAGTCAGCAGGATTAGGGAGGATGATTGGCCAGGGTGCGCCGGAACTAATAAACTGAACCGCAAAATATGCTCAAGAGTTGCTAAAATTGTGGTCCAGCACTGTAATGGGAGTTTCTTGTCCGTACTTCTCCATAATAACCTACCTTTTGCGCTTTGAAATAGGCAACTAGCTTCCATCTTTCTGATTGACTCCTTTGACAATTCAAAAGTTAAGTTAAATGGTTTAATTGAAATAATTGCTTTGGGTTTGAGTTGAGTAATACTTGAGATCTGCTTAACAAACCCTTAACTCAAAGTCAAACTTACTTGAAGAACTTAAAGGCCTGCTCAACGATGATCGGTGACATATCAGCAAAGTTGTTCTTGAAGGCCTTGTCCATCTGTCTGTCCTTGGCAATGAGGGTCTCGTACGCGCTCTGGCACTCCACGCCCTGTCCCTGTATCTCTAGGAACTCTGCATTCAACGCTTCTACCTGTCGCTCATAAAGAGCTATGTCGTTTCTGCAGAAATAGAAATAGATTTTAATTGAGAGACTCGTCCTGTAGACAATGTATGCAGGATGAAAAAAAAAACTGTTTTAGTAATTAGTAATAGTGCATGCTTTGATTTGTCAAAAACGTGAGACCATAACATTAAGCAATGGTATTTAAACACTGGAAAAACACGGTATCGCTGACACCAACCCAATTACCCAACAGGCTGACCCGAAAAACTTCACAGTAAACATTCAGATCTGCGATTACATCTACATGGTAAAGTGTTAAAGTGCTCAATCAAACCTTATTTCCTCTATTTCCTCCGACTTTTCAATTCGGTCCAGGTTAATTCTGCGCAAGCGCATAAGGTTAAGATTATCTTGCCCGATGATGGAGTCCACCCTAATCTTTAAAAGCCAGGTGTCTCTCACCTATAAAAATAACAAAAACTCTTGGAGCTGATAACCATGCCACCATCGGCGATTACTTCTGGACGTACGAGTAAAAGGCTATTCTCCAAAAAGAGACAGAGAGACAGCCTGAAATGATAGACATACACGGAGACAGATAGTAGAACGTTTAATTTAAAATGGCTCGCTCCACAACTTGCAGTTTATGCAGTTACTGTCACCGACAGACGCCAGACTACTCACAAATGCAGTGGAGTTATTAGGAATGCCATAATTTTATTTATTTTATAGTAGTTTATTTCCACAAAACGGCACGGGAGTGCATACTTCGAAGACAAACACCGGTGGAGTCTGTGCGCCATCTCCGACGAAGACACCATGGCTTGTCTGCCTGAATGGATAATAATGGATAAAGATTGCTTAATAAACTTATTGAATAGCATTCAGAAAGCAGCAGTACTAATGGCTGGATGGTTACTTCATAATATCGGCTGGATGGTGTCTAGTGTCTACTTCAAACATAAAGTTCGTTAGGGATAATATACGAAAGAAATTTACAAAACAATTTTTAACTAAATTAGTTTTATAAAGCGTTTTGGTTTTATATGATAAGCGGGTTAGTGTTTTGTTCATAATTTTATAAATTAGAGCAATCAATTCTTGATTTTCTGATAGGGTTACATTATCAGGTTGATTAATAGTCTAATTTCTCTGGAGACGCAGATCCGTCTTACCTTCTGGTTGAACTTGACGATGCCTTCGTTGAGCACCAGCGACAGCTTGGCGTACTCCGCATGAAGCATCTTACGGTACTTGTCCCGCTCCTCATTGCGGAACTGAACCTTCGCTTCGTAGTCGAACACATTCCGAAGATCTTCCTCATTGAAGTTCTCTGGGTCTTTTTCCAACTGAATGTGCACAAAACGGTTCTATATCTAATAAGGTTCTGGATCTAATTGAATATGACGAAATAGAGAACTAAGATTAAATTTTGATTTGACAGGATTTTGACGTCTTCGTTCACATGCAGTGGCCAATCCACATACATTTAGATTCATGTCAGCCTGTTTATGATGAATAATGTCTGTATAGACACTTTGTGAAACCAAATGTTTGTGATTGGTCCGGCAATAATTGGATGCTTGATTGACATTCCTACAAAGAATGGAAGCATCCTTTATGGGTTGTATACTCCGAACTCCGTCGTCGTCGTCATCGTCGTCGTGTGTATACTCCGTATAGGTACCGCTTTTACTGATATACCAATGCACTCTGATTCCTTTGTTATGGGATCAAAGTCGAGCAGGTTTCTAACAAAAATAAATAAATAAAAGTAAAAAACCATGTCTATGAAACTTAGTGGCAAACCTAGTATACGGATCACACAAAAGATATTTGACTGCAGATTTTACCGATCAGAATAAAATTAATCTACGTAAATAGGTAGTAGTGTTACCACACCATGCACTGCGGTACAGGAATGGGCTTCTTGATCTCCTCGTGCCACAGCTTCTCAAGCACACCATCCATCATTTCAATGAGCGCTCTCTCGCGAAAGTCGTCCTTCGGGCCTGGATCCGGCGGGATGATCACGATCTGACTCGGGCTTATGTAAGGCTCAATCGAACACTGCGTAAGGAATGTTAACACTAGATTAAAGACATGTTGCCCTCTTTTAGGTTGATTGATTGGTAGGAAATTAGTAATTCGTATGCATGCAGATTATTTCTCGTAGAGGAGCTCGTGGCTAAGTAATTACGGCCGCACGGGTTGATCCATCAGGTTAAGCTACGCTTGCCGGGATTGGTCCGTGGATGGGTGGCCATCTTTACATACTGAGACTCCTCCGTGCCTCGGAAAGCACGTTAAGCCGTTGGCCCCTACTGTCATTCGTGGACGGGTGGACCTTTGACAGTCGTTAAGGGTCGTCAGAAGCCCGAAAGTCTGACAACGTCTTACCAAAGGGTATCGTATTACCCAGTTACTGGGTTGTGGAGGTCAGATAGGTAGTCGCTCCATGTAAAATACTGGTATTCAGCTGCATCTGGTTAGACTGGAAGCCGACCCCAACCTAGTTGGGAAAAGGCTATGCAGATTGTATGCATCTAGATGTTATAACCTAGATTTAAAAAAAAGTTAATGTAAACGTAGCATCATACTGCATTTAGGGTGCGTGGGTGCGGTGGGTCCACTGACGCAGAGCTGGGCGGAGCGGAGCAGAGACGTGCAGGAATCACAATGGTTGAAATCACAGAACAGATAAAGAGGTCGTTTAACTGTTCTGTGGTTGAAATCCTCATCGCGTCTCTCGTCTCGTCTGTGATTGGACGATTCCTGCATGACTCCGCTCCGCTCCGTTCAGCTCCACGCGTCAGTGGAAACGCACCCTTAGCCGATAGAATTCACTGCTAGGACTCAGGCCTCATCTCTGTGACAGGGAGCGAACCCCAACCCCACACGAACCTAGTTTGGGTTGGTGGATGTCATAAAGACTTGCAACAATAAAATGGGGTTTCTTAAAGACTGACACATTAAAAATAACACCTCTACAGCATTTTCAATAGAACAGAACACTCTTTATTATGCAGCAGCAGGTCAAGTTAGGTAGGTACTACAAACTGTAAAATTTTCTCATTCGATTTTGAACTTAACCATCAACATTGTAAAGTGCAAAATAATTTGGAGAAATTTGACAGTTTGATATAACCTGTTTGTGCTGTTGTCTGTACATATAAATTACAGATCACCTTTTTGGATAAATATGGCATTCTTTAGATCATGTCCCCTCATCATCATCATCATCATCATCATCATCATAATGTGTCATGTGTTAAGCCGTAGACGTTGGTAAGGCTAGGTTATTAAATTATTAGCAAAGTAAGTCTTCGAAGAAGGAAGGTAAGTCTTGTCTTAGGAAGGTTAAGTCTTCGAAGATTATGCCTACCTCCTCAGGCTCTACTTTGACAAGCTTCTCCACATATTCTTCTTGCCTCCACTGAGGATTAGTGATCACTATTTTCAGATGATGGAAGCTGCCCCGCAGGTCAGACAATTTGTTCAGTTCTAAAAAGTAAAAATAGACATTACATTTTTCTTTCTTTAATGATTAAAGTAGTGTTCATTGGCACAGTCAAAATTAATTTAAAAATAATTATATCGACTTCAAAAAGAAATGAACTCAAAATTATGAAAATACCATTAATTTCGGAAGTCGGTATCTTGGGTTTTTGAGCGTGGCAAAAAGCCAGCGACTTCCAAAATTAAATTTATTTCATAATTTTGAGTTAGGTAACATTTTTGCCTCTGAAGTGATATTATATGTATCCAACAGCTTATTAAACGCATGAAATAAAATAAATAACCTTCAATGATGAAGCGTAATCTGTCGTTCCTCTCAGAAACGAGGCCCACCTCCCGCTTCTTCGCGACAAACAGCTCGTCAAACTGTTTGTTGAACCAGAAACGCATGTTCTGGGTATTCAGCTGCAAAAAGAAACCGGTTAGAAGCGTCAGGCCTGTTAATAGTAACCATTACCAGTAACTATAGACAGAATACTCTTTATTATGCACACCATAAAAATTACAGAATAAATGTTGAAATTTTACATAGGGTGACACAATGGGCGGTCTTATCGCTAAAAGCGATCTTTTACAGACAACCTCTAACAAACCAATAAGCTGCAGTAACTATGCCATTAATTGGACATAAATTCAGATTCCGTGCTTTCGGGCCTTTTACTAACATTGTCCATGTTGCTAGAAGGCCCAAATGCACGGCATGCAAGGGCCAGGGGCGTCGTTACATTATGATAAAGTTTTGTTTGTGGCGGCATCTACAACGCCACATGCGAACTACGCGCCTGACGCCACACAAATCCTGCATCGCGCAAGCAGAGTTTACCACGCGACTGGCATATTTATACAACACATCTCGACATCGACCGTCGTCGGTAGAGTTACCCATCAGGGGTCTAATCCCTAAGCATGAAGGCCGTATTTTCGGCCTTCGTTACGGGCGTTACCTACTCCGTATCACCTACGGATTGATGATTGGTTCGGGGCCCGAACGAATGACAACACAATTAGACAGTCCAAATGTGTTTTTGCCCGTCCGAATAATTTAACTTTTACACTTGTTTTGATGGACCGTTATGTCAGACGGACTGACTGACGGACGGACGCACTTAGGGAGTAGAGGCTCAGACACAAGCACAGCACCCCCGGTATATTAATCTATGCAGCACCCGTCTGGTCGGAGGATCATCCCTTTTCTATGAAGGATGAGTGAACTTTACACCCTGTTTCTCAAACCTCTATGTTTATTAACATGACCTTAAAAACTTCAAACCTTCAAGAACCTTAGATACTTACTTTGACAATATCGTAGAGCCAATTCATCTGCAGGAAGCTAAACGCCTCCATCTGCGGGATCATGTACTTGGGGATGGTGACGAAGCGGTGCGCGTTGGAGCCCGCCAGCACGTAAGGCTCTGCCAGCACGGCCGCCGACTCCTCGTAGTTCTCCCCCTGCATGCTGCGCCGCGGCTCGCGGATGGAGCCACCCGGCGGCGACGCCGGCTCCGCGCCGCTGCCTGACCTGCGCAGTAATCGCGTGACGCACTAACAATAATTCTTAGTGCGTGCAACAGCTTCTGAGAGTCGAGAAGTTTTAGTCGCGTCACAAAACTAACTTTAAATCTTTTGTGGTGCGCGTTCCGACTCATCACCTGGAGACCTTCATGAAGGAAGAATTTTGGCCGGAGGGTGCCGTGTATCGGCGTTTTCGCGGAAGGCTACATGACACCTCGACTCAGCGCAATACGTCGCCGACCCAACGTATTATTACTTAGTTACAGTGCCTAATGTTTTTATATTATTCATTTATTATTTTGTAATAGTAATTTATAACACATTTGCTCGTAAAGGGTCTCTTATTTCACCAATTTCAATATCGTAATGTATGTCATTACGTACTTGTGCGTTATCGTAAAGTAAAACGCACGAGTTTCTTTTTAATAAGGTAACACGTACGGTTTATCATGATGCTCCGTCTAAAAAGAACGGTACTTTTTTAAATCTTAGCAAAGAGTTTTTATGTCAGAAAAGTGGTCAACATTTTATGAATAAAATTAACTTTGGGATAAAATAAAATTAAAGAATTAAATATTAAACATTTAATTCTTTAGTTTAATTAATTTTGACAATAAATTACAGCAATTTATCTGTAACAAAAAAAAAAAAAAATATTAATTTACTTTAATACTGGCTGTTTTTGTGCCTTTGCCTTAAAAAAAAGGCGCTGATGCGTACGCATCGCTAATTTGTGAACAAGTAAAAATTATTCCGCGCGCTTTTTCTTTTCGCTGTATTGTTTTTATATGAAAATGTCGTCAAGTAATGATGAATTTATTCATTCGACACCGCCAGAAGTCTCAGACGTAGCGAAAAAGGCTACTCTAAGCCTCTTGCCCGAAAAATCGACCGATAGATACTTACAAGCGTATCAAAATTTCATCGTATGGAAAACAAGCAAAGATGCAAATTCATTTTCAGAAAGTGTGTTTTTAACGATTTATTCGTTTAAGAAAGTCCGAGTTTTATTTATTTCCTCGCAAATATGTTATAAAACGTCATAAGACATACGTGCGCGTTGATAATTACAGCCTCTGCTTTCTTGTAGCCCTCGCCTACGGCTCGGGCTAGCAATAGCGCCTTGGCTGTAATTTTCAACTTACCGCACTTATATCATAATGTACTATTGCATATTTTATCTATGGGCCTTCGTTGCCTGACAGTAAAGGAATTATTATTATTTACTATTATGTTGCATACAAGATTGAAGACTAGCGACTTCAGAAGCTGTTAAGTTTTTTTTTATGAAAGTTATTTTATTCGTTTTAGGTTTTTGAAGTCGGTTTTTACTTTTTTTAAAGTAGGTAAATTTATTTTTCCATTTTTAGTTGACGAGCGAAAGAAAATCATCAAAATTCGCTTAGAAGGTGGAGATACTACATTTAAATTATGCATCTAACTTCATACATAAGAATAATTACCTAATACTGAAAACTTCCGGAAAGTATGTAGATCACGTTAGTGAAAGAATCATCAAAATTGGTTCATTAGTTTTTGAGAAAATCGCGGACATACAGACATACATTAGTTACATACATACAATACATACCTACGGGTCGAATACAAAGGTGGTTCCTTTTTTGAAGTTGGTTAAAAATAAGTACCTAAAGAACCAATACCAACCAGCAAAAAGACAGCCTTGGAAAAGTCTTTTCATGTCTTGTGAGTGTTTCACCCAGGGTCGGAACAGTACTGCTATTGGAGTGACTTCATTTAGCTGTAAATAATTAAGTAAGATCTAGAATACCAACCGCTGCAGAGCGGCAGCATCGGACGCGGCTGTAAGCGGGTCATCCTCAGAGTGTTCCAGCCAGGGACGGAACAGGTCGTGGTCGTTCTCCATCTCGATACTGCGCAGGGCTTCGACCTGCTGCAGTTCGGGCCACGTGGTGCGTTGCGAGGGCAGTGTTGGGAAGTTTTCCACCTAAAGAACAACACACTTTCTTGGACCTGGTCTTGGATCCCGCGAACTTAGTGGTACCTACCTACATCTGAGCTATGAAAACCTTTAACCATACTTGTGCTTGAGTCCATAATGTACCATCCATGAGATCAAAGACAAAGTCTATGGAGCTATTCGAGCAATTTATTTTCCTAGCTTGCAGACAACGGGAACGTAAATGTGACAGTGCTAAGCTGTACAAAGCGATTCAAATAAGAATAGGAACGTCAATGACCTCTATCTGTCAAATGTTGATTGAAAAGTACGGTTTGCAAAGAAAACTTATTTGCGTTAAATATAGTTAAATCAAAGTGAAAAAAGACATCAGACACAATTTTTTATTAATCGTAAGTAATTAGTTTTTAAAAAATTACATTTCTTTGATATTTTCATTGTTGGCAACAATTTTTTTCATATTTTTCAAATTCTTCGTTCATGATTCGTTAAATACTTAAATGCCGATAGTTAAAAAATATCTTGTTTTGCTCACCCTACCCAATTTATTCGATTTGACAGCTATGACGTCACAACATGGCGCTAAGTCGATTCTATTCTTATTTGAAACGACTGTACCTACACAAGTTTTCTGGTAGATCGTCGCATCATTTAGGAGTGGAAGAAAGCTAGACTTTATTTAAGACTGTGGTCGCATATTTTCGCGCTCGGATTTTAAACATCTGACGCTCGACGCCGCGTAGCGAGTGCGCGTGTGTGCGTTTTTCCTCATGTACGGCACACAGTTGCGATGCTGCGACGACTAAACGATCTTGATCGTAGCTATGGCGTACCTATATTTTTTTGAAGTAAAAGCTAGAGGTTTACGGAGAAAATAAAAAGACTGTCCACAATACATTATTAGTGTATTTTAATTAAATTTATACAAATATGGATGAAGAAAATAATATTATGTAGGTACTTAAAAAAAATAAACTCATTTTACTTATTTGCTTAAGTATTTGTATACTTATAAGTAATTGAAGTTTTATAAAAGTATTTGTATTTGACGACACGGTTGGCGCAGTGGCTGAGCAATTGACTGCTGCGCAGCATGTTGTGGGTTCGATTCCCGCACGGAACAAATATTTGTACGACCTACAAGTACTTATTTGTTTCCGAGTCTGGGTGTTTTTCTATCTATAATATGTATGTATTTACAAAAAAAAATGTATATAAGAAGTTTATCAGCCATCTCGTTACCATAACACAAGCATTAGGTTGCTTAGCTTGGGACTAGATGGCGTTGTGTGAAATGTCCAAGGATATTTATTTATTATTTATTTTATTCATTTGTCTAAGGGGATTGATTGACTTTTCCTTGGATCTATAATTTCTGGGAGAACACAATCAGAATAAAATTTTGTTAACAGCGGAGCCATCTTTTGTCCAAAATCATCGTTTTTTTGTGTAAAACAGTTCAATTTAAGCCCTATTTTAATGTAGATAAAGACGCCACGCGCTAGCTATAATTATTTATTTTTCTTGCGGCATAGGTTTACCAACCGCATCAAGTGCATAAAACAGTTGAATTTGAACCAACACTAATACATAAATACATAAAGCCGCCTCATGCGCAAATGTTTGGTTTACTGTTTTCAAATTTCAAATAGGTAGGTCACCCCGCTGCCACAGAATAAATAATAGTACTGCTGCGTTCGTGTGGGGTTGGTTTTATAATGTTTATTAGCCTAGGCAGGTATTGTACGTGCCCAGTCGACCTAATGACTATACAGTCGACCACACGTCGCACGTCAGTGGTAAGTGATAAGGATTTGTATAGGTATCGTTTTCATAGTTTTCGATTTCGACTATAGCCAATAGTGAAGCCAAAATTAAAATCCAAGATGGCGGCTGCGAAAATTTTAAAATTTTTCGTCATGGATGTCGTTTTCATAGTTCTCGAGGATGAAGCTGATAGTGAAGTCAATCATCCCAGAAGGGATGATTGACTGCACTATGCGGCCCAAGAGAGCAATGCAATGGTGGCCCAATGGTAACGATCCCGACATACGAGTAGGTCATGGTTTCGAACTCAGGCAGGCACTTTGTGTAAATAATTTCATCACCACTACTCTCAAATCAGTGAAGGAAAATATCGTGAGGAAACCGCCTAGAACCAAGAATTCGAAGACATGTGACATCTACCAAGCCGCACTGGGTCCTCGTGGTGTATTACGGCCCACTCCCTCTCACCGAGAGGAGCCCTGTGTCCCAGCAGTGGGAACATTATAGGCTGATTATGATTGAGACCCATTATGTTGTGAGCGAGCACGTTTCAGTGCCAGAGGTCATCACTGATGTGAGACGAGAAGATATATTACGCTCAACACCGCCGCGCGCGGCCCTTGTCCTTTCAGAGCGCGGCTAGCCGCGCATGGCAGCCGCGCTCAAATGCCGCTCTATATTTGGACACACCTTTATATAGTGCCTTTATCTATGCCTCACTCGTTTCGTATCGTTTAGTGCGGTCGCGATTGAGTGTATTTCCCATAGTTTTATTGATGTTTTCCTCGACCCCTGTTTTCTTTCTGCGGACTTCTGATCTTGTTTCTTGTACGAACCTTGCTACCACACCGGACACGGTACGGAGAACCCCGCATAAACGTTGGACTTGAACTTGTTATTTTGTATATTACGACCAGCCTACTGATTTCATATTGGCACCATGGATCGTTGTGTAAATTGTGGCAAAGTGAGTGTGTGAGTGGGAGTTTACGTGGTCGTCGAGCTGAAGAACTTCAAAAATCAGCTGTTAAGTACCTATAATGTAGATCGTTATGTAACCTCACTTTTATTACATCTCTTTTAACTCGGAACTTGACCGCGAAAATCCGCAAAATGTTCAGTGATGGTTTGATAATATAGTAGCTATAAATTGACACCAATTTCATTTTTTTACAACCCAGGCCCAGGCCCAAGTTTATATGACATGGTTTCCGTCTCCTTTGTCACGGATCCACAATAGAGATTGTGGCAGTAGAGATTTCAAATAAAAATCTGATATAAATTTTTTCTCCATATTCATCCTCCAAAATTCTTGTAGCCATCTTGGATTTACATTTTGACTACACTATCGACGTTAGCACCCAGAAGAACCATGAAAACGATACCCATGATGAAAAATTTGAAAATGTTCGCAGCCGCCATCTTGGATTTACATTTTAACGTCACTATCGGCTTTAGCATCCTCGAGAACAATGGGAACGATCCCCATGACGAAAAATTTAAAAATTTTCGCAGCCACCATCTTGGATTTACATTTTGACCAAATTATATTGTATTATTGATATTGTAATTACAATATCAATATTACAAGTAATACAACATAATTCAAGAATTGTAACATAATTCTCCTAAAGTAAGTGTGCCTACCACGTTAGCTTCTTAAAATATTACTTAAATGAAAGGATCAAAAATATTTAGTCGCACTACAATTGACTATATATCACGCGAGGCGCATGCGCGGCGGCGGGAGGTCAACCGACGTAGGTCCTGCGTCGAAGAGCGCCAGAGCGCGACTGACTTAGGCCGTTCGATGCACCCGATTTTATACTCACTTTAAAAAATTATTTTCGTAAATGATTGAAGACAGATATGTTTTATTTTTTACACATATATAGTACAATCTTTCTTCTTACGTATAAAATGATTTGTGTTGCCAAATGACTTTTAGATTCTGAGAAATGACGTGTTTTTTTGTAGTCGATTTCTCGATTTTTGATTATCTTAGACGTGATTAAAATACAAGTTAATGAATTAAAAATCAAATTTTTCTCAATGCAATTTAAATTTCAGGATATGCCTCTTCGAATGAATACCACTTTACCTTCTTAATTAGTAGTAATAATTGGTGTAAGATTACTTCAAAGTTGAGCCTTCGCGCGTCATCTGGAAATCGTGCCTTCGAAATCGACTGTTTTCGTAGTCAATAATTCAATTTGAACAAGTTTTTTTTAATAGACTTTAAATAAAAATATATGATAATTACGATGATTGAAGTCAAAAGAAGCTAAAAAAATAAATTATGTGACCAAAATCACTTCAAAATCTCCCAAGTTCTCGATTTACGTATGAAAAATGCAACAACGCTCTTAATAGTAATATTGTAATGATTACATGATAGTGGCTGTGGATGGCGAAGAGCTTGATCCTCGGTGAAAGCATGGTGTCCCAACATGTCTTCTTGATCCACGCGGTCACCTTGTCCTGTGCGCGGATGCGGGCTTCTGTAGTCAAACGAATCTCCTCACGTTCCTTCTCGGCCTGGTGGGTTAAACATTGGTGGTTACATAAACAGACAATTATAGATAAGCCTTCAGCGAATACTATATGAGATATCGATAGTCTTTGACACTCACTTGTAATCTGACAGATAGTATCTAATGAAGTTGGGTAAAGGTGGGTCCATGGTCCCATGGACTAGAAAAAAAATTCTTTTTTTTCTAGTCCGTGGAGACATTACCTACAATGACTTACATCATGCTAATTTTATCGTGAATGTTCTATTTGCTGCAATCTCTGTAGGTACCTACTTGTGATACCTACCTACCTACTGTTTTCGCCTTCCAGTGACATCATATATCGACAAAACCTTCTAACTTTTCCACTTTTACGTGGCATCTAATTTGTGGAAACTGCTCTGCACTGCTCTATACGCTACGCTAACTGAAGAATAAATAAATAAAATAAATAATGTTACCGCTTTGAGTCTCTCCTTCTTGGCTTCTTGATGCAGGTTGAATTCTGACAGCGAGAGCTGATGCAGCGGCCGCTCGTTAATGTTCTCCTCCAGCAGTTCGACTAGCTTCGCCTGTAGCGTCGCGAACACCTTGAGCACCTCCTCCCGTTGGTGCCTGTACTGTTTAGCTTCCTCGGACACCCTCTTGTCTTCTTGTACTTCTAGATAGTTCTCTGGGGAAAAAAAACATCAATCATTAAGTAATACCATTAAGTAAATCGTCATCGTCATCGAGAATAAGATGAAGGTACAGTAGTACCCAACTGATATGCCTTATCGATGTACCTGCGCAGAAGATGAATTTTCAAAGCGCGGGAAATGCTATTGACCAATCGGCACGCTCCACGCACCGCGCTTCTTTTTCCTGTACCGCTATTGGTCGGCAGCTGCCGCCATGAAAGCGCGCCGCGTGGCATGTTAGTCAGACGCCATACTTGCGAGTGAGACGGAACTAACAGCTGCAGTGTATTATGAACCTTATAGTAGTGATCTAAGGTTGATTCTAAGTTTTAAGCATTCTTTCGTTAATCTTCGGGGCCATACTATCTTTTCTGTGCGAACGAACATTCACGACGCGCCTTATCAGTTGGACCTACCACTACAACAACCACAGAGCATGTAACTTTGCAACAACAACGTAAGCAAAGCACTTACTATCAGTCATGTGTATGATGTCCATCACGTTAATGTCAGCTTCTTCGTCGACGGTGTAGAGCTCCTTGCTGGGCGGGTGATGCACGAGCTTGCCCAGCGGGTAGTGGCTCTCGCGTAGGAAGACGCAGGCCAGCGTCTTGTCTGCGCCGAGGTGCACCACGTACCGGGCGGACGCGTCGGTCTGCGCGCTCACGATGCCGCCCTCGTAGCGGTGCGTCATGGTCAGCTTCAGCTCTGGAAAAGAGGGTTGAGAAACTAAAAAAAAAATGGTTTTTGTAGAGAAGACAAAACACAAATAATAAATGGGGACACCTTTGCCCAGCGTAGGACATTAAAAGTTTAGTACCTACTTATAAAAAAATTACTGTAAAAAAAACTAAAAAATGACATGCTGACTTACCGTATTTTTGAGGACAATCAGGCGTCCTCAGAACGACGGTGCCGTCAAAGCCAAAGGTCAACAGCGCATTTTCGCTTCTGAAACCATCGAACTGTTTGATCTCGTGCCCCGAGTCGATGATGGGGCCCATCTTCACAGATACGGTCGTCCCTTTCTGAATACAAATAATTTATGATTAGTGTACGGGCATAATGCTGACTTAATTTCTTCTAAGTTTATTAAAAAAAAGAAATGCAATTGAAAAAGTCATCCGCCCAAGTGATTAACCAATTGAAAATTCAATCAATCGTTGTCAACATCCCAGAATAGCCCAAACAGTACAGGACGAAGTGCAACTCGATGCCAAAATAAAAGTAAGTAAGTGATGAAACAAATCATTTGACCTGCTTTAAACCATCACTTTTGCACCTCCTAACATTTCTCGACGGCACAAAAACTCGTACAAGTGTCTTACTTCTCCGCTTAGCTTGAGGATATGCATCTGTTTGCTGAGGTGCGGGAGGGCGAGGATGGTGTCCTTGGTGCTGAGCGGCAACAGTCTAGTGTACGGCCCTTGCATCTTGCCCGCGAACTTGTTGTCTTTGCCCGTCTCTGCGTTCACGCAGATAATGCGCTCGCCTGTAGAACAAAGTTGAATTTAGAACGAGGTTCACTCGGGCGCTGTGATATGGCATAATTAAGTATTGTAGAAAAATATACACAAAAGGAGTGACAGACACGATGCTCTACAAGCCAAACTTTTTTCTAAAACACGTCCCATTTAGGGCAGCGCAGCGGCAGCATACTGTTTTGTTTATAAAACCGCCCTTACAAAAAAACGTTTGAAATACAGTGAATTCCAATAGATTGGATGCAAACATAGATATAAGAAGGAGATGTGCCCAGTACGTTAAAATGTATCGGCACCCTGTGTCTCCACTTTGTCCCTTTGTCACTTTCATGATTTTAAAGACAAATACGGTAAAATACTTGTAAGTACTTACTTACATATGGAAAGTGATTCCATGATTTACATAGTTCTTGTTTTGGCTTTTTACAAGAAACCATTGAACAAAACGGCATTCTTATAAATTGTCACTGTCACAGTTGAAAGCGCACTAGTTCGCCAAGACTGCCATTTGACTATGAACGGCTCATAACCACCTTCCGCAATCCAATCCCACCCAGCTGAATTTTTAAGGTCGTTGCGGTCTGTCTAGCTAGAGAGTGTCCTACGCTGGCAACTGTGCAAATACTTAAGTGTGAATAAGCCCGGTTCCACTACTCCTAAACTAAACTCCTTACCAACTCCTTTTAAGAATTCTTCAGTAACCTGAAGAATTCTAATAGATTAAACTCTCAATAGCTATTGATTCGATAAAATTATCTATTCAAGCGAATTCCTTCCTTAAGCTCGGTTTTTGAGGTCCTCGGTAGTTCATTCGACTTGTAAGCTAAATTCTTCCTTAGCGTATAGTTCAGAATTGGGGTTCCTCCCGCTGGTTAATTAATACTCCGTGTTTAACACTATTAACTACTGGGAATGATGCGTTCTACAGGGACTTTCAAGAACAGTTATATTTTTTATTTCTTTTTTCTTTTCTTTAACCTGGCTCCTGAACTATTCGCGAGACGAGGGTAATAACTATTGGGAAAAAAATGTCGCGTTCATCAACACTGTTAACCAGTAGATCGCATCATTCCCAGTTGTTAATAGTGTTAACCACGTAGTAATAACCAGCGGGAAGTACCCGTTCAGAAACACGATATCGAACGAATATCACTATCGAGTGGATAATCTCCGTGTAATACTTCAGAATCCGAGCATATAAGTTAATGCATGGAGTGTTACCAATGTTATACTTCTCAGAGAAGAGCACGAGACTGAAGCACCGCATGTCTTTGCCGACCATCATGAGGAAGCAGTCGGCCAAGCCTCGGCCGAGCTCAGAGTACCGGATCAGAGTTAGTTGGTAGTGTTCGCTCACCTGGATCAAACGGACGCAATCTAAGTGTAAATGTGTACAACGGTACAAGGAACTAACGCCGCCATTTTGTTAGGGTTCCGTACCCGAAGGGTCCAAACGGAGCCCTATTGCTGTCACTTACGTGTCCGTCTGTCCGTCACCGTCGTCTGTCACACAGGTTTTTACAAAAAACGGTTGGAGCTACATCCTTCAAATTTTCACAGTAGGTATATAAGAATCTAGTCATACGAATATCCGAACTACGCATCACAATGACATGACGTCACAAAATTCTGTATCGCGCAATTAGAGTTGACCGCGCGACTAGCATATACAGGGTGTCCCGTAAATAATGGATCAAACGTAACGGGTAGGTAGCTTACCTAATTTCCAACAACTAATTTGAATATTTAAAAAAAAACCGTTACAGTAACCAGGATATTAATTTTTTTTCGAATTTTACGATTTTGTCTTCCAGAATTAAGCTTTTTTAATGCTGTCGCTGCAAATGATGACATTTTTAGGTATGATTTTTATTTAACATTTCTGAATAGCTTACTAATGTTATAAGATACCATTTTTTTGAATACCGTTTTATTTGCCTTAGAAAAAAAATCTTGAGTTGAAAAGTTTTTTCTTTACGATGTTAGGACCAAAATTGAAAAAATTCTCCTGTAAAAAAAATGTATGACATCGAAGACCACCATTATTTTAAAAACTTGTACATTTAATAAGGTTTGCAAATTGGTATAAAACTTACGTCTAGTCTTTATCGTTACAAAGATATTGCTATGAATGTGATGAAGAAGACAGAAAATAAATTAAATTGGTACTATTCCATTTTTCCTTTTCGTAATGGCTTATGCTTGAATGCTTGTAATCGAAGCAGGTAGTTAAGCGGATAGCATAATTCCGACCCGATGACGTCATCTGTCCGGAATTTGGGACCGCTACCTGTGGCGGAGTTGCACCTCAGTCAGTGTGAAAGGGATAGATAGCGCCGCTTTTTGGTAAATCGGTTAAATCGGTATGAAGTTGCGCAGGTTCTTTTGTTCTTTCCTGCGCCCTTCACTCGTACAGGCTTCATTGTTGCTTGATTTTATTAGTTTAGTTGTAACTAGTCTCTCTTCGAGTTGCTACGTCAGACAACTTTCGCTCCCGGTCAGTGGCTCGGTGTTTTCTTCTGTAAAATTTGACTTGTGCTGTGTTTTTGGACTTTGCTTTGCCTATCGATTTGGAACTCTTTGCGTATTGGACAAACGACTTGGCGATCCTACGGACTCCGAAAACATTCGTTTGTGTGTGCTTGTACGTGTGTGCAGTAGCGCTGAAACCTTATTCAGCCCAATGCCTCGTTATGAGTACACGCCACGGCAGTACGCCGAAATGCATTTTATCTACGGAGAAGCAAGAGGTAATGCCAGGGCGGCTGCAAGATTGTACCGTGAAAGATACCCGAACCTGGTTCGTTATCCCGATTATCGCGTCTTTATTAGAGTGCATAACGCGCTTCTTGAGGGAAGAATTCTTGGCACCGGAGTTGGTGGTACCCGTGAAGGACGACCGCGACAAGTTAATGACGAAGTCATTCTTCGAGAAATCGAGGAAGATCCGTCAGTCTCCGTTCGCGTCATAGCGCGACGCGTAGGAATTTCTAGATCGACGGTGCATCGAGTGCTACAATGGTGCCGATTGCACCCATATCACGTGCAACGTGTTCAAACGCTGACGTCGCGTGATTACCAGCCAAGAATAGAATTTTGCCAAAGGATGCTTAGAATGATTCGGGCGGACCCGCAGTTTTTTAACAAGATTTTATGGAGTGACGAGTCTTCATGCCGCCGAGATGGATATTTAAATTTGCATAATTTGCACAGTTGGCAGCTGATAAACCCACATTTGATGCGAGAGGAAAGGAGCCAACATCAATTTAAAATAAATTTATGGGCGGGAATAATCAATGGGCAAATAATAGGGCCCTTTGAACTACCAGCTACTCTAAACGCCGAATATTATCTCCATTTTTTAAGGAATGAGTTGCCAAGGTTATTAGAAAACGTTCCAGAAGACGTACGGCAAGCAATGTGGTTGCAAAATGATGGGTGCCCCGCTCACTATGCGACGGCAGTAAGGGCGCACCTTGATGAAAGTTATCCGGACAGATGGATCGGCCGATTAGGACCAATTTTGTGGCCTCCGCGATCTCCGGATTTAAATCCCCTAGATTTTTTTTACTGGGGATGTTTAAAAGACAGGGTCTACAAGAATCCAATAACGTCGGAAGAAGAATTACGACAGCGCATCCAATCTGCTGCATCAGAAATAAACCAAAGCCGTTTTGTCCGTCGGATAAGAGCTTCCTTTATTAGGAGATGCAGACTTTGCATTCTTGTAGAGGGAAGGCAATTCGAACATTTATTGTAAAAACCAAATAAAACGATTTATTTGAACTAACTGTTTTTTTTAGTACGGCCTCCTAATTCTTTTCATACGCCTCAATAATTCAATGAACATTGCCTCTGAAATGCTACAGTTACACATTTTAAAGAAAAAGTTTAAATGTACACACTTTTTTATTTTTTTTATTAACGTTGATTTGGAGCACCTCTCAGATTCATAGCAATTATCTTTGTAACGACAAGGACTAGAATGTACAACTTCATACCAATTTACCAAAAATACAAAAGCGGCGCTATCTATCCCCTTCACGCTGACTGAGGTGCAACTCCGCCACAGGTAGCGGTCCCAAATTCCGGACAGATGACGTCATCGGGTCGGAATATGCTAGCCGCTTAACTACCTGCTTCGATTACAAGCATTCAAGCATAAGCCATTACGAAAATGAAAAAATGGAATAGTACCAATTTAATTTATTTTCTGTCTTCATCACATTCATAGCAATATCTTTGTAACGATAAAGACTAGACGTAAGTTTTATACCAATTTGCAAACCTTATTAAATGTACAAGTTTTTAAAATAATGGTGGTTTTCGGTGTCATACATTTTTTTTACAGGAGAATTTTTTCAATTTTAGTCCTAACATCGTAAAGAAAAAACTTTTCAACTCAAGATTTTTTTTCTAAGGCAAATAAAACGGTATTCAAAAAAATGGTATCTTATAACATTAGTAAGCTATTCAGAAATGTTAAATAAAAATCATACCTAAAAATGTCATCATTTGCAGCGACAGCATTAAAAAAGCTTAATTCTGGAAGACAAAATCGTAAAATTCGAAAAAAAATTAATATCCTGGTTACTGTAACGGTTTTTTTTTTAATATTCAAATTAGTTGTTGGAAATTAGGTAAGCTACCTACCCCTTACGTTTGATCCATTATTTACGGGACACCCTGTATACAACGACCCGACATCCCACCGCCCGCAGCGTCGCGAGCAGTCGTTCGGGCATTTGCCACCAGACTCAACACCCGTCTGGTCGGAGGATCCTCCCTTTTGTATGGAAGATGAGTGAACTTTACACCCTGTTCCTCATGCATTCATAACCCAAAGCCATAGAAATTGTCAAAAAATATTTTTAAATGTTTTTAAGGAATAACCTCCCATATAGATTAAAGGGGGCATGAAAAAAAGTTTTGACCTACATCATTGAGCAGGGTATCAGCTGCCATGCACCGTAACACTGAATCGATCGGTTAGAATCAGATCCTGACAAAAGTAAGGCCAAGGCCGACTAGGCAGTGACCCGGATTCAGGTCACTGAAAGGCTAAGAGTAAAGGTAAGGGGAGGGGGAGTTAAGGGTAAGTATATTATTCCATTCGTTACGACACTTGCTATTTAAAACCAATAAAAACTAACCTTAAAAATAAAGATATGCCCCGCAGACATTGCGGCGGCGACCATGAACCTGCCGTCAGGTGCGAAGGTCACCAGTGACACGATCTGATGCGTCAGACTCATGTGGTCCTGGCGCTTTAGCTCCGGAGGGTCCAGGCTGAACAACCGCAGCGCCACGCCGTAGTTTCCGTTCAGTTCGCCGAAGACCGCCAGCAATGGTTCCACCGGATTCGCTACAAACGACAGGTCATTGCCGATTGCGAATTTCATTAGGACCTGCAAATTGAAGGTTGTGAAATGAGATTTACATTGAAAATATGTAGTTCTGTTTTGCAAGTTCTGAATAGAAGTTGACTGAGAAATTTAAAAGCCTTTAGCTCTCAGTGGCCGTACCATGACGTGAAAAATGATCATAAATCCGTTGAGAAAAAAGGATGGTGTAAGGAAGAAGTATACTTACGAGATGCTCGTCATACACATCGTATATGCATAAAACCCCGGAAGTATTCATCAGGGCTATGTACTTGAAATCGGGCGCAATCAGCTGCATCTTCTGTATGTTCCTACAATATAAAAAACCCTACTAGTTCATCATCGAAATTGAGTAGGTATAAATAATAGTTATTTATAACACATTTGCTCGTAAAGGGTCTCTTATTTCACCAATTTCAATATCGTAATGTATGTCATTACGTACTTGTGCGTTATCGTAAAGTAAAACGCACGAGTTTCTTTTTAATAAGGTGACCCGTATGGTTTATCATGATGCTCCGTCTAAAACGAACGGTACTTTTTTAAATCTTAGCAAAAAGTTTTTATGGCAGAAAAGTGGTCAAAATTTTATGAATAAAATTAACTTTGGGATAAAATAAAATTAAAGAATTAAATGTTAAAGATTTGTTGTTAATTTAATTAATTTTGACAATAAATTACAACCATTTATCTGTAACAAAAACAAAAAAATATTAATTTACCTACTTTAATAATACTGGCTGTTTTTGTGCCTTTGTCTCAAAAAAAAAAGCGCTGATGCGTGCGCATCGCTAATTTGTGAACAAGTAAAAATTATTCCGCGCGCTTTTTCTTTTCGCTGTATTGTTTTTATTTGAAAATGTCGTCAAGTAATGATGAATTTATTCATTCGACACCGCCAGAAGTCTCAGAGGCAGCGAAAAAGGCTATTTTATGCCTCTTGCCCGAAAAATCGACCGATAGATACTTACAAGCATTGATATATATGTTACACTAGATTAGCGATTGCCGCGCCAAGGCGTTGCCACTTAACATACGGCCACGGCCGTATGCGTAACTAACATCAGTTCAGTGCTCTTTACGACGGCAGCCGAAGTGAACCGAGTGACACGCGACAAAAAATATCGCCAAAATGGGTAAATGCGTAATGAAAGAATGCGATTCTAGATCACAAAAACTACCGGAATTACTTTCCACACGTAAGTTTATTGTTTCTGTGTTTATATCATCGTAAAAACGCAGGAAAATAAATAAAATGTAGATTTTTTTTTAATTATGATCAATGTTACAACTAAAAACTATGTTTTAGTTTCCCACATTTGTGGGAGTTTTTAATTTATGGAATAAGCGATTTTAAATATTTTTTAATAATGATTAACAATGTTCCAGAATACCTAAAGATGCTTCTCAATCAATAATCCGATTGCTGAGAAAAGATACTGACTGGCTACCTACTAAATCTACTGTCATTTGTTCGAAGCACTTCCGTGATCAAGATAAAATAGGACCAAAAAGCGAATGTGGCCGTGTTTATTTGTGCAATCAAGGAATTCTAATGCTTATTGTAAAAGTAATGATTTTTTGCGGCAATTAATATTATCAAGTTATAGGTAATGCCAACAAAAAATGCCTTCCCATTAAACTCCCCCAGCAACAAATTAGTTTATATCGACTCAAACTTAGTTTTTAGTTTGTAAAGAGTTGTTTTGCCTACAGTAAATTGTATATTTTTCAGGACAACCGTTATTCTAATAGCAGGTGGAGCTTTCAGAAGAAGAAAATATGGATGTGGATGCTGTGGAAACCGACGAAGAGATAGACGAATTAACTGAAACGCCCCGAAAGCACAAAATGAGGAAAATAATTCACCGGTTGAAAAATGTATCGGCTAAAAGACTAAGAAAAAAAAAATATCACAAAAAATAAAAGACTAGAAATAAAAAAAATAAACGATGTTATTAGAGGAACTGAGTTGAGCGAAGAAGACGAAATGCAGCTAAATGTAAATGATAAAACAGTGCAATTCATGGAACAATTAAAAAACCTTCAAAAAGAAAAGGACGTACTGACTCTTTGGGGAAACCGAAGGTTTTGTTTTTGCGATTATGGACGAAGTTATGATGACGAACAACTACTGGAAATATATTGTGAAGGACGGCACGGTTGACATCTGTCGGGCATTCCACCGTCCGGGGGAATCAGTCCGTCAATTATTTCTGGCTGTTCTCGTCTGGCTAACGGAGACTACTTGCAGAGGCACAACCTTGTAGCCAGGATTATCCACCAGCAACTTACTCTGAAATTCAGTCTTGTGGAATTGGAAGTACCGTACTATAGGTATATGCCCGACCCAGTTCTCGAAAATGGCAATATCACGTTGTATTGGTATCGATCTATCATCACTGATAGGACTATTATTGCCAATAAGACAAACATAGTGGTGATAGATCGATTAGAGCGTCGCCCAATGATTATTGAAATAGCGGTCCCGCATGACGAGAACCTCGTGAAAGCTGAAAAAGATAAGCAGATTAAGTATCTCGACCTGGCTCGCGAGGTTGTCGACATGTGAGATGTCGATACAGCAATCGTTGTGCCGATAGTCGTGACGGCCAATGCCATAATAGCCAAGAGCCTCGATCAACACCTGTAGAGGCTCTCGTTAGGCAGCTGGATTAAGGAAGATTGCTCCAGAAAGCGGTACTTCTGGACACGGCGCGTCTCGCTAGGAGGTTCCTCTCTCAGCAGCCCTGACCACCGGTACCCTGGACCCTGTTCCCGATACCGGTGGGCTACTATTTTTTATACTCTTAAATGTTTTTTATATTCTAATATTTATAAATGTAAATTATATGTATGGAAATGTACTAAAGGAAATAAAAAATGTTCAAAAAGAAAATGTCTTGATTATTTTCATTAGTTATAAACTTCTAATACACATCCAATAAGAAATACATAATTCACATAAACGTTACGTTTTTTTTTCAACGTTTAAAAACTTGGGTAAAATTTCGCATGGGTAGGCAACCCCATCCCGCCATTCACCGCCATTGCATGTTTATATTGCGATCTTTGTCTAATCTAAGCGACAGTATTGTTCTTGCGACTTGTGTAAGTGAGAAAGATATATGTTTACTTTTAAATGTTTAGTGGTTTCAAAGCTACGTCGTCGCGTTTAAATAGTGGTTAGACTTTTTTTACACATTTTAATGAGGTTTGCTTCTCTAGTTATATAACTCAATGCTTACAAGCGTATCAAAATTTTATCGTATGGAAAACAAGCAAAGATGCAAATTCATTTTCAGAAAGTGTGTTTTTAAAGATTTATTCGTTTAAGAAAGTCCGAGTTTTATTTATTTCCTCGCAAATATGTTATAAAACGTCGTATGACATACGTGCGCTTTGATAATTACAGCCTCTGCTTTCTTGTAGTCCTCGCCTACGGCTCGGGCTAGCAATATCGCCTCGGCTGTAATTTTCAACTTACCGCACTTATATCATAATGTACTATTATGCAACTGACGTATAATAAGGGGTATTAAAACACGAATGTGGGTTTATCACACGAGGCGAATCCGAGTGTGATAATAGTATCACATGAGTGTTTTAATACCTAATTATGTACAGTTGCATACAAGACTTTATCTACATCCATGTTATCAATCCTCTATAAAAGGTTCTTAAACAGTTTTTTGCAATACTAATACTCGTATCGAACATGGCGGCCGGCGTCATCATAGTATACGACGTGAATTCGAATAAGTTCTTTTTTTAAATTACGGCGCTGTTGTAGTGAAACGCGCGTGCATTACAATGTTCTTTTTTTGAAAACGAGTTGCATTATGATATTCAGTACAATATTAAAGCACCCGTTTGGATGCTATTATGGTTACCATGGTTACTATGACACTGGCTGTTTTAATGTTGGCAATAAGCTAACTGTTTCAGAAACTTTTATAGAGAATTTATAGCATGGGTGTAGACAAATGTACTTAGTTGTTGTTGTTGCTGCTGTAAAAAATTCCTTCGTACCTAATTTCTTCAGGGGCCGTCATGTGCGGTAATTAATGCGGTATTATCAAATCAAAAAATCAAATTTATTAGTGTGATTTTTGCTGATAGATACGTCTACTTACAGTAAAGTCGTATAGAATATTTATTTGCTCAAAAATCTACCATTGTGCTTACTCTATTTCACATGAATTATGAAGCCAACTTTGTTCTGTTGCGACAAAGAGATGATGATTCGTCATTTATTCCTCCATGTCGTATCTCGCAGTATCATGACATAGAAATGAAATTCCTCACCTCAGTTTGAGGGTGAAGAGTTGAACCTCAATCTTCTCCTCCGTGTCCGCGGTGATCTTGTAAACAAAGCCATCGTTGGTCCACATGGTGGCCAAGTCGCAGAACGAGTTGCTGACCAAACGAGCTGCCGCGTCTTCGGGAATGTAGGTCCACTCCACCCTCCATGTCTTCCCCTCCGGTTGTTTCCGTAGGTACTGGTTGATGCAGTAATACAGTGTAGATGTAGGTTGAATATAGATTCTAGGCCTAATCTATGAAAGGCTTGGTCATATTCACTTATAGCAATGGTACCTACTAAAAACATTGTATAGTCATGTTACTAACTGTTAAGTCAAAGCGCGATCTGTGAATCTTGCCCTAGTCACCTGCCAAAGACTCACATCCACCGCAAAACCTCCTTGAAGGCAGTTAGGTATGAAGTTTTAGAGTCGTAGCGTACAAGTAACAAAATTCAACGAACTGTGTCCAAATAAGCGTTTTTCTTTCTTTCTTTCAACTAAGCATCTTTTCACTTAAGTATTATTATTAACTAGCTTCTGCCCGCGACTTAGTCCGCGTAAAATTTCTTGTTCAAACTCAAACTCAAACTCAAACTCAAAGCATTTATTTCAATTAAACCAATTACAGGCACTTTTGAATTGTCAAAGAATCGGTCAGTAGGTAAGTCAGAAAGTTGAAGCTAGTTGCCCATTCCAAAACGTAGATCTATGGAGAAGAACGGGCAAGAAACTCCACGGACACTCTTTTAAATCAAAATATGGTTACAAAATATTGGTTACATCATTCATGTTGAAATTATACATGTGAGAACGATGAACGTTAAAAGCGTCCGTATTAAAAAAATAAAAAAAAAACAATTCAAAATTAAAATTAAAATAAGCCGTGGCAGCTAAGGTATGACCGGCCTCCACCAACAGCGCCCGTTGACGAACCTGACGTATGGATTCGTTAAATGATCCAACACACGCGCCACCATCAGCGAGGCATTAGAGTGAGCATGACACACTCTCAGCCGCCAGGGCACATCCAAGTCAAATAAATACGTACCCAGTAAATGGTAGCTTTAGAGTAGGTACATAGTACTCACACATGTGCTAAGAAATTATACAATATAATGGTGATTGAGTCTACACAATGCAAAGCTATTCTTACAATCTTCAGCAGTTCCAACAGTATCTTCAAATGTTAATTAATTAGTTGAGGTTGTGGAGCAGGACCAGCATGGAGCCAAGCATTTTTAGCATTTATGTAATCCCCCAACTTATAATATGCCTGCCTGCATAGTGTGCGTTTTATACAAGTTTTAAATTTCGTCTCATTTAGTTGAAGTATGTGTGGAGGTATTTTATTGTAACATTTTAAACAGTACCCCATGAACGATGAGTCTACTTTAGCCAGCCTGAAACCTGGTTGAGCTAATAGGTCCTTATTTCTAGTATTATAATTATGCCTTTCACCTCTTTTATTAAAAAGATGTAAATTTTTTCTTACGTACATGATGTTTTCGTAGATATATTGACAAGGTACCGTCATGATGTTAATATCCTTAAACAGTTCCCTTAGAGAATCGCGCCTGCGAAGATTATATATGGCTCTGATGGCTCGTTTCTGCAGAATAAAAATGGACTCGATATCTGCAGCCCGTCCCCAAAGCAAAATACCGTAAGACATGATACTATGAAAGTAACTAAAATAGACTAGCCTCGCGGTATCTACATCAGTAAATTGACGGATTTTTCTGACAGCATAAGCTGCTGAACTTAGCCGTCCTGCAAGTGATATTAAATGAGGACCCCATTGTAGCCTTGAGTCGAGCGTAATCCCCAGGAAAACGGTTTTATCGACGAATTCTAGTTTCTCTTGATTCAATACTATCTCACAATCACTACTTTTGACATTTGGTAAAGAAAATCTGATGCACTTAGTTTTTTTCCTATTTAATACTAAATTATTAGCAGTGAACCAATTTTGGATCTGCAGTAGGGCATTATTAACGTCGTCAAAATTTGTAGCACGTCTATCTACCTTAAAAATTAATGAAGTATCATCAGCTCGACCCACCCCTTCGCATCGCAGAACTTCCCCACGCTATTACTTTGTTTTCCTTTAGCGTTCTTTCTGACTTTTTGTCTTTTTGCTTGGTTCCTAAAGGTCATAGCGTGATGTTAAATAAACTATAGCCTTCCTCAACAACTCGGCTATCAAATGCAAAGAGAATTTTTCAAATGGCAGGAAGAAGATGATAACTCACCCTTAAGTGCTCATCGGGTCCGTAGATAAGTACGCCACTGAGGAAGGCACACATACTGGTCTTTTGTTCTCCTTTAATTTCCTCGTCTGACCACTCCAGTATTTTGCTTAACCCTATACCATCGGAAGCCATCTGCAGGACAGAAAACCAGGAGTTTCAATAGTATCACATTACCAAAACTGTAAAAAAGAAGAATGCAGTTAATCATCGGCCGCACTGTGCCTCTAATGCGACAGCGTTTCGCCGCTCATCAAGCTGATCATAGCTTATCAAGCAAGTCCCACGGTACAGGAGAACAGCCTATTACCCATAGATATAAAAATATATTTCTATGCTATTACCATTCAATCAACCTGCCTAGCCTTATCCCAACTATGTTGGGGTCGGCTACTCGGCTTCCAGTCTAACCGGATGCAGCTGAATACCAGTATTTTACGTGGAGCGACTGCCTATCTGACCTCCACTGGGTAATACGATACCCCTTTGTAAGACTGGTAATCAGACTTTCGGGCTTCTGACGACCCGTAACGACTGTCAAAGATCCACGAATGGCCGTCGGGACCAACGGCTTAACTTTCCGAGACACGGAGGAGTCTCGGTATGTAAAGATGGTCACCCATCCACAGACCAACCCCGGCAAGCGTAGCTCTGATGGATCGACCCGTACGGCTGTTATTTAGCCACGAGCTCATCATGCTATTAAGTACCATTAACCGCACACAAATCCAAAAACAGGACTTCTTAACGGAAAATCCAACAACACTGTCCAAAACCCGGTAATGGAACCCAGGACACCAATTTAGCAGTTTTGCTTGCGACCACTACTCCACGAGGCAGTCTGGAATGTCAATTATACTTACACTGTATAGATTGGCCTTAGGATCGATAGCATATAGCTGTCCATCGAGGCTCCAGCAGACATCAGTGAGCGAAGGTTCCGAGACGTCCCATCTGATGACTTCCTCCCTTTGCCTCTTGAGCACGAAGCACTTCTTGTAGCAGCGCGCCACCTCCCACACGTTCACGCCGTCGCCCCAACACTGGCAGATCAACATGTGCGTCCGACTAGCCCTGGTCATTTACAACATTCTTAAAAAGGGGGACCATAGAAGTAGCATTATGCTATAGGGTGTAAAAGGGGGGGCTTAGAAGTAGCATTATGCTATAGGGTGTAAAAGGGGGTGCTTAGAAGTAGCATTATGCTATAGGGTGTAAAAGCGGGCCCACCGAAGCAGCATTATGCTGTAGGGTGTAAAAAGAAAGACCCATCACATAGCCCTCATGGTACGCATTCAGTACAGAAATAGTGAATTTTTATTGTTTTTAACTGGCTTCAAAAAAGGAGGAGGTTCTCATCAACAACTTTTACTATGGGACCAAACATGAACTCACGAAAGAAAATCAGCTGTTCCCTACATTTTGACGAGTTATGCAAACATAAATGTAGGGAACAGCAATTTTTTTTTAGCTAATTACTACTACTAGCTATTTAATAGCTGCCAATGATGATGACGATGATACAAAAACTAAGCAATACAAACTGTAGGTACTAGGTACCTAGTACCTACAGTTTATTGCTTAGTTTTTGTAGACGCATATATCTTTGCCGAGATTAAAAAAAACATTCACCTCCGAATAGAGTGGACCGTCTCGCGCCAGTTTCATTTTGTCGCTTGGCACCGGCAAGTGGCAAAATGAAACTGGCGCGAGACGGTTGTGAATAGAGGCATTGAACCAATTTGGACTAAGTATAGGTATAAGTTATCTGTAACAATTTTTATTCCCGCACACGTGTTGGAAAATTAAATAACGCGTTTGAAATACATTGCATTGCGAACCTAATCGTAGTGCGATATGAACCAGTTTTCGAGGAAGTGTACGGCCCCATTCACATAGGAAGCGCGGGCGCGGCGGCGGGTGCGGGCGCGGTGACTTTAGCTTAGCTTAGCTTGCCTGCTACGTGCGTTTCGTATGTGAACACTTGGATATTACGCCATATGTTTGATATTTCGCGACCGCGCCCGCCACCGCGCCCGCGCTTCCTATGTGAATGGGGCCTACGACTACCAAACTGAACTTCGACAAACCGAAATACGACAAGATTTTATTTCGACGATACGGAACTCCGACAGGTCTTCATTTCAACAATACATTAGTTCGAAATACCTTAAGTCCGAAACTACTGTAGGTACTCCGCCAAAGCGTTTCTGCGACGTGATAAGAAACGATGTGATTTCGACGACATACTTCTTCGACATCAATGCTAGTCCGACATGAGCCGATTTCGACATACTCTACTCCGGCATGCTGCACTTCAACAGTCCGCTACTTGAAATTATTCTGCGACCTGTCGGGGTTCCGTATTGTCGACATAAAATCTTGTCGTATTTCGGTTTGTCGAAGTTCAGTTTGGTAGTCGAAGTGTACCTACCTATTGAAAAAATAATTATTAAAAACTCTCGCGTCTTGTGCCTATCTAATTAAAAATCATTTGTTTTTTAATTAGCTTGGCACAAGACACGAGCTTGAGCTTGGCACAAGCCATATTGTATTTAATGCTGCGACTCACATGAAGATCTGCCTGCGCCGTTGGACGCCGCTCTCGATGCGGAACAGCCGCTGGTTGGTGCGCCAACACCACACACTCACCAGATAGTTGGGGAAGCTAGTCATCCCCGCGATCAGGTCGCCCTCCATCATGCAAAGTCCTTTGTATCTTTTTGCATCCGTTTCTAGAAATAACCAGATAGGTAAGTCTCTAGCGACACATTTAGGTACCTACGGAAAATAACACATACCTTCACGCACCCCGAGGTTCCGCCGCATACTATAGTACCACCAGTATGCGGCGGAAGTTCGGAACAACATGTGGAATGTGACGAAATGTATAATTTTTTATGTTATTTCATTTTATAAGTAATTTATTTCCACCAATGGGCGTCAAAATATCGGAAAGAAAAATTAGAAAAGTTACCGGGAAAATTGGAAAATTTGGGAAAACTAAAAGTGCATTTACTATAGGAATTTTGTAGGAATTAGTTATTGAAATGTAGACAGGACAACAATAAAGCAAAGCAAAAAAAAAAGAAAAAAAAAACGCAACTTAAAAAGTTTTTGTACTGTGGTATCATTCAAGATTTTTATTATTAATTTTAGGGTTTTTTATTGATTGTGGGAAGCTCACCTTTGATTTCGGCTTGGATTGCAAATGACGGATACATTACAATTAATATCCTGGGATTTATCGCCTTCTCGGCGAAGGCGAACATTTGAGTACGGTGACCTGTAATAAAAATGTGGAAGGATACACAATTCAATGTGGATCAATTGCGGTGGGAAACTGAGGGCCACATGACTCTAGTCTAGACAGACGCTCAAGCCTGTATTTTAATTTTAAAAAGATTTGAATATGTACGCAAGGTAGAACAAGAGTGCTATGAACTAACGCCAATTTCTTACAGTCTGCGATACCGGCAATCCAAAAAATTAGTATTTTATTGAAGTGGCAGGTACAGCTAGCCTCTTAATATATAGACTTATCGAACATTCGTGGAGGGCAGTTGACAAAGGCAAAGCCTCTACAGTACCTATCAAAGACCCAGATTCATGCTCACGCACTGTCCAACGATAATTATTATACGGGCCTGAGAACTGATTGTTGGCACCCAAACAACCCCAACTCCTACTAAATCGGTGAGTAGACCACGCCACCATAATATTTACCAGCTAAAGCATCCACTCCATCTCCTTTCTCCTCGCTGTTGGCTGCATAGACTGTTTCAGTGTTCTTCCTGTAGTTAAAGAAAACGATGTAGAGGTCGTGGGCTACAGCGAATATGTCCTTGCCCACAAACGTCATCAAGTCCAGGCAATGGGGGTTACACCATCTGGAAATGCCGAATAAATATTATTGTTTTTTTTTCGTCTTTGATATATCTCGGGACTCTGGGGTCCCGGACTTTTGGAAGGCGTAAGAGGGCAAGCCAACTCGCAGAGACCCGTTAGACGCTTTCAATGAAATAAGGCACCAACCGACGATTATCCCTGTACGGAAGGAAAAACCCCCGGTTGGTGTAGGACTACTGCAGGATATGGAAATAAAGATATTGGACTATGGATTTGGGTGGCTAAAGTGGACTGGTTACCTAGAACTATGAAAGGATTATGGCCTCTGCCTGATCAATGATTCATTACACGGAAAAAATGGCAGGGGCAATAATGGGCCCCCGGAAACTGTCGCTAGCACTTAGTGACGTAGCGACAAGGGGGCAAAATATCCCGAGGTGCTTGAGGAGTGGAGAGAACCTCAGAACACTCCCAGAGCCCGGAAGATGGTCAAGCAAGATCCATACAAGCACTTACTGGAATACTTCCTTCCTCCGAGCACGTTTGCTCTTGCGAATCTCCACTCAAGCCGGTCAATAAAGGCAAGCCAGAGGTGAGGGATAAGACTTCTCCCGGGAGATAGCGTTTGTTGGGTCGTTACTGCCCAACAGCTCGCCACATGCTGCCCTGCGGGTTTCTGTATCTCTCTTGGTCTGGCTCCTCACCCTAGATTGGTTTCGGCAAAGTTAACTCTACCGGCACATCTCTAGAGTTCGGAGCGCGCAAGCCCCACCACGACGTCAACGTAGAGGTACGGCGCGGCGGTGGGGTTATTATTATTTTAAAAAGTTTTTGACATATCTCGGGACTTAACCCTGAGATCCCGGACCTTTGGAAGGCGTTCGAGGGACCGAGCCAACTCGTAAAGGCCCCAACGAAGAAATGAAGATGCACCAACCGATGTCGATTATCCCTGTATAATGCACTATGCAAGTGCACCCAAGGACAACCCCCGGTTGGTGCAGGACTATTGCAGAACATGGAAACAAAACAAATTGGGCTATGGGTTTGGGTGGCTATAGTGGATTGGATACCGGAACTCCTCAACGGTCAACGGTACAGACACAAAAGGCATGGAAATAATGGCATCCTGGGGAAGGACATAGGCTACACTGTTTGTATCAAAAATAATCCTAAAGGGGATGAAAGTATAAGATCGCCGATTGTGAAGTGGCTCTAAGAGTCGGATCCCTAGGCCAGGCAGGTAACTAACGGCATCACGTCGTCGCGTGTATCAAACCTACCTACTTATACAGAGTGTTAGGTTAAACGAGGGACAATACTTTAACGGAGTGTAGTACTCGTACCTACTCACGAAAACGAACAACTTTTACCATGGAACTAACCCCGAAATATGAAAAAGAAAATCAGCTGTTCTCTACAAAGTGCAAAACCTACGCGATCAAAATGTACGAGACAGCTGATTTTTTTTTCAAATTTCAGGGTTTGTTCCATGGTAAAAGTTGTTCATTTTCATGAGTAGGTACACACTCCGTTAAAGTAGGTACCTATGTCCCTCGTTTAACCTAACACCCTGTATAATTATTTGCTGAATATATCCGAGAAAGTAGGTAGATAGGTGAATAAAACTTTAAAACAAAGAAACCCAGTTAGGTACTTATCTGTAACTAAAACCAATCATTAAACGTCAAAATAATAAAACCATATAGCTGCCACTTGCGTCTCGTCTATCACGAACAGGCGTTTCAGCATCTTTCCCTCCACATTGGTGCCCAAGATACGGGCTTGCCTAGTTTGGGGCCAATGTAAAATCTTTGTAAACTAATTAGCAATAAAGTTTTTAATTTATTTAAGGCTCCATGTACACGACGGCGGAGCCAGCTGCACCGAGCGGCGCGGCGCCGGACCACATGCTCGTTGCTTTACTTTTTAGCTCCATACTGTACTATCAATGCGGTGTAGGTACACGCGGCTCCCCGGTGCGGCGCGGCGGCATCGGCGGCGGCGCGGTGCGGTGCTTGGGCGATATTCATTCTCCGGCGTCGCCTAATTGTTTCCAGTTAGTTCAGTAGTTCTGTTAAGTAAGTACCTACCTACTTGTCTTTTTTTATTCGTCCTAAAAGGATGACTCACTGTACATGAAATTAATACAATGAACATTATGGGTTGCTTCGACGCTGACGCGGACGTTCCGTTTTGTCCGTCCACACAACTTTACGGACTGAATGTACGCGAAATTGAGCGAGCCCTATTTGGCCAAAGTCTGCATTACGCCATGTCGCCATCAAGCGATCCTTGTTATTATATTGATAACTGGCAGGTTGCCAATTATTTTTGTAAGTAGGTAGTACGATATAAAACATAAATAAAACATCGATTTATTTTACACGTTATGACATTTGCATACCCTAAACAACAATGGCAAGGTATCATACACTGTTTTCCTGCTAGTACTTAGTAATGTTGGTATAGATATAACCGTTTAAAGTACATGTGTGCAACGGTTAGTCGGCGTTCCACGAGCGTAATAAAATCGCGGCGGGATTTTATCGCGCACTGGATTTTCAACTCTCGTTGTTGAGCCGAGCGTTGAGAATCCAACCTAACAGAAACAGAGTGCATCCCAGCGCGACGAAAAACACACTGTTGGATTTTCAACTCCCGGCGCTAAGCACAGAGTTGAAAATCCAGTGCGCGATAAAATCCCGCCGCGATTTTATTACGCTCGTGGAAACGGGGGTTTAGAAGGAGTAGTGGGGCGCGTCTTCGTGGATTGCACTATCTTATCTATACATATATGTATAACGTATAAAGTGCTATTAACAAAGTTAATTAATCCGATCCAGCATGTTTCTTGCTGTCATACCCCAGCGACGCCGACGCCTTAGGCCGATGTCCGTACCCCCACACAGGGAAGGCCCATTTAGCGTGTTGTCGTCACTTGTCGCTAAGTTTTGTGCCCTGGCTAAAGGCCTTAATTTATCGAGGCACCCACAAGAAAGTCCGGTTAAGGTACCCGACGACCTCCTAGGTTGACCTGCGCTGCGAGGTGCCATTTTTAATTTAAAAATAAAATAAAAATCACAAAGTTAGTACCCTTGATTTAACTAGGTACCAAGGCCGCAACCGTATGCCAGAAGCCGCAGCAGAAGCAGCTCTCCCAAGAGAAGCGGCCAGCGAACGCAAACTTCCAAGCTGAACGCCAACTTCCAGGCTCAGCTCAGGCAGGCTCACTTGGAAGCAGGCCTGCCTATGCTGAACATAATAATATACAGATAAATACCTGATTTTAGGTTTGTATGCTTCTTCTTGGTCATCTTTTGTTTCTTCTGCCATTTTATTTTAAAATAAACGAGTTTTGCTGCCACTTGTTTTTAAACGCAAAGCTGTAAATTCTTGAAATTTTAGTAAAAGTACCTGGTGTACTTTTGAAATCATTGACCTGCTGAAATTAATAAACAAAAATTCATGTCAATTCTTGTTTCCTAGCAACAATTTTTGCATCTGTATATTATTTAGGATCAGGTCAAACCAAACAGGCCAAACTGTGAAATTTTGATTTTAAACCTTAAAATGTTGACTGTTATGTTCAAAATCAAATGAGAAAATTTGACAGGTTGTAGTAACTTGACCTGCTGCTGTGTGTACCTTCTCTTTTATCGCCACAAAAAATGAGAAAATTGTAAGAATGGGATTCATACTAAAATTAGGAATTGTGGATATATTTCTTTTGTAGGTATTTTCGTAGCTTTATATTATATAATCTTTTTAAAGTAAAACCATTTTTGCAACATGTGAAACAAACTTTGGACTTTAAGAATTCACATTAAGTTTTGTTGAAACGGAACGTAATCGAATCGGATCTGTATCTGTCAAAGTTCTGTGAACCACGGATGGGCAGTGATTTATGATTTTGATAAAGAAAGACAGAAAAATAGTATTAGAAATGTGTATAGTGTATGATTTTCTAGGGCAGTTTAATTGTATAAAATGTAAAAAGTGTCAGTATAGTAATTAAACCACCATCATGTAAGTTATGGCGATTTGCGTAGCCTTGTAATTGGGTGATGTTTATTTTCGTATTTAAGAGTTATTTAGGAAGGTTTTATTATTGTTTGAGTGTTTTTACGTGTTATGATTGTGTTCAGGGAGAACTTAACCGGGTCTATGGACGATCCGGTGGCGCAAAGATGGAATTCGTCGTCGATAGACTTCGCGGATATTACAATGGACAGAAACTTTGCGCTCCTGCTCTCCTCGCTAATATCTGCGATACTATGGATCGTTTACATAACGTACTACAACAGCCGCGTGCTTGGCTACATCCTCACCAGGCTCATCAACAAGTTCTACTTCCAAGATGACAATTTCAAAATAGGTGAGTGACCCATTTATTTATATTTCCTAGTTCATGTTCATGATCAAACTATATTTGGTTACTAGGTCAGTAGTCTCACAAAGTCTTTTTATATTGCTTGATGTAATTTCTAAAATATAATTTTTAAAGTTCTTATTCAGCTAAACATCAGAGGGGCAATTCCCGTATTTCTAACAACGTTTGCAATCTCATCTCAGTCTCATTCTGTCAAAAATTGTATACCATTTAACTACATTTTTGACATTTGATTGTCGCTGGCATGAGACTGCGACTTGAATTTGAATGTTTCTAGGTATGAGAATAGGCCTTCAGATAGTTTTATCCAATCACTAATTTACAATAGATGTTAAGTATTAAATATTAGTTACAATATACAAGCTAACACTAAAATATATTATTATGTACAAGTATAATATCTTAATATACGTATACAATTCTTCTGTACTTGTGTTTGTCATTAACTCCTAATAAACTGCTGGACCGATTTAGATGAAATTTTGTGTGTATATTTCAATGGGTTCCTGGATGGTTTGAAAACACAATTGGACCCGGTAGCTGGTGCTGCAGTTGGGTTCTAGGTTTGTTTAGACAGGACATTGTCGGTCAACAAACTCACGTGCTTACCGAGGCACGGAGGAATCTCGGTATATAAAGATGGTCACCCATCCACCGACCCATGCCGGCAAGCGTAGCTTAACCTGACGGACGAACCCGTGCGGCTGTTATTACTTAGCCACAAGCTCTATTAATTAATATTAATAATTGTATTCCTTTTTATAGGTTAATATATTTGAAAAGTTCTTATCAATGTCGTTTTTTGTGCATGTTTTACTACTATTGGCATTGAAACACTAGAGTCTGTATACATGATTCAAATATTCAACATTTGAATGTGTTTAGGATTATCAGAATACAAGATTATCTGATAGATAACATGAATCATGAGGCAATAGTAATTTATGTTAAATGTAAAAGTGACCAGCGACCAAAACTTGTATTCAACATGTTGGTCTCTCTCCCTGCTTGGATTCTTGTAATGAAATAAGTTGAGTATAGGGGGTCAAAATAAATCAGCTATCGAAACTCCGCAAATGTGATGGGTATCAATATCTAAACATGATAAAACAAACAAGAAATTAATTTGATGATGTTTTATTTTGGGTCATCAACCGCCAGTAGTGTAGTCACAATCAATCTGCCTAGCGTCGGCTTCCAGTCTAACCAGTTGCAGCTGAATACCAGTATTTTACATGGAGCGACTGCCTATCTGACCTCCACAACCCAGTAACTGGGTAATACAATACCCCTTGGTAAGACACTAGTCTTACCAAGGGACTGTCAGACTTTCGGGCTTCTGACGACCCGTAACGACTGTCAAAGATCCATGAATGACAGCCATAGCGACAGTAGTGTAGTCACAATATCAGTTTAAAAATCAGTTGTTTTGTGTACTTAAACCTCAGACGTGATGGGTATGGATATCTCAACACGATAAAATGGATTTTATCAACTCACACTTCAAGACGAGTAACAACACTACCAGCCGTAATTGACTCCAAAAAAATTCGTCAAATCTTTTTTATTTTGTCATGTTCAGTTAATGATACCCATCATGTCTTGCGGAGTATCGCTATGTAATTTAATTTGACCCTGTATATTATAATTTTGCAATAACAAAAACTGTAAAACAATTAATGATACTCATATAGGTCTTACATGACCCCCTTTTTTCTGTGGATGGGAAATTATCAAATGACTTCTCCCGCTCTGGGTGGAGCGGAAGGGCGTGTCAGACTTTTACTGACACGTGTTCCTTCAGTTGCCTATGCCAGGGCCACGGTATCTCTTTCGAACAACCCGCGACCCTGGCGGCCTTACATGACCCCTGCCCTACTTGCGGGACATAAACCGTTACAAGGTGTGATATTTCTGAGTCTGGTTCCCTTACATGATAATGATAATGATAATAGCCTTTTATTCATAAACATAGGGTTACAAGAGGTCCCTAAGTTCGGTGTGCCTTTCGGCATAAGCCTCCTCCAATTCCTTCCAATGTATCCTGTCCCTTGCTACTCTAAACCAGAATGGACCCGCTGTCTGTTTCGAGTCATCTTCCCATCTCCTGACTTGGCGACCTCTTCCTCTTTTACCGTCTCTTGGTTGCCAGAGGGTGACTTGCTTGCTCCATTTGTTAGTGGGATGGCGTAGCAAATGTCCAGCCCATCTCCATTTTTGGACGTCTATCCGGGTAAGAATGTCTGTGAGTTTTGTTCTTGTTCTCATGTCTATGTTCCTGACTCTGTCTTTAATTTTTAACGTTTAAGAAGCATGCTGGGCTTCTTTCCATGGCACGTTGGCATTTTGTTAGCCTTTCCCTTTGGTGAAGTGTTGTTGACCAAGTTTCACAGCCATAAGTAAGAACTGGTAGAATACAGTCTCAAATGTTTTCTTTTTTATATCATTGCCTAGATCCTTACTTTTCACTATTTCCTTCAGTGACCAGTATTTTCTCCATCCTTGGGCTATTCGCCTGTTTCCTTTGTCATTTCATCTGAAGGGGATATTATTTGTCCTAAGTAAATATATTCTTTGACATATTCGATCTTGTTGCCATCTACCATAACGTCTATTTCCTTTGAGTTTGACATCAATTTTGTTTTACTGGCTTTGATTTCCAGGCCAACCTCTCTACTTATATTTGCTAGGCTCTGCATCATTTTTTCTATTGCTGCTGGATTCTCTTCAAGAAGCACCAGATCATCGGCAAATCTTAAGTGGTTTAGGCGAGCTCCATTAATGTTCAGACCTAAGTGGTCCCAGTTTAGCTGTCTAAAGATGTACTCGAGTACGGCGTTAAATAGCGTAGGGGAGAGAGAATCACCTTGGCGTACGCCCTTTTTGATAGGAAATGATTCTCCTGTTGATTCTAGTTTAATACTTCCCTTACATGACACCTCAGTAAATAATATAAAAGTACTATTGTATCAGTTTCTTCACTGAACAGACGGCTGAGTTGTGCTGCTGGGGAGTTTGTTGCGCCACTTCTTCTTCCCAGCTAAAGCACTACGAAGTGGTGAAGGGTGGGCGTTTTGGGGTGATTCTCAGCCTAATTTGAATTGAATAACTAGATTTTGATTTATAACAAATTAGCACTAAACATATTAAACATCTGTTTATCCCTATCAAATACAAACAATGGACTTCAGATATAGTACCTATGATGTTCAGTTTGTTATTTTAAATTTAGAATTATTTGAAATACTCAACATGCAGACAGTGGTCTTAGGTTGAATATTATTAACATTCAACAGAATATTGTTTCCGTTCTGCTTTGTATTGTAACTAACATTTTCATATTGACACATCTTTCATGATGAACCGCTATAGAATAATCTTTATTATGTTAAATTTTACACAAGGATGACACACTTAGCTAAAAGCGAGGCAAAATGAATAAAATATGCATATACGATGTGGTTACCCCCCAAGCACCGGTGCTTCCAAAGGGGGTAACCACATTGTGACGCTGACATCCTTTTTCTCCATATTATTCCTATTTCCACTGAAATTTTCATTCTACAAAGCTAATTTTTATCAATATTAGTTTGTCAGTGCATATTCAAACCAGACTACCTATATCAGTTCTAAAAGTCAGAGGATGCAGTCATATTATTCAAACAGCTATAATATTGATAAGTTAGTATAGATAACTGAGTACACTGTTATCTTCACTAATAAATATGAGTGCTATATGAGTCAATCTGCTCATTTCATTTAGTTTGGTATCTTTTATGGGTAAGGTAGGTAAGGAGCTTGTGGCTAAGTAATAAAAGCCGCACGGGTCGATCAGGTTAAGCTACGCTTGCCGCGGTTGCAACCCATCCACGGAGTAATGGTGACCATCTTTACATACCAAGACCCTTCCTTGCCTCGGAAAGCACGTTAAGCCGTTGGTCCCGGATATCATTAGTGGATCTTTGACAATCGTTAAGTTTCGTCAGAAGCCCCAAAGCTGACAACCAGTCTTACCAAGAGGTATCGTGTTACCTAGTAACTGGGTTGTGGAGGCCAGATAGGCAGTCGCTCCATGTAAAATACTGATATTCAGCTGCATCCGGTTAGATTGGAAGCCGACTCCAACATAGTTGGGAAAAGGCTAGGCAGATTGATTGACTGACCTTTTGTGGGTAAACTTGAATTTGAAAATGGAGTTAAGAGGAATACAATTTTAAATTGGACAATCTATACCTCAAACTCAAACTCAAAGCATTTATTTCAAATAAACCAATTACAGGCACTTTTGAATTGTCAAGGGGTCGGTCTTGGGTCGGTCAGTCAGAAAAATGAAGCTAGTTGCCCATTCCAAAGCGTAGATCCTATGGTGAAGAAGGGGAAGAAACTCCACGGACACTCTTTTAAATCAAATATTTCACATAATATTGGTTACATCATTCATATTGAAAATATACATGTGAGAACAATGTAGAAAGACGTGACGTGAACTAAAAACAACTAAATTAAAAGTAAGCCGTGGCAGCTAAGAGACGACTAGTCCCAACTGACGGCGCCCGTTCACGAACATGACGCATGGATCAGCACCAATTAGCTCAACCATTTTGAAGGGAACTTAATGATCCAACACACACGCCACCACCAGCGACACATTTGAGTGAGCATGACATACTCTCAACCGCTAGGGCACATTCAAGTTAGTGAAAGACGAACCCAGTAAAAGGTAGCTTTATATTAGCTACATAGTGCTCAACTGCTCACACATGTGCTATGCAATTATACAATACTAAGAGATTGAATTTAAACAATGCAAAGAAAATTTTCTCTATTCTTAATCTTCAGCAGCTCCAACAATATTTTCGAATGCTAATCAATTAGTTTAAGCGTCCTTGTGGAGCAGGACTAGCATTTAGCCAAGCAATTTTGTCAGCGATGTAATCTCCCAACTTATAATATAGCTGCATAGTGTGTGTTTTATTATACATGATTTCTCAAGAAGTCAATACTCATATCACAGAGTACTTTTACTTATAGGACTCCTAAGACATACAGAAAAGCTTAACCACAGCTAATCATTGTCATAGGGCAACACAGTTTTTGTTTAGGGATAATAATAATAACAATGTTATGAATTTACAGTTGTTTCATAGCAGACAGAAAAAATGTTATTAAAACTAATCCATCTGAGAAATATTATGGATAATGAAGAATGAATCTCATGAATCACACAAAAGCGACGCTATTAAAAAGCCACAGTGAATAATTGTAATCTATACTAATATTATAAAGAGGTAAAATTTGTATGTAAGTTTGTAAGTTTGTATGTTTGTAAGTTTGTATGTAGGGGGTAATCTCCGGAACCAATGAACCAATTCTAAAAATTTTTTCACTGGTAGAAAGCTACATTATTCCTGAGTGCTATAGGCTATAAATTATATTTATATCATGCATATTAGCCGAGCTATCACATTTTTTGTCTAACAAGCCGGAAAGAAATACCTCTTTAAACAGATTTTTTTGCATGCGCTGCCTAAACGGTTGTTTAAAATTGAGAACAATGTATAGCAGTCTGGTCCGTCTTAAATAATTCTACAAAAAAGTCCGCGACACCATATTTCTATCTTTTATATTTTATCTTTTATACATCTTTTATTGCTTTAAAAAAGTATTTTTTAGACATCCTTACGTTTGGATGATTATTTAAACAACAAAACATTAATCCTTATCAAAATAAGTTATTTTATAATCACAAGGACATCATGGAGATAAGATTTGGCCTTTACAGTATGTCAATTGGTCATACAGTTTCGGAGATAATATAAAATTACTAAATCGCAAAATAACTTTAATTCATACCGGTCGCTCTTGAGCAAACATGTTTAGTGCGGATCAATTTACCCATAGATGGCGTTGTGCAAATAAGTAATTTTTCTGAATTGCGAGATTTTCCGCGGATTGACGACCCGCTCGATTTATTATTTCAATAATGTCGGTGGAATACAGCGGAAGAGTTTGTTTGAACGCGCTATCTCTGGACCTACCCCAGTTGGATTTGATAAAATCATTTTGCATTTTATAACTCACTTCTTGATCACGCTAGGGCCCTTAGGAGCCGAGCGCGAAGTAATAGCGCGGGCAGGCGATGCGGAAGGATATAGGCTATTTAACATCACGCTAGGCCCCTTAGGAGCCGAACGCGGAGTAATAGCGCGGGCCGGCGATGCGGAAGGATATAGGCTATTTAACATCTTGCTTTGCTAGGGCCCTTAGGAGCCGAGCGTGAAGTAATAGCGCGGGCAGGCGATGCGGAAGGATATAGGCTATTTATCATCACGGTAGGGCCCCTAGGAGCCGAACGCGAAGTAATAGCGCGGGCAGGCGATGCGGAAGGATATAGGCTATTTATCATCACGCTAGGGCCCTTAGGAGCCGAGCGTGAAGTAATAGCGCGGGCAGGCGATGCGGAAGGATATAGGCTATTTATCATCACGGTAGGGCCCCTAGGAGCCGAACGCGAAGTAATAGCGCGGGCAGGCGATGCGGAAGGATATAGGCTATTTATCATCACGGTAGGGCCCTTAGGAGCCGAACGCGAAGTAATAGCGCGGGCAGGCGATACGGAAGGATATAGGCTATTTAACATCTTGCTTTGCTAGGGCCCTTTATGATCACGGTAGGGCCCTTAGGAGTCGAACGCGAAGTAATAGCGCGGGCAGGCGATACGGAAGGATATAGGCTATTTAACATCTTGCTTTGCTAGGGCTATTTATGATCACGGTAAGGCCCTTAGGAGCCGAGCGCGAAGTAATAGCGCCGGCAGGCGATGCGGAAAAATATAGGCTATTTAACATCACGCTAGGGCCCTTAGGAACCGAGCGCGAAGTAATAGCGCGGGCAGGCGACGCGGAAGGATATAGGCTATTTAACATCACGCTAGGGACCTTAAGAGCCGAGCAAAAAGAAAAAATGTCAGAAGGGATGCTATTAAGCGTAAACGAAGTAATAGCGCGGGCAGGCGTTGCGATGCGATGCGTCGGGGTTGGTGTGTGGGGGGGACAAGAAATTTCACGCGGACGAAGTCGCGGGCAGAAGCTAGTATTTATAATAAACTAGCTGACCCGACAGACGTTGTCCTGTCCAAATTTCAATAATTCATACAAAATTCCCATTGAAAATGCACTTTCAGTTTTTCCGAATTTTCCCGGCAACTTTACCAATTTTTCTCTTCCTATGAACCTTCCTCGGACTTCAACGATAATTGGAAAAAAAGAATTAGCGAAATTGTTCCATCCGTTCACGCGTGATGACATGACCAAGGGAAATAGTGATTCATTTTTATATATATACAGGGTGTTTGGCGCATGGACCGACACAATTTTTTGGGGGATTGGGGGGGTCATTTGCTAGGTTTCACCTAAAGACCTCCATGTCCTAAGTGTGACGGTAATAGTTTTTTTTTTTTTTGTTCTTTCTTTGAATTACCCAAAATCTCGCCTTTGAATCGATATATTTTTTTTGTTTATGGTTGTAAAAGAACAAAATAATTTTTATTATAGTCTACAATGTATTCTTATTCGAAATAAAATAAAAAAATATAGTAACCGTAATAAGTCTTTTCTTAACACACTCCATAACTGACTCTCTAACTAGTATTTTGACTACATTTGAATGGTTTTTCATAGCGTGTAGCATACCCTTAGAAAGGGTACAAGCTAAAGAACTTTTTGAGATAAAAATAAGGTCAAAATGGCTTTATTTAAAAAAAAAAATGAATTTAAGAGTAGTAACTTTTCATACATTTAAACATTTTTAAGACTTTGGAAGCACGTAAGTCATTTTCTACTGATCAATTACATCAAATAATAATTTATTTAGAATAAAAATACATTGCAGACTATTATAAAATTTATTTTGTTCTATTGCAACCATAAACAAAAAAAATATATCGATTCAAAGGCGAGATTTTGGGTAATTCAAAGAAAGCACAAAAAAAAACATATCTCAATTACCGTCACACTTAGGACATGGAGGTATTTAGGTGAAACCTAGCAAATGACCCCCCCCAATCCCCCAAAAAATTGTGTCGGTCCATGCGCCAAACACCCTGTATATAGATTTCAAATTTTACCGGCAACTTTTCCAATGTTTTCTCTTCATAAGAACCTTCCTCGGACTTCAACGCAACGTGCAAGTGATATTCAACCTTCGGTTCAGCAATTACAAGGGCAACTATACAATAAAGTTAGTTCACTTACTTTCTCCCTTTCATTTACAGGTTCCTTCACACTCAACGCCCTCTCCGGCAAGATAATGTTCCGAGACATCGTGTACATCAACTACGACTACACGTTACGGATACAGGACGGCTACTTGATATTCAGGTGGTGGAGGTCCTATGTGCCTAAGGATGTTTCGGAAGGTAATTAAAATTGAGAGTAGTAATTAGCTTGCTTTGTTATGTTATTTTGATGAACTCAATTGCCAACAATGGGCGACGATGATGATGGCTAAGTAATAGAGTGGATCCCGGCTGTCATTCGTGGAACTTTGACAGTCGTCACGGGTGTCAGAAGCCCGAAAGTCTGACAACCAGTCTTACTTGGGGTATTACCCAGCTACTGGGGTGTGGAGGTGAGATAGGCAGTCGCTCCATGTAAAATACTGGTATTCCGCTGCATCCGGTTAGACTGGAAGCCGACCCCAATGGATTGTTATAAATTGATAGAGATAGTCATAACAGCGCTTCAAAGGCCTTTGTTAAATATTGTCTTTTTAAAGAAGGCTATTTTAAACAGCTGTGAGGTAAAACAAACAAAATAATAAATATTATTATTATTGCAGTATCATCTACTTGGATCTTTCAAACTGTCAAAACATCCTTATAATTTTCTGACCATAATATTAAGCTAATTGGCACTTTAAAAGGTTTCATCTAATTAGCATTATAACAAGGCAACGTAATGGGCTTAACAGAATAATATTATTTAATGTGACTCATTTGCTCCTGTACTCAAAAATAGATTGTTTTCAATGTTACCATAACCATCCATCCTTGTACTAGGTACAGGAAAATGGTCAGTGTAGTTACTATGTACTAATGGTCTAAGTCGCGTGTTATTTTTCGCAGACTTATCGCACTCGGACACTCGGCTGTCAATCATGCTAAACGGCTTCGAGCTACATTTCTATAATCGCTGCGACTTATACAACGAACTTGAGAAAATATTCGGTCTTGAGCCCGTTATCAAGCAACAGAATGATGACGATTGTACGGATCGAGATAAAGCTATGAATGATGCTAATGAGAAGCGCAGACGGGCGCAGGAGACTGTCAGGTCGGAGGCAGCCATGGCGCGGACGTGGCGAGACCTCATCCCCGTCATTAAAATCGATATCTGCTCCGGTAGAGTAGTTTTCGGTAACAGATTAGTTCCAACGACTTTGTCGATAAGCGTTGAGGAGTCCCACTTAGTGTATAGTACAAAACCTCCCGCCTCAAGCCTTGACCATCTGATGCACTTCGTCAAAGCTAAAGCTGAGAATTGCAAAGTGATGCTCGCTCCCAGTCCTAACTACACATCTATGGTCGATGAACCGCCGCGGTACATGGGAGAGGGCTTCGTCGTCATGAGTTCCAACTATATCGAAGTGTACTTCTACATGGACGAACCAGGCATAGTGCCGGAGCAACCAGTCCTTCTACAGCTAGCCAATGGGGATATTGTAGAGTCCGCACCTCCAATATGGGGCGTAGATATAAAGTGTGGAAAAGGAACAGACTTCAGCTATGGACCCTGGGCAGACAGACAAAGAGACCATCTATTTAGATTCTTCTTCCCACCGAATTATAAAAACTTAGAAGTAACGCCACAACCAAAACCTGGAGACATAAGACAAACACAGTCGTTTGATATTAGACTGTCAACTTTAAATGAAGCTACCATAGATATTTTGTTTACGAAAAATAAAGAAACGAATGCGGTGCATATAAATATTGGTGCTGGTTCATACCTGGAGGTGACACTCCCATGGATCGTGTTCCAAGATGGCTATACAACTAAAATTACAGGGCAGCTATTGCATTTGGAAGCCACAACGAGTCTGCAGTACAGAAGCTTGGCTGAAAGTGAAACGTTGGAGTACACAATCAAATGCCACTACCCCCTCGTGTGGAACCACCACCAATGTTGGCAGTTAAGTTTGACAGGGTGTAAAGCCACGACTCATCTCGTCTACACACACATAGATTTCTTTCAAGATCTCATTAATGATTGGTCCACAAAAGCGCGGCCAGACATTTTACACTTTGTACCTTATACTTGGAAAATATCACTGCTACTAAAAGAATGTGAAGTGGTGACGGTGAGTAATCAGTACAACTGGATAGACTGCAGTTCTACCAATCAGGAGAATAACCATGTCGCGTTTTGTGGTGATCTCCTCGATGTCTCCTTTGATTTGCCGTTCGTGGATTTCTTGCCAGATTTCATACCTCTAAAGATCTGGGTACAAGGCGAAGCTGTTGACATGAGTCTCTTCTTGCCTGAAGTAAACACGTCAAAGTTACTTCTACTATCTCTGGACAAGAACATGAAATTGGTCCCCTGCAGACTAAAAGCTTCCAAATGGAGAAGAAAATGTGTTAAATCGCAGGGTTGGGTGGACTGTTGGTCTGTCCCGATCGTAGCCCTGAGTGTAAGATACAACTATCATCCCATTCCACCGTTGGGGCCGGAGCCTCAAGCAGACATAACTACACCAGAGAAAGAAGAAATTCTGTTATCACCGATGAGAATACCAAGGATGAGGAAACAGCCACAAATTAACTGGACCTTGGACGGAAACAAATTCGACAGAACAACGTTACCACCCGACAAAGTAAGCGTCGAACTTGAAGTGGGACCTTCCATCCTACTGGCCTATGGAACTATTATTACAAGCTTTATGAATTTACTAGAAAATATCTTTGGCGAAGACCAAACATTTACTGACATGCAAAAATCACCAAGTGCAGATCCTTTTTACTGGTCCAGTGATAATGCAAAAGTCAATGATAAAAGTAGTGTTAATCAACATACTGAGATATCAATGGACGACTCCACAGATTCAAGCAAGGGGCCTTTTGACCCGCGGCACTACAGGCCCCTGGACGTGACAGTATCGATTATAATCCATGACATACAGGCGCACTTAGTTAAGAATTGTAGTGAAAGCGAACCGCCTTGTCCAGTTGTGCTGATAGAACGATTTGGATTTGAAATGGACAAAAGCTTTAGAGAGACCAAATTGCAACTTCTATTGAGTCCTTCAATATTAGTGTCTGCTAATAATTTGTCGCGATCCAACACCACAAACTCAGGGGCCTTGTATCAAGGTCACTTGATGCTTTCATCCTTCCAACTACGAGGTAACGGTTTCTTCAGTGATACCAACCGAACTGTCGAAGAGGATACTGTAGAGTACGCGTGGATGATGGAACTTCAGCTAGGTCAACTAACTGGGCGCCTGACCTTACCCCAACTGTACCAAATAATTTCGTCTTTAGAAACGTTTTTGCTTCTCATTTGCGATAGCGAAAACGAATTAGTGCCGCCTAACCCAGCTAGACAATGTCATCACGGAATGAACAATATAATGTGTCAAGAAACGGACCTTACTTTGAAATACAGGTGTCCAACAGCAAATGAAATCAAATACAAGATGATTCGAGTCGCGATCGATCTCATTGATGTTTATATCGCAGATTCGAACACTACGCTTCAATCGTGGATATCTCCGGTCAGACTGAGCTTTTGTAACTTACATGGCTCGGGCTTCGGTACGGGCTTGACTGGCTTGCTGCCAAATATAAAACTAGCTCTCTATACACAAACAAACATGCAAACAAATACTCACCATCATTCTAATGGTAGTAACACTAGTCAGAACAAACCGCCTGAAAGTGATAACTGGGTTGGAGTCGGATCAGTCGCCTTAGGACCTCTACTGATCGAAGCTGCGTCGTCACTGCCCCAAACACCGAAAAACCTTCACTTAGTACAACAGAAGTTCTTAAAACTTCATGATGATAAGACGAAAAGACTTTGGTTCTTGTGGCCTGTTGAAGGGAAGAGTTCACAGTGTGGTTGTACCGGAGGTTGTGCGTTCTTCGGTTCAAATAGGAACGGTCCTAATTTCTTAAAGCCGAATCCCAACGACCTGAATGAGGGGATCAATGTGGCTATGTTCAATATTATAGAGACGACACCAGGCGAGTATGGGTACGGACAGAGTCTATTACATTCAGGCCAGCTTGTGTTCCATACACCGCCATACAATAGTTTGAACGTTTGCCTACAGCCAACTAATGTGGCCACATTAATACCGTCGCCATTACCTCAAAACTTGAACAAATCTCCACAAAGTGCGGAACGTAGAAGCCTTACTAGAAGATTCTCTTACACAAGTATGAGCAAAGGAAGTAACAACTTATTAGTATCCAGCACTAAAAGCGATGTCCCGTACGCTCGCTTAGTCGATTCATCCGTGCCTTTGGGAAGCAGTAAAATTGACAGCGATTCGAAACTCAACAAGAGCATACTAAACGTTCCTCAAATGGAGAGCAGTGTTTCTGATTCAAAGTTAGCTCTAAGTTGTGGGATTAAAGACAATGCTAATGTAACAGGGAAGAAACCAGCTCCAGTAGAAGCAGAGTCCTTCGTTGTACCTAAAGTGCCTGTGAGGAGCGTGGCTGTCTCAGAATCGCATTATTCCTTAAACTCTCAAGTACCACCAGATGAGACTCTGAATCAAGAAGTCCAAAGAACTATGTCTATTACAAGCGAAAACCATTCCGAAGCGTTCTTCTCAGCTGATGAAGACATGTTCCCAAGCCGGTCGTCAAGCTTAAAGCATTCATTTGGCAGTCGCCATAGCAATCCTAGAGACAAAAGTTCCTTCGGTATCAACGATATAACCAATGAGAAATGGAATAATTCCGCACCTAAATCTGAGACGGTAGACATCCCAGATACGATAAGCAATTTGAGCACAGGCGTCCAACCGGATTCAGAAAGCGGTTCTGTATCATCAACCTCCTTTATATCCGCGATATCCTCGCAGGAAGACATGACCCTGGTTAACCTTCACATGCAGACCAACAAGCCTATCGTAGACTCGCCACTCTTAATGGCCAGTTACATGCATAACTTGCCACAATACAAGTGCCCTAACTGGTCTTCCTGTTCGTTACCTAGTGGTAGTGACGTTTTCACGTTGCCTTTATTCAAAAGGGCTGATGATGGCACTTTGGTTTATGTTGGGCAGAAGTATCTACCTAGCTTTGAACCGCTCGGAAAGATAAACGTTCTCAGATTGGTATCAAAGAAAGACCATAATAATCAGAACCAGCACGGTCCTTACTCCAATTTGCCTCCGCATTTCAATTCCCAAGTAAAAGCCCATCCTTACCCACAAGGATGGTGGGATGTTCAGCAAACTGTACAAGACAGTCAAGAGAATACCACAGAAAAGAGTACCACATCGACAGTCACCACCACAAGTGACTCGAAAAGCGGTTTATTTGTCAAACTTCGAGGAGAAATCGATATTATGTTGACTCCTCTTGTCTTGGAAAGTACTCAGAAATTCGTCGAGTCGCTAACCCCAGTACTAGCAAATATACATCCGATAACAGTGATCAATCACTTGCGCCTGCTTTGTATTTCATCAGTATCCAGCGCGAATGTGTTGAAACAAAAACAGTATGTCCAGAACTGGCTGCCACAGATGCAAGATAGAAGCCAGTCAAACCTCGTCACAGATAAAGACGACAAATGTAAGCTTGCAACTATTCCACATTCAAACGTCTATGAAGAGAGCATTCTGGAATCCTTACAAGCGACAGTAACCATTCCAAAAGTCAACATGATCTTCATACAATCTTCGGTGGTCGAAGATATGATATCCTTCTCAGCTTTAGACAACATCCAGGACTTGACTTGCGTATCCTTATTTGGGGTGTCAGTAGAGAATATTATAGCGAAATACGTCAGTACAAGGAAGAATTTGGAGTCTGTACAGTTGTATTACCGGCCTACGTTAAGGGCTTTGGGTAGTAAGAAGTCGTTCGGTATAATGAAGGGTCCTCGTGCGTTGATTTCGGCGCAGACTTCTGGGAAAAGACGAGGGCCGGAGAGAGGAGAGCCGGTTTATATTGAAGCGTCGCAGCAACAATGTGAAGATACCACTATCACGCTGAATGTTGGTGAGTGCGCAAATATAAAAGCTGGCTTTGAAGTAATTAACACCTTCAGGGGTTGATAATTCTCATGAATAATAACTTTTAGTGTTAGTCCAAATCTGGAATATTTAATAAGAATCATCTGTTTCATCATACTGTTTGAAACAACAGATATTTTATTCGATATTTCAGAGGTACTAGAAGTTGTTTATTTTCATGATTACTTTTACCCCTTGAAAGGATGCCAATGAATTCAAGTCAGCTGGCATAGTCGAATATGGCTTCTCACAATTTCTTGACATATTAAGTCTCTCGTGTTTTCAGGCAAAGTCCACGGTCAACTGCGACGCATACGCAACGAGTCGTCACAACTGAAGGACGTAACAATAACAGGCATACCCTGCCAACATTCCAAAGTGTCTTTCAAGTTCATTCGAGTTGACTCTTGTGCTAAAGGATGTGAATCCATGGTATGTTCACTGTAATTTAAACCCTATCTCCGAAGTTATAAGGTTGACTTTTTATTATTTTTCATGTTATGTTATACGGTATTATTTCCACAGTGTTGCCAAAATGGAACACCAGCAGAAGCTCAGAAGGACAGTCCCATCGGTTTCATCATGTTCGAATGTGGTCTTGAAGGCATTTCAATAAAAGTCGCCAAGCACTCACAATCTCACAAACCACAAACACAGACTGAAGAGAAGAAACCACTAAGACCTGACAATGAAAGCTGTAGAGAATCTGTCAAGTCTGCCGAAGAGTCGAAGCCAGATAAAGAAAGGACTACCAAAAGGACTTCAGGAATTGAAGATCTGTTTCGAAAAAGAGATTCGAGCTCCAAACCTAGTACTCCAAACCTTGGGAGTGCCCAGCCACCGCCTGTTCCACCTCCTCCCGAACCATCCACTCCTGGTCCTGATGAGCCTTCGAATAATGACAGCACTACAACTATGGTTCCTCTCAAAGATAACGGGAATACGTCGTCTTGTGCTATCGATTTGAAAGTGGTGTGGTTCAACTTTGCTGCGCCCCCGAGGACACCTATTACGAAGAAAATTGATTATACGAGGTATAGTAGCTGTAGATAAACAAAAGTAAACAAAGTAAAGTAAAGTAAAAAAAAGTAAAAGTAAAGTGTGACAATCAGTCTTACCAAGGGGTATCGTATTACCCAGTATCTGGGTTGTGGAGGTCAGATAGGCAGTCGCCCCATGTGAAATATTCAGCTGCATCCGGTTAGACTGGAAGCCGACCCCAACATAGTTTGGAAAAGGCTAGGTAGATTGAGTAGATAACAACTTTTGTACAATTCACAGATTTAAAGTTAAGACAATTTTCTGAAACTTTAGTACAGTCCGCGAGGCCTAAGATGAGCTTTGCCTTTGTGTGAGTGATCACCAAAATGGTACGAGAGCCCATGACCAAAATTTATGTCTTATCGTTTTACGTAAGACAAAATCTTCAATAGTCTTATCGTTTTACGTTTTGCAACGATGCGACATGGTTTTGGTCATGGCCTTTCGTACTAAAAGAACAAAAGCCGATTGCCAAAAAGCGGTATAAAGCGGTTTTAAACCAAGCAAAGAACGCGTCGCGCTGTATGCCGTACGTCACACTTACACTATCTATGTGCACTCACACAAATGCAAAGCTCAGCTTAGACCTCGCGGATTGTACTTGCATTTTTGAATTTAAATTGTATGTTGTCTATCGGAAAATGTTCACATAAATATTAAATAAATAAATAAATATCCTTGGACATTTCACACAACGCCATCTAGTCCCAAGCTAAGCAACCTAATGCTTGTGTTATGGTAACGAGATGGCTGATAAACTACTTATATACATTTTTTTTTTTTTTTTGTAAATACATACATATTATAGATAGAAAAACACCCAGACTCGGAACAAATACTTGTAGGTCGTACAAATATTTGTTCCGTGCGGGAATCGAACCCGCGACATGCTGCGCAGCAGTCAATCGCTCAACCACTGCGCCAACCGTGTCGTCAAGACTTTGAAGCTGTGACGGTATAGGTGACTGTTCTAATATATAATGTGTGGTTCTAATTTAGCTACTTTCGTCGCCATTTCAGACTAGACTGGAACCTGCTAAGCACAGCTTCTCCAGCCATCAACGCCTGGATGAACCCCTGCAACAGGCTAGGCATCCGCGTGGTCGCGCTGTACCGCGCCTACGCCAGGCGCCTCACCGCCACCGCCGCCAGTCTCATGGCGGCTGCGTTAGACCTGGCTCCACATCACACTCTGCCCAAGGTAAAATAAAAGGCCTGGATGAACCATGATCACCTCAGCAATCTCCATCGACATAGCAGCCACTGTAATAGTTATTTATACAACTGACGGGGTATTAATACACGAATGTGGGTTACCACACGAGGCGAAGCCGAGTGTGATAATAGTATCACATTAGTGTTTTAATACCTATTTATGTACAGTTGCATACAAGACTTTATCTACATCCATGTTATCAATCCCGTATAAAAGGTTCTGAAACAGTTTTTTTGCAATACTAATACTCGTATCGAACATGGCGGCCGGCGTCATAGTATACGACGTGAATAATTCGAATAAGTTATTTTTTTAAATTACGGCGCTGTTGTAGTGAAACGCGCGTGCATTACAATGTTCTTTTTTGGAAAACGGATTGCATTATGAAATTCAGTACAACATTAAAACACCCGTTTGGATGCTATTATGGTTACCATGGCTGTTTTAATGTTGGCAATAAGCTAACTGTTTCAGAAACTTTTATAGAGGATTTATAGCATGGGTGTAGATAAAATGGGTTATTTAGCTCTGGCACAGACCGTACGAAACGCATATCAGAGCGGTTTTCATTGCCAAATAAATATCAACTTTGGCCGTGATGGAATAAAGTCGGAAAATAAAGACAGTCCGTACTTACATCAATTCAAGAACGTTGGTTGGTAATGGTTCACGACAGCAACCCATGGACTGTTAAGTAACTTCATGGTGGTTAAAGTGTTCCATAGTTTGCTGTGGAAGTTATCATTCTGATCTATTAGGGTTCCGTACCAAAATGGTAAAAAGGAAAAGGAAGTCTGTCTGTCACAGCTGTACATCTCAAGAACTACTAATGCTTTCAACTTGAAATAGTTTTAGATGACGTTTACCCAACTATTTTGCAAATAAGAAATATTTTTTGTTTTTTTTTTTTGTATTGCAACAGGTAAGTACTAAAAGGCGGTCTTAAAAATTCAAAGTGGGGCTACTAGCATGTAGGGTATCATATGAAAGAGCGCTGTTTGTACATTCTCATTTTTAAAAAATTTTTTTTTAGGGCACATTGTTTTCGACTTTTGATGACAAATTTAAAAAATAATACCGCCCCCCACTTATCGAAGTTTGCATAGAGAAAAATCTGAAATTATTCTATGTGATAGAAGTTTATGTAAAGATTACAGGAAAAATAAAACGATAATCTCTAAATAGCACACTTTTTCAGAAATCGGAACGGAACCCTCGGTGCGTGAGTCCGACTCGCTCTTGACCGGTTTTTTTTTATTGTTTACAGAGTCGCTACGGCCGGCACACGCCGATGGCGAAGCAGTTACGTGAAGAACCATCGCTGCAACTATGTGCAGTCCTACTGCGGTACGCACTGCAAGCTGACGCTGCAGCCGTGCAGGCAGATCTTGCTGAAAGACATCTGCCGTCATTATCAACACTAAGACAGGTAACTGAAATCTGATTTAAAAAAAAATCTTTGTTTTATACAAAGAACTTCAACCAATGTACCTAAAGTACCCGTCACGAGAAGCTATAAATTATGTAAACAAACATCTTTTACTAAGTAAACATTTTATACTGCGAGATAATAATAAATTGACCATATTCAATCGACATGAAATATAGACGAGTTATATGAAAGTAACAACCTATTTAATTTAGTCGGATCATATTTTAACGACGCAAAGCGCTATCGTTTGTGTTTCTTGGTACCGGAACGCGTCCGTCGCAGGAATTGTAAACTATCGGGACGCCATTTTGAAATAAACGCGTCATTCGAGTTTCGTGATACATGTCACTGATTCTGACACAGAAATGGAAACATCTGAATCTGACGAATAATTATTCTTAAATAATATATGTTAATTAATATTTGTTACTTAATAATTTATTAAATCTTAAACAAATTCATTTTTTTTGTTGGTCCAAATGTTGTGAACTCCTGAACACTTGTTTACAAAATTTATAGCTTCTCATGACGGTTACTTTAGACTTTTCCCAACTATATTGGGATCGTCTTCCAGTCGAACCGGATGCAGCTGAATACCAGTATTTTACATAGAGCGACTGCCTATCTGACCTCCACAACCCAGTAACTGGGTAATACGATACCTCTTGGTAAGACTGGTTGTCAGACATTCGGGCTTCTGACGACTTCAATCCACGAATGACAGCCGGTACCAACGGCTTAACGTACTTTTCGAGGCACGGAGGAGTCTCGGTATGTAAAGATGGTCACCCATACACGGACCAACCCCGGCAAGCGTAGCTTAACCTGATGGATCGACCCGTACGGCTGCTAATACTTAGCCACGATATCCTCCTCATTGATAACTATGTGCTGTTACAAGTGAATGCTCAAGTCTATCACAATTTTCATTATATTATTAACAAGTAAGTTGATAAAACTTTTTTATTCCAGGGTGTGATAGTCCTCAGTCGTCAATGGAAGAACATCCTCTACACCCCGCTACTGCTGGAACATAACTACAAGAGTAAAGTGATGAAGCCACTCAACGTCACCTTTGCCTTACCTGATCTACTGGAGGTGAGGATTTACACAACGTGTCGCTTTGCATCCTCGTCAAATTTCAGGATGTGTTACAGAACATCAAACCGAATAACTTTCTCCATGGGACCAACATCGTATTCGCGAAAAAATTTTTGATAGATAGATAGATAGATAAATCATTTATTTAGTGCACACAAAAGACATAGCACAAACACACAAAAGTACAATTAAATGGTAAAGTAAAATGAACAAGGTGCCAATAAAAAAAAAAATAAAAAAAATAGAAGAATAACACAAACACAAGTGACACTATGACATAGGTAGGTACTTAAAATAAAATTAACAACGGAATACACAGTGCGGTGTGTGTCTCAATGTTGCACCAAATGGGAGTCCAGCTCAGCATGTGTCAGGCAAATATACCTGACGCTGATATTCTGCTGGATCCCTGCAGTGACATACGGACGTCGAGCAGTCGAGATAAATTGGTATTGTAAGAAAGTGTTATGCGCGGGGTGAAATTCTGTAAGTATACCCGACATTTTAATTATGCATAAGTACTGCAGCAAGAAAGTTTTGCATTGGGAAACATTGTTGTTCGTAGGTGCGTTGATTGAGAAAGTTTTATGTAAGTGTAAATGAATAATATTATAATAGTGGCTATTATTTTTAACTATTTTTAACTGTCCCATAGAAAACTTCTATACCTACTCGACGCAAATGTATGGGACGGTTGATTATTTTTTCGCGATTACGATGTTGGTGCCATGGAAAAAGTTGTTTGGTTTTATTTTCTATACCACACCCTTAAATTTGACGAGGATGCAAAATGACACGTTGTATATAAAACAAAAGTTAGACAAAGAAAAAATGTGTTTTAAGGTTTTTTTTGCAGCAACTAACTCGATCGACCTACTCTACGAGATCCTCTGTATTTTAAAAAGATACAAAATTTTAAGAGTTTCTTAAATTATTTCTGGTGTGTCGCTAGCCGCTAAAACACTAACGCCCTTATTCATAAAAAATTAAAAAATTCTACAAACCTAATTTAGTTAAAATAGTGTTTTGTCAATTTCATTCGAATTATGATTTGAGTTTGAAACAAGAAGACAAAACACTATTTGAACTAAAATAGGTTTATAGAGCGTTTTAGTTTTTTATGAATAAGGGGTCATATGAATAGTCTTCCGTTAAGGACCTTGTGCTTAGTGTAAGGGCGAAAGTACACATGCCTATAGCTGGTACAAAACTATGCAAGTAACTGGCATGCCATTGTGACATTGACCAATCAGAAGTCGTTATGGCACACGGCATGCCAGCTAGTTGCATAGTGTTGTACGCACGGCTACAGATCAAGCTATAAATTTCCAGTATAAGCTGATCTCGGAATGTATAGGATTTCCTTACAATGAGAGGTCAGCGTAAACTGGAAATGTATAGCTTGATGTGTAGCCGTGTGTACCAGCTTCAGTCATGTGTATTTTCGCCCTAAGGCATTGTGTTTTGGTTGCTCCATTGGTTTGGACAATATATAAAAATATACACAATATATGAAGCTTCTCCGAGGCATAGAGCAAAACCCGAGAGTGCTGCGGCGGTTTCACTTGTACGTACCCGACTGTTATGTGTGGAGGCGACGGACCCCGCCACTGCTGGTCGTACCATCAGCCAGGACCAACTTGCTGGCCAAAACCCCTCTGTCTAGAGCAATTCTCACAATCTATCATATTCATGTCGAAATTGATATATTTACAAGTCACTAGGGTGCGCAAAAGTACTATTTATTTATTTGGGGATCTCCAACAAAGGATACACATATACAATATTAATTACAATTATTAGAAAGTTTTTTTATTTTTGACATTATATTCTTATTATAAAATTATTCATTATTATTGTCAATTAATAAGATGTTGTTATTTACTGTTTTTATGTACTGGTTTTGATTATATTTTACACTTTCTACACAATGTATATTGTTAAGAAATAAATTACTTATGACTTATGACTTCTTTCAAGTGTGCTCCTTCAATTATAGGAGACCACGGCATGCACATATAACTAGGTCTGACAATGAGGTATTATAGTACATCATTGAGGTATAAACAGAAATAACAATAGATAATTAAGTACATGTCAAGATTAAGCATTCATGAATATTAAATACAATTGGTTATGATACTTAATGATAATTATTTCACATATTACCTATTGTTTAGATTATGTTACAAACAATCATTTTCAGATGTATTTTGTACTTTAATTTTAATTTTGGGTGTGTTAGTTGGCTATCGCATTAGGTTATGACATTTAAGGGTAGTTTTAAGGCATTTAAATAAATAAATAAATGTTAACTCATCTTTTTAGGATTCCGTGGAAGGATGGCAAGAGTATCCTTTGGAGACAGAAGCATTAGACGAGAACTGTCTGCTACTGAACATGGATGTCGATAAAATCAACCTGCCAGGTGAGTCATTTATCTTTTTTTTGTTTTTTTATAAATATTGTTTTATGAAATACAGGGAAATTGAACCTTAACTCAAGAATTTTAGGTCTAATTTCAAAGAACTGCTGACATCTTTGTTATTTTTATGTCTGTAAAAACAATATTCATTAAAATAATTAATTTAAAATAGTTCTTTGAAATTGGGACATAAAATATTTAAAATACAATAATGATATTGCTTTTTATTCAAGTATCCTTAAATTGTAATATATTTTTATAAAATTACCACAGTAAAGCCAATCATATAAATATCAATACTGCTAAATTCACATTATCTTGCAATTGGCTTATCAGTAAATTATTATTATTTTTAGTAGGCGAAAAAATAGTTTTACGGTTTATATTGTGATGCAATTTCTATTGGATTAAGTGAAAACATCCAATCATAAAATAATTATTGAATCAAGTCTTACCCAGGGCAGATAAGAGTGGGTCGTAAATTTATCACAATCCTGTCTGGCTTATTGTCAAGCATGTACAGTCGCCGGCGATAAATATTGCACATCGACCTTTGGAAAGAGACAATCGGCTAATTTCGGCTTCGTAGAGCGTTATCTCTGTCGCACGAAATACAAACAGTCCGGTATCTATTAGGAGCTGTTAAAACAATTATGATTTGCTTCTTTTGATAATTCTTTTTATTATTTGTATAAAATACACCAATTTTTCTATAAGTGATGGCTTTAGGTTGGGGTAAAATAAAATAAAAAAAACATGTTCACATTATGTTTACGTATTTAATTATTTTGGAAAATTACAGCTGTTTTTAAATCTGTCAGCTTCGGTTACAAAATATTTATAAACATTGTAGATAATTTCGCATGACTGACCTCGTAAAGGTTTCCCTCTTTTTCCTAAAGATGCCATAGTACAACTTTAAATTATTTAAATTTTGGTGGTGTTAACAAGTCTAAATATATATTTTGAACTAACACTCTATCGCACTTGAGCAACGACTGACAAAACGTCACATAGGTAGTGTGCGACAGAGATAACGCTCTACGAAGCCGAAATTAGCCGATTGTCTCTTTGCAAAGGTCGATGTGCAATATTTATCGCCGGGTACTGTATATACAAGTCGATAAACTTATGTAAAGTGTTTTCTTATAATATTTATGACTCAAAACATTTTAATAAGAATAATTACCAGCTGAGAAGTAGCAGCAGTGGTCACGGCCCCGACATAGAAGTTGTAAGTCGTGGTTTCGAACCCAGGCTGGCGGTTTACTTTGTGTAATTAATTTCATCACCACTGCTCTCAAAACGGTGAAGGAAAACATCGTGAGGAAACCGTCATGTCCTAGTGCCAAATATTCCAAGACAATGTGACATCTACCAACTCGCACTGGGGCCGCGTGGTAGATTACAGCCCGCTCCCTCTCGAAGAAGCCTGTGTCCCAGCAACAAGTACATTATAGGCTGATTATGCTAATTACCAACTACTAGTACAACAGTCTCACTCTGTGCCCGTTTAATAGCAATAGGCTCGCCCTCAGTTATTACATGGGACTTTAACATATACGGGGTGAATTTTTCAAGTGGGCGTGGATGGCCAAATCTTAAACTGTGAGGAACAGCGAAAAGTATTCAAAGGAGTCTCGAAAACTAAAACTACATTATTGGATTTTTGAAAAATCAATATTTCTAGCCAGAAATCGAACCCGTTGATTTTGAAAAAAACACTGTATTATTACACCATTCGATGGGGTCGCTAATAAGGATCGAATTCTGGGAAGTAATGACATACGGTAAAGTAAAAGGAAGATTTCATTTTTTAACAAAATACTTTTTTTTTATTTTTCTAATGTTACTATTAAGGTGCAACGCAGACGACACACTTTTTGTACGATCGAGTCTGTGGCGCACAAAATGTTTGCGTGGCACACAAAAAGTCCGTCGCGTATTGTACGCAGACACAATGCACACGGCGCATCTTCGATCATTCTGTCGACTGAAGTGTAGGGAAGTAGACGCTATGTTCCACACTTAAGGTGCAGCGTAGACGACAGACTTTTTGTGCGATACTAAAAGTGTGCGCCGTCTGCGTTAGCGCGTGTTGAAGAAAACGTTCTATTTTTTTCGCGCACTTTTGTGTGGCGCGGCGCGGTGCGATCTGCCAGAATAACACGGATTTTTTGTGCGGTGGACTTTTTCCGCGTCGTGTGCATTACTGCATATAATTGCTTAGGTTCTATTGTCACAGACATTAAAGTGCGTCACGGATAGTCTGTCGTCTGCGCTGCACTGATTAATTGTTCAAAATGATGACCATTGTTTTCAATACATAGCTGGATTCGACGTCTCAAGGATTGTACTGCATTCAGCATTTCATTATTCCTCATAGTGTCGATTTTAGCCATCCACGCCCACTTGAAAAATCACCCTGTTAGCTGTTATGTACAGACGGTCAGTGACCCGAGGCAAGCCAGTACATCTCTGTCTACCTACACGTACTGGGAATACAGACATGCTATTATGTTTCTGCTACGATATAATCCGTAAAACTAACTCCACTACAGTACAATATAATGGCATTGATATCAACATTAATAACGCATTGTCTGTGGGTGAAGCGTCCGGCGCGGCGGCAAGCCCGCGGCCGCACTCCTTCCCTTCCACGCCGCCCTCCGGTTCGTACACCAAACACTTTGTGTTGTGCTGGGAGAGACTTGTGAACCTTATGAACATGGAAATATAGTTGGAATTCCATTGAGGAGTAAAATGTCTTATAAACTGCGGTCTTGAATCTCACGATAACTATTATATTACTTAGTTAACGTCGGATTTGCAGACAAAGACGCGATAGTCGTATCGATTTTAATATTTTCGTAATTTTGACCTAGACATCATTACTGACATGAGTAGGTATGAGTATTAAAACATTTTATGTACTTAATTGTATGGTTCACAAGTCCCTAAGATTAAAAGTCGTTTGTTATGTTACCTCAATAATGTTCTTTAGGTGGTAGCCCGCGAAATTCAAATTGTCTTACGTTTTTTTTGCAATTTGCATGTTGATTAAATATGATTCGATACCGTAACAAATATGTATTTACAGAATTATAATCATTAGAATCAGCAACTCCTAAGTTAGTATAATCCTGAAATGTCAATATTTCATCAAATAGTCAGCCAATAAAAAAAAAAAACAAAATGTTTATTTTTGTACCAACTAGTTTAGATTAGTTTATGATTTAGTTTGATTAGTTTAGAATAAGATTACCGGGTATTAAATATGTAGTTGTATTGATGACTTTAATGATTATAATTATGTAAATACATACGGTTGCGAATCATATTTTGTTCAACATGCAACCTAATACTGACTTGCAAATTCCCAAAAAAAATTAAGAACATTAGTATTGCGCGGGCTACTTGCGGGTTACTTACAAAATATCATAACAAACGAACTCACAGCGTTTTGTTATGCGTTTTTTTGTTGTTTTTTGTCTTGCCGTTGTTGACGACAGCATGGAGTGATCATTTACATAACATCAATATGTGTGACCATTTCATCGTCCTTATGTATGTCATCTACTGATGTTATTACATACTTTCATTGTATTGTATACATCGTGTCGTTTTGCATCCTCGTCAAATTTAAGGGTGTGGTATAGACCATCAGACCGAACAACTTTTTCCATGGCACCAACATCGTAATCGCGAAAAAATAATCAGCCGTCCCATACATTTGCGTCGAGTAGGTATTGAAGTTTTCTATAGGACAGTTGTATTTTTTTTTGCGATTACGATGTTGGTCCTATGGAGAAAGTTGTTCGGTTTGATGTTCTGTATCACACCCTGAAATTTGACGAGGATGCTAAACGACACTTTGTATATTAGTATGATTTCCCTCTATAAACATTTCGCCCTCCCTATTCTATCTTCCGAATTTTCTATTCATTCATTTGTGACATAATGTTAACCTCTGAATCAATTTGTTTGTAACAAATGTTAGATTTTTTTGTAGTGGTGTTATCCTTGTCTTGTTATAGCTTTTGTGTTTATTTAATTTAATAATTATAATGTTATGTATCCAACTCCATAATCTAAATTATTAATTAAAAAGATTGGCCGTCGCTACGCTTACATAAATGTTAACCGCTTAAATTATTCACTTTGCTATAAAAATGACTAATTAAAGCGCTAGTGTTAGTAGCTTCTATAAATACCCACTATACAATGTACTCACTCACTGCATAGATAAGTTATGACTCACAATAACAATGTTTTACTTCTACGCAATTCACAATAGTTATTTATGCAACTGACGTATAATAAGGGGTATTAAAACACGAATGTGGGTTTATCACATGAGGCGTAGCCGAGTGTAATAAACCGAGTGTGATAATAGTATCACATGAGTGTTTTAATACCTAATTATGTACAGTTGCATACAAGACTTTATCTACATCCATGTTATCAATCCTGTATAAAAGGTTCTGAAACAGTTTTTTGCAATACTAATACTCGTATCGAACATGGCGGCTGGCGTCATAGTATACGACGTGAATTCGAATAAGTTCTTTTTTTAAATTACGGCGCTGTTGTAGTGAAACGCGCGTGCATTACAATGTTCTTTTTTTGAAAACGAGTTGCATTATGAAATTCAGTACAACATTAAAGCACCCGTTTGGATGCTATTATGGTTACCATGGTTACTATGACACTGGCTGTTTTAATGTTGGCAATAAGCTAACTGTTTCAGAAACTTTTATAGAGAATTTATAGCATGGTTGTAGATAAATATAATTATAAAGCTGTGGTTGAAATGCTACACTAATCCATATTGTACCTATTGGTAATGTGTTTTCGCTGTCGCTATTTGGAGCACCCTTCTATACCTGTTTATCTGATTGCAACTTTATTCCTCTTAGCATAACAGTTATTCTACTATAATTCTATATTACTGAATACTGATACATCCAAATTTTCATAGAATATCCCATTATTACCTATCAATATTATCGCAAACGCGCAATACTCTGGCGTTAATATTACACATCGAGCTTTAAGGAAATCAAACATAGAGAACGAAAAGTGACCACTCTCTAGAAAGAGACAAAGCGATTGTCGGCGAATACCTGTCTCTTTTGGCTTTCAGTTGTACATGTAGAGCAGAACGTTACACTCCTGACCGTGACTTCGCTTTGTGTCTCTCGTAATTTTTCTTATGTATTCACTGCAGAACTGAATACGGAACGCTCAGTCCATTCTCTATGTCTATGAAAGGAACTCACACAAGTAAAAGTGATAGACACGACGGCTCGATATTTAAGGCAAAAACTACACAACATTATTAAAATCTCAAAAAAATTACTACTCAAAGATTCGCATGTCGATGTTAGTAACATTATAAACTCTCAATGTTCTAAAGAGTTTTGAAATCCTACTGCATCTCTCTAGTCCATCTCTGTGGGTGCCATCATAAACACCTATAAAAAAAAAAACTATCTAATAACCAGAAAACTCTTGAAGTTTTCTTTGAATTATTTTGTATCAAGTAAAGACGCTGAAACCTATCAGAAGGTTCATCGTACCGAGCTAAACTCTGGTTTACAGGTTAGGGCGGGAATACACATGCCCGTATCTTGTACAAAACTATGCATGTAGCTGACACGCCACTGTGAGATTGACCAATCAGAAGCTGTTATGGCACACGGTATGCCAGCTACTTGGGCATGTGTATTCTCGCCCTTACGGACATGAATGAAATCTTTCCTTACTTAACAACTATAACTATCACATCAGCTTTAATATTCTTCTGACTCAATGATTTTTGATATGATGGCACCCTGATACACGAACTTTCTATCTATACCATCAAACCCACTTTCTAGCCCCATACATTCTAGCACATTCTTCAACTCCTACAAAACGTAACTCCCTACACTAGTGATGTGCTAATCCCCTATCCGTCACAGTACGAGGCGCACAAAGCAGCCGCGCGAGCCTGGTGTTCCCCTCGCTGCCATTCTCCACGAGGAAGCCGGCCTTCCACGACGACGCCATCGCTAGTGAGTAGATACATTGCTAGTTCTGGATGTGGATTTATTATAGTATGTGCTGCAAGAACGCCAATGTAAATCTTCGACGAATTTGAGTAAGTTGCAAAGAAGGGCGAGATGGTAATTCTATTGGTGAGTAGACGAAGTAGATAATTTGCCAGGTATTTTATGTTTCAACGCGCAAGTTGAGTAATCAATAAAATATGTTACGATCGGGACTGCGTTTCTGCGAGGATAGTATTGCCCGCCGACTTAGTCAGAAATATAATTGGATGTAAAGAAAATTGAAAATAAAAGTTTCGAAATGGGGTCACGAACAGTGTGTGCTCTTGTTTATTATAAGAGAGAGACATACAACCGTTCTGCTGTATATTTTCGCACTTAGTTTTGGCCGCGGCTTCCCCGCGTGGATGTCTGAAAATATCCCACGGGAACGAACCCTATAGTACCGTATGTGTTAAACCAGGTTATAAACTGTCTATGTGGCAAATTTCATCCGAATCCGTTCAGCCGTTTTTGCGGCAATCCGGAACATACCTACATCCAAACAGACAAAAATTCTAAAAACTATGTTTTCGGCATGAGACTCGTTCCCATACCTCGTAGAAAATACTTTTTTCAAAAATATTCTATGTACAGTTTTGACTTCGTTAGACATAGATATATTTTAGTCTTCTAGTACCTACTCATATGGTGCTCCCAAGCTGACATTCCTCTTACCCTCTACAACAGTAGACTACGGGACCCTGAAGGAGGACCTGCCTACAGTGGGGTCGAACCCATCGTTATACTCACCCCACGGCAGTGATGAGAACATGAAGAATGATCGCGCTAGAGAAGATCTCTATCAATGGATGGCCAAACAGGAGCCTATCAAAGTGGTGAGTGTTAGAATATGTTGGTGAATGACTGGATGGAGGCGGTGCATGCTCCTTTATAATATTGCAAAATCATTTAGTTAAATTAAGCTTAGAATTCAGCATGCCATTCGTGTGCCAGTTGTTATTGGTCGTCAGAAGCCTGCTGAAAGTCTGACCACCATTCTTACCAAGGGCTATCGTATTACTCAGTAACTGGGTTGTCGAGGCAGTCGCTCCATTTAAAATACTGGTATTCAGCTGCATCTGGTTAGACTGGAAGCCGACCCCAACGTAGTTGGAAAAAGCCTAGGCAGATGATGAATCAGCATTTTTTTTACGACTAATGTTACAAAATAATTTTGTTGTACAGTGATACATATTCTATCCAAAAGAAGCCCACGAAAGCCATACATCACTTTCTAGTGTTTGATTTGAGCGGAGGGAGAAGACACAACAAACTCCCCCCAACCTGTCTGGCGTTTTTTGCAAATCATAAAAGCGCTTTGTGAACTTTTATAATCGATGAATAAGGTTTAATTTAAAACGATAGATGCGCGTTTTTGAAATGTAGATAAAAAACTATTTTGACATCTTCATGGTTGCCACGCCTGTATTGAAGGTTGCAATGGGTGATATTCTAAGTTAGTAGAGCGTGTACCCAAAAACAAACCACAGTGCAGCTTGCAGCTCTTCTAACCCGTTATCCTAGGTATACGACAAACGCGGTAATGCAACGCGACACGAAAATATCAAATAGTCGTTGTATGTACTTGTGGCCTACGTTGTCGCCTTAAGAGGAAACGTGGGTGCTCTTTTCTCCATACAAAAAGATACAAACGCTCTCGCCTGTTTTCTTTCTGGTTAATGGCCATAAAGCAATGATTTTTTACAGAAATATAAATATCAGCTACTTGTATGCCCCTAAGTTTTCCTTTTTGATGATATATTATTTTTATAAGAACTAGAACCCTAAAAAAATGCTCAATATTGCCTATTTAGACCGCTGTCAACAGACGCCTAATGTACCAATTTAACAACTATTAACGAAAAAAGAAAACATAGGGGCATAGTATATATCCTTCTTATTCAGTTTATGAAATATATTTTAAATTGGTCCAATATTGGAGGAGGAAATAGGCGAGAGCCAAACCTCGAAATGTGAATTTTTACACAGGCTATTTAGTCGAATCTGCAGTTCTCCTTATCGCACGAATTCGAGGGTGGAGCGCTCGCAGAGCGACAGCAATACCTTCTTAAAATACCTAATTTTTCGCCCCCCTTTCCTCTTAATCAGTGTGCGACGAAGTGCGAACTTGTTTTTTGCGCGACGAGACCCGACGCACTGTGAAGTGAGAACTTGAAGACGTGCATTTCCAAGTTTTTGTAGGGCTAAGTATTTAAAATATGAATTTTCGAGTAACAACGCAGTATACATGCCCATGGTTAAAACAATAATGAACTGAGATTACAGCGTTTGTCACTCACGAATTACTACAAAATAGTACACGTCGCGTCGTGTGAAGTATTGGCACAGATTAATACAGATGGGACACTCCGCAAAATCATTTAAATAAAAAGCGACTCTTGCTACGACACTATAAAGTGCAATTCAGGTCGTACAACGCTTATTACCTGCAGTTATATTCACCTGCAAGTTGCCTCTCTTACTATCGCGTAACTCATAGCTTCTGACTCGTTAGGGTTGTCTTTTATTACAACGGCGGCGCGTGAGTGAGTATCGAACTAACGTGCGAGCCGGCCGGTGCGCGGCAGCCCACACTGAATTGACCCAGTGAGATGAACCGCCGCGTACTTGTAGCTTCATACCTAAACTGCGGAGTGTCCCATCTGTATTAATTGACCCAGTGAGATGAACCGCCGCGTACTTGTAGCTTCATACCTAAACTGCGGAGTGTCCCATCTGTATTAATTGACCCAGTGAGATGAACCGCCGCGTACTTGTAGCTTCATACCTAAACTGCGGAGTGTCCCATCTGTATTAATTGACCCAGTGAGATGAACCGCCGCGTACTTGTAGCTTCATACCTAAACTGCGGAGTGTCCCATCTGTATTAATTGACCCAGTGAGATGAACCGCCGCGTACTTGTAGCTTCATACCTAAACTGCGGAGTGTCCCATCTGTATTAATTGACCCAGTGAGATGAACCGCCGCGTACTTGTAGCTTCATACCTAAACTGCGGAGTGTCCCATCTGTATTAATTGACCCAGTGAGATGAACCGCCGCGTACTTGTAGCTTCATACCTAAACTGCGGAGTGTCCCATCTGTATTAATCTGTGGTATTGGTCGCATTACGTCGCGTCGCAACGTGTCGCGTCCCGTCGCTCACCTAGGACAACGGGTAAACTATTGATTCCCTAAACTTGTCTCCCACTTTCGAAGAACACTGCATGAAGTAGTCACATCCACATCCACACAAGCATGCACTCATCAACGGGGTTAAAGACTAACCTATTGACCTCACACGTCCCCATTACAAAGTAAACTATAAAACACAGCCACGTAATTGTACTAACCCAGGAGCCAAAGAGCAAGAAGCCAATAATCCCTCCTTCGAAGATGAACCCCCGCGCCGTGGCGGCCGCCATGCCGGCCTGCAGCCTGTACCCGCTGCAGGGCTCGCTGATGCTGCTGGACGCGCACCTCGTGTTCCAGCCCTTCCTGGCGGCGCTGGGCGTGTCGCCGCACCAGGTCACGCAGGGTATGTGCTGTGTACTAATACTTCTTGAATTTTGACTCTGACCCTGTTTGACTTTATGCGACCTTGTTGTGGTTACGTTTGACTGTCGGAATGATATGTTCCGATTTTGAAATGTCATAATTAGGGTTCCGTACCAAAATGGTAAAAAAGGAACCCTTATTTATTTATTTTATTTATTTATTTATTTATTTATTTTAAAGAAGGCTTACAGACTAACAAACCAATAAAGAATAATATAATATTTAAAAAATAGCTAATAACAAGCCTCCACATATAGCCATGGAAAAAGTCGATAAAAAGAAAATACATATAAGTTATTATAATTATATAAGATAATAATAGATAAGTAAAGTTAATTATCATTGAAAAAAGACTGTGCCAACAGCCGTCTTAAGGTCGCCACACTGGTGCAGAACAAGTCGACATTAAGGTCCCTAGGAAGTCTATTGAAACTAAGAGCACTTCTAATTGAAAAAACATTTCGCCTATAATTAGTCAACGCGAAAGGTACATTTAACATTGGCCGTTGACGTAATCCCATCAGATTCGTACGTAATGACAAATTAGCCACGAGTTCCGGACAGTCAATGTGGCCATTCGCGATACCCAAAAGTAGACTCATGTCCCCGATATAGCGTCTCATCTCCAGAGGAAGGAAGTGGTACCGTTTGCAGCGGTGTTCATAGTCAACTGAGTATTGCTGAGCCCTGTAATCCAGATAGCGTAGAAATTTTCTTTGGACGCCCTCAATACGGGACTTATAAGTCGCATACTGCGGGTTCCAAACCTGAGACGCGTATTCTAAATGGCTGCGCACGAAAGAACAATACAAAATCTTAACCGGTTTAAGAGATCGGAAACAGGCTGTAGTGCGTAGTATAAATCCTAGAGCTTTGGATGCCTTTGCAACTATGCTATTTACATGTTGATCAAATAGAAGCTTGCTGTCTATGATTACTCCTAAATCTCTAATGCTATTTAACCTGCTAATGAGCTGATTGTTTATGGTGTAACTAAAATTGATCAAAGAATTACAACGTGAGAATGTTAGGAGGTAGCATTTAGAGACATTTAATTGGAGTTTGTTACGGATGCAATATGTTTCAAACCTATGCAGGTCGTCTTGCAACTGACATGCATCAGACATGTCACGCACAACTTTATGAATCTTCATATCATCCGCATACAGTAAAATATATGAATGACGAAAACATTGTTTGATATCCGCAATGAACAGTATAAATAACAGAGGACCCAAAATGGAGCCTTGAGGTACGCCTGAAGGGACAGAACTCCAACCAGAGGTGTAGCCCTGAAGCACGACTGCCTGTGTTCTGTTCTCTATATAGGAGGAGAACCACCGGTACAGGTCACCATGTATTCCGGCGAGAAACAGCTTCTTCAGCAGCATGCAATGATCAATTCGGTCGAAACATTTACTATAATCGGTATAAATTACGTCAACTTGTCGCTGTGCCATGCCATTTGTGATAAACTCTTGTGACAGAAGTAAGTTAGACGTGGTCGAGCGGTTCCTAACAAAACCGTGCTGTTCCTCACCAAGAATTGACTTGAAAGCCGCGTAGACATCGGTATAAACGATACGTTCAAGAATTTTAGAAAAAAGGCAAATTTTTGATATGGGGCGATAGTTTTCAATATTAGCCTTGTCGCCCTTTTTAAAGACGGGAGTAACGAAAGCAGACTTCCAAATCTTCGGAACTTTACCCTCGGAAAGAGAGCGCTTGAATAGGATAGAAATGGGTTCCACAAGACTATCAGCACAAGCAACTATAAACGTAGGAGGTATTAAGTCTGGTCCACCTGATTTACTCAGGTCTAAAGATTTCAGCAGTTTCAATATACGTGAGTCGTTTATGTCAACTGTGCTGACAGACATTGCAGTATTACTACATTGTTCACTAGAAGCACGATCATCATCAGCCGTAGATTCAGGTTCTGAAAAGGTGGACTGGAAATAGGTAGCAAAGAGATTGCTAATATCCTGTCCTGTATTCACAGAGGTCTCACGGTAGAACATCTCATTAGGAAACGAACCAGCCCTCCGCTTACTCTTTACGAACGTCCAGAAAGATTTAGGATTTTTTACAATAGAAGCCTCAATGTTTGTCATATAATTATCATAACAAGTTTTTTCCAGTTCAAAAACTCTGGTACGCAGTAATGAAAATGAGTGATAATCAGATAAGTTACTGTATCGTTTATATTTCTTATGATACTTATGTTTTTCTCTAATAATTTTAATTAGTGCCGGAGTATACCAAGGAGGATAAGAGGACTGTTTTACCGATTTTAAAGGAATGTGTCTATCCCTCAGCTCATACAGTTTACTATAAAAAATTGTGACGGCATCATCCAAGCTCGTTGACTGTAACAACTGAGGCCAGTTAATTAAATCAAGTTCAGATTTAATAGCATCATAATTGCCCTTCGAGAAGATATAATGTTGCTTAGGTTTGTCGACAAGTTTTTGAATTTCAATAAATTTTGTCTCAATAATTAAAGGCTTATGGTGTAAATCAATGGGCAAAGCAAGTGGGTCCGTACATCCCGATACAGTCACAGTATCATTACAGAATACAAGATCAAGCAATCTACAGTTCATGTTCCGCTCACCATTATACTGTGACATGTTGAACGTTTGTATTGTATCGAAGAAATGAATCACATGCTGAGAAGAAATATTTTGCGGGATTAACTCACCATTGGCAACTATGTCCCCATTACACCACTCGACGTCGTTACCGAAATTAAAATCACCCACCAGCAAAAACTTGTCAAGTGGATGAGTCAGAATTAAGTTGTTGAGACTATCTGTGAAATTACGCAACTGAATACTATAAGAATTACCTAGATTTTCTTTGCATAGGTAAAGTGCACATATATGCAAATTGTAACTAACCTGTGGTTTTGACCTTTTAAGGATTAAAGATAGCCAAATATCCTCCGCAGAGCTACGCCAATCCAACCTCTCAACTATTGTAAGATCATGTTTCACCGCTATCAATACACCACCACCACGCAACTGGCCGGTTCGGGAGTAGTCACGATCGCGTCTCCAAACGAGGTAACGTCCATCAAATAATTCACTGTTATTAAAACTATCATCTAGCCACGTCTCCGTAAATATAATGATATCGTAGGAACTGAGACATACTCCGCGAAACACAATATTCGTTTTCGTACGCAGACCACGCACGTTCTGGTAGTAGATTTTAAGCGTAGCCATAAGTACATTTAACTACAATCAAATAACTTGTGAATAGATACAAAATTGTCAATATTACTGATATAATAAAGTGCCGGTCATTGTCTGGGCCTTTATAATGCTTAATGCGGGTAGGAGTCCAAAAAAATAATAGACACAGCAATACACAGCGAGCAGTAGAAATAACATTATAAAAACGGTTCCTACAAAAAGAAACAAAAGACGACGACCAGTACAGAGATAAGAGTACCTCGGAGTGAATTGTCATAACTGGGGACGGTCCATAAAGGAAAATGTACCTTAATACACGACAGAAATGGTTTAAAATAGCGTAACAAAAAGTGACAGTGCAAAAATAATTTTCAATAGACTTACCTGGGCACACCGTGTAACGACACAAAACTAATAGGAAAACGCAACTAGCACATTTATGAATAAGATTCTCAAACAACTTTGTTTCGCACCTAAAAAACACAGACTTATACAAACATAGTATTCTAATAGCGGTTGTAATATGACATCGCGAGTAATTTAAACAATTTTCTGCAGATCTTTCTCCGATTTGACAACCAGCGATGGCGATGTATCGTTTTTTTTTACGTGTATCTTCGCATGTTTGACCCAAACGTACTTGAAGTCCATTTCTGCTGAGGTTTTCTTAGTTTTAGACAACAACATTTTGTTTCTTATAGTAAGGTGATCATTTATGAAGATTTTATGGTTGCCACTCAATCCAATTTTATTTGGCGTCAGCGGTGAGGTCTTTAGTTCATGCCTGGCGGCTGCTATGAAATCCTCTTTTGCGTAACGTTGACAGAAACAGACAATGATAGGTTTTATACGGTCTTTCTCGCTAGTAGGTACTCGTGTAATGAAGTTAATTTGATTTTTAGTGACAGGGTAATTGACTTTAGCGCTAATTTTGGCTATTATTTCAAACAAGTTCTCGTTACCTGTCTGAGGCACACCCTTAACTTCAATATTATTCATACGCGACCATTGATCTTTATTATTATTGTCTTCTTCTAACTTATCCAAACGGGCTTGCAGTTGTTCGACTTGGTCCTGGACTTTCTCAACTTTCACAATACGTAACTCCATATCATTCAGTTTTCCAGAGACTTCTTTCATTACCTCGCTATACTGGTTGGACAAGGTTGTTTTGAACTCGGCAAATTCATTCCTCAATGCAACGATTTCTTCTTTCATATTCTCCAGGGTGGCAAATTTCAAAGACAACGCTCGAATTTCCTGCAGGACAACCGACTCAGCCTCCATCACTGGGGTGGGTGACACTGGCAAGACAGGTTGCAGGGTATTGCCTGCAATTCTGCATTTACTGCAACGCCACATGAGCTTACGATCTCCTAGCTTTCGGTAGCCGGATTCAGTGACGCCCCCACAGTGGAAATGCATCATGAGGTTACATGATTTGCAGTGTGCACCATCGGACAACGCGTCACTGCAGACACCGCACTTGTTTGAATCCATATTAATGGTATGGTAATTTCCAAATAACAAGCGGAACAATACAAAACTTTTCTTTTTAAAATCGACGGTAATTGTAACCAAACACAGCCGTATGTAACCGAGGTCAACGACCGACTGATGGTCTCACTCAGTCTGTCTGTCTGTCGGTCTGTCTGTCTGTCTGTCTGTCGGCCTGTCTGTCTGTCTGTCACAGCTGGATATCTCAAGAACTACTAATGCTATCAACTTGGAATTTAGAATAGTTTTAAATGACGTTTACCCAACTATTTTGCAAATAAGAAAGAGATAAAAATATTTATGTGTTTTTTTTGCAACAGGACTGAAAGGGGGTCTTAAAAATTCAAAGTGGGGCTACTAGGGCATGTGGGGTATCATATGAAAGAGCGTTGTTTGCACATTCATTTTTATTTTTTTTAGGCTGCATAGTTTTTGACTTTTGATGAAAAATGTAAAAAAAAATACCGTTCGCCCCCCCCCAAATCTCCGAAGTTTGCAAAGAGAAAAATCTGATATTATTCTATGTGATAGAAGTTTATGTAAAGATTACAGGAAAAAATAAAACGATGTCTCTAAATAGCACACTTTTTCAGAAATCGGAACGGAACCCTCGGTGCGCGAGTCCGACTCGCTTTTGACCGGTTTTTTTCTCCTCTTCTGACGTGTCTCTTATAGTGTATTCAAATTAAAAGCGATCTTTCAACTGTTAGATAACATTGACAGCCTTTGGTTAGAAAATACGAAGTTTGTTTTATTATCCTACATTTACAAAGGATATTAGACGGTTGAAAAATCAGTCTCAGCCAAATCTTCTGTCAAACGAGGGTTAACTTTGGTTTAACTTTACTTCGAGTTTATTTATAAGGCCGTATTTGATTGGTCGTTGTTAATTTAAACCACAAAAGCTTACGTGAGATTTTAATCAGGATTTCAAAACCGAAAGTCACACTGCTAATAAAAAAGTAAGTTTAAAAACTAAAACCCGACTACTGAAAAATCACGCTCTAAAAATAACAAACAAGAAAATATTCTCATCTGAAATTAGAAAAAGACAGACAAATTAAAAATCCGGAGTCACACGTAATCTGTTCGATTTATGCCCTACATGACGTGTGACTCCGGATTTCAATTTGTCTGTCTTTTTCTAATTTCAGATGAGAATATTTTCTTGTTTCATACTTTTTAGCGCGTGATTTTTCAGTAGTCGGGTTTTAGTTTTTAAACTTACTTTTTATTTAAATTATTTTGGGGTTATACCTAATTTTGTTTATATTAGGTTTGGAGATAAAACATGTTTGGCTCACATCTGAGGCGTGATTTTACAAATTAATCCCAATTATCGGGTGCATGCAAGCTAAGCCGCGAGCAATAGCAAACAATATGTATTTTTGAAATGTGCTAATTAAGCCCTTTCATTTGATAACTAACACGGCATCATAAAAAAAAAATTTTTTTGTTCATGTCTTTATGTACTCTAGAGGGCGCCATATTCAATTTAATGTGACGTCACCTAGCCTATAACCAGCGGACAATCAAGACGCTTCCAACGATACCTCATTTGTCAAATTATGATGACTAATTTAGAAGTTATGAGGGAACAGATGAACATACATACATACTGGTCAAAATCATAACCCTCCTTTTTGCTTTGCCGTAGTCGGGTAAAAACGATGAAATTTATGTAAATAGGTTTAAAAAAAGCATTTTTACATGTCAAAAACTACGACTCAATATTGTAGGCGAATCCAAAAACAAGAGCGGTTCAGGCGACGGCGTGAACAGCGGCAGCGGCGGGCCCCCCGCGCTGGACTCGCTCGGCTCCAAGCTGTCGCTCATCGCGTGGATGGACATGTTCCGCATCGACATCGTCGTCAGCGACCTCGCCAGCAGGGACCGGAGGCATGCGGCTAAAGGAAAGGGTGAGTTATATTACAGGTGGTCATTATGCTATAGGAGATAAATAAAATAATAAATAAATAAATATCCTTGTACATTTCACACATAATCATGAGATCATTATGCTTATCTTATTCTTTGACGACAGGGTTGGCGCAGTGGTTGAGCGATTCACTGCTGCGCAGCATGTCGCGGGTTCGATTCCCGCACGGAACAAATGTTTGTACGACCTACAAGTATTTGTTCCGAGTCTGGGTGTTTTTCTATCTGTAATATGTATGTATTTACAAAAAAAAAATGTATATAAGTAGTTTATCAGCCATCTCGTTACCATAACACAAGCATTAGGTTGCTTAGCTTGGGACTAGATGGCGTTGTGTGAAATGTCCAAGGATATTTATTATTTATTTATTTATTCTTGATGCTATAGGAGAATGTTCTTTGGATACTTTACCTAACTTTTAGCCAACGTTCGCACGGACGTAAAAATATCGCGGCGGGATTTTATCGCGCACTGGATTTTCAACTGTCGGTGTTGAGCCGAGCATTGAGAATCCAACCTAACAACAACAGAGTGCATTCTAGCGCATCGAAAAAACACACTGTTGGATTTTAAACTCTCGCCGCTAAGTAGAGCGTTGAAAATTCAGTGCGCGAAAAAAAACGCCGCGATATTTATACATCCCTGCGAAAGTCGGGTTAGAGTTATTTCAACTACATTCACAGATTTTGAAATAATTGAGGCAAGATTAACGATAATTCTCCAGCTTTGTTAATAATTTATAGTTAGAATTGAGAAAGCTCTTTCAGAAAGATTAATTTATTGTTTGTATTTTAGAAAAATCAATGTAAAAACTTATTTTTGTTATTCGCATTAATATAACTTCAGTTAATATACTTTTAAGATGATTTTTAACCGTCACTGTGTTACCATCTGCTTGCTAGCACTTTGATCAGCCTAGTTCCTTTTGTTTTTGAGTTCTACTAACTTATAAACCAGTCAAACATAAGACAAAACTAACCAGGTTCCCAACCCCACGGTGCGATCCCATCAGAGACGCCCGCGTTCCTCTGCGAGAAGGTGTCCATAGACGTGGATCTGAAGAAGGTGGCCGACATGGCCGTCGATGACCTCATCCAGCGCCAGAACGTGCTGTATATCTCGAGGGGGCAGCTCAAGAAACATATCAGCACTATGCTGAACTTTAATATCAGTATACGGTTTATTTCTCAGCAGGTTAGTGAGAGAAGACTTTAATTTTACTATAGTAGACGTTATTAGATTTTTTCCTACAACAGTGCTGGAGGTATACAGTGTTATTGGTAAAACACCAGCAACCTCTTAAGGGGTCATTGTTCTCATCATTATGAACAACTTTTACTATGGGAGCAAACCTGAAATCGTGAAAAAAAAATCAGCTGCTCCCTACATTTTGACGAGTTCGAAATAGATAAATGTACTGAACGCTGATTTTTTTTCGCGATTTCTGGTTTGGTTCCATAATAAAAGTTGTTAACAATGATTAGAACAATGACCCCTTAAGAGGTTGCTGGTGTTTTACTAATAACCCTGTATATTACAGCACAGTGCATCTGAATGTACTTCCAAAAGCCCATATTTTTTAAAACATTCATCATCTTAGGCTAAAAAGAATAAAGTCAAAAGTACTCATAAGCATTATGCATTCTACATCCTTTATTTAATTTTAAAAAGCCGTTTCATCTTACATAGGATCACGTAGTCTTTGAGTCTGTACTGATTAGTTTATTATCTTACCAGTATTAACCCTTCGTGTGCCGGAACGTGGATCCACACGAGACACAATGGCTTTTTAATTGTGTCTGTAATTGTGGCATTCGACTAGTTAAGTCAGCTACTTCATTCAATCATCAGCTCTATAATAATGTTATTCGTTTAGGTTAACATGCCCCTGCTCCGGCTGCTGCATCAGATCAGCAACATGTACCAGAATGTCAAGGACACGCAGATCGAACTGCGTACGCAGACAAAGATATCTCACAGGCAGAATAAACACACCTCGTCATCCGGTAAGTTACTTATAACCTATTTTGCCACCTCCTAATAAGATTTTGTTAATTTATCTGGCATATAGGTAGTTTTAGACAAACGTTAAGTAGTAAAAAATATCTTGTAAATAATGCCTCCTAATAGTGCCTCCTCCTTCTCCTCCTAATAGTGCCTCCCCCTTCTCCCATAGTGCCTCCTCCTCCTCCTCCTAATAGTGCCTCTTCCCTCTGCTATAGTGCCTCCTCCTTCTCCTATGTTGCCTCCTCCTTCTCCTCTTAATTTATCTGGCATATAAGTAGTTTTAGACAAACGTTAAGTAGTAAAAAATATCTTGTAAATAATGCCTCTTATTAGTGCCTCCTCCTACTAATAGTGCCTCCTCCTTCTCCTCCTAATAGTGCCTCCTCCTTCTCCTATGTTGCCTCCTCCTTCTCCTATAGTGCCTCATCCTAATAGTGCTTCCTCCTCCTCCTCTTAGTCCTCCTTCTTAATCTTTGAATTGTCATGAATTTATTAAATGGAATCTGATAAGTTTAGTAACCAGCGTTTAGTAGTAGTTAGTAAAGAAGGAAAGATTGTCTAAGGATAACAATTTCTATTAAAGGTGTAAAAGTGCACGTGCCCTTCAAATGGAAGCATTATAAACTGACGTAATAATTCCTTTTCAGTATCAGACTTCAGAGAAAACCTAGTAAGCGTAACTTCTCTCGAAAAAGAAGTGCAATACGCCACCTTAGAGCCTAAATGGGACCTGTTGGCTCCTACCCTAACGCCTGAGCTGGCTGCGGCAGTGCCGCAGTCCTTGAGCCAGCAGAAGTTGGCCCAGCCAGCCACCAGGCCCCGGCCGCAGTCTTTTGCACAGAAGTTGAGATCTACCGGGAAGAGTGTCAAAGGGAAGTTGGGTAAGTGTATTCGTTTTAAACTCAAAAACTCAAACTCAAAGCATTTATTTCAAATAAACCAATTACAGGCACTTTTGAATTGTCAAAGGGTCGGTCTTGGGTCGGTCAGTCAGAAAAATGAAGCTAGTTGCCCATTCCAAAGCGTAGATCCTGGAGAAGAACGGGCAAGAAACTCCACGGACACTCTTTTAAATCAAATATTTTACATAATATTGGTTACATCGTTCATATTGAAAATATACATGTGAGAACAATGTAGAAAGACGTGCACGTTAAAAGCGTCCGTAATGAAAAAGATAAAATCTAAAAACAACTAAATTAAAAATATTCAAATTACAAGATACACTTAGGATTTGAGATGACTTGGTATTTTATATAGATATTCATTATTAAGGATCGGGTATGTAAGAGTTATTTTTAATTGGAACGACGGCTCATTCTGGTGTTGTATATATTTTGACGACCACTACCAAACTGAATCATTTGTAGGTCTTAAGATCTATAACTGCGCGGTTGAAACTCAATGTATTCATTCAGTTATACCTTTGACACAACAATCTAAGTGTGCCCATACTACAGTGTTGTTTATGATACCTATGTGTCATTTTCACCACGATTAGAGTCTTTCTAGATGAATGAAACCAACTACGGGTTAATCAGAAAAGCTATGCGCTTCGGTAATCTTCGTGTTTCCGAATTAGTACGAACGTCTCGCCACAGAGTAACCCTCCACAGAGGCAAAACTTCTAAGTTTTGTACTGCCGCGCTTTGTCGTAGTGCACCTATCATTGCGCGTTTGTACGAAGTTTTCTCTCTGTCGGGTTATCTACTCCGGTTGCAGATCGTCAACTGTCACTCAAAGTACTTCCACGGTTGTAACGTCACTATATTAGATCTCATCAGCGGGCGTTCGTTTTTCCTAAGATAGACGATGATTCCCGAAGCGCATACTTTTCTTGGAATATCTGTACAATGTGTTTCAAATAAGAATATAATCGACTTAGCGCCATATTGTGACGCCATTGCTGTCAAATCGAATAAATTGGGTAGGGTGAGCAAAACAAGATATTTTTAAATAACATTTATTTACGAATCATGAACGAAGAATTTTTAATTCTTTCTGGTAAATTGTTGCCAACAATGAAAATATGAAATAAGTAGTATAATTTTTAATGAACTAATTATGGCAGTTTTTTATGTTTTTTTTTCACTTTGGCTTAACTAAGACTCGGTTAAACAAAAAAAAAAAAAAAACCGTTATTGATACGCAAATAAGTTTTATTTGCAAACCGTACTTTTCAATCAACATTTGTCAGATAGAGGTCATAGACGTTCCTATTCTTACTTGAATTGCATTGTTCATCAATATTTACAAGTACTGTGAAATTCGTTTTAATAAGTGTACCCTCCCCCTTCAGGCTACAGCTCCCTAAACGAAGGTGCGCACACGCCCATGTACGTGGCGGGGTCCACGGCCGCAGGCCCCGCGTCCCCGGGCCCCGGGCCGCACGCGTCGCTCAGCTCGCCCTCTGCGGACGCCGCGGACGGCAAGCTGGCGCCGCGGTGCTGGCGGACCGTGTATCTGCTGCTGGACTTGTATGCCAACATGCCCGACGCCGAGACTATCACGCACAGGTAACATTGTTGTCCCACTAGTCACGGGCCCCTGTCGACGGGCCCCGGGCCGCAAGCGTCACTGTCTGATTTTGATGAGGATGCTAACTTACACAGGGTGGCACAGACATCGATGCACAACCTGTTACCATGGATTCAGTACGCGGTCAAAATGTACGGAACAGCAATTTTTTTTTTTTAAATAACCGGCGAAACATTTTAACGCAGGAGTGTCCAAAATCATGCACTGAATCTATGGTACAGTACGACTCAACTTAGATGTAGCATCGACAAAATTCGTAAAACCGATCAAGATCCGAACTGAGTGCGCCTTCAACATCACCAATCTTTATTACTGCTTTAGGCGAAAATAATCTTTACCCATAAGCCAACGTTCGCACGGACGTAAAAATAACGCGGCGGTAAGATGAGCTTTGCATTTGTGTGAGTGCACATAGATAGTGTAGGTGTGACGTCCGGCATAGAGCGCGACGCGTTCTTTGTTTGGTTTAAAACCGGCTTATACGGCTTTTGTTCTTTTAGTACGAGAGGCCATGACCAAAACCATATCGCATCGTTGCAAAACGAAAAGACGATTGAAGATATTGTCTTACGTAAAAGACAAAAATTTTGGTCATGGGCTCTCTACCATTTTGGTGATCACTCACACAAATGCAAAGCTCAGCTTACGCCTCGCGGACTGTATCTTTATTTCTTGTGAAATGAATACAATTCCAACTTACAATTTTGGTCTATAACCAAAAGATATAATGATTAAGAGTATACATGCGAAAACTAAAGACGCAACCATCGAGCTGCATTAAAAGTAAGTAACTAAAGAGTAATCGGAACTTTTGACTGTCCCACAGGTTTTCAGTAACGACGGACATCCCGGAGCACTACCGCCACAGCCGGCCGACACAGCGGCCCAGCTCTCGAGAACAGAACACCAGCAACTCCTCGTCCAGTGCGGCCAATATGGGCATGGTAGTTGTTGGAGTTGCCAGGTAACCATTGGATTTATAATATACTAGCTTTTGCCCGCGGCTTCGCCCGCGTGGATGTCGGAAAATATCCCAAGGGAACCTGCTACCGGGAATTCCTTCCTTATTCCTTGTCTACATTATAAAGGGAACCTCTGTGCAAAATTTCAGCTTTCTAGGTCCAAGGGTTTGGGCTGGGCGTTGATGAGTCAGTCAGTCAGTCAGGACTTTTTTTTTTATTTATATAGAATATAGATATTGGGTCGGGGAAAAAGTTCCTTCGTATTTTATATACAAACTCAAGACTTTTTTTTTTCATAGTTTATTATTTAGTTATGTGTCATTTGCCAAATGGGTCAAAACTGTTTTGTGGTCAATTCCCAGTTCTTCAGCTACGTCGTAACTACTGATATGCCGATTTTTCTCCACTTTTTCCAAAATGGCATCCATTTTATCCGTAATACGACGACCAGAGCGACGTGCATCTTTGACATCAAAATTTCCGGATTGAAAACGCTTAAACCAAAGTGCTACTCTCACAGATACTGCACTAGGTCCATAAACATCGCAAATTTTTTTTCGCGGCTTTCGTTGCATTTTTACCTTTTTGTAGTAACATTTTAAAATGTCTCGAATTTCTTCATTAGATTCACTCATCTTGACAGTACGAAAAACAAATGAAAATCACACATTTTCCTAATTTGAATTTGGAATTATGTTCTTTAAAATTTTAACTTTCAATGATATCAAAACCAGCCAGATACAAATAGTATAGCCAAAGAGATTTTATTACAAGTTCATACATACTATAATACCAAAAAACTTTTTCCCCGACCTATTATTTATAAAAAAAAAACCAAAAATTCGAAGACATGTGACATCCAGCAACACGCACAGGGCCCGCGTGATGGAGTATCTTCCACTCCCTCTTATATTTATATGCTGGTTATAGGCTGTTTATGTTATGTATTAAACTAAAGCTATTTACAAAGTTGCTCACTTGTTTGTTTGCGTTAGCCCGATTAGTTTTTCAATCCACGAAGACGCCCTACTCTTCTTTCTAATCATCAAGTTCCCTTCAAAATTGTTGAGCTAATTGGTGCTGATCCACGCGTCATGTTCGTGAACGGGCGCCGTCAATTGGGACTGGTCGTCTCTTAGCTGCCACGGCTTATTTTTTTCATTTAGTTGTTTTTAGTTTTTATCTTTTTTATTACGGACGCTTTTAACGTGTATATTTTCAATATGAACGATGTAACCAATATTTTGTAAAATATTTGATTTAAGAGAGTGTCCGTGGAGTTACTTGCCCGTTCTTCTCCTTAGGCATCTACTACTCTTTGGAATGAGCAACTAGCTTCATCTTTCTGACTGACCGACCCAAGACCGACCCCTTGAATTGAATTCAAAAGTGTCTGTAATTGGTTTATTTGAAATAAATACTTTGAGTTTTGAATCGCTTACAGTACAAGTATGGATCATTGTACAAATGTACGCACTAATTACATATACCTATAGTTAATTACCTGTAATTAGTGTGTATCGACAAAACTAAAACACTAGCGGAATGGTGCACATTTGCACTGTAAGCGGTTAGGAAGAAGAGTGCGGCGCGTCTTCGTGGATTGCACTAACTATATCTCTAGTTTTTTTTTTTCATTCTAAACCTGCGATTCTATTAAAATGCGGAAATCGGTTGTCATGGGCATGTGATGCGGAGGAATGAGGAAAATGTCGTGAGGAAAGTTTTGAGTATGAATGTCGATGGCTATAAGAGTAGGGGAAGACCAAAGAAACGATGGATGGACTGTGTGAAAGATGGCATGGCTAGAAAGGGGGTGACTACCGAGATGACGACTAATAGAGAAGTATAGAAAAAAAGACATGTTGCGCCGACCCCAAATAGAATGGGGTAAGGGCAGGAGAATGATGATGATTTGCGATTCTATGTAACTATAAATAATGATTGAATGATTAAAAGCCTATTCAAGCTAAGAAAACATTACTGATTAACAACATCGGACTGGTTAAATGAGCTTATATCTCCTAATTTTGAACAGGATCCACCGCACCCGTCTGCTGGCTTCCCTGTCAGGGTTGAAGCTGGAAGCAGAGATCACGTCGCTCCAGGCGTCGTTCTCCGCGTCGCGCTCGCGCCAGTGGTCGCTCACCGGCAACCTCGGAAGGACCATGATTGTGCTACTGGAGGGAGTGGCTCCTAACCATCAGTAAGTGGAATGAAAGCTGTTCCCTTTGTGTAGGATGTTTTTTGTAAGAAATTTTGCTCTTGCGCAGGAACTTAGACGAATATAACCTTATTCGTCTGATAGTAATAATAATAATGAATATCCTTGGACATTTCACACAACGCCATCTAGTCCCAAGCTAAGCAACCTAATGCTTGTGTTATGGTAAGGAGATGGCTGATAAACTACTTATATACATTTTTTTTTTTGTAAATACATACATATTATAGATAGAAAAACACCCAGAGTCGGAACAAATACTTGTAGGTCGTACAAATATTTGTTCTGTGCGGGAACCGAACCCGCGACATGCTGCGCAGCAGTCAATCGCTCAACCACTGCGCCAACATGTCGTCAAATAATGCCGTCATAAGCGAATACTGAAACCTAAGCGCATGAGTGTATTGTATGGTACACGCGGCAAAACGCTAACTGTATGCTACCAAATGCTTTCATTCCGTATAAAAACGTTTGAGTTAACAATGACATTTTTAGGGTTACGTACTAAAATGGTAAAAAAGGAACCCTTATGGTGTGACTCAGTCTGTCTGTCCGTCTGTCTGTCTGTCTGTCTGTCTGTCTGTCACAGCTGGATATCTCAAGAAGTACTAATGCTATCAACTTGAAATTTGGAACAGTTTTAGATGACGTTTACCCAACTATTTTGCAAATAAGAAAGAAATAAAAATATATGTGTTTTTTTTTGCAACAGGGACTGAAAGGGGCCCTAAAAATTCAAAGTGTGGGGTATCATATGAAAGAGTGCTGTTTGCACATTCTCAAACATTTTTTATTTTTTTTTAGGCCGCACTGTTTCGTTCGTTTGGTTCGACTTTTGATGAAAAATGTAAAAAAAATACCGTCCCCCCCCCCCCCCCACTCCGAAGTTTGCAAAGAGAAAAATCTGAAGTTATTGTATGTGATAGGAGTTTATGTAAATATTACAGGAAAAATAAAACGATGTCTGTAAATAGCACACTTTTTCAGAAATCGGAACGGAACCCTCAGTGCGTGAGTCCGACTCGCTCTTGACCGGTTTTTTATTTTTTTCACACACATGACATTTTATTTTTCTATTTTTTATTAATCGAGTTATGTTTTATTTATTTTTTTCTTTATTTAAATATTTTGTTTTTGTAACACTTTCAAACAATATACATTGTTATTGAATAAATGAAATGAACATCATAAAGAGATTCTGCAGATGACCCAAATGTACATACTGTATGTTTATTCGCGATTCCCTCAAAAGCTAGTGGGCTAGATACGTTGACTTTTTCACTTATGTGTTCAAAATACTTCCAGAAAAGTTTTTTCATTTTTTTTTTCATACAATTTCTTAATTTTTCCAGAACGGTGGTCCGTGTAAGCGTGGGAAAATCCCAAGCCCTATACGGATGGGAGGCAGGTCGGCAAGGAGCGACCGCTTTGCTAAGTGTGGGGGGAGTTCGCGTAGATCTGCCGCAGCATCCTGTAGCATTGCACGGGGTCATGACCCGCTCTAGTAGACAGCTGTCCTCAACACTGCAGGTCAGTTATTGTATTTTCGAGGCTTGATTGAGGCCGAGAGTTTGTTAGACAAATAACTTGTTTTAGTTAGGTACGCTCCGCGAGGCCTAAGCTGAGCTTTGCATTTGTGTGAGTGATCACCAAAATGGTACGAGAGCCCATGACCAAAATTTTTGTCTGATCGTTTTACGTAAGACACAATGTTCAATCGTTTTACGTTTTACAACGATGTGACATGGTTTTGGTCATGGCCTGTCGTACTAAAAGAACAAAAGCCGATTGCCAAAAAGCAGTATAAACCGGTTTTAAATCAAGCAAAGGACGCGTCGCGCTCTATGCCGGACGTCACACCTAAACTATCAATGTGCACTCACACAAATGCAAATCTCAGCTTAAACCTCGTGGACTGTAAATATTTTTGTTCAGTTGATGTACAGCATATTTTTTTAATCTGTTATGAAGTTTAGACGCGAAAAAAACGCATTACTTTAAAAAGTAGGCAAAATCTTGGTCTCGCCAGAATGCCGGGCGAGATCTCGATTTGCCAATATCGACTTGAGATTGAACATCTTATCCATGACAAATAAAATACCGGTTACTTTTATTGAAAATCAATAGTAATTAAAAATCTTCCTAGTTCTGATTAGACCGAGAAATCATCATGTATGTATCATGGTGTGTCATTGTGTTGTGTTATGTTATGTATAATTAATATTTAATCCCTACCCATTGTACTACAGGAGCTCGGAGTAACCCGCACGTCATCCCGCCTGTCCCGCACGGCGCCGGGCGGGCCGGCGGGCCCGGCGGGCACGTCGGGTGGCGCGGGCGGCTCGGGCTCGTCGTCTGAAGGCTCCCCTGCGCCCGCGCCGCGCCCCCCGAGGGTGCCGCGACCGCCGCCTGCGCATCCCTTACTGAACCCGCTGCATTTACACTTCAGTATATTGCTTCAGGTATGTGATATGACGTTTGTACTTATAGCAAACGAACACATACTTCTTGACGTCATTACAAAAAATAACATCGTAACGGTTTAAATGAATGGATTGACAACCCACCTGAAAAACATATTCTAACTCATCCTTAGTCTGAAGATAAAGTTTACAAAACAAAACTTGAACATAACAATTCTGCTAGGAAAACAGCACATCAATGGATTTTTGTTATTCTTTAACTTTTCATAAACATATTACGTAATATTAGAAAATAGTAACGACGTCATTGTAACATTATTTACAGAGTCTCAGCATAACAGCCGCGTTACTGCCATCGCTGCAAGCGCAGTACAAGATGGAACAAGTGCAGAGTTCCGGAGTGACCGGCAACAAGGCGCAGTTCACTGTTGACCTGCAACAGCACTCGCTCAGCTTCGTTACCAAGCTACAGGTAAACATAACAGCCGCGTTACTGCCATCGCTGCAAGCGCAGTACAAGATGGAACAAGTGCAGAGTTCCGGAGTGACCGGCAACAAGGCGCAGTTCACTGTTGACCTGCAACAGCACTCGCTCAGCTTCGTTACCAAGCTACAGGTAAACATAACAGCCGCGTTACTGCCATCGCTGCAAGCGCAGTACAAGATGGAACAAGTGCAGAGTTCCGGAGTGACCGGCAACAAGGCGCAGTTCACTGTTGACCTGCAACAGCACTCGCTCAGCTTCGTTACCAAGCTACAGGTAAACATAACAGCCGCGTTACTGCCATCGCTGCAAGCGCAGTACAAGATGGAACAAGTGCAGAGTTCCGGAGTGACCGGCAACAAGGCGCAGTTCACTGTTGACCTGCAACAGCACTCGCTCAGCTTCGTTACCAAGCTACAGGTAAACATAACAGCCGCGTTACTGCCATCGCTGCAAGCGCAGTACAAGATGGAACAAGTGCAGAGTTCCGGAGTGACCGGCAACAAGGCGCAGTTCACTGTTGACCTGCAACAGCACTCGCTCAGCTTCGTTACCAAGCTACAGGTAAACATAACAGCCGCGTTACTGCCATCGCTGCAAGCGCAGTACAAGATGGAACAAGTGCAGAGTTCCGGAGTGACCGGCAACAAGGCGCAGTTCACTGTTGACCTGCAACAGCACTCGCTCAGCTTCGTTACCAAGCTACAGGTAAACATAACAGCCGCGTTACTGCCATCGCTGCAAGCGCAGTACAAGATGGAACAAGTGCAGAGTTCCGGAGTGACCGGCAACAAGGCGCAGTTCACTGTTGACCTGCAACAGCACTCGCTCAGCTTCGTTACCAAGCTACAGGTAAACATAACAGCCGCGTTACTGCCATCGCTGCAAGCGCAGTACAAAATGGAACAAGTGCAGAGTTCCGGAGTGACCGGCAACAAGGCGCAGTTCACTGTTGACCTGCAACAGCACTCGCTCAGCTTCGTTACCAAGCTACAGGTAAACATAACAGCCGCGTTACTGCCATCGCTGCAAGCGCAGTACAAGATGGAACAAGTGCAGAGTTCCGGAGTATCACTGTCTTTGCTAAATGTAGGCAGTGATAAAAGTTTGAAATGAAATGAAATGAAATTGTTTATTCTGTAAATAGGATATCGAAATCACTTTTACACGTCATATTTTTTTTTTTTTTTTTAAATAAGCTAGATGAAGTCGACATTTCCTATCTGACTACCCTGAGAAGAAATGGCGAAACAAACTCAGGGGTCAAAGTCTCTTTTAAAGTCCAGACATAATCTTGGTCAGATCATGTGAGGACCATGTAGATCCAATCTGAAATGGTCTTTTGAGGAAAGAACCATAAAAATTTGAGTGGACCTGTCCAGTCAGTGCAAGCATTTGTCAACAATCGTGCAGCTCAGCTCAGGATTTCAGGAGCTCAATAACTCGACGAACAATACCAAAGAAAGGACGTTTGGGTAGGTCGCATAAAGTACTCAAAAATATCAGACCATCAATAATACTAAAAAAGAAAAAAAAAAGATCCACATAGTGCTCACATTTACAATAATTTTAATTTTTTAACAATTTACATTGATTTTTTAACAAAGGTTTGTCATTTTATTTATTATAATGAGTTTTGGTATTATATATATTACAAAGTTGATTGAATAGCTCAAACCCAAGCTTTTTTGTCTTCTAAATAATCAGAAATTTTATAGTAGCCCTTTTTACAAAGTTTGGTTTTAATGCAGCTTTTAAATCGTTTAATGGGCAAGTTTCGAATGTCAATGGGAAGTTTGTTGTAAAAGCATATACATTGACCCATGAACGAGTTGCCTACTCTGTGGAGACGAGTGCGATGTACAGCAAGATTGTGTTTATTCCTAGTATTTAAACTATGAATATCGGACATCTTCTTAAAATTGGATATATTTTTGTGTACATACAATAGATTTTCAAATATATATTGAGAGGCTACAGTCAGAATATTTATTTCCTTGAACTTCTCTCGAAGGGAATCCCTTGGACCTAGATTGTAAATGGCTCGAACAGCCCTTTTCTGTAAAACAAAGATAGTATTAATGCCCGCACAGGTTCCCCAGAGAAGAATCCCATAAGACATAAGGCTATGAAAATAACTAAAATAAACAATTCTGGCTGTATCCACATCAGTTATCTGTCGAATTTTTTTAACAGCATAGGCGGCCGAACTAAGCCTTCCTGACAATTTTTCTATGTGTGGGCCCCATTGCAATTTACCGTCAATGGTTATTCCAAGAAAAACCGTCGACTCAACAGGGTCCAACTCTATTCCATTAAGTTGAACATTGGTAGTTAGCTGCCTGACATTTGGCGTTGAAAATTTGATTAGTTTAGTCTTTTTTTCATTCAGGAGAAGATTATTTACATTAAACCAATGGACAACCCTAGAGAGTGCATCGTTAACTTGTTCAAAGTTGACTAACTGACGTTTGATTTTAAAAATGAGGGAAGTGTCATCTGCGAATAATACAATCTTGTGATTGTCCCTTATGTGATAAGGTAAGTCATTTATATAAATAAGAAACAAGAAAGGACCCAGAATTGAACCCTGTGGAACGCCCATAGTGACCGCAGATCCTGCAGATCTCTTGCCATTAACATCTACCCTTTGAATTCTGTTGTTCAGATAAGAAGTCAGAAGTTCGAGAGCCCTGTCCCTTATACCATAGTGGTACAGCTTCCTGATGAGTGTATCATGATTTACGCAATCGAAGGCCTTGGACAAGTCACAGAAAATGCCAAGAGCATCCTGCGACTCCTCCCAGGCCTCGAATATGGTCTTCAGTAATTCCACGCCCGCGTCTGTAGTTGAACGACCCTTTGTAAAACCAAACTGTTTCAGATGAAGTAAATTATGTGTATTGAAATGTCCTAACATTTGTTTTAAAATTATTTTTTCAAAGATTTTGCTCAATGTAGGTAATATCGAAATAGGCCGAAAATTAGTGGGATCAGTCGGGCTGCCAGATTTGAACAGTGGAATCACTTTGCTAAGTTTCATCAGATCAGGAAATACACCAGATGCAATACAAGAATTAAAAACAATTGATAAAAAGGGTGCAATAATATCAATTATTGAAGACATGGTATGTACTGATAACCCCCAAAGGTCAGCAGTTTTTTTTACCTCGAGATCTTTAAAAGAATCTATAACGTCTTTAGCAGTAACAATTGCGAATTTAAAGTGTTTATCACATTCTGGTACACATTCTTTTAGTATTGAGTAAGCAGAAGTGGAGGACGACGATGACAGAGCTTTGGTTGTTAAAATGGGAATATTAGTGAAGAAATTTTCAAACTCAGTAGCCACCTCCACGTCTGCCTTAATATCTACATCATTGATTTTTAGATGGAAGTCACGATTCCGAACTGTCGTTCTTCCCGTTTCTGAATTAATAATATTCCAAGTTGTTTTAATTTTATTTCCAGAACATTTTATTTTATTTTTAATGTGTATGGCTTTTGCTGACGAACAGGCTTTTTTAAAAGTTTTAGAGTAATTTTTAACAAATTCTTTAAATGTTTCATCATAGTTATAGGTTTTTTCATGGTACAATTCATATAATTTCTGCCTACTTTTATAAATACCTGGTGTTGCCCAATCACTAAATATAACGCGGTCACAAACAGGTAATGTTTTTGATGTGAATACCTTCCTAAACTCACAATTGATGAGGTTAAATAGTATAGTATAAGCTTGATCGGGGTTGGTGTGATAAGGCAAATCTGGTAGTTTTTCTATTAAATTCTTTTTAAATTGTTCTAAGCGACTTTTGTTTACCGGAACAAAACTAACAAGTTTTCTTTGAGCTCTGACTATTTTCTGAGGGAAAGTGACTAACTGGCCACAGTGATCAGAGTCCAACTCATTTATAATTAAATGGGTAGAAGGTCTTGAGTTTGAAAAAATATTGTCAATACAGGTAGCACTAGTGGCAGTTATTCTAGTCGGCTCAAAGAATGTATTGAACAAATTATATGACTTTAATAAGGTTATAAACTTATTTACAGAAGGTGATGTTTCCAGTATATTAATATTGAAATCTCCACAGACAACAACTGTTTTATTACTGTTACAAGTCTTTAATAATACTTCTTCCATATATTTCTCAAAAACATCATATGAAGCACATGGGGGCCTGTACACGCTCATTACAATGAACTGCTCAAGCTCAATGCAAGCTATTTCAATAACTCGCTCAACAGAGAGGCTCACTATATCCTTACGTTCTTTAAATTTCATATTGTTACGAACAATTATTAGAGATCCACCACATATCATATTAACCCTGCTGAATGAGCTGGCAACCTGGTGGTTATTAAAGCTGAACATGAACTGGTGGTCTTTTAACCAATGTTCAGTTACACAAAGGATATCAATATAACTACAGTTCATGAACAGCTCCAATTCTAATTCCTTACCTATCACTCCCTGTATATTTTGATGAACTATTTTTAGAGTATTATTATCACATTTATTTAAGGTACTATAAATTGATGGGTGTGCTATTAAAGAAGGACTTTTTGTAACATTTACATGATTTAAATCAGTATTTAAATTTTCTTCATTTATTAAGCAAGAGGTTTCCTCTATTGTCCTAATTTCTAATTTAAATGATAATCAATGTCATTAGTTGCTGCCAAATTATTGGCAGAATTATTTAAAATGTCATTGCATTGCTCAAAAGAAGCAAGTTGTTTAGCCAAATTTTTGGCTGAAATAGAAAAAAAATATGATAGCGACACAGCTATCTGTCTTTTGAGGTAGTTAGGAAGATAGTACATAACAATATTATATCTATCTCTTGTCAAATACAAATTATTACCAACATAATTGTTAGTATCAACTAAATGGAATAGATTATTATTGAATGTCAAATTATGTAGTGTCATGTTTATTTCAAATCTTAACTCATTTTCTTCCTGTGGCAAACTGTTACTATAGGGGAATGTAAACAATACAATTTTTCTTAAACTAAGATTACACAATGTTCTATAATATTTTAGCAATTCTCCTTTGTTCACATTTCTCCTATTACCCATAAAAATTAATAAAGTAGTATCCTGGTTAAAGTTACATTTAATAATTTGTTTCATAATATCAAACAAAGAACAACCAGGCATACAGTAGTTTATTATGGAGTGTCCTGGATATTCATCTGACAACAAGTGGCCTAAGTCCTTTCCAATCTCATCACAAAATAATATAATATCATTATTTATAATTTGTTTACAATGTTTCTTATTGCGACTATCAATAGCAGGAAATGTCAAATTAACACAGGGCTGCGGTAAGGTGGTATTGCAAGTTGTCAATGAATGGTCCGGTATAGGGACATTGGACGGTGTCTGACAATGCTCACAGTTGTTTGTTTGTGAGTTAACCAGCTCATTCATTGCCAACACAGATTCCCTCAACAGATCTTCGGAGGTATTATATTTATCAGTCAATAAACTAAGTTTCTCTTGTAGATGGTCAAGTTGAGATTGCAAGTCCTGTGTGTCAATGTTGTATTTCCTAGTGCTTTGCTCCAAATTAAAAGAAAAAATATCTAATTGTTTAATTAAATTTAACCTATCTCTATGAAGTTTAACATTTTTGGTAAAGAATCTATGTCTTTTTACCATTTTTTTTGTTTTAACAATGTATTTATTAATTTTAATGTATTTTTTTAGTTTGTTTCTACTGGTGACTAACCTCACTGAATTACTTGAATCTGATTCATCATCACCTGTCAAATCAATATTGCATGTGGAGTTTATGGCAGAAACCATTGACGGGGCAATAGACACCAATTCGCTGAACAGACTTTGATTCAGCGAGGCAGTGATGTTTAGATTTGTGGTCTCAAGTTCCGTAATCTGACTTTGAGCCTCATGCAGCTGCTGTTGAAGTAAATGTTTGTGACTAAGAGCTTGTTCATACTCTATGCTACACTGGCTGAACCCGTCCACAACAATTTGGAGTCTATCCCGGGCTTCTATGGCATCGTTGTATTGAATATATATCTGTGCCATTTCGGTTTTCAACTTCCTATTCATTTCATGGGCATCAAAGAGTACTCTTTCATTGTCATTTATTTCCTTATTTAGTTGGTTACAGTACTCCTTTAACGCCTTTAATTCGCTCAAAGCCTGGCTGAGTTTGGACTCTTCAAGGCGAGCACGGGCGCTGCGAGTCATCATGATTTATAAGGCAAAGAAAAAACAAATTAGAAGAGAATAGGTAGTTGTGGCAGCAGTTTATGATGATTAGTTTAAAAAGAAAATGAATTTTTAAGAAAAATTAGATTAGATGACTAGCAAGGAGTTCTGTCACCAAACCAAATTAAGGTTATGTTTACGTATCTACAAAGGTCATTGGGCATCAACAAGTAGCCGTATAAAAGTGAACTATGTTGCTGACTGTAATTATAACACGTAAACAAACTGAAAGAAAGTAAATTGTCCAGTATTGTACCTGTTAACAAGATGACAATGCAAAATTCACTTGTGCCGGCAACTGTCACCGATTCACATTGATAAAATATCACTTATTTTGCACTTAGTATGTGAATCTAATACAAAATACACATTATTATCCTATTTACTTGATGAGTAATTGGAAATAGGCCTTACAAACATAAAATTTAAATATTTAAGCTAAATTATCAAGAACAAATTCAAATCAGCTGTTAGCTGTAGTGTTGCCACAGGAGAAAAAAAATAGGCAGGCCAGGCATAGTTTGCAATAAAACTATGCCTGGGCACTGATTAATACAGATGGGACACTCCGCAGTTTAGGTATAAAGTAGAGACGGTGCGTATTTACGCGACCAGGTTTTTACACCAGGTATTTACTTGCAAGTACGCCGACCAAGTGCTGACCCAAAATACTCGCAAAGACTTTAAAGTATTTTACTATTCTCGCTGCATCGACGCTCGACGCGATTCTGCCCCTTATTCTGTTACAATTACGGATCAAAGTTCTATGCAAGTATTTTTACTTTAAATGTTGGAAGTATTTTTTTTGTAAACGCGATTCTGCTCCTTATTTATATTAATCGCGCGGAACAATTTCCTATGCAAGTATTTTTACTTTATAAAGGTTTGGAAGTATTTGTTTTGTAAAAGCGATTGTGCTCTTTATTCATTTTGTAATACGGATCAATGTTCTATGCAAGTATTTTTCTTCCAAGTTTTGTTTCTACAAGTCTTGGAAGTTGGAAGTATTCTGTTTTGCATACGCGATTGTACTCTTTATTATAATGAACTTAAGGATCAATTTTCGATGCTGAAAGAAAATACTTGAAAGTATTTCGAGCCCTGGTTTTTGGCGCTGGTGTCTAATGGTGGCCGTACTTGGAAGCCCTGGTACTCGATTTTGCAAGTACGACCCATGTCTAGTATAAAGCTACAAGTAAGCGGCGGGTCCATATCACTGGGTAAATAATAAAGCTCCTCTACAGGATGTATCAGAAAGGTTTGGTCAAATTTAAGGGTGTCGTACAGACCATCAAACTGATCAACTTTCTCCATGGCACCAATATTGTAATCGCAAAAAAAAAATGTCAACTGTCCCATACAAAAGTTCTATACCTACTCGACCCAAATGTATTGGACAGTTGATAATTTGTTCACGATTACGATGTTGGTCCCATGGAGAAAGTTGTTAATTTTGATGGTCTGTACCACACTCTTAATCGGATGCTGTAATTACAGAAACAATTAAAAAGCTATTTAATTAAATAGCTATTAGTCAGATAGGAAACGTCGAACTCATCTAGTTTAAAAAAAAATATGTTTGACGTGTAAAAGTGTTTGTACAAACCTACTTACAGAAAATAAATCATTTATCATTTATCATTTATTGTGTCTCACGTAGATCCGCGTTTCCGGCAGTCGACGAGTTAAGGATGATGCGCCAGGGTAGCCCGCGAAATTTAAAATTTCTTACGTTTTTTGCAATTTGTAGGTCAGTGTGAGCTTGTATGTTGAATACAATATGATTTTATCTGTCTAGCGATTTCATGAAATCATGAGGTTTGAGGTAAATGTTAACTTATGGAGTTGTATTGCTGATTCTAATTATTATAATTCTGTAAAGCCGTATTAGCTACGGCCGCGAATCATATTTTAATCAATATACAAGCTCACACTGACCTACAAATTGCAAAAAACCTAAGAAATTTTGAATTTCGCGGGCTACTCTGGCGCTTTCGCCTTAAGGACGCTGTTTGAAGCTCTCAAAGTAATAAATTCTTATTTACATAATAGGTTCCAATGTGTAGATGTTAATGGTGTGAAATCTTCCGGGCTACCAGTTCAGTTAGGTGTACCTCAAGGCTCAATACTGGGTCCATTCTTATTCCTAGTGTATATTAATGACTTACCATTCTATTTAAAGGGTATCTGTGATGTTGTACTGTTTGCAGATGACACCTCTCTTATTTTTAAAGTAGACAGAAACAGACATGATTTTTATGATGTAAACAGTGCACTCTCAATGGTTACGGATTGGTTTACGACAAATAACTTAGTTCTCAATGCCAAGAAAACTAAATGTATAAAGTTTGCCTTACCGAATGTTAGAAATCTGGGACCCAACATCGTCTTAGATGAAGAGGTACTTAAGACTGTAGAATCAGCAGTTTTTCTGGGTATAACAGTAGATGCTAAACTTCAGTGGGGCCCACATATATCAAGCCTAGCGGGAAGGCTCAGTTCAGCCGCCTACGCCGTCAGGAAAGTAAGACAATACACTGACGTTGATACAGCTCGGTTAGTCTATTTTAGTTATTTCCATTGTTAGATTTGGGGCGAAAATAAGACGAGATTCCAGGATAATTTCAGATTTAATCTTCCGAGAGCACAGATACATAGATTCACGTTGACAGCCATTAGCAGAGAGAACGTAGCAAACTTCAAACTCAATTGACATTTACATGAAGACATTATTGTATTCGTTTAGAAAGAACGCTCCAATACTAGGCCTTAAACTAATACAATATTAAGTAACTTATACTAGGCCTCAAAACAAAAGTATAACTGTATCTGTAAATGTACATAACAAACATAGTTATGATCAATGCACAAAATTAACATTTCAATATTTGAGACACAAACTTTACATGTTTATCAGCAGTTAAAGGTTTTGTTAAAACATCAGCTAACATTTCTTCAGTACAAAGATATTCTAAATCAACCTGTTTATTTATTACCAAATCTTTTACAAAGTGATGTCTTATATCAATATGCTTTGACCTTGCATGAAATACAGAATTATTACAAAGTTTATGTGCTGACTGATTATCATTTAACAACAAAACTTTACAAACAATGCCAGTACATTCTGAAATAAATGTTTTCAAAAACATAGCTTCTTTACAAGAATCTGAAATTGCCATGTACTCAGCTTCTGTACTAGAAAGTGCCACAGTACGTTGCTTACGACTTTCCCATGAAACTATTGACTTTCCAATACAAAATATGTAACCAGTGTAAGATCGACGATCCACCTGATTGGCTCCCCAGTCTGCATCAGTGAAACCTACAATATCCATTTCACCTTTCTGAAAAATAAGACAATAATCTACTGTTCCTTTCAAATACCTCAAAACCCTTTTTGCTGCTTTGCAGTGACTTTCTCCATAACAGCTGTTAAACTGGCTAAGGTAGCTGACACTGTGAGAGATATCAGGCCTGGAACACACAGATAAATACATTAAGTAACCAATAAGGCTTCTATAATCAAAGTTGCATTTTGAATTATTTTCCTTCTGTAACTTTATTCCAACCTCCATAGGAGTTTTCATTGGCTTGCAATCTGACATGTTAAATTTATCTAATATTTTCTTTATGTAACTCGACTGATCCAAGGTGAAGCTTCCATCAGCCGTTTTTTCTATTTTCATACCTAAAATATGATGGGCTGTACCCAAATCTTTCATCTCAAATTCATCCATTAGTTTTTTCTTTATAACGTTCCTTTGTTGTGATGATTTTAATGTGAATAATATTATGTCATCGACATACAGGGCTATAATAATGATTTCACCATCATAATTATATACATAAACACATGGTTCTGAAGATAACCTGTTAAATTTCAATTTATGTGTTAAAACATCATTAATTTTCTTATACCATACTTTCGCCGACTGTTTTAAGCCGTAAATTGCTTTGTTTAGTTTGTAAACTTTCTTCTCACATCCTTTTACTACATAACCTACAGGTTGTTCCATGTAGACAGACTCTTCTAGGTCTCCATTGAGAAATGCAGTCTTTACATCAAGATGCTCAATCGTCATGTCATACTGAGCAGCTAGGGCTAGTAGTATTCTTATAGTTGAGTACCTTACAACGGGAGAAAATGTTTCATGGTAATCTACCCCATACTTCTGTGTGTATCCTTTTGCCACTAACCGAGCCTTATACTTGAGTAACTCTCCATTCAATCCTCTCTTCTTGCTAAAGACCCACTTACATTTTACTGGCTTGTGCCCCACAGGTAAGTCAACTAGAGTCCAGCATTTATTTTTAATGAAAGAGTTATACTCATCTGCTAGTGCTTCACTCCAGTGTTTAGCCTCACTGCCACTCAATGCCTCCTCCAGTGTAGTCGGCAGCTCCTCTTCCGTTATCTCTGTCAGCCCAGCAAACTCTGCTTCAGCTGCATCTTGATACAATGACTGCTCACTGTCCTCAGAATCAAAGCTCGATCTCCCTGGAATGTAAGTTTCATCGGACGAAAAACTATCTGTGGTCTCGGAACCCTCCTCAACATCCAAACTGAACATAGTCTGTCTGCGAGGATTCCTTGTGCCATCAGAAGGTAAATTTTCGTCTATAGAGGTATTTAATTGTGGAGACTGCTCACCTTGAACAGTCTGAGTAGGCTCAGATACTACTTTTGGTGATAATTGTACTGTAGTTGGTTGTGCAGTACTGTTTTCACTCAATAACCCAGATGTATCAAATACTATGATATCTGTATTTTTATTTTCATCATTTGACACAATTTTACTATTTAGAAACATATTTTCTATGAAAGTGACATGCCTTGCCTTATGGATCTTCCTAGGTAAAGATGGATCTATGAGTCTGTAGCCTTTGCTATCCTCACAATATCCTACAAAGATAAATCTCCTACTTCTAGAATCCAGCTTCCTGGCATTTTCATTAACTGCATATGCCATGCATCCAAAAATACGTAAGTGTGAAACATTCACCTTTTGAGATGTCCATTTTTCTTCAGGTGTTGTGCCCATGACTGCCTTGGTGGGAGAACGGTTCTTTAGGTAAACCGCTGTGTTAGCCGCTTCAGCCCAATACTGCTTTCCCAGTCCAGCATCTTGCAGCATACTACGGGTTTTGTCCATAATTGTCCGGTTAGCCCTCTCCGCTACACCATTCTGTTCACTGCAGTGTGGGACCGTAGTTTCATGCCTAATCCCACAGCTCCTTAAGTACTCCTGAAAAATCAAATTAATGTATTCACCTCCGTTGTCACTTCTTAAAACTTTTATTTTCTTGTTAGTAAAATTTTCCACTAATGCTTTAAATATTTTAAATTTTTCAAACACTTCATCCTTTTTCTTTATGAAATAAATAAATGTTTTTCTACTGAAGTCATCAGTGAACGTTACAAAATAACGTGATCCACTATATGATGGCACCTGCATAGGGCCACACACATCAGTATGCACCAATCCTAATATTTCAGTAGACCTACTGCGACTTTTCTTAGGAAATGGCAATCTTGTTTGCTTTCCTTCTATGCAACCTAAACAAGGACTAAACAAAGAATTATCAAAATTCATACCTGTGACTAAGCCATTCTTCATAGCATTCATGCTCCTTGAGTTGAGGTGACCTAACCTCTTATGCCAAACCTCCTGTGAAACAGAACCCCCGGCAGACACTAAAGCAGTCATGTCTTCACCTGGCACTGGCAACTCCTCAGGTTGAACCTGCTCACAGACTAAGTTCATGGCACTTTCAGATCTTACCTTACTACTCACATAGTTTACAGTGTCTAGTTGATAAACACCACTATAGCATGTACCAGTAGCTATAACCTCATTACTGTCCATGATTTTACATCCTTGTTTATTAAAAATTACACTATAACCTTTCCTATTCAACTCACTAACTGATAATAAATTTGCAGAAAGTTTAGGAATATAGTACACATTACTTATTGTCTTTAAATTGTTTTTTAATTGTACTTGCACACTACCAAGTCCTTCAGTCTTGATTTTTTCACCATTTGCCACGTTAACTTCAAGCGATTTTGTACACTGAAAGTCCTGCATGATTTCCTTGTTGTTGGTCATGTGGTTGGTCGCTCCGCTATCCACATACCAGATATCACTCTGCAGCTTCACAGATAACGCTGTTAACAATGACTTCTCTGCCTTGGGTGTAGACTTCGGTTTACTTTCAGCTTTCTTTGGGCAATCTTTCTTCATATGACCGCTCTTCTTGCAGCGAAAACACTTTAATGGTTTCTTTACTGCCAACGCATTGAGCTCTGGATGATCATTTTGCTTACCATTGCGTCGCTGCTGCTCTTGTAAAAGCTTTGACTTAACAATATCGCTTGTCAACTTTATATTAGCATTCTCCAATGCCATGATAAGGGGGTCATAGTCCGAGGTCAAACCGCTCAACATGATTACAGCTAAAAACTCATCATCAAATTGATTTCCAATGTCTGTAAGCTGCTGCCCAAGCTCAGTTATTTTAGTCAGGTAGCTCTGCATGCTCTCCGCTTCACTTAGCCGCACACTAAACAGTGTTCTTAGCAATCCTAATCTCCTGCACAAACCTGCATCTTCGTAGGCACGTCGCAAATTATTCCATGCTTCGTACGCCGTCTTCGCGTTACGAATATGTGGCAACGCAGACGGACCGACCGACAAGCATATTTTTGCTAACGCCTTCTGATTTTTCTTTGGGTCTTCGCTCCCTTTTTCAGTTTGTATGCAATCATACAGGTCTTCATGCATAAGGACGTTCTTCAACGTGAATTTCCACTGATTGTAATCCTCGATCCCTTGTAGTTTCTCAATCTGTAGTCCCCCAGAAGCCATGTTCATTGTGCCGAACGACGTGGTCATTACGTGTAAGACTGAGTTGAACGATGATTTTTGTTTTCTCGTGAAAAATTAAAAATAATTACGTTGCAGGGTTCAGCTAATACCCTGGGCCCATAACCTGTTAGATTTGGGGCGAAAATAAGACGAGATTCCAGGATAATTTCAGATTTAATCTTCCGAGAGCACAGATACATAGATTCACGTTGACAGCCATTAGCAGAGAGAACGTAGCAAACTTCAAACTCAATTGACATTTACATGAAGACATTATTGTATTCGTTTAGAAAGAACGCTCCAATATCCATAGCGTTATGTCCTACGGTATTCTGCTATGGGGCAAAGCGGCTGATATTCAAAATATTGTTGTTCTTCAAAAACGAGCTGTTCGAGCAATTTACCAGCTAGGAGCTAGAGTTTCTCTGAGAGATTTTTTTAAGGATATTGGTATTCTCACGGTGGCATCACAGTTCATCTTCGCCAACATCTTATACATTAGGCAAAATATACATTTGTACAGTAAAAACAGTGATATTCACAATATTAACACCAGAAATAAGGACAAATTACGTGCTCCATTTCATCGGCTTCATAAGGTTCATAACTCATTTGTTGGTCTTGGTATAGCTTTTTATAACAAGCTACCTTCTTCTTTGCTAGATTTGCCTTTTAATGCGTTTAAAATTAAAGTTAAATCCAATCTTTGTTCAAAGGCATACTATTCTATCAACGATTACTTAAACGATAAGAATAGTTGGTCGCTGTGATTAACTCAAGACAATGTTTATGTTATGTTCTTTCTCCAGGATCAGCTTACATAATGACAGGTTACATGAGTTAAGTACTAAAATTGTTTATTTTATTTGACAAAAATATAATTTAATGTATTGTGTTGCGTAAATTATTTTGCATAGGTACTATTGTATAGAATCTAGTTCTTCTAACTGAACAGACAGCTGTGCTGCTGGGGAGTTTGTTCCGCTACTTCTTCTTCCCAGCTAAAGCACTAGGAAGTGGTGAAGGGCGGGCGTTTTGTGGGGACTGTCTTACTGTAATTTTGACGTTCAAAAAGTGCTGATTCTCAGCCTAATTTGAATAAAGGACTTTTGATTTTGATTTTGTTTTATGTGGGTAGTCAAATCATTACTTTTTTACATAAAAGTAATGATTTGACTACCCGTTTGTAACAGCGTTCTTAAATTTGACCACACGCTGGTACATCCTGTATATATATACAACGTGTAATGTAAAATTCGCAAAACCTCTTAAGAGGTCATTGTACTTATCATTATGAACAACTTTTACTATGGGACCAAAAAAAAAATCAGCCGTTCAGTACATTTTGACGAATTATGCGAACATAAATATACTGAACAGCTGATTTTTTTTTCGCGATTTCAGGTTTGGTCTCATAGTAAAAGTTGTTCATATTGATGAGTACAATGACCGCTTGAGAGGTTTTGTGCATTTAACGTTACACGTTGTATATATGTCTCTTTCCAATGTTCAAAGTATTTCCCGCAGGTGTCGGAAGCCAACATCCCCGCCGAGGCGGCGCTGTGGCTGCCCGGCGTGCACGTGGCGGGGCGCGTGCTGGAGCAGCGCGGCGCGGCGCGGCAGGAGGGCGCGCTGCTGCGCGCGGGCCGCTACGTGGCCGCCAGCGCAGACATCGGCCTGTTCGAGCACACGCTGTCCACCGACCTGCTCAACCACCTCGTGTTCGTGCAGAAGGTGTTTATGAAGGTGAGACCACTGCAACCAATATCACACTGTAGCAGCTCATACTTACGTACAACATACAAATTAGAAGAGATCATACGGCCGTGCGCCACCGTGGGTCAGCGTGTACTGAGTAGCCGAAGGACAAGGAATGCGAATGCCCGGCTGTATTATCGCGTTTGTTGTACGACGGCAGCGCGGCACGTACTACCGACATTACCGAATTGTGATTGTAATAAGTTTGTTAATGTACCCTATTTATTTACATTCATATTGACTGGTACTGTATATAAGCAGCGCTTTTTAATAAACCATACAGATCGTTATTCGTCTTCTCACTTGCAACACCTATTACCTAAAACACTAATATTATAAAGGTAAAAGTTGGTGAGTGTGGGTGTGTGTTTGTATGTTTGTTACTTCTTCACGCTAAAACGACTGGACCGATTTGTATGAAATTTGGTATGTAGCTTATACCCTGGATTAACTGGATTGCCCTGGATTAACACAGTACATTATAGTTACATTTCTAGATGTTAGTGAATGAGCAGTTCACTATGTCCTACAAAAGGTGTGCAAAATTATCTGTCTATAAAAATGTGTTTATAATAATTACATATTAAATTAATATTATAAGCTACGCTTGCCAGGGTTGGTCAGTGGATGTGTGACTACACACCGAGACTCCTCCGTGCCTCGGAAAGCACGTTCGCCGTTGGTCCCGGCTGTCATTCGTGGATCTTTGACAGTCGTTACGGGTCGTCAGAAGCCCGAAAGTCTTGACAACCAGTCTTAGCAAGGAGTATCGTATTACCCAGTTACTGGGTTGTGGAGGTCGGACAGGCAGTCGCTCCATGTAAAATACTGGTATTCAGCTGCATCCTGTTGGACTGGGTGCCAAACTGCCGACCCCAACATAGTTGGGAATAAAAACTTTTTTACAAAAACAAAAACCGACTTCCAAAAAAAACACTACAAAGTGAAAAATAACTTTAATTTCGGAAGTCGGTGTCATAAAACTAAAATACAGATCCAAAGACACCGACTTCCGAAATTAAAGTTATTTTTCACTTTGTAGTGTTTTTTTTGGAAGTCGGTTTTTGTTTTTGTAAAAAAGTTTTTATTTTTCACTTTTTAGTGGTTCAGTTTGTAATTTATCTAAGTTACAATAACCCAATATCAGCTGCTCATCACGTTTTACAAAATGTTGCTTTTCCCGATGCAGGGCCGTTAATTGTTGAGGAGTTCTCCTAGTAAGAACCAGGAGAAATGGAGCTCATGGTGAAGTCACCATTACCATTATTTTGACGAGCATAAACCATATTAAAGTAATCGAATCGCAACCTGTTATATACTTAGATATAATTGAGTGTTTCCGATGGGCCTCTGTGGTCTTCATCATCAGTTCCAGCTCACCGAATGGTACTTTCCGAGAGCAAATGCACGAGTTACTATAAAAAATACTAAAATCGATATAGGTGTGCCCATAAAATTTGAGGGTTTCCCTCGATTTCCATGGGATCCCATCATCAGATCCTGACTTGATGATCATGGGACCACTTGGGACGTATACCCTTTCGAACAAAAAAAGAAAAAACCAAATCGGTCTAGCCATTTTCGAGTAATCGGGGAAGGTTCCGACGAATTGAGAACCTCCTCCTTTTGGAAGTCGGTTAAAAAAGGCTAGGCAGATTGAGTTCGCTAATTGATTACATTTTTCCAAAAAGCATCTTTTCATTTGACATTTTTAAAAATTTGGTCCCGTGTGAGCAAGAAGTGATAAAATGCGACAGCCCTCTTAATCCAAAACATGGATTCTTTTTTAGTTAAAATACATAACCAACCCTTTCACAGGAAGTGAACGAGGTCGTACAAAAAGTGTACGGTGGCGAGAAGCCAGTGCCTCTCTGGAACGAAGAGGAAGCTTCCACATCTGCGCTCAGCAGGATACTGTTCTCACTTACTATCAGAATCAAGGTATGTCATTTCTTCAAATAAAGTTTGAAAACTTGACTTTACAGGAACATGGTGAACATACTCTTATTACAAAACGAGGTTTTTCTTTTGTCATGGTTTAAACCATCGAGCCAGTTTTTGTAATAAGAACCTAGCTGTGATAGAAATACAGTTCTTTATAAACTGACAACTTAGTCCGGTACTAAGTTGTCATCAAAACTGACATCATAATGTGTCGGAATAAAGTTCAAAGTTCAAAAAAGGGTCCATGGTTTAAACCTTGGTTTGAAGATGAACCTTGTTTTGTAATAAGACGGAATAAGTTTCTAACTTTTGCCTATTGATGTCAGTTTAATTATGTTTTTTTTGCAATGTGAACCCACACTACTATTTTCGCTGTCAAGCCCTCTGACTAAGCAACACATACTGGTGTGAACGTTTAACGGCTGAACCCAATATCTATCTGTCACCAGTTTTGACAAACTGGGGATAAAAAAACTTATCTATATATAGTTTGTAGCGGTATATACATCGCCACATGCAAGCTACGCATCACGCTGACGTCACGCAAAATCCTGCATCGAGCAATCAGAGTTTACCGCGCGACTAGCTTATTATTTATAACGTTCCTACATCAATAGTCGGGCAGTTGCCCACCGGGGGGCCTACTCCCTAAGTCCGTCCGTTCATCCGTCCGTCCGTTTAACCGTCCGTCTGACTTCACAATCCATCAAAATAAGTGTAAAAGTTACATTTTTCGGACGGGCAAAAACACATTGGGAGTAGGGACAACTGTCGTATCGTGTTGTCATTTATACTTCGTTAGGGCGCCGAACCAATCATCCATCCGTAGGCGATAAGGAGTAGGAAACGCCCGTAACGAAGGCCGAAACTACGAACTTTGTGCTTAGGCAGTAGACCGCCAGACACAACACCCGTCTGGTCGTAGGAGAGGATCCTTTTCCATGGAGGACAAGTGAACTTTACACCCTGTTCCATACACCTCTATAGTTTTAACGTCCCAATAATCTGAGATAGATAAAACAAAAGAACACGAACGAACGAAAGGAACGTAAGGGCAGATAGAATTATGTTGTCATCAGTAGCGATCTGTCTTTTACTCTCACTAGGTTATTGGGTTCGGCCGTAGGTAAGTCTACAGATGAGTGGGGATCAAAATCACAAAGCCCAACCCTCGATGGCCTACTGCCTATTGTTACACTAATAACACACACAACAAGCAACACACACAACAACACACACAATACACACACACGACACGATTGTCGACACGTACAATAAGCATTTTGGTGCAATAGACATATTATTCCTAGGCAGATATAAATTTAAAACTGATATAAATAAAATTCTAAAGGATCAGCAGTGGGCTACAAAGGTTTTACTCAATCTGGGTATCATTAATAATACATCTTGATACATAGAGAATATTGTTTATCTTTTCTTTTTTTTTTCCTTTTAACTTCTTTTTCATTAATAAGCCCTGCTACAGTTTATTGTTTGCTAATAGCTTGTTTTTAATATATAATGTAGTAATCTGTGGAAAATGTTGTGGGTAGTATATTTGTAAAGTTTTAATTGTAAGACAACACTGTTTATGCTTAGTATAACTACTGTTTGTTTTCCCAAATGTAATAAATAAATAAATAAATAAATAATCTTTTGTTTTTCAGCGCATACAACTAACAGCAACGACGCCCAGCAACTCAGCCGTCCGGCTGGAGACGGGCGCGGTGGAGTTCGAGATATCGAACCGCGTACAAAACGTGCAACAACCTACAGAGCCGCATGAAGTGCGACTGTTCGCTAGAGCACAGGTATATTATACTGCTTCTCTCTGTAGTCGGTCCCTCATGACTGAGGATCGTGGTCAGCTTCGGAGTTGCACCTGGAGCTGATGATCCGCCTGCACCGGGTTCTGTCCAGCGCATCCCTTACCACTGTGAGAGGACGATGATTCCTTCAGCTGATCGGTCCATCGTGTTGGTGAACGACCGCGCGATCGTTTGCATTCGGTGTTTCCAACCACAATTAGTTTCTCCAAGCTTTCATCGCCTCTGCGTACTCAGTCTGCCTAGCCTTTTCCCAACTATGTTGGGGTCGGCTTCCAGTCTAACCGGATGCAGCTGAATACCAGTATTTTACATGGAGCGACTGCCTATCTGACCTCCACAACCCAGTAACTGGGTAATACAATACCCCTTGGTAAGACTGGTTGTCAGACTTTTGGGCTTCTGACGCCCAGTAACGACTGTCAAAGATCCACAAATGACAGCCGCGACCAACGGCTTAACGTGCTTTCCGAGGCACGGAGGAGTCTCGGTATGTAAAGATGGTCACCCATCCACTGACCAACCCCGGCAAGCGTAGCTTAACAACCTGATGGATCGACCCGTGCGGCTGTTATTACTTAGCCACGAGCTCCGCATCGCCTCTGCGTACTATGTGGCCGAAATAGGAGAGAACGCGTTGTTGGCATATGGTCGACAAGCAGGTTTTTATTCGAAGCTGGGTTAAGATCGATTAAACTGCTTACAATATATTATTGTTTACGGTTTCTTCGGGTGATTTTTCTAGAGAGGTTATTCTCACATAAGAATACTCCGGTACGACCACGCGCTGCGGTTTGTAACTTACTTCAAGTAAACATGTTTTTAAATGTTATTACACCCGATTGTTCTGTTCTTGTACAGGTGGATGTCAACCTCAGCTTAGGTCAGCTGATCCGCAACGCGATGTTTGAAGAAGCAGAGCCAGAGTTTCAGCAGTATGCTTTCTTCAATACAAGAATATGTAAGTATTTTACTTAACATAGCTATTTTTATTTTATATAATAGCCTTTGTTGACATAAATGTCAGGATAAATCAGTAATCTTTTTCTGAAATTGACTGGATGTAAAACTGTTCTCCAGTACTATGCGTACCAAATAAGAATAGGATCGCGCTTGCTGCCAACTTCACATGATACCTGTCAAATTAGTATGCATTGGTAATGAAGTTCGCGAGTATTGCGGAACAAAATGACGTCTTGACAGTACCTACTATACTATACGATAACAGCAAAGATGGTAAATATCCCGTTTGTGTTAATAATAATGTTATAGTAGTACCTACTATTCTTATTAGGCACGCATAGTACTGTGTATCCAGTATGAATTACTATAATAGTAGAAACATAGTATCTTATATCTTCATTATAAAATCATTGCGCCTCTATGCACACATTTAACACTTTAATGTCAACATTTCTAAACCCTTCAGCAATGCGCAACGCCTTCCAAGACGAGATGGTATGCGGTGACGACAAGGAAGTGGTCCTCATCACTCTAAAGCGGCCTCTCATATACATACAACCGGTGGCCGTGGATAAGGCTATCCTGGTGTGGCTCAACTACAAGAACGCCTACGAGTACTGGAACGAAAAGCGGCTCAATTTGAATAAGGAAGTGCTCACGGCTACGCAGCAGGTTTTCGAAAAGGTATGGTGGTTTTATAGTTATTTATGCAACTGACGTATAATAAGGGGTATTACATTCATGTGATACTATTATCACACTCGGCTTCGCCTCGTGTAATAAACCCACATTCGAGTTTTAAAACCTAATTATGTACAGTTGCAGACAAGACTTTATCTACATCCATGTTATCAATCCTCTATGAAAGGTTCTGAAACAGTTTTTTGAAATACTAATACTCGTATCGAACATGGCGGCTGGCGTCATAGTATACGACGTGAATTCGAATAAGTTCTTTTTTTAAATTACGGCGCTGTTGTAATGAAACGCGCGTGCATTACAATGTTCTTTTTTTGAAAATGAGTTGCATTATGAAATTCAATACAACATTAAGACACCCGTTTGGATGCTATTATGGTTACCATTGTTACTATGACACTGGCTGTTTTAATGTTGGCAATAAGCTAACTGTTTCAGAAACTTTAATAGAGGATTTATAGCATGGGTGTAGATAAAATATGTTATTTTCGAGAAAAAATTAATAACGACTTTAGTTACACTGTGACAAGACTGAAATTGTTATAACAAAGGTGCTGGCAAATAACTCTTAAAATGTCGATTGCACGTACACCATGTGTGGATAACAATAAAATTTCTATTATACTATAATAGAATATAATAATATTTATTACACACACAAGATTCATGATAGGTTCACAGGAGCAGATGTACAAAATAACAAAACACGGATGTCTACATAAATCTATTGTGTCTGCTAATTGGCGCGCGATGGGTTAATAACATACCTAATAAATTCTATATAAATAAAAATCTATTGCGGAATATATGTACGCGCATCACTTCAGAATGGTTGAACCTTTTTGGATAATTTTTTTTTTGCTGTGTTTGTAATTGTCAGGACAAAGTTTGTAAGACAGATTTTTTTTGGAAAATACACCGGAAAAGTCGGAAATTTGAACGGTATTTTTGTATGAAAACAGACAACATACAGCCTAAACCACTGGAGATAGAGACATAACATTCACCCGGGCGACGCCGGGCGCGAGCAACTAGTACTTAAAGATTCATTTGTTTTTTACAGGTACAACTGACATCACAAATTACAACGCCACATCTGAGCACGTTGTTCTTACAACTGAACGTGGACGACATCGGAATATGTCTACCGCTCAACCAGCCGCCCATGGTGAGTTTACATCATCATACAGTTATCGATAAAAATATTGCATTCGAAAAATAGTTATCCTCCTTCATGAAGAGCATTAATTTGTCATTTTAGCTCTCTTTCATAAATCATCATCATCATTCTCCTGCCCTTACCCCATTCTATTTGGGGTCGGCGCAACATGTCTTTTTTTCCACACTTCTCTATTAGTCGTCATCTCGGTAGTCACCCCCTTTCTAGCCATGCCATCTTTCACACAGTCCATCCATCGTTCACAAATAAACTCTCTCATAAATATTTATAATTATTGTAAACACACGAATTAGTTAATACATCTTCATCTATTCTGTCCAAGGCTCGCTGGGGTCTAGGCCGGGGCGCTTGGGGCGCGTGGTGCGGCGAGGGCGAAGCCCGGGGCGCAGTCGTAGTCACCCTGGAGTCCACTAACATCGGCGCCTGTTCCTCCGGCGCGCTAGTCTCGAAGGGTCGCTTCGTAGGCCTCTGCCTACGCTTCGCAGATGACTTCGAAGCATCGCTCGATGACTGGAAGCCCAGGGCCGATGAACCCAGCTTGAATGTTTGCTGCGTGTCAGAGGGGACGTATGAAGTCTGCAGTAGGACTACTGCTGCTAAACATAATGGTGAGTTGCAGACAAACAATTTATCAAAGTTCTTAATTTGTATTACTTCATTCTTGAAAGAAAAGAAAAAGACTGAAAATATATTTATTTGGGCACTTAGCACATGTGTGAGTACTATGTACCTACTCTAAAGCTACCATTTACTGGGTACGTCTTTATTTGACTTGGATGTGCCCTGGCGGCTGAGAGTGTGTCATGCTCACTCTAATGCCTCGCTGATGGTGGCGCGTGTGTTGGATCATTTAACGAATCCATACGTCAGGTTCGTCAACGGGCGCTGTTGGTGGAGGCCGGTCATACCTTAGCTGCCACGGCTTATTTTAATTTTAATTTTGAATTGTTTTTATTTTTTATTTTTTTAATACGGACGCTTTTAACGTTCATCGTTCTCACATGTATAATTTCAACATGAATGATGTAACCAATATTTTGTAACCATATTTTGATTTAAAAGAGTGTCCGTGGAGTTTCTTGCCCGTTCTTCTCCATAGATCTAGGTTTTGGAATGGGCAACTAGCTTCAACTTTCTGACTTACCTACTGACCGACTCTTTGACAATTCAAAAGTGCCTGTAATTGGTTTAATTGAAATAAATGCTTTGAGTTTTGAGTTTGAGTTTGACTAACGGTGAGTTGCAGAAACGTTAGAGTTAGAGTTAGAGTAAATAAATAAATAAATAATAAATATCCTTGGACATTTCACACAACGTCGTAGTGGTGTCTCTGTGTGTCTGGTGTCTGCACTGCTCTCCTCGCAACATATTAGATAACCAATAACTAAAAAACTTTAAAACACATGTTTTCTTGCAGAAAACGCCAAATGGTTCCTGAACGTGTCCTGGCAGATGGAAGGCGTGGACATCCACCTGGACGTGAACGTCGGCAAGCAACTCTCCGCGCTAGGACATACGCTCACCATGCTGACAGGATACGAGGAGGAAGATCCTCTGAAGATGGACTACGAAAGTGACCTCGATGATGAGGCTGATAACAGCAAAGATTCTCAGGTAAGAATGTTTTTACATCTCTATGTAGAACACAAAAGGGGCGTGTCTAAGTAATAACAGCCGTACGGCTCGATCGATCAGGTTAAGCTACGCTTGTCGCGGTTGGACCGTAGATGGGTGACCATCTTTACATACCAAGATCCCTCCGTGCCTCGGAAAGCACGTTAAGCCGTTGTCCCGGCTTTCGTTCGTGGATCTTTGACAGTTGTTACAGGTCGTCAGAAACCCGAAAGTCTGACAACCAGTCAGATAGGCTGTCGCTCCATGTAAAATACTGGTATTCTGCTGCATTCGGTCAGACTGGAAGCCGACCAGAACGTAGTTGGGAAAAGACTAGGCAGATGATGATGATGTAAAACACAAAAAAAAATGTATCGGAGCAGAGAAGCTGGCAAACATCTTGAAAAAAAAAATGGTGCTGACTGCGTAGATCTGACTTTTTTTTTCTTCAAATGAAACCGTATTATCGACGTTGTTCGCGCATGTTCCATCAGTCGGTAACTCACTGAGGACCAAGACTACTTCAAGTTGCGCCACAGCTACTACTTCTTCGTTTTCCATAATGAAACCGATTTGTTTCTCTTGGATTTATTTTATACTAGCTTTTGACCGCGGCTTCGCTTGCGTTAAGAGTGTGGTTCCCTATTTTCGCGCTCGGATTTTAAACATCTGACGCTCGACGCCGCGTAGCGAGTGCGCGTGTGTGCGTTTTTCCTCATGTACGGCACACAGTTGCGATGCTGCGACGACTAAACGATCTTGATCTGTAGCTATGGCGTACCTATATTTTTTTGAAGTAAAAGCTAGAGGTTTACGGAGAAAATAAAAAGACTGTCCACAATACATTATTAGTGTATTTTAATTAAATTTATACAAATATGGATGAAGAAAATAATATTATGTAGGTACTTATAAAAACTAAACTCATTTTACTTATTTGCTTAAGTATTTGTATACTTATAAGTAATTGAAGTTTTATAAAAGTATTTGTATTTGACGACACGGTTGGCGCAGTGGCTGAGCAATTGACTGCTGCGCAGCATGTCGTGGGTTCGATTCCCGCACGGAACAAATATTTTTACGACCTACAAGTATTTGTTTCCGAGTCTGGGTGTTTTTCTATCTATAATATGTATGTATTTACAAAAAAAAATGTATATAAGTAGTTTATCAGCCATCTCGTTACAATAACACAAGCATTAGGTTGCTTAGCTTGGGACTAGATGGCGTTGTGTGAAATGTCCAAGGATATTTATTTATTATTTATTTTATTTATTTATCTAAGGGGATTGATCGACTTTTCCTTGGATCTATAATTTCTGGGAGAACACAATCAGAATAAAATTTTGTTAACAGCGGAGCCATCTTTTGTCCAAAATCATCGTTTTTTTGTGTAAAACAGTTGAATTTAAGCCCTATTTCAATGTAGATAAAGACGCCACGCGCTAGCTATAATTATTTATTTTTCTTGCGGCATTATAGGTTTAGCAACCGCATCAAGTTCATAAAACAGTTGAATTTGAACCAACAATAATACATAAATACATAAAGCCGCCTCATGCGCAAATGTTTGGTTTACTGTTTTCAAATTTCAAATAGGTAGGTAACCCCGCTGCCACAGAATAAATAATAGTACTGCTGCGTTCGTGTGGGGTTGGTTTTATAATGTTTATTAGCCTAGGCAGGTATTGTACGTGCCCAGTCGACCTAATGACTATACAGTCGACCACACGTCGCACGTCAGTGGTAAGTGATAAGGATTTGTATAATACTTATACAAATCCTTATCACTTACCACTGACGTTTTCATAGTTTTCGATTTCGACTATAGCCAATAGTGAAGTCAAAATTAAAATCCAAGATGGCGGCTGCGAAAATTTTAAAATTTTTCGTCATGGATGTCGTTTTCATAGTTCTTGAGTGTGCTAAAGCCGATATTGGCGTTAAAATGTAAATCCGAGATGGTGGCTGCGAACATTTTCAAATTTTTCGTCATGGGTGTCGTTTTCATAGTTCTCGAGGATGAAGCCGATAGTGAAGTCAATCATCCTAGAAGGGATGATTGGCTGCACTATGCGGCCCAAGAGAGCAATGCAATGGTGGCCCAATGGTAACGATCCCGACTTACGAGTAGGTCATGGTTTCGAACTCAGGCAGGCACTTTGTGTAAATAATTTCATCACCACTACTCTCAAAACAGTGAAGGAAAATATCGTGAGGAAACCGCCTAGAACCAAAAATTCGAAGACATGTGACATCTACCAACCCGCACTGGGTCCTCGTGGTGTATTACGGCCCACTCCCTCTCACCGAGAGGAGCCCTGTGTCCCAGCAGTGGGAACATTATCGGCTGATTATGATTGAGACCCATTATGTCGTGAGCGAGCACGTTTCAGTGCCAGAGGTCATCACTGATGTGAGACGAGAAGATATATTACGCTCAACACCGCCGCGCGCGGCCCTTGTCCGATCAGAGCGCGGCTAGGCGCGCGTGGCAGCCGCGCTCAAATGCCGCTCTATATTTGGACACACCTTTATATAGTGCCTTTATCTATGCCTCACTCGTTTCGTATCGTTTAGTGCGGTCGCGATTTGAGTGTATTTCCCATAGTTTTATTGATGTTTTCCTCGACCCCTGTTTTCTTTCTGCGGACTTCTGATCTTGCTTCTTGTACGAACCTTGCTACCACACCGGACACGGTACGGAGAACCCCGCATAAACGTTGGACTTGAACTTGTTATTTTGTATATTACGACCAGCCTACCGATTTCATATTGGCACCATGGATCGTTGTGTAAATTGTGGCAAAGTGACTAGAGGCTGTAGTTTACGTGTTCGTCGAGCTGAAGAACTTCAAAAATCAGCTGTTAAGTACCTATATGTAGATCGTTATGTAACCTCACTTTTATTACATCTCTTTTAACTCGGAACTGAGACCGCGAAAATCCGTAAAATGTTCAGTGATGGTTTGATAATAATATTATCAAACCATCATCGCTACTATATTATAGTAGCTATAAATTGACACCAATTTCATCTTTTTACAACCCAGGCCCAGGCCCAAGTTTATATGACATGGTTTCCGTCTCCTTTGTCACGGATCCACAATAGAGATTGTGGCAGTAGAGATTTCAAATAAAAATCTGATATAAATTTTTTCTCCATATTCATCCTCCAAAATTCTTGTAGCCATCTTGGATTTACATTTTGACTACACTATCGACGTTAGCACCCACAAGAACCATGAAAACGATACCCATGATGAAAAATATGAAAATGTTCGCAGCCGCCATCTTGGATTTACATTTTAACGTCACTATCGGCTTTAGCATCCTCGAGAACAATGGGAACGATCCCCATGACGAAAAATTTAAAAAATTTCGCAGCCACCACCTTGGATTTACATTTTGACCAAATTATATTGTATTATTGATATTGTAATTACAATATCAATATTACAAGTAATACAACATAATTCAAGAACTGTAACATAATTCTCCTAAAGTAAGTGTGCCTACCACTTTAGCTTCTTAAAATATTACTTAAATGAAAGGATTAAAAATATTTAGTCGCACTACAATTTATTATATATCACGCGAGGCGCATGCGCGGCGGCGGGAGGTCAACCGACATGGGTCCTGCGTCGACGAGCGCCATAGCGCGACTGACTTAGGCCGTTCGATGCACCCGATTTTATACTTACTTTAAAAAATTATTTTCGTAAATGATTGAAGACAGATATGTTTTATTTTTTACACATATATAGTACAATCTTTCTTCTTACGTATAAAATGATTTGTGTTGCCAAATGACTTTTAGATTCTGAGAAATGACGTGTTTTTTTGTAGTCGATTTCTCGATTTTTGATTATTTTAGACGTGATTAAAATACAAGTTAATGAATTAAAAATCAAACTTTTCTCAATGCATTTTAAATTTCAGGATATGCCTCTTCGAATGAATACCATTTTACCTTCTTACTTAATAGTAATAATTGGTGTAAGATTACTTCAAAGTTGAGCCTTCGCGCGTCATCTGGAAATCGCGCCTTCGAAATCGACTGTTTTCGTAGTCAATAATTCAATTTGAACAAGTTTTTTTTAATAGACTTTAAATAAAAATATATGATAATTACGATGATTGAAGTCAAAAGAAGCTAAAAAAATAAATTATGTGACCAAAATCACTTCAAAATCTCCCAAGTTCTCGATTTACGTATGAAAAATGCAACAACGCTCTTAATTTAGAATTTGACAAAAAAATCGGGTTGTACTCTGCTTGTAATAATATAATTCAATCATGATTCGAAAGACACGTGGCGCCATCTATTATCATAAGAACGTTATTGTTCATTTCCTCGGGTCCGTTTCTGTACACCTGACAACGAAAAATTTCAGGTTGATCGGTTCAATGGTTTAGGCGTGAAAAGGTAACAAACAAACAAACTTACATTCGCAATTATAATATTAGTTTAGGATTAAAATGCGCTAACTAGTTAAATCTAACCCAATTATAAAACCTGTCATTCCTTCCTCCAGGAAAGCATAATCCTCCGCCGCAAATACACGGACCACCTGCCAGCCTTCGTCTTCGACACCAGCATCGACGCCAAGAAACGTTCCAAGCTCATAGAGAAGGAGATGAACGAACAGGCTAAGATCATCAACGACCTTCGGACCCTGGGCGCTAGTCACACCACCATAGAGTACGAGATGAAGAGGCTGCATGACCTGGAGGCGCTCGTGTTCAAGGACTTTAGAAGGTATGTAAGCAATAAGCATAGACAAGGTGTAACTTAAATAACGCTCAACCTCTTAAGGGGTCATTGTACTCATTATTATGAACAACTTTTACTATGAGACCAAACATGAAATCGCGAAAAAAAAATCTGCTGTTCCCTACATTTTGCGTTGCTAAATTGAAGAGTACTACTGTGTCGTAGCATGACGACTGAAGTAACAGATATTACGTTTAGTCGGTTAACCAGACACGTGGTTTTTATTGTTTACTTTTATTTAATTACCTAATAATAAACAAATATTAATCCCTGCCCATTTATTTATTTATTATTCCCAACACAACTAACATTACAGGTTGCCCCAAATCGGTAGCGTGGTCTCAAACAATATTATTATTATATCTGTGTATATTATATAACATTTGTCAGGCAGGGAACATAGTTCTACCATAGCCCACATACTAAATTAGTTCTCTACAATAGCCTTATAAGAAGCATCCTGGAATACTGTAGTGTAATATGGAGGCCTCACTATGCAACCCACTCGCTGCGGATGGAACGAGTCCAAAAAAGGTTCATCCGATACCTAGGGTACTCAAAGGGAAGGCAATTTAAATATCTCTCCTACCTTGATAAACTAGGCTGCTACAAAATGAGTAGCCTGGAAGCTCGAAGGGAGCTCTTGGATTTAAGATTCGCATATAAACTGCTCAATAACACCATTGACTGCCCACAATTGGTATGTAAGTTCAATTTCCGAGTACCCCGCAGACCACCTCGCAAACCCATAACACCCTTAGCTCCACCTCTTCGCCGTACAGTGTTTGGTGCTAATTCGCCTATACCACGCATGTGCAAACTTATAAACGAACGCAGCGACCTGGTTGACGTCCACGCAGACTCAATGTCGATGTTTGTAATACGTAATTAGTATTGGCATTTTAATTTAAGTAACTATCTAGAATTATATAGAATTAACTATCATTCAAGATTTGTCACGGAACGTGACGGATGTGCAATCAGTCATAAGCTCTCTGTTTTAATTGTCGCGAAATAAATAAAAATACAAGTTTGTTTTGCAATAGTTTATTGTGGAAATACATCTGAAAGTGAAAGTTACAAGTAACAATATTTTCCAGTGTTTATGTGCTGTGTTAAATATAATAAACTCTAAAAACGTTTTATCGATCCCCAGAAATATTTAAGTACCTCCACACGAAGGGAAATAAACAGTGTTTTATTTGTGAACGGGGGACAGTCGGTGACCACACTTTAGTGTGTGCGCACCTTTATATCCATACTGTGCTCAGCCTATGGTGTCCTGCCGTACCCATAAACACCGTAAAAACTGCCATAGACGTGTTTCTCAAAATAGCGCCATCTGTTGCCTTATCGGTGTACTAGTGGGACTGATCGATTAACAAATATACATCATCAAGTTCACCATGGCTAAGTGCGGTGGCTGTGGCAAGTTTCTGTCGTCGACAGAGGGCGCCAACTGCAATAAATGTAGGACTTGGTACCATCGTGCATGCGTGGGCATGCAAAATACTGGCACTTTATCGACCCCCTGGCACTGTCCTGAGTGTACTAAGAACCTGGTTAGGGACAACAGGGCTGAAACGCCGGTAAGGGCGCGTACAGCAGCGCCAGCTGCTCATGAGGAAAACCTGATGGGCACCAGCACCATAGCCAGCACAGCTACAGATGCCACACAGGGGCTTAACTTAGACATCCTCAGGGCAGAGCTAAGTCTTTTTAAGGAGCAATTTTTGAAGACGGTGCGGAGTGAATTCCAGCAACTACGTGATGATCTGTCGGAACTTAGATCCTCTCTAGTCACAGCTAACGATAGGATGAGTCATCTGGAGGAGAGAGTGGCTGTGTTAGAGAGTAAACACACCCAGCCCATATCGTCGGATGTAAACGATTTAATAGTACAGCTGCGGAGCGATATAAACGACCGCGATCAGGAGCTGTTCGCTAATGACGTACAGATTTCTAACATACCAGAGACCAGTGGTGAAAATCCTATCCACACGGCGATGTTGGTTGCGTCGAAAATTGGCGTGAGAGTCGAGGCGCGCGACATAGTGAGCGCCGAGCGTGTCGGAGGTAGGCGCATTAACGCTACGCAAGCTTCGGCGCCGGTGGAGACCCGCCCGCGCTTCCTCATCGTGCGCTTCGCGCGCCGCGACCTGCGTGACGAGCTGCTGGAGGGTGCGCGAGTGCGACGCGGCATAACTACTGCGGACCTGGATTTGTCGGGCCCTGCGACGCGCTTCTATGTGAACGAGCGCCTTACGAAGGTGAATCGAGAGTTGTTTCGGAACGCTCGTGAGGCCGGCAGACGCCTTGGTTGGCAGTTTGTATGGTCAAAACGAGGCCGTATTCTCGCCCGGTACAAACCTGGAGACGCCACTTGCCGCATCCGCTGTGAGGCTGACTTACTGCGCACTTTCGGACCGGCGGCGGCGGCGGCACCGAGTGGCGCCGCAAATAGCGCACTTTAAAATCACCGCTTCATTAGTTTTTTATCATTTTGTCATGCCTTTTATTTTTTGTTCAGTTAAGGTCATACTTTCATATACTTTCAAGTTGATTTTTAAATTAAGTTTGTTTGTAGTAAGTGTCAGCATTTCAAAAGTATCAAGTTTATGTTGCTACCATCTGCCGTCCACTGTATTGTTGTGTGTGTGTCTCGCGGCGCACCTCAGTCAACTGTACGTAAACCAGTATTATAACACCACACATATTTATCTACACCTATTTATTTTAAAAGTACTATTTAATTTGACAATCCAATTATTTACAAAACTATTATTTACATACCATAGCTTAAAACCTTTGTTCCATTTAATTTTTTTAATATTATTTATTTACATATTTACAATTGGACTAAAACTAATAATATTATATGAAATTAGAATTGAAAATATTGAATGTGCACTGATAGTATTGATATTGCTAGGTGGCGGAATTGTTTTACATTATTATTATCAGTTGCGTTCGTTCTGTCCAACCCCCCTGGGAAACGGGCGCGATATGTTATGTTGTGTGTCTCACGGCAGCGGCGCGCGCGCATCTCAGTGGGCTCGTAAACCAGTTTCGACACACACCTATTATATTATTTATTTACAACATTACCCTACATTTAGCAATATTTTCAATCCTTTTTACTTTTATACTTTTTATTATTATAAATGATAAATGATAAATGATTTATTTTCTGTAAGTAGGTTTGTACAAACACTTTTACACGTCAAACATATTTTTTTTTAAACTAGATGAGTTCGACGTTTCCTATCTGACTACTCTGAGAAGAAACGCCGAAACAAACTCAGAGGTCACAGTCTCTTTTAAAGTCCAGACATAATCTTGGTCAGATCATGTGAAGACCATGTAGATTGCAGTCAGAAATGGTCTTTTGATGAAAGAACCACACAGATTGAGTGGACCTGTCCAGTCAGTGCACGCATTTGTCAGTAATCGTGCAGCTCAACTCAAAACTTAAGGAGCTTAACGATTCGACGAACAATACCAAAGAAAAGACATTTGGGTAGGCCGCATAAATTACTCAAACTGTCAAACTATAACTAAAACTGAGAAAAGGATAAAATAAATAAAAAACAATGATCCACGTAGTCTTCACATTCACAATAATTAAAAATAGTATAACAAACAAAATATTCATGTCATTGTATAGAATATGTAAAAAGGTATTTAAATCAACATTAATAGTGTAAATTTATTGGAGCAGCTCAAACCCAAGCCTTTTTGTCCTCAATATAGTCTTTGACAGTATAAAAGGCTTTCTGACAAAGTTTCCGCTTTATACAATTTTTGAATTTATTAAGGCTTAGTTCTTGAATGTGGCTAGGTAGTTTATTATAAAAACGTATACATTGGCAACTAAACGAACCACTTATTTTCTTCAGCCTGGTTGTAGGAACAACAAATTTGTGTTTGTTTCTAGTATTCACATTATGGACGTCACTGTATTTTTTAAACAAATTGATATTTTTATGAGCATACAAAAGATTTTCATAGATATACTGAGAAGGCACAGTCATTATATTAATTTCTTTAAATTTATCTCTGAGGGAGTGTCTGGGACTTAATTTGTAAATTGAACGAATAGCCCTTTTTTGTAAAACAAAAATTGTCTGAATATCGGCGGCATTTCCCCACAACAGAATACCGTACGACATCACACTATGAAAATAACTAAAGTAAACTAAACGGGCTGTCTCTAAACAAGTTAAATCACGAATTTTCCTAACGGCGTATGCTGCAGCGCTAAGCTTTTTCGACAATTTATCTATATGGGGGCCCCATTGAAGTTTGGCATCCAAAGTTATGCCCAAGAACACTGTGGTATCTTCGGGAATCAACTCTTCATCCTTTATGAGAACACTAGTTTTTACTTGTCTAACATGAGGTATAGTGAACTTAATACACTTAGTTTTTTTCTCGTTAAGAAGTAGGTTATTAACATTAAACCAGTTAACTACTTTTGCGAGGGCGCTATTTACATTGTCAGTAACCAGCTGCTGACGTTTGAGTTTAAATAAAAGTGAAGTGTCATCTGCAAACAACACTATATCATGATTATCCTTTATGAGGTAAGGCAAGTCATTAATATAAATAAGAAACAAAAACGGGCCAAGAATTGAGCCTTGGGGGACCCCCATTGTTACTACGGATCCGGGTGATCTTTTCCCGTTAACATCAACTCTTTGAATCCTATCACTTAAGTAAGAAGTGAGAAGATCCAGAGAGGCATTCCGGATTCCGTAGTGATGCAGTTTCCTGATTAATGTTTCATGAAGAACGCAGTCGAATGCCTTGGACAAATCACAAAAAATGCCCAAAACATCGCATTTATCCTCCCATGCATTATAAACATGACCTAAAAGTTCAACACCGGCATCAGTAGTCGAACGACCCCTTGTAAAACCAAACTGTTTGTTATGTAATAATTTATGTTTATTAAAAAATCTTTGCAGTTGATCTAAAATAACTTTTTCAAAAATTTTACTAAAAGTAGGTAGCACTGAAATAGGTCTATAATTAGTAGGGTCAGATGTACTACCCGATTTAAACAACGGTATTATTTTACTATATTTCATAAGATCAGGAAACTCACCACGGTCAATACAATTGTTAAAAATAACTGCTAAAGTAGGTGCTACAATGTTTATAATTGATTTAGCAACGTCCACAGAATTACCCCATAGATCAGCAGTCTTTTTAATATTTAACGTGTGAAAGGTTTTAATTATGTCTCTACAGGTAACATATTGGAATTTAAACTCAGAATCACAAACTGAAACGTTTTCTTTAAGTAAAGACTCTGCAGCAGTGGGTGATGACCTTAGAGATTTAGTAGTTGATACGGGAATCTCAGCGAAGAACTTTTCAAAGGCCGCGGCGACTTGGGAATCTGATTTAATTATGTTGTCATCAATAGCAAGGCTGTAGTCACTACTTCGGTTGCTTGACCTTCCTGTTTCGCTATTAATGATATTCCATGTCATTTTTATTACATTACTACTATTTTTAATTTTTGTACTCAAGTAACGTGACTTGGCCATACAACAAACTTTTTTAAATAATTTAGAATAATTCTTAACATATAAATTAAATTCAGCAGTGTTAATACAAGTCCGTTCATCATACAACTCATAAAGTCGTTTTCTACTTTTATGTATACCAATGGTGGCCCAGTCACTGAAGCAAGTGTTATTATTAACCGAGAATGCCTTTGGAATGAAAGTGTTATCAAATTGTGTGCAATACATATTAAAAAAATCATTATATTGTTCATTAGGGTCATCATTAGTTGACAAAAGTGGTAATTTACTCAAAAGTTTAGTTTTAAATGATTCCAAACGATCAGCTGTTTTTGGATTAACAGTGATATCCTTTTTATTATTTTTTTTTATTAGATTTGGAATGGTAATCAATTGTCCGCAATGATCTGAGTCTAATAAATTAATAATTTCTTTGTGGGTTGGTGTAATATTTGTATAAATGTTATCTAGGCATGTGGCACTAGTGGGAGTTATTCTAGTGGGCTCTAAAAATTGGTTAGCAAGATTGTATGACTGAAACAAACTTATAATTTTAGTACTTGACCCAGAATTTTCTAACAAATTAACATTAAAATCACCACAAGTGATGATAGACTTGTTAGAATTATAGATTTTGTGCAAAACTTCATCCATAACCTTCTCAAAACAATCATACAATCCTGATGGAGGCCTGTACACACTTAATATAATGAACTGCTCCAATTCTATACAGGCTAATTCAATTGTCCGCTCAACAGATAGGCTCACAATATCCTTACGATCTTTAAATTTAAGCTGTTTATTTACTAAAATTAATGAGCCACCGTGTATAGCATTTACTCTGCTGAACGAACTACCAACCTGGTGATTACTAAAATTGAACATGAACTGGTGGCTTTTAAGCCAATGTTCTGTCAAACAAAGAATGTCTATATCGTTACAATTCAGGAATAATTCTACTTCTAAATCTTTGTTCAAAAAACCTTGAATATTTTGATGCACCAGGTTGATACTATTTAAATTTTTTACACTTTTATTTGATTTTACCTTCCTTACATTTTTGCAAGAGGTTGCCTCTTTTGTCCTAATTTCTAATTTAAATGAAAATCAATGTCATTAATAATTGTGGCCAAATTATTGGCAGAATTGTTTAAAATGTCATTGCATTGCTCAAAAGAAGCAAGTTGTTTAGCCAAATTTTTGGCTGAAATAGAAAAAAAATATGATAGCGACACAGCTATCTGTCTTTTGTGATAATTAGAAAGATAGTACATAACAATATTATGTCTATCTTTTGTCAAATACAAATTACTAACATAATTGTTAGTATCAATTAAATGGAATAGACTATCATTATATGTCAAATTGTGCAAAGTCATGTTAATGTCAAATCTTATGTTATTTTCTTCCTGTGGCAAACTGTTACTATAAGGGAATGTAAACAACACAATTTTTTTCAATCTAAGGTTGCACAATGTTTTATGATATTTGAGCAATTCCCCTTTGTTCACATTTCCCCTATTTCCGATAAAAATTAATAATGTTGTTTCCTGACTAAAGTTACATTTAATAATTTCTTTCATAATATCAAGTAAGGAACAACCAGGCATACAGTAATTAATTATTGAGTGTCCCGGATAATTATGTATCAACAAGTGACCTAAATCCTAAATCCTTAAATACGTATTCACATTAATTACTATGACCCAATATTTGCAAATACTTATACTTTTTTCCTCTTTCATTCAGAACAAATATTATTTAAGACTATAAAAACTGATATGTTGTTTAGTCAATGCGCACTAAAACTGTTGGCAAATCAAGTGATAACTGTAGCAGTAATTTTACATTATAGTCATGATGCCTAAAAGTGGGAAATATCTTAAGGTTGGCCTCCTTAATGCAGGGTCTCTGGGTACAGGCCATGATGATTTGATTTGTGCAATTAACAGGTATAGTTTTGATATAATGGCTATAAACGAAACTTGGCTCCGGCCGGGGGAGGAGGGGCGCGCGCCCGTCGTGCCCGGCTACCGACTACGTCACACTCCGCGGCCGTCAGCTGTTCGCGCGGGACGTGGTGGGGGTGTTGGGTTTTATCTGCGGCGCGGTCTGAGCGCGCGCATCTGTACTGGTACGGCTGATCCCAGGTTCGATTCCGTCGAACAGATGTGGTTGACAATTTCGCTAAGCGGGAAAAAAATTGCCATCGGTACAGCTTACCGGCCACCGTGGTTTGACATAGATCACTTCCTTGATGCCATCACGAACGCTTTTACTGCTTTGGGTAGCTGTGATCATTATATATTGCTCGGTGATTTCAATGTGAACATGCTCGGCATAAATGAGACCAAAACCAAAAAAGTACAAGAATTTTTAAATTGCTTAAGTCTCGTTCAACTTGTCACGATGCCGACTCATTTCACAGAAACGAGCGAGACTCTTATCGACCTACTGTGCACAGACCTTACTGCAAGATACACGACGGTAGAATCTTTTGGTTCGATTACGGGACATTCCATTATAGTCAGTGAATTTCACATAAAGCGAGACAAGTTTAAACCATATTTAACAAAATTTAGGCCGATGAAGGACATATGTAGGGAAAGTTTTAATACGGATTTGGCGCAATCAAACATAGATCGTGTTTTTGAATTTACCGATGTGAACGACATGGTTGATACTTTTAATCACTGTGTAATATCACTGTTTGATGTTCACGCGCCACTTAAGACTTGTCGTATTAAGGAGTTATCTTATCCCTGGATTACGGACACTATCCAGCTCATGATGCGGTTGCGGGACAATGCATTAGCCAAATATAGGAGCACTAAATCGGGAACAAAAAAAGTTTACTATAAAGAGTTAAAATCCTTGGTAGAAAGTTCTTTATATCATGAAAAAATTGCATACTTTAGGCACAATATAAATAATAAAATAAATAATCCAAAATTACTATGGAAGAACATTAAATCCACGTTTGCACCCTCAAAGCAAGGACAAGACCTACCCTCGCATTTTAGAAACCCAGATCTGATAAATAACACATTCTTGAATGTCCCTGGCAACCCGGTAGCTAGCGCGTCGCTTATAACATTCTATGAGACCCACAGACACAGTGAAGCAGTATTTACAATTGCTCCGGTGGACCAAAATGATATCTCCCGCGTAATATCTGACCTAAAGTCAAATGCTGAGGGCTACGACAACATAAACTTAGGTATGCTTACACTAACTTTGCCACACACTTTAGCTACTATTACCTACATCATTAATTATTCCATCTGGACATCAAAAATTCCTTACCAATGGAAAATTGCCACAGTTAGACCCCTACCTAAGAGTCCAAACCCTATAGAGGTTAAAGACTTGCGGCCGATCAGTATTCTCCCCTGTCTTTCTAAAGTAATGGAGAGGGTAGTGTGCCGTCAATTAACTCGGTTTTTAGAAGAGAACGAAGTGTTACCTGATCTACAATCCGGTTTTAGGAAACAGCGCAGCACTTCTACGGCGTTACTGGATGTTACGGACAATATTCTATCAGCACAAGATAAGGGCATGTGTTCACTGATGGTGCTACTTGATTTTTCTCGCGCATTTGATTGCATTAACGTCCCGCTATTACTGTCAAAGTTAAAATACTACGGTTTTGACGACAATGCCATTCAGTGGTTCCATAGCTACCTTAGTAACAGGAAACAACTTGTAGAATTGCGTTTGTCGGATGGTACTACCTTGTCATCAGCCCTTGCTTCTATAGAGAGAGGAGTTCCACAGGGATCAATTTTAGGTCCAATTCTTTTTATTCTATACTGTGCAGACATAATTAAGTGCCTTCAGAAATGCAAGTATCATATTTATGCCGATGACGTCCAACTGTATTTATCTTTCAGACCAGAGGATTATGATTCGGCCATTAGAGACCTAAATGACGACCTTGAGAGAATCGCGGCCTGGTCAGATGAGAATTGTTTGGCATTAAACCCATTAAAAACCAAGTATATGTTGTTTGGTACGAGGCAGCAGTTAAAGAAGATACCTTTATGCCTTAATTTAACACTAATGGGTGAGCCTATTGACCGCGTGAATGAAGCGCGGAACCTTGGGTTATGCATGGACAACAGCCTTAGATTTGAGAAACACGTTGCTAACTCCGTGAGAAACTGTTTCTATCGTCTGAAATTGCTTTACAAAATGAGGCCGTACTTGTCTGAAAAGCTTCGCGAACAGCTAGTCGAAACCCTTGTTCTGTCTAAACTAAACTACGCTGATACGGTTTACGGCCCACGCTTGCTGGCTCGTACCGATCGACTTATACAAAGAGTCCAAAATGCATGTGCGCGCTTCTGTTACTCTATACCACCTAGAAGTCATGTCACCCCGTTTCTTAACAAACACTTCATTCTCAAGATGAAGTCGAGACGAAAGTTACACTTAGCGTGCTTGATGTTCGGTGTCGTTAAGTCTAAGAAACCGAAGTATTTGTACGACAAGCTTAGTTGGATGGCTACTAGACGAGATTGCGCGCCCAGGCTATGTGCACAACAACTTTCAACACAGTCCCATAGGACAGCAGCTTTTAGAGGCTCTTTCCGATACGCTGCATCTAAAGTGTGGAATAATATCCCGCCACCCTTAAGGGTACTGGGCACTATCCACACGTTCCGAACACGCTTACGGCAGTATCTGATAGATTCGCAACAGAAATTGGATATGGTCGCCCTAAATATTTCACATATATAATATTATTTAGCAACTTCAACTTAATAACTTTCGGCGGCGGTCTGTAGCGTTGTACGAATGTATCGGGCCCGGATCAATCTAGCCAATTGCAAAAACAGGATCTGCTGAGATAGTTCTTGTTGTTTTTGTAATTTTAACTTATTTAGGTACTATTTTTCATATACATTTAAATGCTTAAATACTACGTATATATATAAAACAAATAACTATTTAGATCAAGTAGGTACAAAATTAGTAGGTATTATTTTATTTTTCTTCGTTGTAATTATATTTTGATTGAGTATTAAGTTGTTTATTTATTTATTTATTTTATATATTTATTTATAAGTTTAAAAATTATCTATAAATTATATATTATGTATGTTGAAACTGTTTGTACTCCACGTCACTTGTCCCTAAAGGTTCATTAGAAAACCAGCGTCAGGCAGCATCTGTCTGGCATTAATGCTGAAATGGACCTTTTTGGCGCAGCCGTGAGGCACACACTATTGTGGTTATAATATTATTTTCGCATTGTTTTATTCTTTTGTATTTTTGTGTTTCACGAACTGTGTCCAAATAAACGTTTTTCTTTCTTTCTTTCTTTCTTTAGAATTTAAACTAAACTTTCTGACTAAATTCTGTCTTTATAACTAAATTTATAATTAAAAAGCATTTTGCATGTGGTGTTTGCCTGTAATTGGTTGTGCAGTTAGACATAAGACACAATTACTTATATGTTCCTATCAGTTTAATATCTGTAACAACTGTTGGTGAACCTTAATTAAATAAATAAATAGTTCAAGGTACCCAATCCACTATAGCCACCCAAACCCATAGCCCAATATATTTTGTTTCCATGTTCTGCAATAGTCCTGCACCAACCGGGGGTTGTCCTTGAGTGCAATTGCATAGTGCGTACAGGGATAATCGTCGGCTGGTGACTTCTCGTCATTTAAAATTGTCTAAGCGAGTTGGCTTCGGCCCCTCGTACGCCTTCCAAAGGTCCGGGACCCCAGGGTCCCGAGATATGTCAAAAACAAATAATAATAATTAACCATTTATTATCAGGTAACAAAGACCCATAGATACATACCTTAACCTAAGCATACATAATAATATAGTAACAATTTTGTTAGTAAATAAAACTAAACCGATGGAGTATAAGCAAATAAACAAATTTAATTTAATACATCACCTTAGAAAGACAAACTTATTCATTAAACTTGTATCTACAGACATATACTTTCTTCCAGGGACATGATTCAGAAGCTTCGTCGTCAAAGCGTTCGCGCCAGCTCCATTACTAAAGGCAAGCTGGGACTGGGTTCCAACAGAAGCAAGTCATTCGTCGTGCCCACGCCGCCGCAAGAGAGGAAAGACTTTGAAGGGTAAGTTCTCACTTAACACAGCACCTACTGCAGTAAGTAGTAGATTTTATGCAAAATTATGTTGTATAAACTCTATCCGTCTTATTACAAAACAAGGTTCATCTTCAAACCCAGGTTTAAACCATGGACCCTTTTTTGAATTTCGAACTTTATTCGACACATTAAGACGTCAGTTTTACAAAACTGACAACTTAGTACCGGACTAAGTTGTCAGTTTTGTATAAATAACTGTATTTCTATCACAGCTAGGTTTTTATTACAAAAACTGGCTCGATGGTTTAAACCATGACAGAAGAAAAACCTCGTTTTGTAGTAAGACCGTATATAAACAAAACAGTGCTTAAAATTTTCATGACAATGAAATGAGAGGATATTAAGTCTATTATTTCTTATTTCATTGTATTGTCTAGTTTAGTCAGACTACAAACACCATTTTATAAGTTTAAAGCGTTAATGAAAGGTGTATAACTCTGCCTAGATCTTAATTAAAACTGTTTTTTTTTTTTGTTAAATTTATCCGACAATATAGAAAAGGACAATGCCAGAAACTCTATAGACCTTTAGCCTATCAAATAATGTTAATTATAATAATTTGGTTTATAAGCATGCCAAATGTAGCCTTATATTGCTGCTATAGTAGTGGTCTGGTCTGGTAACTAACAATGTGTTAAATATCTATAGAACTTGCAGTTTCTGTTTAAATCTAAGAACAATAATTATTACGAAACCTCCTTTTTTGAAGTCGGTTAAAATCGGAACCCACGGAGCGCGTTTGCTGAGTTGGTTTGCCGTTTACCTGATTAAGTGATGAAAGAGAAAAACAGATGGTGCACTTCTACTGTGTAAAAGGGCGATAACGGTTTTTATCTGCTTTGCGCGTGTTACGAGTATTTATAAAAAAACAAGTTTCTATCCTGCATTCCGAATATCAGGTTAATGCGTCCCGGTACACAAATTAGCAAATTAGTGAAGTTAGTAAAAAGTTTATGGTATTATTGCATAACGTTAGAAAGACTAGAGAACTTTTTAGAAGAGTACGAAGAACATAATCTCTTTATTTAGTTTTTTTTAAAATTGTTATTCGAAGTTGACAACCTTTAAGAATTTAGTTAAATTAATTCCTTCCTTCTTTTTTTCCTTTTTTAAATTTTACTTCTTGAAAAACCTTTGTGATTAAAAAAAAAACGAGATGTTACTTGCAAGTAATTTTGATTAAAACATAAAACATTACAATTTTTAAAAAAATAGGAGGCTATACCAATAACTTTTTTTAAATTCATCAAAAATTTCATTTGGCAAACTATGCATCCTCATCACGTAATATATTAAACAAATAATAATTAAACAAATTAGTGATTATTGATTACATGTTATTACTTATTAGTATATAAATTATGGACATTTTCAAAACAATACATCAGAAGCGACGAACGACTATCCATACCATTCCTTCTTCATCGCCATCATTCGTGTTGTCAAGAATATAACAAGAAGCTAATACAATCGTACGGCCTTCAAGTTTAACAACAATCTTGATCCTTCTGCCAAAAACAACAATGTACATCTCGAATGTAACATTCGCCCTTACATCTCTGGTCCTCTGGACTTGTAACAAATCTCTGTATTTTTGTTGTCTTCCTAGTTCTTCCAGAACTCCTCTCATCCAATCGTAGTACTCTCTAACCGATAAAACTCCGTCACCAGGAACGCATCTGTGTTTAAAGTAATGATAAATTGCCGAGAATATGTCTCGAAAGTTCGGAGATAAATTAAAAGTCGCCAGTTCAGACTCGATGTCAAATCTTAGTGTCACAAAAACGTCGACTATTATTCTGACAATATCTGCTAAGTTCATAATGGTCGAAACAATTGAAGCTCTGAGGTCCTTGGATTTCATCTTTGGAATAGACCTATCACTTTCTCTCGATATCTTCTCAGCCATTCTGAAGACCTCAGTACGGTAGTCTATTTCTTCTTTAATATAAACCGCAACGAATTCCATCAAACTTAGGAAGTTTGGGAATGATATACTTTCAGGGAAATGTTGAGAAAATATTCTAATTACTAATGTTAGTACTTCTTCTAACATTTCATCTTTCTGTAATCTTTGGATAATTTTTTCCAAATAATCAATTTGTCCTTGTGAAAGTTGTTGAAAAATTTGAGAAATATTGGTTCTTGTAGTTGTTTTTGCATCACCGAAGATAACTTTCAATATTTCTTCCATTAAATTCATAAAAATATCAAAGTATTTTGGTTTATTCTTTCCAGATTGATTATTATTACCTCTATTCCTTTGTGGTGGTTGGGAGGATCCAGAGTTTCTTTCAGGTGTACTACGACGTTCCTGTTGTTCTCTAGCTCGTTGTTGTTGTTGTTGTTCTCTAGCAGATCGTTCCTGTTGCTCTCTAGCACGTCGTTCGTGTTGTTCCCTTTCTTCTCTCTGACGTCGTTCTCTGTCTTCTCTCTCACGTCGTTCTCTTTCTTCTCTCTCACGCCGTTCTCTATCACGTCTTTGTCTTTCTTCTCTACCACGTTCCTCTCTATCGCGTTTTTCTCTTTCTTCTTCTTTAGTACTTTCATCAGCTTGCATACAAACATGAGTCGAAACCAAAGCAATCTCCGCTTGAACCGCTGCAGTTTCTATAACCTTCTTCACTGCCTTTTCCGTAACAGTCTTCGTCACCGTCTTTACCACTTCTTCTCCCGTCATCTTCACAGTTTTCTGAATGGTCTTTTCTCCAACAGTCTTCACTGCACTCTTCGCAATATTTTCTACACCTTTCGCTACAGCTTTCTCTGAAACTTGACTCGCTGCACTAGAAACACCACCCATTCCTAAACCACCCAGTCCATCCATTCCTATTTGAAATCCTGTACTTGCTATCGAACCCGTTGGATTTTTCCCTTCTTTTAGATCTTCTGCTATATTTTTACACCCCTTGATTAATCCTTGTGGTTTATCCATGGCTACAGAAGCAACACCGTCTGTAACTGCACCAGCATACATAGCAGCTACTACAGCTCCTCCAGGACCAGCAAGAGATCCAACAGCACCAGCCCCTAAAACTGCTGAAGTTCTGGTGGCTTGGTACATGGCCTTGTTCCCGCCTTCAGAATCTCCAACTGCATAATGGACGATTCCCTTGACATGACCAACCACAGGAATAGAATCCGCTAAATTGGAAAGGAAATTCATCTTTAGATTTTACAGATAACTTACTTCGACCACCAGGTATGGGATTCCGGTAGTTCCGTAGCACCAGCGCTTTCTCTGTCACTTGAGCCCTCGTCAGAATCTGTCATATCATACCAATTGTCAATAATATTGTCGAGTATCTCTACGCTTTCATCAATGTTTACTTCCCTAAACGTATCAGCCAAAGTTGAATTCCCAGCTGGAAACTGGGAGAAATTATCAATCAGGAACTGAACTGCTGATCTCTTCTTGAGAACAGAATTGCTCAGTCTAGTGCGGTAGGCGTTGGCCGTGCTCTCGATGTTGATTTGCAAAAATTCTATGGTGTCAGCTAATAAATTTCCGATGGTTACCTTTTCTTCGGTGGTGAAGCTTTCTTTTTTCAGGCCAATTTGGTATATTAGGTTAAGTGCGTTCTCAGCTTTGTTCTTGTTCGACCTCACTTGTGCTTTAGAAGTATCAGTGTAGTCAATAGTCTTCAGCTCTTGTAGAAAATCTACTAACTTCCTTATCGAAGACATCTGCAAAAAGTTTATCAGATATTTAATTTTCTTAATTCTTCATCAAATAAAGTTACAAGATTACTGAAGAATTCGCAAGATAAACTATTCTGCGTTTGAATTTAATCTATAATATACAAAACAACACTTCACAAAATAGGTAAGTATTCAAATTATTAGAGAACTATTTTATTTTGCATCTGTTTTGAATACTATGTTGTAATATCATACCACCATAATTTATCTAAAGTAAATCTGAGTTATTATATGAAGTTTGTTTGTTTGTATAAGTCTTGTTTAATTCTCTGCGGTAATTTTAGAAATTCTTAACGTGGTATTGTAGATATCTTACAAAATATTATGTCTTTAGTATAACGTCGAGATATCTTGAAGATTTCTCACTCTCACTCTTTAAACGTCGATTGCACACCCAGGTGTTCAGATAACAACAATAAATTTATTGTGTCTGCTAATTGGGGTGCGACAAGTTAAATCGTACTGAAGTTTATCTAAAAAGTATTTGAAGTCTTTCTTAACTTATTCTGTAAACCTGACACCCTGCAATAGTGGATACAGATAGCTTGTGGGTCGATATGGTTTTAATCAAGACAATGGCCAAGAATTAAATATGAATAAGACACGATTGTGCTACTTGGGAATCCTGGGAATCTTGATCTTTTAATAATATAATGAAAAACGTATAAAATTATTGGTTTTCTGTATTTTACTTACCGGAATTATGCACTTCAATATAAATTTCGTCACACTGTTCCCAAGAATCCAAAATATTTATATTACATTACTTTAAACTTGACTGCTCGACTGCCGAGTTGCAAATGCCTGTGCACTAGTGAAACGCTGTGGATAAAAAGAGTGTGTCATAACTCAGAAATATGTTGGCGAGTATAAGATAAACTAAACTTGGCTGTATAAACATTCTCGCTGCGTATTAGCACTCCTGCTGCGTAGTATTCAATATTCAACAGATATCTTACAGTATTGCCACTGTGTAAATAAATGGGATAAAAATAACCACCTTCGCTGTTTTTCGCAGAAATTACCAGCGAGTGAATTTATATTTAACTATCAAAGTGTTATTAATACATTTTACGTATTATAATATCATATATACATACATATAATCTAATCTATTATTAATTATTTATTTAGATAATAAACTCTTACGGATCCGGTGTATGCGGCTCGCAACTGCACGTCTAGGAGAATGCAAAATTCGTTTAGAATATTGCTATAATAATAATAATAATAATTGCTTTATTTTCAGGCAACTAGGGCCCATATATAAAATACACAAAATAATCTTACAAAAATATTAACTAATAAATAATAAAAAACATCACTACAAAATCTATTTAGGTACTACGTTGGGTCGGCGACGTATTGCGCTGAGTCGTGGTATATATATTATATATTGCTACTTATCTCTTTAACAAAAGAAGTAGAGCGGGGAACGGACGCGGTGCGCAGCCGTGTATGTATGTGAATGGATAGGGAGCTATTATTAGCTGACTAGCTGTACGTACCTTAGTTACCATTCGATCTACTAATATGACCTAAAAATTATAATAAAAGGCCTTTTTAGGGTTCCTTAGCCAAATGGCAAAAAACGGAACCCTTATGGATTCGTCGTCTGTCTGTCCGTCCGTATATCACAGCCACTTTTTTCCGAAACTATAAGAACTATACTATTGAAACATGGTAAGTAGATGTATTCCGTGAACCGCATTAAAATTTTCACACAAAAATAGAAAAAAAACAATCAATTTGGGGGGTTCCCCATACTTAGAACTGAAACTCGAAATTTTTTTTTCATCAAACCCATACGTGTGGGGTAAGTATCTATAGATAGGTCTTCAAAAATGATATTGAGGTTTCTAATATCATTTTTAGGGTTCCGTACCAAAATGGTAAAAAAGGAACTCTTATGGTGTGACTCAGTCTGTCTGTCTGTCACAGCTGGATATCTCAAGAACTACTAGTGCTATAAACTTGAAACTTGGAACACTTTTAGATGACGTTTACCCAACTATTTTGCAAATAAGAAAGAAATAAAAATATTTATATTTTTTATGCAACAGGGATTGAAAGGGGGTCTTAAAAATTCAAAGGTGGGCTACTAGGGCATGTGGGGTATCAGATGAAAGAGCGCTGTTTGCACATTCTCAAACATTTTTTATTTTTTTTAGGCTGCATAGTTTTCGACTTTTGATGAAAAATGTAAAAAAAATACCGTCCCCCCCCCCGCCCCCCCCTTTCTCCGAAGTTTGCAAAGAGAAAGATTTTTCTTAAAAAAAAAAAAATCGGAAGAGAAAAATCTGAAATTAGAATAATTTCAGATTTTTCTCTGTGATAGAAGTTTATGTAAAGATTAGAGGAAAATAAAACGATGTCTCTAAATAGCACACTTTTTAAGAAATCGGAAGGTCTGTCTCTTGACCGGTTTTTTTTCTAAACTGAATAGTTTGCGCGAGAGACACTTCCAAAGTGGTAAAATGTGCCCCCCCCCCTGTAACTTCTAAAATAAGAGAATGATAAAACTAAAAAAAATATATGATGTACATTACCATGTAAACTTCCACCGAAAATTGGTTTGAACGAGATCTAGTAAGTAGTTTTTTTTTAATACGTCAGAAATAGTAAACCGCAATTTACCTTTCATTCAATCAACTCAAATATAAAAATAAAATAAAAACATTTAATTTCATAAACATAAACCTTATGCATAAACCGTGAACCATTATTTTCTAATAATAAATCTGTAATAGGTGCCTAAGTAAATAATAATTATAATTCGCGCGGGGCGTGTTTTGCAAAGTAGTGTATATGGTACGGAACCCTTCGTGTGTGAGTCCGACTCGCACTTGGCCGGTTTTTGTTTTGCTTGTATTTGTGCAAGCTAATTTTGGACTACCTACTTCTTATCCAAAATTATACAGTAATTGATCGTATTGATCATCACCGTGTAAACTGGCCTTACAATAACTAAAAAAACAAAAATGGACTATTGTTTATGGTCCCACTACCAGCTTAGTGAACGAAAATAAAATTTTACTCTCCTTAACTGCCTACTATGTTGGATAAATGAAAATAAATTATGAAAGTTCTATAAAGATTGAAGTCAGGTCCAAAGACTGCAGTTTCGGGCATTTCAAAAGTAATTTGATTGGCAAACGAGAAGCACAACAGCTAGGTATAAGAACAGATATTTAATCAAATCACTCGTGTTACAGTCTCGTAGAACCGAACCTAGCGATGTCACCCGGTGTCGGCGACTCCGGTGAGACTCTCCTGCTGGGAGATGAAGACAACAGGCTCGCAGACATTATTGAAGGTGGCAGCTGGAGTTCTATGGAGAGCGAGCCGCTTACTGGTATGTTTTTGCACAGCATAATTAACCTATAACGTTCCCACTGCTGGGACCCAAGCCTGCTCTCTGTGATTTAGAGTGGGCCACAACCTACGCTCTAGAGCAGTGGTGGTCCAGTGGTAACGGCCGCGACTTACGATTTACAGGTCGTAGGTTCGAATACCCCGGCAGGCGCTTTTTTTTTTGTTAGCTTACATTTTATCCCACTGCTGGGCAAACCTCCCTGTCTTGTGCGATCTCTGGCCATGTTGGCGCAGGCGCTTTACTTTGATCTCAATACCAAAACTTGTTACGCACAGGTTGTTACGGGACTGCTTTGTTGAGGAAATGTGTTTTTGGTACGGCACCGGCTATTTTTAACCACATTCCTAAGTCCATAAAAGAGGAACCAGTAACAACTTTCAAAAAGAAATTAACTGTACTTTTATTAAATAAATGTTACTACTCTGTATCGGATTTTCTAGCTGATAAATTTTAGTTTTGTGTCAGTCTAGAATTCACCGTCTTCGGTTTGTACCCATATTTGATGATGAACTGCATCAATGTTTGCATGCCAAAATGGTAGAATGTACAAGGATTCTTTTATATTATTGTAACCACCTTATTGTAAATACCTACGTTCTGAGCAAATAAATTAATATTCTATTCTATTCTATTCTATTTGTGTAAATTATTTCATCACCACTGCTCTCAAAATGGTGAAGGAAAACATCGTGAGGAAACCGGTATGTCCTAGAACCAAATATTCCAAGACATGTGACATCTACCAACCCGCACTGGGCCCGCGTGGTGGATTACAGCCCACTCCCTCTCACAGAGAGGAGGCCTGTGTCCCAGCAGTGGGAACGTTATAGGCTGATTATGCATAACCTACACTCTTATTACGAGCCGTGCATATTTTGGATGTGATGGAACCCCAAAATAAATTGGGCTTCTATATAATCCAGGATACAATAGCATCATTTGGCTAAGTAAGGCGTCTCTGCCAGACATAAAATAGAATATTAATAAACACTATAATTGAATTCAGAATCTGTGATAAGTTTTAGGAACATAAGCTCAATGTCTTACATGACAGAGTTTAAATTTCATTGCATTCGCACCCTTTTTAGGGTTCCGTACCAAAATGGTAAAAAAGGAACCCTTATGGTGTGACTCAGTCTGTCTGTCTGTCTGTCACAGCTGGATATCTCAAGAACTACTAATGCTATCAACTTGAAATTTGTAACAGTTTTAGATGACGTTTACCCAACTATTTTGCAAATAAGAAAGAAGTAAAAATATTTATGTTTTTTTTTGTAACAGGGACTGAAAGGGTATCTTAAAAAATCAAAGTGTAGCTACTAGAGCATGTGGGGTATCATATGAAAGAGCGCTGCTTGCACATTCCTATATTTTTTTTTTTAGGCCGCATAGTTTTCGACTAAAAATGTATAAAAAAATACCGTTCCCCCCTCTTATCTCCGAAGTTTGCAAAGACAAAAATCTGAAATTATTCTATGTGATAGAAGTTTATGTAAAGACTAGCTTCTGCCCGCGACTTCGTCCGCGTGAAATTTATTTTTTGCTCGACCCACCCCGTCGCATCGCATTGCCTACCCGCGCTATTACTTCGTTTTCACTTAGCGTTCTTTCAGACTTTTTTTCTTTTTGCTCGGCACCTAAGGGTCCTAGAGTGATGTTAAATATGCCTTCTATAAGATTTGGGCTATCATTAATGCAAAAAGATTTTTTAAAGTCCGACTGGTAGGGTAGTTCCAGAGTTTAGCTCGTTCCTTCGCCACATCCCCTTCCGCTACCTGTCCCGCCCCCTCTCCCTCCACCTCTCCCTCCCCCTCTCCCTCCCCCTCTCACTCACTCTCACACCCCCTTCACCACTTCCCCTTCGCTCTCTCTCCCTCACCACCCCGTCCCCTCCCTCTCCCCTTCTCCTCCACCTACCCTTCTCCTTTACCTCCGGCTCACCAACCCCTCCGCACCCCTCAGCCTTACCATGTCTTCCTCCTCTCCTCACCAATTCCTGCCCTTTCTCCCTGCGTCCATCATCCTCCCCCTCACACTCCTCACCACCCCTCCCTTGCCCCTCCCCCTCTAACCCTCCCTCCGGGGTAGTTTTAAAAAACTAATAATGTCAAACTTAGGCAAATATTTGTGCCAAGTTTCAAGTCAATTAAAACCAAATGTATAACATTTTTCATGTAAATTGTATTCCCTGTTTTCACCGCCACAGGGGTGGAATTCAAAAAAATGGTTTGAGATATTTCCATTGCTTGACTCAAAGATTATTTACACCAATTTTCGAGTTAATCAAGCCACGCAGTTAAATCCTCCCCCGTGAAATTGACTACCCCTTTTCACCCCGTTAGAGGTAGATTTTCGAAAAACCCTGACACAGATTATTCTTTATTTTTGGTTTTAAGTATAAATACTGAGTTTTGAGTTAATCGGATTGCGCGTTAAAATTTTTCCATACAAACTTTGAGACCCCCCAGTTCCCCTTTAAGGGTTAGTTTAGAAAAACAAAAAATCACAAAAATCATAATTTACTTACATAAATATTCGTGCCAAGTTTCAATTTTATTAACTCAAGGAATAAGATTTTTCATACAAACAATATCCCCCCTTTTTACCCCCTTAAAGGTCGAATTTCCAAAAACCCTTTCTTAGCGGATGCCTAGGTCATAATAGCTACCTGTGTTCCAAATTTCAGCCCAATCCGTTCAGTGGTTTCAGCTGTGTGTTGATAGATCAGTCAGTCAGTCAGTCAGTCAGTAACGCTTTCCTTTTATAGATATAGATTACAGGAAAAATAAAACGATGTCTCTAAATAGCACACTTTTTCAGAAATCGGAACGGAACCCTCAATGTGCGAGTCCAACTCGCTCTTGACCGGTTTTATTACAAATGGTTACTCTAAACAATAATACAATACAATTAGAACACAATAATTAAAATATGTACCCACTATCTTTTGTACTGTATTTAGTGCAAATGAATGACTTTCAAAATTCAACTTAGAATGCATAAAGCTAAACTATACTCCATTTGAAGTAAGATTAGACACTTAATAAACCTTTTTTACACTCCGTTCAACCGATTTAGACTTCTATTGCGTTGGCGGCATGACAAATGGCAGCTGCAGTAAACAGTTGGTATTGTAACCACGTTTTTGCTTTTAATGCCATCCTTACCCCTACGGAATGGAAGTCAAAATCGGTTGACTGCACTGTAAAAAGTTTTATTTAAATGTCTAATCTTATTTCAAGATTCGTGGTCACTGCTACATTAAATCTACTTCGTTCGTGTGTTGGCAGGTCCTTCCCGCTCAGCATCTCTCCGCGGCCCTCGACCCGGCACAGGCAGTTCCCGACCGCTGCAGACTCCGGCTGTGCAGCGACAGAGCTCGCTCCCTGCCCACCCCGATCACTGGCCCGACGAGCTTGAAGGAGTCGAACTTAGGAGGAAGCATGATCATGGGTATGTTAGATTGAAATGGCTATATAGGGTGACTGGTAATTAGTGACCGATACCTAAACACATGATTGTGCTCATGATAACAAACAACTTTTACTATGGGACCAAACCTGAAATTGCGAAAAAAAATCAGCTGCTCCCTACATTTTGACGAGTTATGCGAACATGAATATATTTTATTTTATTTTATTTTATTAATTTTAGGAAAGCTTACAGCTAATATATTTCCATATATATGGTACAATGTGTAAAAGATGGCCAATTACAAGCTTCCACCAACGATTAAAGTGAGTAACATTAACAAATACGAGAAAACAGCGACGTGAGATATAACTAAAGTCTCACGCTCAAAGAATACAATAAAAAAAGTTAAAAACAAAAAAAAAATGGTTATATATCGAAAAAACAATTATTCAAACTTTTCCTTACTTCCTTAATGCTACTATTAAATAAATCTAACTCGACATCCTGACACACCACATTAAAAGTACGACAAGCTCTTATCACGTACGAGTTCTGCCTGTATACAGTTCTAACCTGAGGCACATAGAGAAGACGTGGTCTCCTAAGAAATGCACTCGGTACACGAAGCCCGATCTTGCCCACCAACTCGGGGACGTCAGTAGATCCGTTCAAAACACTAAACAAGAAAGCGAGATCTGTAATTTTCCTTCGCTCGTGTAGAGGTAGAATATGAAATCTTTTACACCGACTTATGTAATTCGGAAGATAGATATTTGAACGATATTGAGTGTACCTCAAAAATCGCCTTTGTATACCTTCAAGCCGATTAATGTATACATTATAATTTGGATTCCAAACCTGAGAAGCATATTCAAGGTGACTACGGACAAACGCACAATAAAGAATTTTCATTGTTTTAACATTCTTAAAATCTGAAGAGACTCTAAATATAAAACCCAAGGCCTTAGAAGCCTGGTTAACTATGTTATTAATATGTGCATCAAACAGAAGCTTAGAGTCAAAAGTAACTCCAAGATCCCTGATGACACCCACCCTGGCTACCAAGGTATTCGAAAGCCTATAATCGAACTTAACAGGGTTTGGTTTACGCGTAAATGTACATACATAGCATTTAGATACATTTAAATCAAGTCTATTTCTAGCGCAGTATTCGTGGAACCGATCCAGATCATGCTGTAATAGGCGTGCGTCCTCAACAGTTGACACTTGACTCAAAATCTTCATATCATCCGCATACAATAAGACTTTAGCGTTAAAGAAACAGGATCCAACGTCATTTATGAAGATATTAAATAAGAGAGGTCCTAACAAGGATCCTTGGGGAACTCCTGACGGAATGTACATCGCTCTCGACGTGTACCCATTGAGAACTACCGTCTGGCATCTATTCTCCACGTATGACGAGAACCATCTAAACAAATTACCCCTCACACCGACCAATGACAGTTTGCGCATAAGTAGCGCATGATCAATTCGATCAAAACACTTGCTGAAGTCAGTGTATACAGGGTGGCCGGAACATTGACGTCCAAAAATAAAATTTCGGTCCCTCGTATCGTGGGGTATTCGAATCACCCCCATGTATGTTCCGCGACTTTTCATAGTTTTCGAGTTATGAATTTTTTTCTGAATGTTTGAAAATTTTCGACCTGACCAACCTAAAAAAAATTCTAAAAAAAAAAGTAGAGGGTTTTATCGAGTTTCTTTTTTGCAACTGAATTTTCATAAGTAGTACTTTTATGCATAAAATAATCAGCTTCGTAACTGTGATGAAAGTTATGAAAATGTTGATCTAAAGTGAAAAATTTACGTTCGGTAAATTATGACTTAAATTTTCAACTTCAAATTAAAAATCTAAACAGGTGACTTCATGGTTCTCAAGTAGGCTTCAAGAATGCGCCAGACTCTCAGCTTTCATAATCATTAAAAAACGTAGGACTTAATGGGGCTAACTTTGGCCTTAATCGGCCTTCAAAGACTGCGAGGTGGAAAATTCTTAAAATTAGCTATCTGATTAATTTTTTTTTTTTCCATTTTCTCGCTCCTAAGGTTATTTAGTTTGCTAACCAAAAATGACTGCAGGAAAGCTAAGATTTAAACACGGAGATTTTTTTAAATGTTAGTTTAATGAATTTTGCGCGATCCGTTCTCGTGGACTATGGGTTGTAAACGAGGGTGCAACTCTTTTACCTGCAATAACAATCCACTCGAAGTGAGAGCTTCGACATTTCAACATCGCTTCAGCGTTAACTTGTGGTCTGGTATCCTCAATGGCGAACTAATTGGTCCGTTTGAACTGCCGTCCAGACTTGATGGAGAAACATACAAAAACTTTTTGGAAAATGAACTTCCATTGTTGCTGGCAGATGTGAATCTCGAACTCAGACGAACCATGGTGTTGCAAAATGACGGCGCCCCGTGTCACTATGCAACCCAGGTCCGAAATTACTTAGATGAAACATACCCCAACAGATGGATCGGACGCAGCGGACCAATTAGGTGGCCTCCACGCTCACCTGATCTCAACCCCATCGATTTCTTTATTTGGGGCTATTACAAGGAAATAGCATACGCCCGAGACTGTTCAAGTGAACAAGAGCTGAGGCAGTTGATTGCAGAAGCTGAACGTGTTGTGAGAGAGAACAGAGACGCTTTTAGACGATTGCCAGACAATTTCTTACGTAGGTGTAGAATGTGTATTGCTGCTGGTGGTGGCCACTTTGAAAACCTTTTGTAAATGTTAAAAATAAATTAAGTACTTTTTTCACATTATCATCTGTGTTTTATTCAAAACCACTTTTTACGTAAAACTTTTCTTACCCAACTCTGAAACTATTTGTTGGTTAGTTTTCAGTATTCTTATCATTAATTAACCTTAGGAACGAGAATATAGCCAAAAAAAAATAATTACTCAGATGGGTAATTTTAAGAATTTTTCCACCTCGCTGTCTTTGAAGGCCGATTTTAAACAAAGTAGCCCTATTAAGTACTTCATTTTTTTTATGATTATGAAAGCTGAGAGTCTGGCGCATTCTTGAAGCCTACTTAGGAGTTATGAAGTCACCTGTTAAGATTTTTAATTTAAAGTTGAAAATTTGAGTCATAATTTACCGAACGTAAATTATTCACTTTAGATCAACATTTTCATAACTTTCATCACAGTTACGAAGCTGATTATTTTATGCATAAAAGTACTACTTATGAAAATTCAGTTGCAAAAAAAGAAACTCGATAAAACCCTCTACTTTTTTTTTTAGATTTTTTTTAGGTTGGTCAGGTCGAAAATTTTCAAACATTCAGAAAAAAATTCATAACTCGAAAACTATGAAAAGTCGCGGAACATACATGGGGGTGATTCGAATACCCCACGATACGAGGGACCGAAATTTTATTTTTGGACGTCAATGTTCCGGCCACCCTGTATAACGTCGACCTGAGACCGTCTGGACATGTGCTCTGTAAGATAGTCACTACAGACCACGAGATTGGATGTGGTTGAGCGACCTTTAAGAAACCCATGTTGATGTTCACAGAGACTTAATTTAAGTGAAGAAGAAAGTTGTCTGTGCACAATTTTCTCCATAATTTTGGCGAACACACAAAGTTTGGAAATCGGTCTATAGTTGCTTATATCGGCCTTAGCTCCTTTTTTATGAATCGGCGTTATATACGCTGACTACCCCTAATTCAAATGATCGCTTAAATAATATTGTTAACGGACGGGATATACACCTGGCACATTTAGATATAAAAATTGGTGAAATGTTATCAGGGCCCGCGGTTTTATTTAGGTCCACTTGTTTAAGCAATCGAAACACTTCCTCTTCCCGTACATCAATAGAGCTTATGTCTGATATGCAACCAGCAGTCTGGCTACCAGGTTCATCCACAGGATCGTCCTCACTACGTTCTTGGAAATTAGAAAGGAAATAGTCTCCGAACATATCACAAATCTCCTCCCCAATGCTAGATGAAATTTGACCAAAGTTAAAACTAGACGGATAACAGTTGGTCTCTTGTTTGGATTTTACATACCGCCAGAAAGCCCTTGGATTTTTAGAAATGGCTAACTCAATATTTGCAATATAATTATCGAACATTTCCTTCTCCAGATCTTTAGACCGCTGACGTAAAGTTACAAAAGAATGATGGTCAGAAAGATTTCCATACTTTTTAAATTTTGAGTGAAATTTAGCCTTTTCCCTAACTATTTTAATAAGAGGGCTTTTATACCAAGGAGGATACTTTCCCCGAGGTACAATAGTTTTAGCAGGTATATACTTATTGTGAAGGAAGTTAATAGTATCATAAAAGAAATTGACACTGATATGGGGCTGATTTTTTTTTTCGCGATCTCATGTTTGGTCCTATATTAAAAGTTGTTTGTTATCATGAGCACAATCATGTGTTTAGGTATCGGTCACTAATTACCAGTCACCCTATATAACTGTTGTTAATAAGTACCTACCATTTCGGAGCTTTCATGTACGTAACATTTATCACGCTAATATTATAAAGGTGAAAGTTTGCGAGTGTGTGTTTGTTACTTCTTCACGCTCAAACGGCTGGACGGATTTAGATGAAATTTGGTATGTAGATAGCGTATACCCTTTTTTTTTTTTTGAGGGTGGGAAATCATCAAATAACTTCTCCCGCTCTGGGTGGAGCGGAAGGCCGTGTCAGACTTTTGCTGACTAAAACCCCCCGTGTTCCTTCAGTTGCCTATGCCAGGGCTGCGGTATCTTCTTAAAACTACCCGCGACCCCAGCGGCACTACCCGCGACCCCAGCGGCAGATAGCGTATACCCTGGATTAACACAGGCTACTTTTTATGCCGGTCTACGCGGGTGACACCGTGGGGGTCTATTTCTTTTAACAAACGAGAAATCTAGTGTCCGATATTGACAGAGTGAGATGGGTCATTGGTCGGGGTGGGTGGAACGGACTTTATGTTGATTACGTGGACCAATAGCAACGCAGTAAAAATTTTCGGTACTCGTTTGTAAAAAAAATCTGTTATATAGTGGTCCTCATTAAAGTTGTTGTTACATTACACTAAACATTTCACACCTTTTTACAATTTGCGCAAGATTAACTGTACTCTATTTATCATTTCTGTAACAGCGGCATACCATCAGAAGGGCTGAGCTCTGAGAACAAGACGAGCAAATCAAAGACAACGGAGCCGAACATCGACTTCGAGCTGGACGTGAAGGTGTACATCAACAGCGGCAAGTGCGTGCTGCACACCAAGGAGCCGAGCAAGGAGGAGGACAGTATAAAGATGTGAGTATATTACTGACTACTTTTATAAGGATAGCTTCTGCCCGCTACATAGCCGCCGTATACGCACGGACGTCAAAATATCGCGGCGATTTTTTTTCGCGCACTGGATTTTCAACGCTCCGCTTAGCGCCGAGAGCACAGATTAATACAGATGGGACACTCCGCAAAATCATTTAAATAAAAAGCGACTCTTGCTTCGACACAATAAAGTGCAATTCAGGTCGCACTACGCTTATTACCTACAGTTATATTCAACTACGAGTTGCTTCTCTTTCTATCGCGTAACTCTTATACCTTCTGACTGACCTACTGAATTGGCTCCGTGAGAGGGGCCCGCCGCGTATTTGTAGCTTCATACCTAAACTGCCGAGTGTCTCATCTGAATTAATCTGTGCTGAGAGTTGAAAATCCAACAGTGTGTTTTTCCCATGCGCTGCACATTTGCCGAGGTGCAGCGCAGCGCTGCCAAACAAATATCGACTTTGCATCAGTTGAATTAAAGTTGAAAATAAATAAACTATTCCAAACGTCTCAGATTTTTTATTCTCAACTTTTAGGCACGTAACGTTGATAATTGTTTGACAGTGAAAAATGCTCTGCGCTGCGCTCCATGTGCGCCATATGTGCGCCGGCCCTTAAACGTAAATGTTCAGAAACACCATTGGTCTGTCAAAATGCCAAAAAAAAATTAGAGTAAAGTGACGCGACACATTTCTAACTTGCATAAAATTGTGGCAATTTGAGATGCTGCTGTTGATGATCCATACATACATAAATTCACGACTTCTTCCTATAGGGGTAGGCTCTGGGTGCAGCGGAAGGGTGTGTCAGACTTTTACTGACTAAAACCTACCCGTGTTCCTTCAGTTGCCTGTGCCAGGGCCACGGTATCTCTTTCGAACAACCCGTGACCCCGGCGGCGTTAATCCAACCCCTAGGGAATAGAAAACTGCAATTGTTCTCAGAGATCTTCTGTGTCCTTGTACAAGGTCATATTTACGAGGTGTAACGGAAGACAACGACGGTTTATTCATATATATATATATAATAATAATAATAATAATATCCTCGGACATTTCACACAACGCCATCTAGTCCCAAGCTAAGCAACCTAATGCTTGTGTTATGGTAACGAGATGGCTGATAAACTACTTATATACATTTTTTTTTTGTAAATACATACATATTATAGATAGAAAAACACCCAGACTCGGAACAAATACTTGTAGGTCGTACAAATATTTGTTCCGTGCGGGAATCGAACCCGCGACATGCTGCGCAGCAGTCAATCGCTCAACCACTGCGCCAACCGTGTCGTCTTATATATCTTTGTATCTTTGTTTGTAGTGGGCGCATGCGAGTTGGCCGGTCCGCGTCAGGCGGACTAGCAGAAGGCGCTACGGGCGGCAGTAGCTCACCCACCGCAGCCAGAAGAAAAGCGGCGCATGCGCGGCACCAGCCCGTGTTAGACCTTACCGTGTTCAGAGTACCCGGGCTGGACCTCAAGGTAACTCGTCATTCATATTACAGTTGTTTTATCTCACGCAAGCGGGCGAGCCATACTTGTATGTGTAAATGTTACATGCACATTGTCTTTGTGTGCGTAAGCTCGGGAGCGCGCTACCTGCAGGTACGCACACAAGAGCGCGTGTCTGTACGCATTACATCTACAAGTATGGCTCACCCGCTTTCGTGAGATAAAACAACTATAAGAACACCGCGCTTTTTATCCATTTCGCTTAAATATCGTGCCGATACATCAGGTTAAGCTACGCTTGCCGGGGTTGGTCCGTGGATGGGTGACCATCTTTACATACCGAGACTCCTCCGTGACTCGGAAAGCAGGTTAGGCCGTTGGTCCCGGCTGTTATTCGTGGATATTTGACAGTCGTTACGGGTTGTCAGAAGCCCGAAAGTCTGACAACTAGGGGAGTTACTATGAGCTCTTATAGCAGATCAGAAGTTGAACGTTTCCAGTGAGAGAGAGTGACGGAGCTATGTACGATCTATAGCACCGTCACTCTCTCTCACTGGAAACGTTCAACTACTGCCCTGCTATAAGAGCTCATAGTAAGCCCCCAGTCTTATCAAGGGGTATCGTATTACCCAGTCACTAGGTTGTGGAGGTCAGATAGGCAGTCGCTCCATGTAAAATACTGGTATTCAGCTGCATCCGGTTAGCCTGGAAGTCGACGCCAACATGGTTTTAAGAAAATACTAGGCATATAGATTTTTAGTTATCTCGTATCGGAAAAATAATTCGGCAGTTTGGAATATTTCCAATGCAGAAGCAGGGAAACTGCCGTATTTATTCCTTAGATTAGTTGGAGAGTAGTAAAGTTATGTGGAGATTGAAAAATCGGACCCAAAAAAATGGAATCATGAACCGAAAAATAAGTCCTTCAATGTTTGTTTCGATTTCTTCAACGGTTCAATTTTACACTGTCACATAACTTTACACGTTACGTAAAATACCTAAATGTGATTGTTCGGAAGATCATAATAGCAAAATGTGATAAATTTCTAACCCACTCTAATTTTTTTTTTTTTTTTTTTGTGTTAATGTTTTACTAACATAGTTTGTAAGTATATTGTTACTAACACTGTGAGTCTTGTTACTTGGAAATTAAATAAATAATAATTATAAAAATCATTTCAAAACAGGTCCACTACGAATCAAAAACCCTGCCCGAAGAGGCGAACTCCCCCCAAACAGTTCCCTCCCTGGCCTCCCTCAACGTGGGCGCGCGCAAGGTGGGCACCAAGAAGGCGGCGCTGTTCGCGTGGATCACGCTGCAGAGCATCCCCGAGGAGACCATCATCTCCCCGCACATACTGGAGTTCTTGGAACAGACGCTAGAACCTATCCCCACTAAAGCTTCGTTTTCGACGCCTACGCCGGGTGAGTTTGTTGAGGTTTTGTAAAAAAAATATTATAAGTAGGTGTTATGTAGAATAGGATTTTTTTAATAAGTTTCATAAGACTTTTAAAACAGATCCATGTTTATTAATATTCACGTACCTATTTGTTTCCAATTTGCTCTTCTAGTTTTGAATTTCAACATATATGTTACAACCAATACAGTCAACCAATGATGATCCGAAGTCTTGCTTCGTTGGACATAAAGCCTGGCACAAACCTACTTACGCGCCAAAACGGCTGGGAAGTGAGAGCGTCGGTTGTACGGTCAGCAACATAAGTCGATCGAACACTGCTACTTTCACACATCATGTAAATGATCCGAAGTCTTGCTTCGTTGGACATAAAGCCTGGCACAAACCTACTTACGCGCCAAAACGGCTGGGAAGTGAGAGCGTCGGTTGTACGGTCAGCAACATAAGTCGATCGAACACTGCTACTTTCACACATCATGTAAATGATCCGAAGTCTTGCTTCGTTGGACATAAAGCCTGGCACAAACCTACTTACGCGCCAAAACGGCTGGGAAGTGAGAGCGTCGGTTGTACGGTCAGCAACATAAGTCGATCGAACACTGCTACTTTCACACATCATGTAAATGAATACAAAACGGCTGGGAAGTGAGAGCGTCGGTTGTACGGTCAGCAACATAAGTCGATCGAACACTGCTACTTTCACACATCATGTAAATGAATACAAAATTATTTGATTATCTCCTTTTTTTCCTAAAATCGTCCAGTAGATCTTTAAATTATTTTACTTCTGTTCCAATTTTAATTAAATATCTTGCTCAATAATTAAGATTTAAAAAACTGACGTGGTAATCGACTTTTTTTGCTGACTGTACGCCACTGCTCGTTTTACAACCAGACTGGTGTGGAAGCTCCAGGGGGCCTACTCCCTAAGCACGAAGCCCGTAGTTTCGGCCTTCGTTACGGGCGTTTCTTACTCCCTATCACCTACGGATGGATGATTGGTTCGGAGCCCGAAAGAAGTATGAATGACAAAGTGATTTGCCGGTTGTCCCTACTCCCGATGTGTTTTTGCCCGTCCGAAAAATTTAACTTTTACACTTGTTTTGATGGATCGTAATGTCAGACGGACGAATGAACGGACGGACGGAAAGTCGGACGGACTTAGGGAGTAGGCCCCCAGGTCCGCGGATGCTTCCAGCGTCGCTGATGTGCTTTGAAAACAAAGTTTTTGTTTTCATTGCGATGCATTCAGTACTGTGAGGGGTCGAACCTCACAGGGGGATAGCTACGCTATAAAATTAAAGAGGTAGACGAGAGGCAAGAGGGCCGAGAGCCACTTGTATATTTCAAAGACTCAGTTTTAACTTAAAATATAACACACTCCTATCGAAGCCCTAGCTAGAATCTGACTCTACAATTGAACAAAAGCTAGTTCCGCTTTTCTTCAAAAGTAATCAATGTTTGAATCATGAACGAATTAACCACTGGATCCGACATATAAGCGGACGTACCTTTACCGGTCTTGTCAGTAACCAGGAAATTCTAGCCTTGGTCGCTTGTTTTTGCGTCAGTCTCAAGCACTTACTTGTCAACAAAACATCTCCCAAAAATGACTAACTGTTCAGTTAAATGGTGTAAAAGCTATAGCGGCGGAAGCATCACTATTTCTTTTCACTTGTAAGTACATTATTTTATTACACGCATTGTTATTTATCACAAAATTTAATCAAATGTAATGTGGTTGAACGAGTTTTCATACATTTGTATTTTATGTCGGGTCCAGTGGTTAATTCGTTCATGGTTTGAATGAAAAAACTTTTTAACAAAAAAAAAAACCGACTTCCAAAAATCACTACAAAGTGAAAAATAACTTTGATTTCGGAAGTCGGTGTCTTTCGTTTTTTATTTACTTTCTTTTTTTTTGCCACCGACTTCCGAAATCAAAGTTATTTTTCACTTTGTAGTGATTTTTGGAAGTCGGTTTTTTTTTTTGTTAAAAAGTTTTTATTTCTCGCTTTTTAGTGGGTCTGTTTATAATTTGTATAAGTTACAATAGTCTAATGTCAACTGCTCATCACATGTTACAAAATATTGCTTTTCCCGATGCTGGGACGTTAATTGTTGAGGAGTTCTGCTGGTAAGAACCAGGAGAACTCCTCAACAACCACTCACCACACGCATTGTGTGACGGGCGGAAATTGCTTAGCAACCATATTAAAGTAATCGAATCGCAACACGTAAAATATTTATCATTGAGTAGTTCCGGTAGCCATCTGTGGTCTTCATCATCAGTTCCACTTCACCAAGTGGTGCTTTCCGAGAGCAAATGCACTACTATAAAAAATACCCAAATCGCTATAGGTGTGCCTATAATATTTGAAGAGTTCCTTCGATTTCTCTAGGATCCCATCATCAGAACTGGATTTTGACAAAAATGGGACCATTTGGGAAGTATACCCTTTCCAACAAAAAAATATTTTTTCAAATCGGTTGGCAAGCGACGGAGTTATGCGCGAAAAAAAAAAAAAAAAAAAAAAAAAAAAAAATACAAACATCCGAATTGAGAACCTCCTCCTTTTTTAGAAGTCGGTTAATAAAATAACACTTAACATACTAAGGTTGACCAATGTAATAAACTTCTATAGTACATCCAAATCAACATTTCACGTTTCTCTTCCAGAAGCGGAAAGCGGTTCCCGCTCCCGTTCCGTGGAAGGTGCGTCGTACGGGCAGTATGTGTACGCCTCGTTCCCAGTGGACGTGATAGTGCACTTCCACATGCAGCCCAGCACGTTCCGCTTCAGCTGCCTGCCCGCCTCGCGCGTGGAGTGTCTGCTGCAGCTGCCTAGCCTGCAGATCGTGTTCAGCTCCAAGCGGGCGAGCGACGAGTGAGTACTGACACACACACACACACGACACTAGCGACACTCGACGAGTGAGTACTGACACACACACACACGACACTAGCGACACTCGACGAGTGAGTACTGACACACACACACGACACTAGCGACACTCGACACACGACGCTTCCGCACAGCATTCGGACCGCTGTTCGTGGTGTAAAAATCTTTTATTAAGGTTGATGCGCCAGGGTGGGCTACCCTGGCGAAATTCCAAATTTCTTACGTATTTTGCAATTTGTAGGTCAGTGTGAGCTTGTATGTTGATTAAAATATGATTCGCGGCCGTAGCTAATATAGCTTTACAGAATTATAATCATTAGAATCAGCGATACAACTCCATAAGTTAGCATTTACCTCAAACCAGATTTGAGATAAATGCTTATGGAGTTGTATTGCTAATTCTAATGATTATAATTCTGTAAAGCCATATTAACTATGGCCGCGAATCATATTTTAATCAACATACAAGCTCACATTTGAAACCAGATTTGAGATAAATGCTAACTTATGGAGTTGTATTGCTGATTCTAATGATTATAATTCTGTAAAGCCATATTAGCTACGGCCGCGAATCATATTTTAATCAACATACAAGCTCACATTTGAGACCAGATTTGAGATAAATGCTAACTTATGGAGTTGTATTGCTGATTCTAATGATTATAATTCTGTAAAGCCATATTAGCTACGGCCGCGAATCATATTTTAATCAACATACAAGCTCACATTTGAGACCAGATTTGAGATAAATGCTAACTTATGGAGTTGTATTGCTGATTCTAATGATTATAATTCTGTAAAGCCATATTAGCTACGGCCGCGAATCATATTTTAATCAACATACAAGCTCACATTTGAAACCAGATTTGAGATAAATGCTAACTTATGGAGTTGTATTGCTGATTCTAATGATTATAATTCTGTAAAGCCATATTAGCTACGGCCGCGAATCATATTTTAATCAACATACAAGCTCACATTTGAAACCAGATTTGAGATAAATGCTAACTTATGGAGTGGTATTGCTGATTCTAATGATTATAATTCTGTAAAGCCATATTAGCTACGGCCGTGAATCATATTTTAATCAACATACAAGCTCACATTGACCTACAAATTGCAAAAAACGTAAGAAATTTTGAATTTCGCGGGCTACCCTGGCGCTTTCGCCTTAAAATAAATAAAAACTCCACAGAGAAATGGCGGAGCCAGCAGTGGCTATGGGCGGCCTCAGCGTCACAGGCTGCCTGGCCGACTTCTCAGTGAACATGTTCCACCCGTACGGCGGCAAGAAGTCCAGCCTCAAAGAAGCACAGTGGTCCCCCCTCTCTGACACGGAGAGGAAGGACTCCTTGAGTATTAACGTGGAGTTTGTGAAGTTTCATCTGTCGAGGTCGAGGAAACTGGACTTTCAAACGGACCAGGATCAGTCGAAGGCTACTGTTCGATTTTCAAGTGAGTGTCATTTTATAGTTTCTATTGTGATATTTGTAATCTTTATATATAAAAATCAATTGCTGTTCGTTTGTCTCGCTAAAACTCGAGAACGGCTGGGCCGATTTAGCTGATTTTGGTTTTGAAATGTTTGTCGTAGTCCAGGGAAGGTTTAAACGGTGAGAAAAATTGGAAAAGTTGCCGGGAAAATTGGAAAATTCGGGAAAACTGAAAGTGGATTTTCTATGCGAATTTTGAATTATTGAAATTGGGACAGGACAACGTCTGTCGGGTCAGCTAGTGTCAAATGAATATTGTGTTAGAATTTGAGGAAGTTCACTCGTAAAACTCATGAAAACTATTGAAACAAACCTATTTGCAGCGAAACTTCTACTATGTCATCAGTTTTGTTAAAATTGATATATTTTCTCCCCACCAGCAATCGTGGACGTCGGCTCAGCGTGGTTCAAATACGACATGCGTCGGTTAGGCGAGATCCTCGCCTTCCCTAAGGCGTGGTACAGACGTACGATCGTGCGACGCATGTTCCTAGGCGACCTTAGTTTACACGACACGCGGGATCATGGGTAAATTTTATTTTATTAATTTTAAGAAAACTTACAGCTAAATTGATGTTATTTCCACTCATACAAATATCAACTTTAAACCAGTCTAAATTAAGTTGATTTCAGAATGTCTATATAGTAAGTATTGAAAATGTTTGAAGTTGAGACATGCTTGTACACGTATTTGTTTGCGTGTTTGGAAACTAAATTGTGAACGCAGATTATGTTTATTTTGTGTTATTCTTACTAGCATTTATTCTGTTGTTTGTATCGCCACATACGTGCTACGTCACACTGATGCCACGCAACCTGCATCGCGCAATCAGAATTTACCGCGCGACTACCATATATACAACGTCCCGACATCAACTGTCGGGCAGTTGCCCACCAGACACGACACCCGTCTGATCGGAGGATCCTCCCTTTTCAATGGAGGATCAGTGAACTTTACACACTGTTCCTCATACCTCTATATGTATCTTAGAAGAAGATAGTGTGTTTTGTATATTAAAGTTAACGTGTTTTTCTCAGGCCATCGAGCAGCAACGTTCCAGTATCACCCGTACTGCCACAGAGAGAGAAAACGAAGACTGTTCCAGAGCATCAAAAATCAAAAGGTAATTAAATGTCAAAACATCATTATCAGGGGGCTTACTATGAGCTCTTATAGCACGGCAGAATTTAAACGTTTCCAGTGAGAGAGAAAGACGGAGCTATAGGTCATATATAGCTCTCTCTCTCTCTCTCTCTCTCTACTCATAACTACTAATATTTTTAATTGTTACTTAATTGTTTGCTAATTTTATTTAAAAAAAAAACCTTTAGCTGTGCCTACAATGTCCATAATTGTACCTTAGCTATAAGCCATTGTAAGATCTTGTACCATCACGGACATTTGCGGTGAACTTTTCAATCTTATTACCTTAGTAATAAGTCTGAAAAGTGGTTCACTGCAAATATCCGCTGTTGTACAGACGCCAGCACATCAAGCTACTACAATCTGTCAAATTTCTTTAATAGATTTTCATCTTTATTGCTTATGCATTAGGTTCAAGGTTGATCGGGAAAATTTGACAGTTTCTGGTGGCTTGACCTGCTGGCGTCAGTACAGACAACAAAAGAGATATCTAGGCAGGACACACTAACATATTTGTATGTGTATTGCTACATGTTCAATTTTATAATTATATATTACTTTGTTAGGGTTCCGTACCAAATTGGTAAAAAAAGAATCCTTATGGTGTCACTCAGGCTGTCACAGCTGAATATCTCAAGAATTACTAATGCTATCAACTTGAAATTTGGAACAGTTTTAGATGACGTTCACCCAACTATTTTGCAAATAAGAAAGAAATAAAAACATATGTTTTTTTTTGCAACAGGGACTGAAAAAATCGAGGTGGGTTTACTAGGGCATGTGGGGTACCATATGAAAGAGCGCTGTTTGCACATTCTCAAACATATTTTTTTTTTTTTAATTTAATGTTAAAAAAATACCGTTCCATCTCCGAAGTTTGCGTAAATAAAAATCTGAAATTATTCTATGTGATAGAAGTTTATGTAAAGATTACAGGAAAAATAAAACGATGTCTCTAAATAGCACAGTTTTTCAGAAATCATCAACGAAAATTACATATAAATGATGGTACGGAACCCTCGCTTGACCGGTTTTTTTTTAATTAGTTCTGCATTGTATAGATAGTGCAATCCACGAAGATGCGCCCACTACTCCTCCTATCGTTGCACACCTATGCTTTAAACGGTTAGGAGTAGTGGGGCGCGCCTCCGTGGATTGCACTATCTATAACACACTAACACAAAATTGTATATTGTCACGCAATTGAACCTAAAGCAATACACATACAAATATGTTAGTATGCCTTGCTTAGATATCTCTTTTGTTGTCTGTACTCGCGGCTACAGATCAAGCTATACATTTCCAGTATAAGCTGATCTCGCATTGTATAGGATTTCCTTACAATGAGAGATCAGTGTAAACTGGAAATGTATAGCCTGATACACACGGCTACACATCAAGCCGTGTGTACATTATGGAACCCAAATAAAGATGTGAATAAACTTAAACTAAACTGGTTTGCACAGATTACGGAATTCCTATGTATCGAAATCAAGCGTTCTTGCCTATAAAATATCGTACATAAACTCTCGGTACGACTGACCAGTGATCTGACTCTATAATAATGATGATAATATAATATGGATGTGGTGTGTACAGACAGCACCAAAGCGACAGTGCCAGCGATGGGCGCGGCGTGGGAGACCCTGGTTCTGTTCGCCGTCAACTTCACCAAACTCAACGTGCACATGAACATGGGCAACGTTATGGGCAATGTCAGGTAAGACTTGTGTATTTTTTCTGTATAGTACCACAGATACAGATGGGACACTCCGCAAAATCATTTAAATAAAAAGCGACTCTTGCTACGACACAATAAAGTGCAATTCAGGTCGCACAAAGCTTATCACCTACAAGTATCAACAACAAGCACAAGTTATCAGTTATATTCACCTACAAGTTGCCTCTCTTACTATCGCGTAACTCTTATACCTTCTGACTTGTTAGGGTTGTCTTCTTTTACGACGCAGCGCGTGAGTGAGTGTCGAACTAACGTAAATTGAAACACATTGAATTGGCCCAGTGAGATGAGCCGTCGCGTACTTGTAGCTTCATACCTAAACTGCGGAGTGTCCCATCAGTATTAATCTGTGCTGAAAGCTTAAGATTACATGTTACGGTGTTTGAGCCGATATTTCTGATGTGTATGACGACACGGTTGGCGCAGTGGTTGAGCGATTGACTGCTGCGCAGCATGTCGCGGGTTCGATTCCCGCACGGAACAAATATTTGTACGACCTACAAGTATTTGTTCCGAGTCTGGGTGTCTTTCTATCTATAATATGTATGTATTTACAAAAAAAAAAATGTATATAAGTAGTTTATCAGCCATTTCGTTACCATAACACAAACATTAGGTTGCTTAGCTTGGGACTAGATGGCTTTGTGTGAAATGTCCAAGGATATTTATTATTGTCCAAGATTATTTCTCATCATTCCTATTTGGCGTAGGAGAAGTTTTTTTCAAAGATTGTTTAGGTGGTTATGGTGAATTTCAGAGGTAGTTTCCGATGGTAACGGTTGTTTTGAATGTAGTTGGCAGTCGCGTGACTTCAACTGCACTGGCCGGCTCAGCATCGGCAGCACGGGCCACCGCAACATGCTGGTGGGCGTGGCGCTGGCTCGCTCGGAGCTGGACGCGCGCGGTGGCATCGTCGGCGGCGCCATCTCGCTCTCCTCCATCGACACCTACGGTACGTAACCGATTATTACATTTTGAGGTATGATCACCAGCCGAAGCATCACTTCACGGAATGATTAAAATAAAAACACAATAAGGATGATGCCTGGGTAAAAAAAAAGAAATTCTATTTAGTCCGTCAGTCAGATAATAAAAAAATATTAGACACGTATTTTTTGCTTTATCATATTAATAAAAAAATACTTAGCTATCACGCATTAAAGTTGGGGAGTGGGGGCTCGCTACGTCACTTGTACGTATAAAACCTAGTTACGCGTGACGTCATGCCATATTTTAACTCAATGTATCGCTGTAATTTTTTGATTACGTAAAAAAAGAAAAAATACGTGTCCAATATTTTTTAATAATCTCTATGACGGACAAAAAATAAATTTTTAGTCATCATCCCTATTCCTGTCATACTTTACATGGAACCAACAGATTGAAAAAAAAAAGTGAAATTTGCAAATACCTGGAGAGCTTAACTGCCAACTAAAAGACAATGACAAAAATTGGTGCCTTGTTTATGGCTCGATAGAAAAAGTATCTTCGTGCCAATTCAGAGCTGATTTTTCGTAGGGCTAAGAATATATTTATATAAGATAAGAATATATTTATTTCACTAAAATTACATTCAAGTGAATTGAATGCCTGGACCTCACACTAAGATTCTCTGTGTTGTGAGATCCAGGCTCCTTCCTTCCGTTATTTTTTTTTTTTTAATTTACATTGTAAAACTTAAACTAAGTATAAATAAACTGTACCTACATGTATGTCGCTGTGTGATAAATATAGCAGTTTGACATATTTTCTATACAAAAGCGGTCAAATTGACATATTTATTTATTCCTCTGATAAAAGTTAACTGATGATTGAAAAATTGTCCCTTAGTCATAGTCTAGTCTAGTTTTTAGGTTTCCGTACCAAAATGGTAAAAAAGGAACCCTTATGGTGTGACTCAGTCTGTCTGTCACTGCTGGATATCTCAAGAACTACTAATGCTATCAACTTGAAATTTGCAACAGTTTTAGATGTCGTTTAGCCAACTATTTTGCAAATAAGAAAGAAATAAAAATTGTTTTTTTTTCAACAGGGACTTAAAAATGGTGGTGGTGGGAGGTGGTCTTAAAAATTCAAAGTAGGACTACTAGGGCATGTGGGGTATCGTATGAAAGAGCGCTGTTTGCACATTCTCAAACATTTTTTATTTTTTTTTAGGCCACATAGTTTTCGACTTTTGATGAAAAATTAAAAAAAAATACCGTTACCCCCCCCCCCCCCCCTTTATCTCCGAAGTTTGCAAAGCGAAAAATCTGAAATTATTCTATGTGATAGAAGTTTATGTAAAGATTACAGGAAAAATAAAATGATGTCTCTAAATAGCACAGTTTTTCAGAAATCATCAACAAAAATTACATATAAATGATGGTACGGAACCCTCGGTGCGCGAGTCCGACTCGCTCTTGACCGGTTTTATTTTTTTAAATATTTATTTAATTAAATTATGATACAATGCTACTTAATTCTAAACTCGCCAAACTTTTAAGTTTGATGGCGAAAAGCGCTCTTTTACAATAACAATGAACCACCTTACGTACACACAGTAGTAGGTCAAGCAAACTAAACTGCAAACTGTCAAATTTTCTCATTCGATTTTGAATTTAAATATCAACATTTTAAGGTTTAAACGTGTACTTACAACAAGCTGAATCTAGTAAGAATCAATCACTAATTACAAGTATTCCTCCCGGCAGTCCATATTGAAGAGGAAGCGGGCTGCAACCCGGGGCACGTGTGCGGCGTGCGCCTGGCCGCGCTGGAGCTTCGCCTGGAGTACATGGGCACGCCCGTGCTCATGGCGCGCGTGTCCCGCTTGCAGGCGCGCCTGCGCGACGAGTGGCTGGCCCGCAACAGGCAGCCCGCGCACCATCCGCACAGACCTACATCCAGGTGAGGGGTGACGAAGTTGGAGCTTGTGTTGTGTTAGTGTGGGGCTAAGGTAGGGTAGCCAGATGGTATCCAAAAGGAGGACATGTCCTCCTTTTCCATGTTTTGTCCTCCCGTCCTCTCTATAGGAGGACATGTCCTCCTTTTCCATGTTTTGTCCTCCCGTCCTCTCTAAAGGAGGACATGTCCTCCCGTCCTCTCTAAAGGAGGACATGTCCTCCTTTTCCATGTTTTGTCCTCCCGTCCTCTCTACAGGAGGACATGTCCTCCTTTTCCATGTTTTGTCCTACCGTCCTCTCTTACCTAACTGTAAGTCCTCCTTTTTGCTAAACACGTTGAAAATTTCGTGTCGTTTTTCAAGGAAGTGTCGCAAATATGTCACATTGCCGTAGATCAACCGCGGTCTGGTTGCGCCCTGTAGCGAAATATCAAATAATAATAAATTAGAACCTCAGAAAATGCGCAGTAAGTGCTAATCCAGTTTTTCAAATCCCCGTACTTCTCCCCACAGGCCAGCTATCATTCTGACACATGGAACACTGAGCTGGCACCAGCTCCAGATCCTCATGTCTCGGAGCACCACTCCCGACCTGCTGAAGATGCAGTTGAAGCTTGAAGAGTTCTTCACGCAGCAGTTTAAGTCCAGCAAGCGAGTGTTCAGCTCGCTACATCCGAATTATACGAATGCTCGGCGAGATCGAAGGGAACGTAAGTATACATACTAATAATATAAATTCGAAAGTTACTCTATTTGTCTGTTCTTTTTTTTGACAAGATCGTCAAGTCAAGTGCGAGTCGCCGTAGGACCGTACAATAATTAACACAATCGTATGAAAACTTTCTTATATTCGAAAATAAAATTTATTTTTATTACCTTGCAGAATGTTTGAAAAGTAGAGTATTCTCCTCGGGAATAAAGGTAGCTTCGTATTGGGCGAGCTTGAATCTTTCGCTGCTCTCAGGATTCTAGTCTAAATTTTCTCGCTTCGCTCAGGAGTTAACTCATTCGCTCGGGAGCACTAGAATCCTACGTTATTCTCGGAATTAAATATAACGCCCGTGACAAAAGACACTGTTTTATCCCCTTAGAGAATAATTTACTATTATACTATTGTGAAAAATGTATAAATTAAAGTTGTGCGTGTAGCTTTAACATGTCCTCTTTCCTCAGCCCCGGCCGCGCCGAGCACGTCAGCAGAGGGCCAGGCGCCCGCGCCGGCTGAGCTGCGGCACCACCGCCACTGGCAGAAGGTGCTTCACCTCGTGTCCGGCATGCAGCTGTCCACGCTGCCTACACCACTGCCGGCTAACGGTAATATAGCTACAGCGCTACAAGGTCCTTTTCGCGCACGGCCATAAACGGAACTAAGGCTGCCATCCTGTTTTTAGGGTTCCGTACTTCAAAAGGAAAAAAACGGAAACCTTATAGGATCACTTTGTTGTCCGTCTGTCTGTCTGTCAGTCTGTCAAGACCCTTTTTCTCAAGAATCCGTAAAGGTATCAACTTGAAATTAATATCAAATACGTAGGTCTATGGTCTGTTGGAGATCTAAAAAAAATCAAGCTTCTATGTCAATGCAATAAAAAAATACGGCTATTTAAGCGACATAGTTTGATACTCGCAAGTAAATCAAAACCTATGGGGTACTTCCCGTTGACCTAGAATAATGAAATTTGGCAAGAGGCAAGGTCTCACTGCATAAGTAAAGGAAAAAGTCCGAAAATTGGTAATTTGTAATTTGATCACATAAAAAAATATTTTTTGGGAATTTAATGTTAAGTTTGTTTTTGGAGTAACTTCTTTTCAACTACGGAACCCTTCATTGTGCGTGATCCGACACGCACTTGGCCGTTTTTTTTATTACATTTCAAGTGACGTTTCACAAAATAATTGCACAAATGTTTGCACACAGCGCCCCCCTTGCTTGAAAGGGACAACATCTAACCTCAATTTGAACCCTACGGAATTATTTTGTCAGTTAGTTGTAGATATTTTGGTCAGACAATCAAAATAACCTGTATAATTGTAAATAAATAAATTCTATAATTTCAAAAAAGTGACAGCGTTGTTAATAAAAGTTAATAAAAATTTTGATTTTTTATTAATAATACTTATCAGGGTTTTATTGTCTTTTTTTAAAGCAATGTAATTAGCATGGTCTTTTTTATTTACAACTATCTTTCGTCAGCAGCTTCGCCCGCGTGCATTTCGGAAATTATCCCACGGGAACATATTACCGGGATAAAAAGTACCTACCCTATGTCCTATTCCAGGTCACGATCTACCCGTGTAAGTACCAAATTTTATCCAAATCCGTTCAGCCGTTTTAGCGTGAAAGCGTAATAAAGGAACTCAATTTCGCACTTTAGTACGTACGTTACGGGTACGTACGTTTTAGTACGTTCCCGTGGGATAATTTCCGACCTCCACGAGGGCGAAGCCGCGGGCAAAAGCTAGTACATCACATTTTGAAACTCTTTTTTTAATTGTCTGCGATAATAAGCGCAATTTCAAAGTAGTCATAATTTAGAACCAAAATGGTAGAAAAATACAAGGAAAAAAGATTAACCCACTTTAAATGAAATATGTTACGTGTTTTTTCTCTAGGCACCGTTCTCGGCGGTACAATGGAACTGCACGGCACAAACATATCTCTAGCGTGCTTCCACGGCAACAGCTTTAAATCAAAATCCTGGGCGCTGTTCAGTCTGAAGGACCCTTGCATCAGCTTCGCGACGGAGGCACAGCAGGTCGCCAGTGAAGAGGGTGAGACATTGCTGTTTGTTTCCAGTTGTGTGTTTTAGAACGATAGAATAAGGCGTAGGTATTCAAATTTGAATGGAAGTTGCTTCCACCAGCGAATCCTCAGGTACTCAACCCTTCAGTATTCCAAAACAATCTATATATAATTATGGTCCCATTAAAATAGGTGGACAAATTTTTACAGGGTGTTCTACCCACGAATATGAACAACTTTCACTAAGGGACTAACTCTGAAATCGCGAAAAAAAATCAGCTGTTCAGTACATTTATCTGCACCAAACTCGTCAAAATGTAGGGAGCAGCTGGTTTTTTTTCGCGATTTCAGCTTTGGTCCCATAGTAAAAGTTGTTCAAAATGATGAGTACAATGACCCCTTAAGAGGTTTAGTGTAAACAAAAAATAATTTTGCATATAAAAATGAATCCCTTTTTCCCTTGGTGACGTCCAAACTTAAGAACGACTTGACCGATTTGAATAATTTTGTTTGTTTTAGTCTCTTCTTTACTGGAGTTGTTTTAAAGAAAAAAATAGGAAAAAAAAAGATTTTTTTAAAGGGAATTGTCTATACTTGGCCATTTTTAAACACGATGCTATACAAAAAAATAATTTACCAATAATTAAATCCTATTTTAGTAAATATCTGATGCAAATAACTTTGTATCAATCAGCACTGCAAAAAAACATTTTTTTTAGTATCTAATTTGATGCTACACATGAACCGGCATTGGATTTGGTTTCAGTGTTGTCAAACCAAAACTCCATAAAAGAAGAAATTCAAATCGATTTGAAATACAGTGCAATCTCTCCACTGTATTTAACATAGTTTTCATTAAATAACATAATTAAAGTGCCAATAAATGATATCAATTATTTAGGACATAAAAAATTATAAACTGTCATACATTATATCGCTGCAGTACCTACTTATAATATTTAACCGATATCAAATGAATCGATATATAATTGTTTTTTTTATATGGCAGCACGATGCTTAAAAAATGTTGTGTCAATTTGTCAAAATGACAGTTATCATTCCACAGACTACTTAGGGATACCATTATCATTCGCTTTGGTTTCTTTGCATAGTGAGTGTTGTTTTTGTGAGTTTTATAGCGACTAGCTAAGGCGACTAGGTATTTTGATTTTTTTTAAATGGATTCCGATTCTTCCCTTCTTGACGAGTAGATCTAGTTTCTGTCCGTACTAGTGATCATGAAAGACATTTGGATGAAACAACTATCAACGTGCCTTTGTATACCAGAGCATCAGGCACTCAAAGATACTGTTTTTATCCTGATTGTTATTCGACCCAAAGGCTAGCTGTCCCTAAATGGCTAGGGGTGAAGTACGGCACATATAATTTATAATCTACAAATAGTAGATTATAAATTCTATGTGCCGCAGAACTGTAGGATTTGCTCATTACATTTATACAGTAATAATTGGGAAGTTCTAGCTGATATCCAGTCACCCATTCGTAGTTTTAATGGAGAACAAATCCAAGATTTTGCAACATTTGTAAATGAGCGGCAGTTAATCCTGGATTTTTAAAATATAGAAACTATGTCAGATGAACTCCTTCATTATTGAGTTGGGTTGAGCAGAGAGCAATTTGGACAACTCTATTTAGAATTGCCAGAAATGCAAAATATTCGCCAAAATAAATTAGCGCTTGCTGCTTATGTAATTAAATTGCGAAAGGTTGGATAGTGATCAAAGGATCTCAACATTATTGAGGTTAATGGGTCAAATCTGATTATTAAATTAATATTATAAAAAAAAACAAGTTTTATTTCATACATAACCTGTTTCAATTAAATGTTAAAAACATATCTAAATATACATCTGGATACAAAACTAGGTTTATATCCTCATTCTTACTGATATAAGCTATTAAATCAATCGCATATTATTAGCTGAACTGTTTGTTTATGAGTGGCCAAAGTCCTATAGAAAATGGACAATTCCCTTTGACAGGACAGTGTCTGGCGGAAGTATTTTTGTGACATGAGAAAAAACGTTCCTAATAACTTAATCTCTACATAATTAATCATTATATGTGATTTGGTAAGAGAGGAGCTCGTGGCTAAGTAACAACAGCCGCACGGGTCGATCCGTCAGGTTAAGCTACGCTTGCCGGGGTTGGTCAGTGGATGGGTGACCATCTTTACATACCGAGATTCCTCCGTGCCTCGGAAAGCACGTTAAGCCGTTGGTCCCGGCTGTTATTCGTGGATCTTTGACAGTCGTTACGGGTCGTCAGAAGCCCGAAAGTCTGACAACCAGTCTTACCAAGGGGTATCGTATTACCCAGTATCTGGGTTGTGGAGGTCAGATAGGCAGTCGCTCCACGTAAAATACTGGTATTCAGCTGCATCCGGTTAGACTGGAAGCCGACCCCAACATAGTTGGGAAAAGGCTAGGCAGATAGATAGATGTGATTTGGTAAGACTGTGAAGAGAGGGCTCTAAAAATCTTTTTGGACATTTATTAATTGATGGGCTATTCTGTATAAAATGTATTAAGTTTTATTGCTATTATACGTGTTACGTTGTTGTTTGGTGTGCAGGTTCGATGGAAGTCCACGTAGTACAGAGCCTGACCGCTAGCCTGGGCGGCCTGGGCCCCGGCGGCTCAGGGACCCGCGCGCACGTGTCCATGGCCACCGTGTGCCGCATGACCAGAGCCCTGCTGTTCCCGCCGCAGTTCAAGACGCTGAAGGAGTGGTTCCATTATGCCTTCGCTAATAGTGAGATTGATGGTGAGTTTGGTCATCATTTCAGCTGAAAGACGTTCCCTTCTGGACATAGGTCTGCCCTAAGCATCGATACTTCGACCGGTTCTAGGCTTCTCGCGTCCGGCGGATTCCTGTGTCCTTTACAAGGTCATCCACTTTGTGGGAGGCCTTCCAACGCTACGTCTTTCGGTAGGAGGTTCCCAACAGAACCTTTCGGCCCCATCGTTGAGTTAACGTGTATTTAGTAGTCTGTAGCAGTCTTCCTTGTCTCTTGACTCTCCTTAGGAAAGTTGTACAACTTTACCTGTGAAACTTATATCCGATTTTACTATACTGTGGGCTAGTCCCACATTTTGTTAGTTACCTACATACCCACACATACCTACATAATAAAACATTCTCACTCAACACACATTCATAAAAACACCAAAAAGAAACATACAAACAAAATCAAGTGTTGTGAATTAGCGCGTCGTCCTGTGGACCTGTAGCACAACAGAATACATAATAGAACAAGTACAGAAGATTCCCTCCGCAAAATCATTTAAATAAAAAGCGACTCTTGCTTCGACACAATAAAGTGCAATTCAGGTCGCACACCTACAGTTATATTCACCTAGAAGTTGCCTCTTTTTCTATCGCGTAACTCTTATACCTTCTAATTCTTTCCTTAATTGCTTTCTGAGTGTACTTTGCTTTGTCATTTGTTTTTTTCTAATGTGCGTTTCATTTGTGTAAAATAAACAAGTTGTCTTTTCTTTTTCTTTCTTTTCTTCTGACTCGTTAGGGTTGTCTTCCACGATGCGGCTCGTGAGTGAGTATCGAACTAACGTGCGAGAAGTTTATGTAAAGATTACAGGAAAAATAAAACGATGTCTCTAAATAGCACACTATTTCAGAAATCGGAACGGAACCCTCGGTGCGCGAGTCCGACTCGCTCTTGACCGGTTTTTTTTACAAACAAAAAATGTTACTCATAATAAAAAAAATTGTCTCTCCAGCAATCGAGCTGTTCCCATCCCTGGAGCGCGACCCAACCGGCACAACATCGTCCAACGCCAGCGGGTCCAGCGCCAACACCAACAGCGCCGAGCGCAACAAGGCGGCTGCTGACAAGCACGTGCGCGAGGTCATCTTCGCGCTACCCTCGCTTCAGCTGCATCTGCGGACCCACCACCTGCAGGCACACACTCCGCCCACAGAGGCCGGTCAGTTTGGCTGTTCTACTTTTTAGGTTTATCTACATACAATAGAAATCAATGTGAATAGAGAAACGGAATATCACAACAAACACCTTGTTCTACTCCCTAAGTCCGTCCGTCTTTCCGTTCGTCCGTTCTTCCGTCCGTCTGACATTACGATCCATCAAAACAAGTGTAAAAGTTAAATTTTTCGGACGGGCAAAAACACATCGAGAGTAGGGACAACTGGCAAATCATGTTGTCATTCATACTTCGTTCGGGCCCCGAACCAATCAGCCATCCGTAGGTGATACGGAGTAAGAAACGCCCGTACCGAAGGCCGAAACTACGGGCTTTGTGCTTAGGGAGTAGGCCCCCAGAGCCTTATGAGTTTTGTTATGAGTCTTATGAGACACTCGAAAGTTTAACGTCAGCGAGGCGCACAATTTGCGATAGACGCAACAACGAGGATTGTCTAAGTTCAAAATGGCCACTATATTCAGTTTCTCAGCCTTTATTTTACACTAGCTTTTTCCCACGGCTTCGTCCGCGTGGCTGTTGGAGAATATCCCGCGGGAACAAAAATCCGTCCTTATTATATCATAGTATATAATATCATTATATTATATCATACTAGAAAAGTTAATTAACAATAGGTTAATGAAGTATTTAGAGTCTAAAGCCATCCTCTCGGATAAACAATTTGGTTTTAGACCAAAATTATCCACAACTGGTGCTGTACAAGATATGACCGATTATATATCTCAAGAACTAGACAAAGGCAATCATTCAATTGGTATTTTTCTTGACCTAGCAAAAGCTTTTGATACCGTATCTGTTCCTATCTTGTTGTATAAGCTCGAGAAAATAGGTATTCGAGGAAAGCAGCTTAATCTTTTTGCAGACTATCTTAATAACCGCTGTCAATGTTTGAAAATTGATAATTTTACTAGCTCAGAACTAAAAAATACTTCTTTTAGGGTCCCGCAAGGAAGTATATTAGGTCCAACCTTATTTCTTATTTATATAAATGACCTCTGCAGTCTCAATCTAAATTCGGGTAAAATAATATCATATGCTGATGATACTGTACTCCTGTTCTCCGCAAATACATTACATGAAGTTTGGTTATGTGCACAGCAAGGTTTCAATATAGTTAATCGATGGTTACAACATAACTTATTGACATTAAATGCTGACAAAACTAAATACATACGCTTTTCCTTACGCAACTCAAAGCCATCTATAATAATTCCAGATATTCATGCACATGTTTGTAACACAGCTGTAAACTCGAAATGTAATTGCCCAATTATCATTAATACGAAAACTATTAAATATCTTGGAGTAATTATAGATGCTACTCTTACATTTAAAAATCACATTAACCTATTATGCAGTAGAGTCCGTAAATTGATGTTCATTTTCAAGAAAATTCGTCCTTTTGCCGACTCTAAGGTGATAAAACAGGTATATTATGCTTTGTGTCAATCGATCATTACATATTGCATTACCTCATGGGGAGGAGCGGCTAAAACAGTTTTGCTACCATTGGAGCGCGCTCAAAGAGCTGTATTGAAAGTATCCACATTCCGGCCTATCCTATTCCCGACCCAACTTTTATATCAATCTTGCAATGTTCTGACAGTGCGGCAGTTATTTATTATGAATACTTTATTAAAACAGCACTCTAAATTGCCTTACAATAGAGTTGTCACTGATAAAAGACGTAAAGATATCTGTATGGATAATTATAGATTAAGGCATTCTTTTAAGTATAAATTTTTTATATTCTTAGGACCATTTCTTTACAATAAAGTAAACGCAATTTTGTCTATGTCTGCATTAAACACGGTACATTGCAAAAATGTAATTAAAACTTGGTTACAAAAATTGTCTTATGACGACACAGAAAAGTTACTGCTTGTTTTAAGTTAAATATTATTTTTAATTCAATGTTTTCATTTCATTAGTCTGTTATGTTATTCATTATTTATGTATTATCATCAATCTTAGGAAATATTTATGTAAACTAATTTGCACTTATGATACCTGAGATACAGGTTTATCCTAGTTCAGGTTAATCCCATTATTATATACCTACCATTTCAGTTTAAGCCTTAATATTGTAAATATGCATTATTTAAATGAATAAATAAATAAAAAAAATAAATAAATAAAAATAGGTCCAAGACTATAAGGGCTTTATAGGTCCAAGGGTTTGGGCTGGGCATTGATGAGTCAGTCAGTCAGTCAGGACTTTTCTTTTTATGTATTGAGAATTTGAAATGATTATCACACAAAAACAACATAGCTCACGATGGCGAGCAAAAAATGTAGCATTCAGATAGGTAACAATTTATACAGGGTGTCCCTGGAATTATGGATCAATCTATGAAGTTCCTTATTTATTGACAGCCAACCATAGACATAAAAATGCAATACTTCATGGACGCTTTGAAGTTCCTTATTTATTGAGAGGCGACCATAGACAAAAAATGCATTAATTCATGGACGCTTTGAAGTTCTTTACTTATGGACAGGCAACCATAGACGAAAAAATGCAATACTTCAAGGACACTAAAGTACCTAGAATAAATGGTTGAAATGATTATACCTGCACAAAACTTATATAACCATCACAAACGGCTTATGTGCGCACGGATCTTTTTGTCTGTTTGACCTTTGCAAACTCATAAATTAGTGCTATGATATCATTCCAACTAATTTGAATATGTATTATCTCATAGATGAGAAGCCCGTAGTGGAATGCAGTTTCATCACAGAGTTTGAAGATCACATATTCGTGTCTGTGGATGCCGAGGCGTTCCTGTTCTTGCACGACCTCATATCTTCTTATATCAAGGAGAAGGACAGAGTGGTGAGTTTTAATCAGAATAATATTGCTGTTTTAGACTGATTAGATTTAATTATGACTGACTTTGTTACTGTTCATTGTTTTTACATAAATTATAGTGTACTTGAGGAGCTCGTGGCTAAGTTATAACAGCCGCACCGGTTGATCCATCAGGTTAAGCTATGCTTGCCGGGGTTGTTCGTGGATGGGTGACATAGCGAGACTCCTCCGTGCCTCGGAAAGCACGTTAAGCCGTTGGTACCGGGCGTACCGGCTGTCATATGTGGATCTTTGACAGTCGTTACGGGTCGTCAGAAGCCCGAAAGTCTGACAACCAGTCTTACCAAGGGGTATCTTATTACCCAGTAACTGGGTTGTGGAGGTCATATAGGCAGTCGCTCCATGTAAAATACTAGTACTCAGCTGCATCCGGTTAGACTGGAACTGCAACTGCAAAATGTCATGATTTCCGAAATCAAACTAACTTAGAGCTTAGCTAAGTGAGAGAGATGTATTGAAGATTATTTCACTTTATAATAATTTAATAAAGTGCATTTACGTACTTGATTTGGAGATCACCTTTTAAGCAAGAATTACTTGTATTGATTGAATCATAACGTGTTAACGTAGATGCCGGGCGGCGCACGCGCAGCCTGGGCGGACGCGGGCGCGGGCGGCGCGGCGCGGGCGCGAGCCGAAGGCCCGCCGCAGGACTACCGGGACTACCGCTGCGTCACGTGGCATCTGGAGCCCACCGTCAGGTATGTGGCCACTACTTAATACTATATTATAGAACCTTATTTACTTGAGCTATCCTTCCATACTTCTCTATTATTCGTCTTCTCTGTAGTCACCCCTTTCTAGCCATATATCATCATCATCATCATTCTCCTGCCCTTATCCCAATCTATTTGGGGTCGGCGCAACATCTCTTTTTTATCCGACTTTTCAAAAACAAAAAGGAGGAGGCACATATCTGTGGGAGGAGGTTATCAATTCGCCGCGTATATATATTTTTTTTATGTATGTACACCGATTTCTCCGTCAATTGTAGACCGATTTTGAAATTTTTTTTTTTGTTTGAGCACACCCTTTGTGTGCTCTAAGTGGTCCCATTGTCATCAAGTCAGAATCTGGTGAAGGGATCCCATGGAAATCGAGGGAAACCCTCAAATTTTATAGGCACACCTACAGCGATTTGGGTATTTTTTATAGTAACTCGTGCATTTGCTCCCGTAAAGTACCATTTGGTGAAGTGATGTGACTGATGAGGAAGACCACAGATGGCCATCGGAACTACTCAATAATACGTATTTCACTTGGGTTGCGATTCGATTACTTTATTAAGGCAGTTTATGCTCGTCACAGTGCATATGGTGAAGTGGAGTTGATAGTGACTTCACCATCAGTTCCAGTTCTTCTGGTTTCTTACTAGGAGAACTCCTCAACAATTAACGTCCTTGTATCGGGAAAAGCAATATTTTGTAAAAGGTGATGAGCAGTTGACATTAGGCTATTGTAACTTAGATAAATTACCCACTAAAAAGTGAAAAATAAAACCTTTTTTACAAAAAAAACAACCGACTTTCAAAAAAATACTACAAAGTGAAAAATAACTTTAATTTCGGAAGTCGGTGGCAAAAAACTAAAATACAGATCCAAAGCCACCGAATTCCGAAATTAAAGTTATTTTTGACTTTGTAGTATTTTTTTGAAAGTCGGTTGTTTTTATCTTCCATACTTCTCTATTAGTCGTCACCTCGGTAGTCTCCCTTTCTAGCCATGTCATCTTTCACACGGTCCATCCATCGTTTCTTTGGTCTTCCCCTACTCTATAGCCATCGACATTCATACTCAAAACTTTCCGCAAGACATTTTCCTTATTCTAGCCATATATATCTTTCACTCAACTTTCTTTGGTCTTCCCGTACTCTAATAGCCATCCACGTTCATACTCGAAAGTGTCCTCATTTTCCTCACTCCGCCGCATCACCTTGACAACCGACTTTCACACAACTTTTAATTCACCGGTGCGCGGTGGTGCCAGTTTCAGGGTCCCTCTTATATACTCATTTCTAAGCTATCACAGTGTCCTGCGCAAATAAACCCTCTGTTCCACAACACTTAATTTACTTTCACACAACTTTTAATTCACCGGTGCGCGGTGGTGCCAGTTTCAGGGTCCCTCTTATATACTCATTTCTAAGCTATCACAGTGTCCTGCGCAAATAAACCCTCTGTTCCACAACACTTAATTTACTTTCACACAACTTTTAATTCACCGGTGCGCGGTGGTGCCAGTTTCAGGGTCCCTCTTATATACTCATTTCTAAGCTATCACAGTGTCCTGCGCAAATAAACCCTCTGTTCCACAACACTTAATTTACTTTCACACAACTTTTAATTCACCGGTGCGCGGTGGTGCCAGTTTCAGGGTCCCTCTTATATACTCATTTCTAAGCTATCACAGTGTCCTGCGCAAATAAACCCTCTGTTCCACAACACTTAATTTACTTTCACACAACTTTTAATTCACCGGTGCGCGGTGGTGCCAGTTTCAGGGTCCCTCTTATATACTCATTTCTAAGCTATCACAGTGTCCTGCGCAAATAAACCCTCTGTTCCACAACACTTAATTTACTTTCACACAACTTTTAATTCACCGGTGCGCGGTGGTGCCAGTTTCAGGGTCCCTCTTATATACTCATTTCTAAGCTATCACAGTGTCCTGCGCAAATAAACCCTCTGTTCCACAACACTTAATTTACTTTCACACAACTTTTAATTCACCGGTGCGCGGTGGTGCCAGTTTCAGGGTCCCTCTTATATACTCATTTCTAAGCTATCACAGTGTCCTGCGCAAATAAACCCTCTGTTCCACAACACTTAATTTACTTTCACACAACTTTTAATTCACCGGTGCGCGGTGGTGCCAGTTTCAGGGTCCCTCTTATATACTCATTTCTAAGCTATCACAGTGTCCTGCGCAAATAAACCCTCTGTTCCACAACACTTAATTTACTTTCACACAACTTTTAATTCACCGGTGCGCGGTGGTGCCAGTTTCAGGGTCCCTCTTATATACTCATTTCTAAGCTATCAGAGTGTCCTGCGCAAATAAACCCTCTGTTCCACAACACTTAATTTACTTTCACACAACTTTTAATTCACCGGTGCGCGGTGGTGCCATTTTCAGGGTCCCTCTTATATACTCATTTCTAAGCTATCACAGTGTCCTGCGCAAATAAACCCTCTGTTCCACAACACTTAATTTACTTTCACACAACTTTTAATTCACCGGTGCGCGGTGGTGCCAGTTTCAGGGTCCCTCTTATATACTCATTTCTAAGCTATCACAGTGTCCTGCGCAAATAAACCCTCTGTTCCACAACACTTAATTTCCACACAGAAGACACAGAAGGCGGACAGCAGAAGGGAAACTGGTGAAGTGGCTACTTTTTAAATGTCTTCGACATATAAAATGTAGCTTCTTTAACAGTTTCCAGTTTTAACAGTTGAAGACTACAAGATCCAGAGATGATTCGAGATCTTCGAGCTGTTTTATTTTTATATCTCCATTATACAGGGCGTAGAAAGACCCATCACATAGCCGTTATCTACGCATCCTGTACATCAAACTAAGTAACATTATACAGGGCGTAGAAAGACCCATCACATAGCCGTTATCTACGCATCCTGTACATCAAACTAAGTAACATTATACAGGGCGTAGAAAGACCCATCACATAGCCGTTATCTACGCATCCTGTACATCAAACTAAGTAACATTGAGCAAACATTTTTGCGACATTTTTGGTTTGAAAAATCGCTGTTTACGGCAGCGCGCAATGTAACGAATGCAAAACATTGTTCTTATGGGTGCATAATATACACGGCTACACATCAAGCTATACATTTCCAGTTTACACTGACCTCCCATTGTAACGAAATCGTTTAAAATGCGAGATCAGCTCGAGATCTGTAGCCGTACGTACGTGCGTATTTAAAGTTAAGTTATAACATAATAAACTTGTTTTCATTAAACAAAGTAAGAAAAAATTGGATCTTTGACCTTCAATATCTCCGTAATCAGAAGGTTCCCTTCCCAGGTATGGTTCAGTACAAAATTATCAAAATACAAGTCACCATCGGCTTTGTTGAGCGTCTTTTTACACCCCGTTATTAATACCATGACCTTCTACTCTTTTGAGCAATCATCAAAAAAAAATCCTCTTCCCCGACAACAACTAATTTCCACACAGAATATACAGAAGGCGGACAGCAGAAGGGAAACTGGTGTAGTGGCTACTTTTTAAATGTTCGACATATAAAATGTAGCTTCTTTAACAGTTTCCATTACAACAGATGATTGAAAACCACAAGATCAAGAAATGGGATTCGTGATATTCCAACTGTTTTATTTTAATATATGAAGCTGTTAAAACCGTGGAAGTACTTGCTTACTTTATATCAATCAATCAATCAAATCATTTTATTATCAGGCAACTAGGCCCATAGATAAAATACATTAAATTATCTTAAACAATAATAAACTAATACATAATAAATCTAATTAAAACTATAACTATACACGTAACGTCGGCGTCGTGTTCCGCTGCGTGGTGTCGCGTAACCGTCCTCGGAAACGTCGAAATATGACACCTTTCGGACAAAAGTCCTCTTTTAAGAAGGTCTGTAGATGTTGGGTTGGAACTCGTACCACGAACGACGTAAAGTTGATGTTGTGGCGCGACTCCAACCTTTCGACCCTCAGAGTCCAGTCGGTCTTCTTCTTATAATACCATGATTACTTTGTATAGATAACCTTATTTACTTTGAGCTATCACAGTGTGTTACTCAAATGTAAACCTTTTTACGAGCTCCACAACACTTAATTTCCACACAGAAGATACAGAAGGCGGACAGCAGAAGGGAAACTGGCGAAGTGGCTACTTTATAAATGTCTTCGACATATAAAAAGTAGCTTCTTCAACGGTTTCTAGTTTCAACAGTTGAAGACCACAAGATCCAGAAATGTGATTCGAGATATTCCAGCTTTTTAGGGTTCCGTACCAAAATGGTAAAAAAGGAACCCTTATGGTGTGACTCAGTCTGTCTGTCTGTCTGTCACAGCTGGATATCTCAGGAACTACTGATGTTATCAACTTGAAATTTGGAATAGTTTTGTATGACGTTTACCCAACTATTTTGCAAATAAGAAATAAATGAAAAATTTTTTTTTTTTTTTTTTGCAACAGTGACTGAAAGGGGGTCTTAAAAATTTAAAGTGGGGCTACTAGGGCATGTGGGGTATCATATGAAAGAACGCTGTTTGCACATTCTCAAACTGTTTTTATTTTATTTTAAAAACTGCATAGTTTTCGACTTTTTATGAAAAATGTAAAAAAAAATACCGTTCCCCCCCCTTATCTCGGAAGTTTGCAAAGAGAAAAATCTGAAATTATTCTATGTGATAGAAGTTTATGTAAAGATTACAGGAAAAATAAAACGATGTATCTAAGTAGCACACTTTTTCAGAAATATGAACGGAACCCTCGGTGCGCGAGTCCGACTCGCTCTTGACCGGTTTTTTTATTTTAAGTTCATATAATTTGTTTTAGTTTTTAAAATAACTAAAATAGTAATTAAGTACTCTAACACCTATTGTGGACCAAAGTAGTTGTCTTCTAAAAAATAAAGATTTTCAAAGATATTTCTTTTGAAAAAAAAAAAGATTTTATAAAAATTTTAAAAATTAATGAGTATGTAGGTAGGTATGTAGTTATTATTATAATACTTCTCCATCGTTTATCATTTTCAGTTAGCGTCTATGACCGTCAGAAGAATTTATTGCCCGTAGAAAAAAAAACATATTTTTGGACACAAAAATCATAATTTTTTCATATTTTCTTCCCAGACTTCTATCCTGGGCCGGCAAGTCTATCGAGCCATACGGCGTGGACTACATCCTACAGAAGCTCGGCTTCAGCCACGCGCGCACCACCATCCCCAAGTGGCTCCAGCGAGGAACCCTCGACCCCCTCGACAAACTACTGTCTTTAGTCCTTCTCAGGCTAGTAGCCATCGTGCCACACAAGTGATATTAAACCTTACAGCTAAAGAAATTAGGCAGACATTACAACAGGACACCGTCAAGGTAACATGATTACTTATTTTTTTAAGAACACAAGTGAAATAATGGTTTGGTTACTTGTTTAACCTGCCAGTATTATTAATATGGATTGACAAATCAACGTGGTTTTACAATACTGACATCTATCGATAATCGAGCGAATCATTGAATGAATGAATGAATTATTGAAGCGCTTTAGGCTTGAAACACCTAGCGCTAACGAAATTAACATGTGACATAAATATTGGTATAATTTTGTCCAAGGAATCAATGTTATAATTCGACTTTTCAAACATTCCTAAACTTGAATGGACTATAATAATCAGATGATAAAGTTGAAAATTGAATGAATTTTACTGTGGTTGAGGGATCGAAAGTAAAAAGAAATAGTTTTATTGGAACGACGATGGCCTTTGGTGTGTATTTGTAGTTTATGTAGAGAATTACTGTTTTTACTACACGTATACATCATATAAATGTAAATTTAGTCGAAATTAAAACAAAGAGTATATTATTCTTCAATGTATAGTAGATAAATTGTGGAAAGGAGTATATAAACTCAAATTTGAATGAAAATGAATGAGTATGAGATTATTTTTATTACTAAAATTTTATCATGTACAGTGGGCTGCATCAATTGGGTACCCCAGTTCTATTAAAATTTTTATACAACTGGGGTACCCAATTGATGCAGCCCACTGTACCTACGCGCAAACACAGTTTAAAAATGAAAAATTGTGTATGTGTATAATCAAAATATAAATGATATTATTGTATTTTGAGATTTTCGTGCTGCCTAGTAAATGTTTGTCGTCGCTGCTTAGACCCACAGAATGTAGCTAGGAAATTATATTTCATGAAAATTATAAAATATTATATTATTATTACTCCATAGAAAATATGATATTAACCAGTAAAATGTATTGTCTCTAGCATTCCCTTATCTTGTAACGTTGGAAAAAATATAAAAATCTATTTCAATTATAATAGAATTATAACAAGAAGTACAATTTAACGTGAATAAAATTAACATACACCAAAAAATTATCGCATTTCATTCAGTTATTATCTTGTAAATAATTAGCAAAATTATGTATTTCTTTATTGTTTAGAAGAATAATAATGTTTTGGTTAATTGTAAAATTACCTTACATTGTGGCAGGAGCTAAAATTGTTTGAATGGAGATTGTTCTATTACAGGGCATTCTAAAAAGCCCGTTATCTTAGTTAGTGTATTTTCCTATGATTAATTAAAAGTTTAATACAGCAAGGGCATTTCCAAGTCAAAGTCTTTGGGATAACCTGAAGATGTCGCCTCCCGCGATGACAAACTTTATTACATCTTGGTTAGTGACAGAAACTGTATCCCGCACAGCGAATTATCAGCGAATACAAATCTGAAAGGGTCAGCGCAGACATCATCAAAATGTTTAATTGATAAGAAACTAAAATGCATATAAAATAAAGTTCAAAATAGCGAAGAGATGATTCCGTGTGGCGTGTGTTCAAAACTTGACAGCAAAGAACATTGCAGCTCTATTTGCCCTGACCCAAAGTAGGTGCATTACGAATAATATCGCGTTAGCTATCCTAGTGGCCGACATTAGCTTTGGTTGGCAGTTTTCCTAAGAATATGCTTAGTTTTAATTTGCGACCAAATTATGTTCCATCACAGTTTTTTTAGCTTATTGTTTAGGTGGGAATATTCTGTGATTATTGTGAATGCAGTAGATGTTAAGTTAATTGGCGCGTGAATGCTGCCTTTTTTTCATTTTATTTTAGGAACGGTAGCGCCATTTGCGTACCTGCGGGTTTTTATTTGCTGATCGACGGTTTTCCTCCGTATTTGTAAGTCGTTTGCTTCAAGAATTCTTCGACGTTATTCAGTTTCATTCGTTCCGTCATAAATCTTCACTCTCTAAGGTTAATTATGTCAAAATATTTGAAGAAAATGAGTTATATACGGGTGTCACAAACTGTCGGATCACTGGTTACTATATTATGTCCTGTCGTTTGACCGATACCGCTGTACCGCGGGGGGCGGGGCGCCGCGAGCGATGACGAATGAACGGCCAGAGGGCTTACTATGAGCTCTTATAGCAGGGCAGAAGTTGAACGTTTCCAGTGAGAGAGAGAGACGGAACTATATACGACCTATAGCACCGTCACTCTCTCTCACTGGAAACGTTCAACTTCTGGCTTGCTATAAGAACTACTAGTAAGCCCCCTGTACTAACCCCTGTCACGCCGCGCACATACCTAAGGCGCGGTACAGCGGCATCGGTCAAATTATAATAAATAATGTTTATATAAATACTTTTTATATTAAGATTATGTTAATATGTATAAAGTATACTTCCTAAGAGTTATTTTCATCGCAATATTATTTTTTAATTTTGAATTGTCAAATGGGGCTGATTAGGAACTTTATAGTTATTAAAAATTGGAGATCTTGTACAAGCTAGTGTTATTGTTTTAAGTTGACGATATACATCCGAATAGGTGCATATTCAGTTTATTATTTCGTATCGCCGTCGCGTCGGTTTGTTTGCAAACTCCGAACTTCCATCGTTTAACGTCGGAAAAACCGAATTATAGCGAATAAAATGTGACTATCGACCACTAGAAATAAATTTATATTCCCACCAAAATTATTATAGATTAACGCATTAATTCCCCCACTCCTTACCACACCTTATTAGACCAGTCACATTAAATTCGGCAAAGTTCGGTTTCCGAAAATAAACGATGAAACCTTCAAAATTTGTCGTACCTAGACGTTTCGCCACGATTTGCAAGCGCCGAGAAGCAGCGAGCGAACGTGCTATACATATAAGTAGGTAATCTTTGCGAATTCGTACATCACAGAGTCGAATATACATAATTCGATCATAACTAATCATATGGCAGCTACAACATTTTTTTCCAAAATTAATGTGTTCGTCATTAGTCCCATTTTACAGTATTTTTGACTAAGAAATTCATATGTAATATTTTGTTTATACTATACTTTTATTACAATTATATTAAGTACCAGAATCGTTTAAATTTTTGATTGAAATTCAGTTTATAATCCATACAATTTATTTATTTTGAATTGAGGACGATAATTGAAATGTCACATTATGTTCTAAAAACTATAATTCACTGGACTTTTTCAGTAATCTACAGTACTAGCCGTAAATATGGCTCATCAAGTTATAACAAATATTTATTTTCTCTTTCATATTTTCGGGTACTGTAATACAAAGTAAGTTAATTTGCGGATGGAGTTGTATTATTTTGTATAATAGCGGTAGAGGTTAGGTTTGAAGGGCTTCGTTGCATAGTACTGATTATATTTTATTAAAGCATGGTGATTTGTACATAATGTATGTGATAGATATCAATAAATTATTATTAGAATTTATTTGGGTGTTTTATTTATATTATTTAAGGCTTTTTTCTATCGTCGCGTCGTAAATATGGCAGATAATAAATAAATTAAAAATAATCTGCAATTTTGTAATAAAAAAGTTTTGGTTGCAATGAAATTTGAACTTTGTCATGTATGACATTGAATTTGTTGTCCCAAGATTTAATGAATTCTCTAAGATTCTGAATTTTAGTTGCAATGCCACAAGAAGTGGGTGATGGACGTAAAAATGAGGCTTCCTTTCTGACTATCATCGGCAGAGATATCTGAGGTAATTTAAAATTAATCGCATACAACGGTGTGGGTAAGCAAAACACTTTATAGGCAAAATATTTTATATTATACAAATAAACCAAATAGTGCACATTTAAACGTAAAATAAAACATTACAGTATTTATTTAACTGTTACCTATAACGTAATTTTAAAATATATAGCAACATATGAATATTTTTGATTAAATACGTAACATAATTTGCATTATTGTTTCAGATCGCTAAATATAATAATAATATGTATTTTGTATTATCGTTGTTTTAACTTGATTATTAGAAATGAGTATTACCCAGTTACTGGGTTGTGGAGGTTAGATAGGCAGTCGCTCCATGTAAAATACTGGTATTCAGCTGCATCCGGTTAGACTGGAAGCCGACCCCAACATAGTTGGGAAAAGGCTAGGCAGATTGATTAGAAATGAGTTGTCTATCTATAAAATGATCTAACAAGTTCTCGAACCATACGATAACTATTTCGAAGATATAGCAGCACCATATCGTCGCTAATTTAACTAACTGACGTATCTGACATTTTAGACTAAGCCGATAGCCGACCTAACTATAGTAATTTGATACATTTTCCAAGTCGAATCGATCTGCCTAATCGGCGAATCTGTACCTATGCCTTACGGTCTCCATGATAATGCAAAAATCGAGACCGACATAATATCTAGCCTTACGGTCTCCATGATAATGCAAAAATCGAGACCGATATATCTACAGTTTACAAAAAAAAAAAAAACAGCTTGCCCTGTAAAATTTTCTTCAAATCAGTTACGTCACTTAGATTAGCGACGATATGACGTAATTAAAATCAAGAATGGCTGCTAAAACATTCTATATTGCTTAATAAAAACGCTGCTGGATTTTCAATGCTTGGCTCAGCGCTGAGAGTCGAAAATCCAACAGCGCGCTTTATTGAGGCAGTGATTTAGGTGTCACTCTACGGCCGATATATCTTGGCAAGTCTGAACATAGGCACTACGAACTAAAGTTTAAATAACTGTAACCCGACTACGGAAAAATAAAAGTGATCTAAAAAGTACAAAATATTTATTTACTTAACCATACCACCACCATGGCCATTATTACGAATCCATCGATACCTCATTCATCAAAATCGGTTCAGTAATTTAGGCGCTACGGTGGAACACACGTAAATACATACTTACGTACATACATAGTCGGGTAATCAAAATGATACTGCGCAACCTTTTGTGCGAAGTTCGGACTTGCCAAGATAAATCGGCCGTACTGTACATTACATTTTTATTGTATTAAAAAAGACGGATTTTCGAAAAGCTGCTATCATGATAACTACATTTCTCAGTATAAAAGCTACAGGCAAACATTAACAGAATAAATATGGACAAATAAACCTATTAGGGATGATGACAATTTTTTTGTACGTGTTGTTGATTAGTAAAAAATATTGGACACGTACTTATTTTTTCTTTTTTACGTAATCAAAAGATTACGGGGATACATTTAATTAAAATTCGCCTTGCTAGATTTTATACGTAGTTGTTTCGTAGCGAACTCCTGCTCTGCGTTTTATCGAAGTAATTTTTAACATAAAAAAAAATACGATAAAGCAAAAATACGTGTCTAATATTTTTTTTTAATGACTGACGGACTAAATAGAATTTTTTTTTTTTACCCAGGCATCATCCCTAATATAGTTGATATTAAATATCTCTAAATAATATTATGGCGCTAACATAGGAATGTTCCCAACGTAATTGTACTGGAAAATCTTATGTCTTTTGTACAAAGTAAATAGTTTGTGCCAGAAAAAAATGTATTGGTACTTTTTATTTGTACGCCGCTATAAATAACGGGCCAATCATATACTTACATATAGATAAATATCGACTTATTTATTTGAGTCGATGATAAAAAAAAGCGATCTTTGTGCGTAAATTTGATCGCAGCCATATTATTTATTACAAGATAACTAACAATGTTTCTTATGTTCTAAAAGTTTGAAACTATACACAATAACTTTGTGAAGTGTCAAATGAAATGATACAGGCAAGGACTCAAAAGGCAAAATGTACTTAAAAATATTTGTAAACAAAGAAATGCTGCAATTAAAGCTATTGATAAAATAATTTATTGGCATCGCACTGGCTCAGTTAAAAATTGACTGTAATTAAAATGTATTTATTTTACAAATATTTGATTAAAAACATCACCTTCAATTTTTTAATTCTATACAATTCACCACATCGATATATCGAATTGCAAAACATCGACAAAACATAGACTGGCCTACTCTAAGTTAATATAATAAATAGACGCGGCGGGATGTTGAATTTTGTTCTTCTTGATGAAAGAAACTGCAAATCTTGATTAAGCCTAGTACACATTATCGAGACATGTTCTCAAAAACCCCAAGAGCAACACAAATCTTTCGAAAATATTGGTAGCCCTTTGAGGTCTGAGCAAGAACAGATACGAGGATACATATCTAGAGACATTGATGCCGATTATGTTGTGTACAAACTAAACTTAATTTAGGCTATTGCTAACTTTTTCTTTCTAATAAAACAAGAAAGAGACGGACGTAAACTAGAGCTGTCAAATTTAGTTGAAATAATATTTCCATACAGATTTATACTACACGTAAAAACATGTCGACTAAAAACACGGTGAAGCGCAAGGCGTAAACTAGTTTGACATCTCTAACTTAGTTCATAGCTATAGCCGTCCTTTTCTCGCGCTGCCTGTTAGTAAAAGATAGCGATTCTCTAATTTTGGTTTAGTTATTGAACAAGAGAATCGGCACCAATGTCTCCATGCGAACTAATTTTAACGCATACAGGTACACGGTGTTGAAGTTACGGTTAAGTTCATATTTTTTAGCTCTGAGCGCAAATATTTTACTACGTTTTATCTTAAATATAACCGTGTTGCTATATTGATGTTTATTTTCCCTCATTTCCTGAACTTACGAAGTACATAATTATAGTTATTATTCCAAGATATGACATTTCCTCTTCAAATAGTTTTTTAAATTATCCCGAAGCGTTCGCCGCGCCTTATAAAAAAGCTACACAATACGCACAAGCCAAGCTTTGCGACTAGTTGATGGCGAAATTCTGTGTGAAGTCGTACTCGATGGTGGGTATGACCGTCTGCACGAACTTCAGGAACACTATGAGGTAGGAGTGCACGCCCATCTCTCCGCCGCTTTCCGTCACAGTCTCTATTATCTTCTTCATTACTTCTGCGTGCCTGTAGATGTAATAATACAGGGTCATCTAGAGAAAATTCGCAGACGTGATGGATATCGACATCTAAACATGAATTTAAAACCAATGAAAAAATCCGTCAAGAGCGGTCGCTCTTGACCTCTGAATTCTGACAACCATTCTTACCAGGGGGTATCGTATTACCCGTAACTGGGTTGTGGAGGTCAGATAGGCAGTCGCTCCATGTAAAATACTCGTATTCAGCTGCATCCGGTTAGACTGGAAAAGCCAACCCCAACTTAGTTGGAAAAGGCTAGGCTGATGATGAGAGAAGAGTTAAACATGTGAGACCATGTGACTCACCTGCAAGGGTGCACCGACGCCGTGCTGGGCCCAGAGACATGCGGGTGCGACTCCATGGTCACGGTCTTCTTGGCGTGATCTTGAGATACATCCTCGTACATTTGCTCAACACTCAGCATGGTGCGGTCCTGGTGAGAATAGTACTTGTTTATACGTATTATCTTTGGCAAATGGAATGCGCGATACATCATGTCTTTGCGATTTATAGCACAAATGAATACAGATGGGACACTCCGCAAAATCATTTAAATAAAAAGCGACTCTTGCTACGACACAATAAAGTGCAATTCAGGTCGCACAACGCTTATTATCTACATAAATATTCACCTACAAGTTGCCTCTTTTTCTATCGCGTAACTCTTATACCCTCTGACTAGTTAGGGTTGTCTTCTTTTACGACGCGGCGCGTGAGTGAGTATCGAACTAACGTGCGAGCCGGCCGGTGCGCGGCAGCCCACACTGAATTGACCCAGTGCGATGAGCCCGCCGCGTAGTTGTAGCTTCATACCTAAACTGCGGAGTGTCCCATCTGTATTAATCTGTGTTTATAGCTAGCCACCCGCGACGTGACAAAACTTCGAGTTTCTTTTTTACTATAGGTAAGTTAAATAATGTATTTCCTATACACATAAACTTTCCGGAATTAATTCTCTAATTTATGGTGAAAACCGCATCAAAATCCTTTGCGCAGTTTAGATGATTAACGCGGTCACACATACAGACATGAAAAGCGACTTTAATTTATAATATGTGTACAACATGTCCTAGAATTGAATGCACAACCGCTTAAGGGGTCATTGTACTCATCATTATGGGACCAAACCTGAAATCGCGAAAAAAAAAAATCAGCTGCTCACTACATTTTGACGAGTTTGATGTAGATAAATGTACTGAACATCTGATTTGTTTTTCGCGATTTCAGGTTTGGTCCCATAGTAAAAGTTGTTCATAATGATGAGTACAATGACCACTTAAGAGGTTGCTGGTGTTTTACCAATAATGCTGTAACAAATATTGCTCATATTTGAATAATTAGGAATGGGCTTATTGCCAAATCTGGGATGAAATTGAAACTTTCCAAATGGAAAAACTATGATAAAAATATGACTTGAAATAACTTACCTCGTCATACCCGATGAGCCAGAGCCTCGGCGTCTGGTAGTACTTGTCGTAAGTGATGTGCAAATCGTACGTCCTCGTGCGGATGATATCATCGCCGTCCGACTTCGACTTCTTGTCCGACTTCGGTTTGGGCTCTTTGCGTTGGGCTAGGTCTGTTGACTGGAGTAGCAATATTATTATTAGAGCAGATTATTTTGTTTTCTTTTGAAAGAAAGTACTAAAATAAATTTATACCCAGGTTAAGTAAGACACCCAGAAATGTTGGTAAAGTTATATTTTTATCCGACTGCCCCAAAAGGAGGGTAATGTTTTTTTCGAGAGTATGTATGTATTATCAATTTTTTGGCCCGCTCTGTACCCTAAACGGCTTGATGGATTTTCACATATATGAGGTGTAGGTAAAATTTGTCGTAATTGTGGGAATACAAAAAAAAAACTTGAAATAAAGCAAATTATTAAAAAACAAAAAAACAAAAACCAGACTGCAAAAACACAGAACTGAAAAGAGAAAAACAACCGTTATTATCTATTGAAGTTTGTTTTTTTATAAGGTAAGTATTGTTCACAGTATGTTTCACGGAACATACTGGTGAAGTAATAAATTAATAATCAGAACTTATTCTTGACATTGGCAAATTAAATGTGTTATGGTAATGTTTTTCCAATTTATTGTTATTAACATCTATACAATTTATCTATGTTGGCAAAGAAATAAATGATTTGATTTGATGATTTGATTATTGATTCGCTGTTTTTTTAATTGCTATTTTTTAGTTGAAGACAATCAGTCAGCACACACAAACAATTATAAAAGTGGTTTAGCCTTGCATATACTTGGAATAATAACATAGATAGACTGTGCATATATTAAAATATCCGAAGTGCTGATAAACTATAAGTAAACAAATAAAGGTGAAACAACATTGTATGTAAATACTGATACATATGTATAGGGTGAATTTTTCAAGTGCGCGTGGATGGCCAAATTCGAAACTATGAGGAATAGTTGTAATGCTGAATGCAGTACAATCCTTGAGACGCCGAATCCAGCTATGTATTGAAAACAATGGTCATCATTTTGAATGTATGTAGCTAATATAAAGCTACCTTTTACTGGGTTCGTCTTTCACTGACTTGAATGTGCCCTGGCGGTTGAGAGTATGTCATGCTCACTCAAATGTCTCGCTGGTGGTGGCGTGTGTGTTGGATCATTAAGTGCCCTTCAAAATGGTTGAGCTAATTGGTGCTGATCCATGCGTCATGTTCGTGAACGGGCGCCGTCAGTTGGGACTGGTCGTCTCTTAGCTGCCACGGCTTATTTTTAATTTAGTTGTTTTTAGTTTTATCTTTTTCATTACGGACGCTTTTAACGTGCACGTCTTTCTACATTGTTCTCACATCTATATTTTCAATATGAACGATGTAACCAATATTATGTAAAATATTTGATTTAAAAGAGTGTCCGTGGAGTTTCTTGCCCGTTCTTCTCCAGGATCTACGCTTTGGAATGGGCAACTAGCTTCATTTTTCTGACTGACCGACCCAAGACCTACCCTTTGACAATTCAAAAGTGCCTGTAATTGGTTTATTTGAAATAAATGCTTTGAGTTTGAGTTTGAGTTTGAAAAATTAATCAGTTAAGGTTTAAAATTAAAAGGTAGCTTTCATTCATTCATGTAGGTGAATATAACTGCAGGTAGGTAATAAGCGTTGTGCGACCTGAATTGCACTTTATTGTGTCGTAGCAAGAGTCGCTTTTTATTTAAATGATATTGCGAAGTGTCCCATCTGTATTAATCTGTGCTTGTGTTTACCAAGTGTACTAACACGCTGTAATTGTGTGCGTGAAAACGAGTATCGTCAGCACATAAGGGGCCGCCTTCACGAGCGAGAGAATCGCGACGATATTATCGTCGTGCCACGTATTTCTATACACTCTCTTAGAACGTGTCACCACACGGCGATATCATCGCGGCGATAATTTGTAGGCACAGCGTGACTATCGCCGCGATTCTCTCGCTCGTGGAGGCGGCCCCTAACGTACACACACTCTTCCTACTTCGCCATTGTCTCGGACGGTACCGAGAGCTGCTGCGCTTACACACATTCACAGCGTGTTTGTACACCTGGTAACCACGAGTAAAGCGCGTGTTGCTTCGTGAGATAAAAATGCTGTAATCAAGGACACAAACTATAATGAATATGTGGTGAGAGATAGTGGATATGACAACCAGATAAATAGGTCAGTTTAGATACGTGCATTTAAGTACAATTACAATTCTGTTTGTGCCATAGTCAACAAGGAACCCTTTAGTAGTTTCGCTATGGCCGTCCGTCTGTCCGTCCGCAGCTTAGCTCAGAGACTCTTAGTACTAGAAAGCTATAATTTGGCATGGATATATCACGCCGACAAAGGGGTAAAATAAAATCATGAAAAAATAAAACATTTATTTTTGCGGGTTTGTTAAAACAATTTTTGATTTAGGGATCCGTTTCTGAAATATTAAGCTTTAAAGTACTAATTTTTGTTAGAGGCAAGTGCCCTGCCACACCCCCCCCCCCCGCTCCCCTCCCCACGCCCCACACCCCGCCAGCTAAACGGTTAGTTTTGGATGTGTGAAAAAATCACGGTAGTTGTATATCACAGCTAAGTAGGCTTTTCAAGTTTACAAGTAATAGTCAACCAACTACGGAAACCTTCATTGTACGTGGTCCGACACGCACTTGGCCGGTTTTTCAAACACACATAAAGTGCTTTTAAGAGGAAAGGCGGGTGGCCAGTTAGGTATTTTAAGAAGGTATTGCTGTCGCTCTGCGAGCGCTCCGCCCTCGAATTCGTGCGATAAGGACAACTGCAGATCCGACTAAATAGCCTATGTAAAAAGTCACATTTCGAGGTTTGGCTCTCGCCTATTTCCTCCTCCAATATTGGACCAATTTAAAAGATATTTCATAAACTGAATAAGAAGGATATATACTATGCCCCTATGTTTTTCTTTTTTCGTTAATAGTTGTCAAATTGGTACACTAGGCGTCTGTTGACAGCGGTCTGAATAGGCAATTTTGAGCATTTTTGGAGGGTTCTAGTTCCTATAAAAATAATATGTCATCAAAAAGGAAAACATAGGGGCATACAATTAACTGATATTTATATTTCTGTAAAAAATCATTGCTTCATGGTCATTAACCAGAAAGAAAACAGGCGAGAGCGTTTGTATCTTTTTGTATGGAGAAAAGAGCACCCACGTTTCCTCTTAATACGTTTTGTTTTAGCTTAGTTGGAAAGATGCAGGAACACTAGCAATTTGCAATCCAATGAGCTAGCTACTATCATTAAAAAGTTCTAATGTTATTAGGCGTTGGTATCACATAGAAAAATAGAAATACCTAAGTAACACATATTTTACAGGGCTAGCGCAATGCCCATTCCTGCATAAATAAATATATTTTTAAGGCACTCTTACCGGATCCACTTCATCCAGCAGCCCAGACTCCTGGAACTGCTCCATATCCTCAGCCTCCCCATCCTCGTCATCCTCTTCATCATCATCGTCGCGGTCACCGGCCGCGCCTTCACCGTCGCTGTCACCAGTATCTGCAGCTTCTAGTGTCATCTCGCACACCTGGTGGAGATTATGTTTAGAGACTAGAATCACACTAATATTACAATGGCGAAAACTTGTGTTTGTTTGTCACTTCTTCATGCTGAAACGGCTAGACCGATTTGGATGAAATTTGGTACGTAGATAGCTTATACCCTGGAATAACACATAGGCTACTTTTTATTCCGGTCTACGCGGGTGAACCACGCGGCGCAGCTAGTAATTGATAAATAATCTGACTAGGACATGAGCACAATGAAAAAATAAGAATAAAAAAGAAATAAAATCATTTTTTTTATTTCTTTGTGTTGGTTGGGCAGGTTTGACAATCAGTGTTATCAATGGGTAATAAATTAGCCAGTACTGAAAATATAAAATATAATATTCATAATTAATTTTAACAATAAACTTCTAATTATAAACTTTAATCAAAATATAATTATTTGGAAACAAATGGAAACGCACAACAGGAAAAAACAATGTCTTGCCAATATGTTAATTAAATAATATCATTTACCTTTTCTTCAACTGTGGGTGATCCTGCATTGTCGTAGTGATGTGTGTCCACCCAACCTCCATCCTCATCCGCCTCATCCTCAATTATCTTTTCCTTATCTTCACAATATTCTATCTGTAATAGAAAACACATTACAGCATCAACTCAATTAGAGATATTTGATTCATTAATGTTGCAGGGACCTGGAAGTTTATGAAACTGCTCCTAATTTAATTTGTGCTTTTAGATAAATTTTTTGTCTATTGCACTTCTACATCATATTCCCTGTTCCCTGTTTCCCTGAGATGTCTGACTCTTGAGACAGGAACTCCTAGTACCTACAAGAGCCAGGGCGATGCAGATGTTTGTGACTTTGAAGTGTAAATAAAGAAATAAAGATAATAAAATTAATCTTGCACACTACTACACAGCAGTTTGATGCAAAGAAATAAACAAAAGTTATTATAATTATGTAGGTACAAAACATAAACAGCTTTATATAGTTATTATCATAGACTTATAAAAAAAGATGGACTCCGCACCACGCATATCGAAAGTGAAGCACCCTACCGATCTATGTGTGCGTGATTTGAGTACCTGCAAAGACGCCGTCGCTCGTGTAACGTAATGGCGGCCGGTAGACTTACTATGGTGTGAATGTGTGCGTGCTGGCTTGTAGACATTAGCGCACTGACTTACTATGGGTGCTTCAGTTATTGTTAAAGGAGACGGCGTCCGCCTTTTTTTTTAGGTCCATGGTTATTATCACATTTTCACACAGGTAAATCGAAGTTTCCAGAATATTTAAATTACAATGTAAAAATAACTGCTGGTAAGTATAGTATGATTCAAACTTAAAAGAGCTAAATCTTAATTTTTAAATGAAAAAACACTTAATTGAGCATAACTAAATGGAGCCAACATTATTCTCGACTTGACTGTACCTGCACGGTTGCACGGAGTGCACTCGCAGCTAACTTCCGAGCCGCCATCAAGTTTGAATCAAACTATATGACACATAAATATTTTTAATATCAAAAGAAAGTAAAGTTTAAAAGATACATCTTTATTACCTGTTTGCACCTCCTATAGCATGGCACATTCCTAGTGATAAGAAACTGCTTATCAGCCGGCAGGTATGGCCTGATCTTCGCCTCCTCACCCTTAGCCCATTGCCAGGTTGGGCAGTGGTGGACCAGGTGGTCTCCGGCAGCTACAAACTCCTCAGGAGTCAGGACCCCTGTTTCTTGGAACTTGGACTCCTAGTAAAGGAAAGAGAACTTAGTTTTATCATTTGAGGGTGGCTTAAATAAATAAATACCCATTGATAGAATTGAATATTCATTGGATTAAATTATTAAATTGTATTTGAACAATATTTTGTTTTGTTTAATTTCAGACAGACAGTGATTAATAACTTAAACAAAGATAAGATAGTAAAAGACATCGACACAATTCTGGAAAATGTGTTCAGTTCAATAATATTCAAAATCTATTCAAACAGAAAGTACTAAAAAATATATCACAATAGTTTTGGAGCAAACATGATGACTAATGAATACATAATCATTTTGGATTGTATCTTACACGGTATCAAGTTACTGTAAACTGTGATAAATAATGTAAAATGTTACGAAGATAATAGTACCTTGAGCACCGGCGTCAAATATCCGGCGACTCCGAGGGCTGTGCCCTTTACTGTGTTTATCATACTCTGCATTTTAGCGCAGTGTGGTCACAGGCTTCCAACAATGCGCTGCAGTGGCAATGTACGGCGTTTTTTTAATAAAATTGATGATGAACTCCCTCACACACAAAAGAGCCTTTGCGCGATCTAGTTGATTTTGATTTGCTTTGCTTGCTTGTTTGACATTGACATTGACGTTTGATGGCTGGAAAGAATAGAGTCGTTACGTTTTGTTTAGTAATTTATAGAGAACTAGCTTTTGATTCACGCCACAGTGTGCTTTTGAGTAACACGTGTGTTCAGAATTTTGGTCGTTTTCCTGTGATATTGTGTTTATTGTGACTTGTTATTGTGTTTGTTTTTGTGTTGTCTCGTTGTTACCTGCTATCAGGTTTGTTTAGTGTTTGTTTTTTTAACGTTAATGGTCACCATTATCCATATTCACTATGAGTATGGATAAAAATAAACCCCCCGACCCTCCTGATGATAATATCCCTACTACCCCTCCATCTGGTTTTTCCCTGTCTTACCCAAGTCCCACACCTAACCCACTAAGCCAGTTTGCAGATGTGGTCTGTAATCTGGAGTCCCAAATCCTTCCATCCCATACTAACAACCGTAAACGGCCCGGTAATGAATCCGTTATATCCAGTCATCCTACGAAACAACCGAGAACTCATATAGGCCGTGTTAAGTACTCGGTAACAGATAAAGGGCCTTTTATTGTGCATGTTTCTCGTCAGGAAGCTCAACCTAACTCTGGAACTACTCTACACCCAGTTTCATTTGGGCGTTTTTTGGCAAATCACAACATAACTAATATTATTGCTGTCAAGCGAGTAGGTAGAAACCGTGTATCAACTGAGTTTTCATCCCCTCAGGATGCAAACGCTTTCATCTCAAATAATGTTTTAGGGACAAATTTGTATGAGGCTGTAATTCCATCTTTCAATATAACCCGTATGGGTGTTGTAAGTGGCATCCCTACTGATTTCTCTGAAGAGGAAGTCCTGACATATTTAAAAGTCCCAGTAGGCTGTGGTCCAATTTTAAAAGTTAGGCGATTGAACAGGAAGGTTAGTAAGGACGGTTTAACAGAATATAGGCCCACAGAAACTTGTGTCATCACATTTGATGGCCAAGTTTTACCAAATAGAATTTTCTGTTTTTATACAGCGCTAACTGTAGAACAGTATATCTACCCCACAATTCAATGCCGCAAGTGTTGCCGATTTGGTCATGTAGAATCTCTTTGTCGTTCCAAACCCCGTTGCAGCAAGTGTGGCAATGATCACCCCGGTGAGGCCCGGTGTTGGTTGTAGCATTGCTGAAAGCGAAGCTTTCTGCGTGTTGTGCTCTGGAAATCATTTTGCAAATAGCAGGGCCTGTCCGGAGTACAGCAGGCAGAGAACAATTAAAACAATCATGGCTGAGAAAGTAATTTCTTATTCAGAAGCTAGTAAAACTGTTCCCATAGCTACTCGTAGCTATGCAGACATTGCTAAATCACAGACTCAGTCATACCGCAAAACTGTGTTTCTTAAGCCAAAGACCCATGCTCCCCTTTCTCTTTCCTATGATAAAACAGCTCATCAGCAGCTAATTAGCACTCCCCAGTCTTCTCAGCCTAATGGCTGTGCTTTCAATAGTCAACTAACAGAATCTCCTGAAAACTTGTCTTCAATAATTGAACTTCTTAGTAAACTCCTGTTAACTTTAATGTCTTCATCCAATAAAACTCAATTACCGTCCAACGTTGCTTCTTCACTTATTAACTCACTCTCATCCCATAATAATGGCTCGGTTGGTGTTCCTTCAATGGAATGTGAGGAGCGTGTGTCATAAGAAACACGAGCTCACATTCCTTCTGAATAAATACAAACCTTTAGCTTGTTCCCTCGCTGAGACTTGGCTAGTTCCAAGTCTTAGTTTTCGTTTACCTTCCTTTAATATTCTCAGATGCGACCGATCTGATAGCTATGGCGGGTCGGCTCTCTGCGTGAACAACCGTGTTTCACTTGTGGTTGTATCTCTGCCTTCTCTAGGTGATGATATTAGCATTGTGGCTGGTAGGGTAGAGGGTATAACCCTCTTATCTGTTTATATTGCTCACCCTCATCAAAGTTTCCTTCCAATCATAAAACGTATTTTGGATAACATAGAAGGCCCTGTACTTGTTATGGGGGACTTCAACTGCCATCACTTTAGATGGGGTTCAGAACGTTGCGACTCTTTTGGGGAAGGTTTAGTTGAAATCTTAGATGACCTTAATCTGTGTATCTTAAATAATGGTTGTCCAACCCGTAGGTCTCTTCCTGGACAGCATAAGAGTTGTGTTGACCTCACCTTTTGCACTCTAGATATCGCAGCGTCGTGTCATTGGGAGTGTACCAGTTTGTCACATGGCAGTGATCACTATCCTTTGGCTGAAAAAACTTACTTAGAAAAATCGAGTCCTCCACTCTTGAGGTATAATTTGTCTAATCCTGATTGGGCAAAGTATTCCTCATTATTGGAGGACAAAATTGATTCACTTCCAAATTTAATTTCCCGTGATTTTGATTCTCTTAGCCCCCTCCATGTGTCAAACTGTTATAATAACCTCATTTCTGCCATAACAGCTAGTGCAGACTCATGCTTTCCTGTTAAAAACTCAGCACGTGGGCAGATTCCTCCTCCACCATGGTGGGATCAGGAATGCACAGCAGCCATAAGGGAAAGGGATGATGCTGAAATGGTGTATAATGAGTCGAATAAATAGCTTTTAATAGGGTCCTTGCTAAATCTAAAAGATTACTGCGAAGGAAGAAACGTTCTGGTTGGGCTGATTTTTGCGGTTCTCTGTCCCCTTCTACTCCTTTATCAGTTGTTTGGAAGAAGATCAACCGTTTTAGATCTGGATGTTCCCCTTCAATTTCTTCTCCCATCCCTCGAGAGATCGCTGAGCAGTTCTTTGATAAACTGGCTCCTCCGTATGTACCATCGGAAGCAGAACTTTATCAGCCGTCTTTCATTTCTTCAGAGGATCCTTTTGATGCACCATTCTCTATGCAGGAGCTTAACTCGGTTTTAAATCATGTTCATGACTCTGCCCCGGGTATAGACGGAATTGTCTATTCCTTTATGTCACACGCAGGTCACAGAGGAAAAAAATATTTTTTAGACATTTTAAATTTTTGTTACAGCAATGGCTGGGTCCCCGATCAATGGAAAACTCAAATTATCATTCCAATTTTAAAACCTGGCAAGCACGCTGATGACCCAAACAACTTCAGACCAATTGCTTTGTCATCAGTTCTGGCAAAATTATTGGAACACCTAGTAAAGAACCGACTTGAATTTATAGTAGAATCCAGAGACTTACTTCCCAGGTCTCAATTTGGTTTTAGAAAGGGACTCAGCACCATGGATAGTGTTGGAGTTTTGGTTTCAGATATACGCGCATCGTTTTCAAAAAATGATTCCGTAGTCGCTGCCTTTTTAGACATTTCCTCTGCTTATGACAGTGTTCTTCTTCCAATTCTCAGGCAAAAATTGCAACAGCTGAGAATACCGAAGAGAATGGTTCTGTGCATCTGTAGTTTGCTTATGTCACGGTCTTTGGTTTTGAGAGTCCCTGGTGAGGAATTTGACGTCAGGATGTCATGGAGGGGCCTACCACAAGGCTCTGTTCTTAGTCCCTTACTGTATAACTTATATACAGCTGACATCGGTTCATGTCTTAACAACGACTGTCAAATTCTTCAGTATGCTGATGACTTAGCTCTATACGTCATCAATAAATCAGTTTGCGACGCTGCATCATCTCTCTGCGTATCCTTGGACTCTCTAAATCAATGGCTAAAATCCCACGGTCTGAGTCTGTCTGCCCCCAAAAGTGCTGTAGTAGTGTTTTCCCGCAGGAGGCTGATCCCACAAATTTCAGTGGACATTCATGGGCATTGTATACCAGTTTCTTCAAAAGTCAAATTTTTAGGCGTTGTTCTAGATTCTAAATTGAGTGGTTTACATCACATAAATTATTTAGTTAATAGATGCGAGAGAACTATTCCCATACTAAAAGTGCTCGCTGGTGTCTGGTGGGGTGCACACCCCTACACCATGAAACTGGTATACAATGCTTTAATCCGGAGTGTTCTGGACTATGGATCTTTTCTTTTAATTCCCTGCAACAAAGGTGCTTTGGCAAGGTTGGACAGAATTCAAGCTAAGTGTCTACGGATCATATCGGGATGTATGAAATCCTCACCAATTAACGCATTGCAGGTAGAGTGTGCAGAACCACCGTTGGCCTTGAGAAGGCAGTATCTAGCATCGAGGTTCTGGGCTAGAGTCATTACTAAATCCTCCCACCCTCTTGTTCAAAAAGTGGACGACTTGGATGTTGCATGCCGAAGTTCCAATTATTGGAACCATAAAGAAGTCCCTTTGTTTGTAAAATCTTTTCGTTATTATAAAAATTTAGATTCCTCTATCATTCAGTTTCCAAAACTTCCTATTTTCTGTTTTGACTATGAAATTATATGTTTTAAACCAGATATTTTCTACAATATTGGCATATCGAAAAGGTCTCCTTCGGCGGACTCTATTTTCAATGCGGCGGTTGATGAGCGATGGCACAATTTCGAGAGATTTTTCACGGACGCCTCTAAATTATCAGATACAAGTTGCACTGGTGCTGCGGTGTACTACCAAAATTCCAAAATAGTTTTAAAATTCAAATGCCCTGTACAAACATCAGTATTTACGGGTGAATGCGTGGCCATATTGGAAGCATGTTTATTTATAGAGGCTCATAGCATAGATTTTGGTGTTATCTTTACGGACTCGCTTAGTTGCTTGCAAGCTTTGGAGCAGAATCCTTTTAAGAGTAAACTACACAGTCCGATCCTACTTCAAATCAAAAAGGCCCTATCCGCTTGTGCCAGGGATCACAAAACCGTTCACTTGGTTTGGATTCCAAGCCATTGTGGCATAAGAGGAAATGAAGTTGTTGATGGTCTTGCTAAAGATGCTGTTACCTCCCAAGCCGTTGATCTTAAACATTTCCAATGTCAGGGCTACGATTTGCTGAGCCTTCCTAGAAAGAGCTTGCTAACCTCATGGCAGGTCCAGTGGCAAAATTCAAGTAAGCGTAAAGGGGCTTTTTATCACGCAATACAGCCTAATGTTACACCCAAGCCTTGGTTTTACCCGTATAAAAAAATATCGAAGAAAGTAATATCTATTCTTTGCCGTCTCCGTATTGGTCATTGTTGTTCTCCGGTTTTTCTTCACAAAATCCGGGTCAGAGATACATCGCTCTGCGAATGTGGGTTGGATGAAGGTACTTTGGAGCACATCTTTTTTAACTGCTCCAATAATAACCCAGCCCACGAATTGTATAGCTATCTCCCTAAATTAAAGATCCCTGTCCCAACTAACTTTCCATTCCTATTAACACATTCTTCTCCAAAGCTCTTCCAGGCTTTGATGTTTTTTATCCGTGTCAATGACATCAAATTATGATGATTTTTGTGTGGTTTGTGGTCGTCTATGTATTTATATCGATTTATATAATATAATTAACAATATTCTTTATTTGTTTGTTTCAGTGTACTAATATTTGTCAACAAGTTTCACATTAAATTCAATTCAATGTGTTTTTTTTTTTTTTTTTTTTTTTTTTTTTTTTTTTTTTTTTCTTTTTCTCGGCACGTTTTCTCACAACACATCTGACATTGGCAGAATTGTCGACATCGGCACCATTGCCATAGAGAAAAATAGAATAGAATAGAATAGAGAACTAGCTTTTGCCCACGGCTTCGCCCGCGTGAGGGTCGGTCTTATCCCAAGATACTGTCTAAAATCGCCGTTTAGCGATTAGCAGTACCAGCATATATATTCCGTGGTACTTTGGTTGCTCTTGGTATCTTTGATAGTTCGATTTAGTGCTTCGATTACACTTTTGTAGGACATCGTACACATACATTCATCCCAAACCAACAGTTCACATTAAATAAATAAATAAATAAATATCCTTGGACATTTCACACAACGCCATCTAGTCCCAAGCTAAGCAACCTAATGCTTGTGTTATGGTAACGAGATGGCTGATAAACTACTTATATACATTTTTTTTTTTTTGTAAGTACATCCATATTATAGATAGAAAAACACCCAGACTCGGAACAAATACTTGTAGGTCGTACAAATATTTGTTCCGTGCGGGAATCGAACCCGCGACATGCTGCGCAGCAGTCAATCGCTCAACCACTGCGCCAACCGTGTCGTCAACATTGCTGCAACATTCGCCTCCGCTCGCTGTCCCGATGCCGCTCGCACAATTTAGGAATGTGGTGGCTATTCCAGAGGAGGCTACTGCAACATAAACGGTTTTATCTTTCCGGAATCGAGTATTGGAATCGGAATCAAAACGGCAAACTAAGTCTTGATAGCTTTAATTGATAATTAAAATATTTTCTACAGCACTCTTTTAGTCAGATGCGTTTCCTCCCTACTCATAACATCCCCAATTGCCCATTCTAAGCCAAGCAATTTATTTTCCTTTTGATTTTATAATTCAACTTTCAAACTTCTCCTTCTGATTTTATTCATTCTCGTCACGCCACACATCCATTTCAACATTCTCATCTCTGCTGCAAGCAATCTGTTTTCATCCGGCATCTTGTATTCCGATTAATACCGGTGTTGGGCGCTGTTGGTAAAAAATCCAAATCAAATAAAATAGAAATAAGTACTAACTTTTAAACTAATGTTATCCATACTAATTCGATTTCTTTTCACACTTCACCGCTAAACAGATTTAGTTATTTGGCAGGGAGTTATAAGTAGAGATCGGATAATCGGATGCATATTAACCTAAAGTTGAGGTGTTGGCTAAGTATGGAGTGGGCTTTTGGATTTAAAAATCCCAGAATTCCGGTATCGGCCAATTTTGACTTCTGATTATAGAATCGAATGCATAATTCACTTAAGTTCAGATGTTAGTTAAATAATATGGATTGCACTTTAAAAAAAAACCCGGGATTCCGGAACGAAAATTTTTAAGTTCTGATTTTGGAATCGAATGTTTTAGTTAGGTACTTGCGTTCAGGTGTTGGCTAATATGGATTGTACCTTTGTATTAAAAAAATCCCGGGATTCCGGTATTCACAAATTTATAGTTCTGATTATAGAATCGAATGTATATTTACTTACGTTTAGGTTTTTGGCTATAAGGAATGCACTTTTGTGTCGATCGTCAAAATGTCGCGATTCCGGAATTGATAATTTATTAAGTATTTTTTGAAAGGGTAACTTTTGTATCACTAAATTTTCATAGGGTGCTACTCATGAGCAACTTTCACTATGGGATCAACCCGTAAATCACGAAACATAAGTCAGCTGTTTCATACATTTTGGTCGAGTAGGTATTGAACTTTTGTTTCAAACATCGTAATTTTTTTTGTGATTTCAGAGTTGGTCCCATAGTGAAAGCTGCTGAAAATGTAAATCCAAGATGGCGGCTGCGAAAATTTTTTAATTTTTCGTCATGGTTGTCGTTTTCATGGTTTTCGGGGGTGTTAAAGCTGATAGTAACATTAAAATGGAAATCCAAGATGGCGGCTGCGAACATTTTCTAATTTTTCGTCATGGGTGTCGTTTTATTGGTTTTCTAGGGTGTTAAAGCTGATAGTGACATTAAAATGTAAATCCAAGATGGCGGCTGCGAACATTTTCTAATTTTTCGTCATGGGTGTCGTTTTCATGGTTTTTGAGGGTTTTAAAGCCGATAGTAACATTAAAATGTAAATCCAAGATGGCGGCTGCGAACATATTCAAATTTTTCGTCATGGGTGTCGTTTTCATGGTTTTCGAGGGTTGTAAAACCGACCGAAATGTTCGCAGCCGCCATCTTGCATTTACATTTTAATGTCACTATCAGCTTTAATACCCCCCAAAACCATGAAAACGATACCCAACACAATTTTTTTTTAATTTTCGCAGCCGCCATCTTGAATTTACATTTTAACGCCACTATCGGCTTTAAACCCTCGGAAACCATGAAAACGGCACCCATGACAAAAAGTTTGAAATTTTTTGCTGTCGCCATTTTGGATTTACATTTTAGTGTCACTATCGCCTTTAACACCCTCGAAAACCAATAAAACGACACCCATGACGAAAAGTTAGAAAATTTTCACAGCCGCCATCTTGGATTTACATTTTAACGCCATTATCGGCTTTAAAACTCTCAAAAACCAATAAAACGACACCCATGACGAAAAGTTAGAAAATTTTGCAGCCGCCATCTTGGATTTACATTTTAACGCCACTATCGGTTTTACAACCCTCGAAACCCATGAAAACGTCACCCATGATAAAAAAGTTCAAAATGTGGGCAGCCGCCATCTTGGATTTACATTTTAACATCACTATCGGCTTTAACACCCTGGAAAAGCATGAAAACGACACCCATGACGAAAAATTTGAAAATTTTGCAGCCGCCATCTTGGATGTACATTTTAACATCACTATCGGCTTTAAGACCCCCGAAAAGCATGAAAACGACACCCATGACAAAAAATTTGAAAATTTTGCAGCCGCCATCTTGGATTTACATTTTAACATCACTATCGGCTTTAAGACCCTCGACAAGCATGAAAACGACACCCATGACGAAAAATTTGAAAATGTTCGCAGCCGCCATCTTGGATTTACATTTTCACATCACTATCGGCTTTAAAACCCTCGAAAACCATGAAAACGACACCCATGACGAAAAATTTGAAAATGTTCGCAGCCGCCATCTTGGATTTACATTTTAACACCGCTATCGGCTTTAAAACCCTCGAAAACCATGAAAACGACACCCATGACGAAAAATTTGAAAATGTTCGCAGCCGCCATCTTAGATTTACATTTTAACATCACTATCGGCTTTAACACCCTGGAAAAGCATGAAAACGACACCCATGACGAAAAATTTGAAAATTTTGCAGCCGCCATCTTGGATGTACATTTTAACATCACTATCGGCTTTAAGACCCCCGAAAAGCATGAAAACGACACCCATGACAAAAAATTTGAAAATTTTGCAGCCGCCATCTTGGATTTACATTTTAACATCACTATCGGCTTTAAGACCCTCGACAAGCATGAAAACGACACCCATGACGAAAAATTTGAAAATGTTCGCAGCCGCCATCTTAGATTTACATTTTAACATCACTATCGGCTTTAACACCCTGGAAAAGCATGAAAACGACACCCATGACGAAAAATTTGAAAATTTTGCAGCCGCCATCTTGGATGTACATTTTAACATCACTATCGGCTTTAAGACCCCCGAAAAGCATGAAAACGACACCCATGACAAAAAATTTGAAAATTTTGCAGCCGCCATCTTGGATTTACATTTTAACATCACTATCGGCTTTAAGACCCTCGACAAGCATGAAAACGACACCCATGACGAAAAATTTGAAAATGTTCGCAGCCGCCATCTTGGATTTACATTTTAACATCACTATCGGCTTTAAAACCCTCGAAAACCATGAAAACGACACCCATGACGAAAAATTTGAAAATGTTCGCAGCCGCCATCTTGGATTTACATTTTAACATCGCTATCGGCTTTAAAACCCTCGAAAACCATGAAAACGACACCCATGACGAAAAATTTGAAAATGTTCGCAGCCGCCATCTTAGATTTACATTTTAACATCACTATCGGCTTTAACACCCTGGAAAAGCATGAAAACGACACCCATGACAAAAATTTGAAAATTTTGCAGCCGCCATCTTGGATTTACATTTTTACATCACTATCGGCTTTAAGACCCCCCAAAAACATGAAAACGACACCAATGACGAAAAATTTGAAAATTTTGCAGCCGCCATCTTGGATTTACATTTTAACATCACTATCGGCTTTAAGACCCTCGACAAGCATGAAAACGACACCCATGACGAAAAATTTGAAAATGTTCGCAGCCGCCATCTTAGATTTACATTTTAACATCACTATCGGCTTTAAAACCCCCGAAAACCATGAAAACGACACCCATGACGAAAAATTTGAATATGTTCGCAGCCGCCATCTTGGATTTACATTTTCACGTCACTATCGGCTTTAACATTCTCGAAACCCATGAAAACAACCCCACCGTTATATTGACGGTACCTTCCAGGCACAACCATTTTAATTCGGCAGCTTTGTATTTCTCGCGGGGATCACGTGTACCAAACGGAATATTTACCTATGTGATCCCGATTTCCCGGTATTTCCAAATAAATAAAACCACGTTATTTATGAAGTCGTTTCCATACCATGTATCCGATTAGTTGTGCATTCCCACATTTTCTGGAATCCCGGGATTTATAGTAAGAAAAAAAAATGTAAGAAGCCGCTTCCATACTTTGTTAGCGAAATATTAACTTTAGGTTAATATGCATCCGATTATCCGATCTCTAGTTATAAGGCATCCCGGGAACGGACATAATGTTACTGTTTTTAATAGGAAAAGTAAATGGCCAGCGGGTCAAGCAAGCCACCCGAAACTGTCAAATTGTCCCAATCGACCCGACGAACATAATGCTTTAGCAATAAACATGAAAAATCTATTAAAGAAATTTGACAGATTGTAGTAGCTTGATGTGCTGGCGTCTGTACATAATTGGATGGAACAGTGAAAGAAAAGAAAGAAAAATTAATTAATCTGCGATCCTGCGCCTTTGTTTGTTTGTTTGCACCGGTTTGCACAAGAGAGACCCACCGAACTTCAGAGTAATTACATTACTAAAGGCTGCACAGTCGCATTTTCTCTTACTAGAGAGTGGTCACTTTTGTGGAGCTCAGTCCATTCTCTATGCCTATGGGTCCAGCAGTCAGTCTTCGAGTCAGTCCAATGACATTGAACCTCGAAAATATTCTTCTTTAACTGTATTTTTTTTTATGTATGTGTAATAATTCTTTATTCATAAACAATATACTAATTTACACTTTCCTAGGTATGTACTAAAGTCTAAAGTAAAAAAGTAAATGACTGCTTCAGTTGTGTTTGTAAAAAAATTGTATAATCGACTAAAAACTACTATTTCGCTCACCAATTTTATTAGCAGCTCTATTTTTATAATCATTTATACTCTATGCATTCTTTTTCATTGTCGTTGCTGTTAAATGTCAAATTCATCAAAAACTTTGATTTTTCAATTCTATCGCAAAATAATGATAATTTTCCTCTTCGAGATATAAATTGTAATATTATTGAATTGTGCATAACATTTCTATACTGAAATTATCATGGAGGACGTCCTGGATGAGATAGTATCTTCGGAAGATTTGCAAGTAATGTGATAACTTGTGCAACTTTGTATTCGTGAGTCATTGAATGTTATACTGATTATTCTTGATTATTTACGATTTAGAAGTTCGAGAAAGTGTTCCACGAGCAGCTACACCAAGGGAACGTGACGCACAAGGCGCAGTTCGAGTATGCGTGGTGCCTGGTGCGGAGCAAATACCCCACAGACATACGAAAGGTACTGCACAATGTTGTCGTATCATTATTTTAATCGTGATAATTTTGACGTCATTTCTTGCCTTTGTTGGTCAAATAATTTAATGTTTTCGCTCAAGATGAACAAAGGATTCTAATTGGGCAGCAATACCATAGGGAGTAAAAAAAATAAAAAACAAGAGTCATTCTCACTATTTAAAGCTACACAACTCATTCATAAAAAAATCTTTCACAAATCAATCTGCGTGCCAAATGAGAGGCCTCAAGGTCTCTGAGGACTTTCCAATGTCTTCCTTGATCTAAAAATACTCAGACATCAGTACATCTCACTGGGCAAGAGCAGTGCAATAAAGGAAGCAAAACAAAAACCTGTTTTGAACAATACTATGTTGATATACTTTGGGACTACAACTATGTTATAGACACAGATGAATACAAATGGGACACCCGCAAAATCATTTCAATAAAAAGCGATTCTGGCTACGACACAATGAAGGGCAATTCAGGTTGCACAACACTTACTACTTACAATTATATTCACCTACAAGTTGCCTCTCTTTCTATCGCATAACTCATATCTTCTGACCTACTGAATCGGCCCCGTTTAAGGTGCCCACCGCGTACTTGCAGCTTCATACCTAAACTGAGGAGTGTCCCATCTGTATTAATCTATGGTAAATAAATATTGATAACCGTTAATGTTGGGCTATTTGGTCATTGGTTATTGTCAACAAGACTAATTAATGATCTTGATAAACAAAGTTGTTTTGTTTTTTTTTTTTTTTTTTGTATCTTTATTAATTTATAGAGGGTTTGATCAGTATGACCATGTCACCCTCATAGGGGCATTCTATATCTATCTACGCTTAATACCTAGATGAACAATTTTATATAATTTTTTTGCTGTCCTGGACAAGGGAGCAGCCAAGATACTATTATACATGCCAACATTAATAGAATTAAAACTATTTTCTATGATATAGCTACTCCTCTCAACCTCGTTCCGGACACATTCCGCTAAAATATGAGTGGTATCCTCTATCCTATCACACTCAGAACAATTGGGCGAATCACTCTTTTTCATTAGAAAAGCGAAGCTATTCAACGGAATATGTCCCGAACATAGTCTGAAAGCAGTCACAATCTCATTTCTATGTAGATACTCCAATTTGTTTTCTATTGTGGCAATATTTGACCTGTGTTTAGCAGTCAGCAACTCAGCAATGATTTCTTTTGGCTATTAAGATGTTGATGAGTTCTTGGTATTGTTGACACCATTCCAATGTCCTACTGGTTTAATCTTTTCCCATTTTTAGGGTTCCGTACCAGAATGGTAAAAAGGAACCCATATGGTGTAACTCAGTCAGTCTGTCTGTCCGTCTGTCACAGCTGGATATCTCAAGAACTACTATTGCTATTAACTTGAAAGGAACAGTTTTTGCCCAACTATTTTGCAAAAAAGAAAGATATAAAAAATTGTTTTTTTGGACTGTCTTAAAAATTCAATGTGGGGCTACTAGGGCATGTGGGGTATCATATGAAAAAGCGCTGCTCCACATTCTCAAACATTTTTTTTAGGCTGGATAGTTTTCGAGTTTTGATGATAAATATAAAAAAAATACTGTCCCCCCCCCATCTCCGAAGTTTGCATAGAGAAAAATCTGAAATTATTGTGATATAACTATGTAAAGATTACAGGAAAATAAAACAATGTCTCTAAATACCACACTTTTTCAGAAATCGGAACGGAACCCTCGGTGCGCTAGTCCGGCTCTCTCTTGACCGATTTTTTTGGATCAATTTCCAAAATGGCTTTGGGATGGGGGGTGGGGGACACTCAAAAGTCAAGTGCCTATCGGCCTTGGGTCTCTAAGTCAGGGCAGCAACTCCTGATCCAACGTGACCACAACCTTTTTTTGAGGGCTGGATCTGCTCCTTAGCTGAATACCAGATAATTTTCCCATTTTCTGTAAGCTGATAAAATACTTCCTCCTACTTACCAACACAAAAAAGCACAGAGCCAGAAATGAAAGAACAATGTTACACTCTTAGGCAATGGAACCAGTTATTATTAAATTTTTGACAGATTTTCCATACAAACGTTAATTTAATTTCATGATTTTATCAAAGTCTGACTAAAAATCTGACTTTGGTCATTTACATACACAACAATTTTCTGATAAACGATTTTCAGGGTATCCTGCTACTCAAAGAGTTGTTCAATTCACATCCTGACGGCAAAAGAGATTACCTGTTCTACCTTGCCATAGGCAATGCAAGAATCAAGGAGTACAACAAGGCCCTGCATTATGTCAAGTCCTTCCTAGAAATTGAGCCCGCAAACCAACAAGTTTTGGCTTTAGAGGTTGGTATATTTTTCATATGTTACACTTTGGCCCGCTTGCAGCACACTTAGGGCCTATTTCACGATGTTCGAATAGCCACTACTCACCGAATAAATTCAAAAATGGAACTGAATTTGTATGAAATTATCTGCCAAGTAAGTTAATAGGAACTTACTCTTAGGTGGTGAAATAGGCCCTTCAGGTGGTAATGCTAAACATATAATATACAAATCATAAAAGTGAAGTGTCTGTTTGTAATGTCAAAATAACAGTTTTTTACTATATGCATAATAATATGAACAAAAAAACTGTTTTTAAAATTTTTGTCTGTTCCGTCTAATCTCCGAAACGGCTGGACCGATTTTGACGGGACTTTCACTGGCAGTTAACTGATGTTATAAGGAGTAACTTAAGCTACTTTTATTTTCGATAAAGAATTAGGGTTCCGCGTCAAAAAATAAAACCCATGAAATTGTGAACAAAACGTCGGATTTCAAAAATTCTTTTTGCATTTGGTAGCCCAATTCTTGAGGATGGTTATAGACTATTTAACATCACGCTACGACCCATAGGAGCCCTGAAAAAAAAAAAAAGTCTGAAAGAACGCTAAGCGAAAACGTAGCGTGGGCGGGCGATTCAACGCGCGGCGGGGCGGGGGACGAAGGACTTTTATTAAAACGTGGCTGTTATTTTATTATGTTGTGTATCTTACGACTTCCACGCGAACGAAGTCGCGGGGCACACCTATTTTAAAATATAATTCTGTCTTCGTCATCTACATACAATTAACCGAAATAGAACTATGCTTTTGTGTTGTTTGTTGTGCAAAATGCATTTAGTGATTTGTGGTGCAAGCCGGCCTTTATCTGTAAATTGAATGTTTTTGTAAGTTTTTTTTTCGATATAAGTGTGTAAAACTAATTTCTTTATGATTAAAAGGTAATATTAAATTATTTATACTATGTACAGACGCCAGCAAGCAAAGCTACCCGAAACGGTCAAATTTTCCCAATCCACTTTGAACCTAATGCTTCAGCGATAAAGATGAAAATCTATTAAAGAATTTTGAAAGATTGTAGTAGCTTGATGTGCTGGCGTCTGTACAAGTAGGTATAAAAAATAAAAAAGAGCTCATAGGGCATTTCTTTATTCCAGTGAATTTAATTTTTTTATTTATATTTCCTTTATTTCATTTAAATACATATAATTTACATTTTTAAATATTTTAATAAACAATAAAAAAAAAAACATTTAAAAATGTAAAAAAAATGAATAAATATAAATATTATTTATATTTTTATTTCTTACTGTTAATTAAATGAACTTCTTACTGTTTTCCTTACTCTCGCTAACTATGAATGTTTTCCTTATAATCTGTGTTGTGGTTTTATTGGTGAAGTAATGAAAAGGAAAAGTATTGAATGAATTATTTTTTATACGTGTTTCTACTGCGTCATACATAACATAATACACATATAACTAATAGCCATGTATTACAAAGATGTTTCTATTGTTCCATAGTTTCATGTTTACAAAAAAATCCATTAGTAGCAGATTGTTTATGGCAATTTATTTTTCTTTTACATCAACGCCTTCTTTCTATGGAACCATATATCTATCGGCCAATTCATTGGTGGCCGCAGTACGTGAATGGAACCACAGCCCCTATATATAAGGTGGCTGTCCTCCCACACGCCGATAACCTAATTCGCGCGCGAGTGTGTGTGTGTATGTAATGTGTCATAGTTAAGATATTGTATGTGTTTATATAAATTTGGATTTTATATTTGGAAATAAAAGATTTCATTTGCATTGCCTACCTCCATGGTAGGCAGAAACTAAAGTACACCACTTGCTACGATTATAAGTTATAACATACTCCATTTGCTTCGTCCAAGCGCGTCGGTTGCAATCACTACTCGCCTGATCTTTTTGAAGGACATCACTGCTTTTTATTTTAATTTGTCTAGGTCTAGGTAAGAGGTCTGATGTTGACAAAAATCAGTCCTGTAGCCAAACTGCGTGACTAACTTCACTAGTCGAATTCCGTAATTACAGACACAGTTAAAAGCCATTGTGTCTCGTGTGGATCCACGTTCCGGCACAAGAAGTTTTAATACAACAACCATTTACTTGCCCCGAGTTACGAGTTGTAGGTCGCGAGTTCAAACACAGGCAGGCGCTTTACTTTGTGTAAATATTTTCATCACCACTGCTCTCAAAACGGTGAAGGAAAACATCGTGAGGAAACCGGCATGTCCTAGAACCAAAAATTCCAAGACGTGACATCTACCAACCCGTACTGGGCCCGGGTGGTAGATTACAGCCATCTCCCTCTCGACGAGAGGAGACCTGTGTCCCAGCAGTGGGAACATTATAGGCTGATTATGTATGTATGTTACTTGCCACTTTCCTATCCATTTTAACGCCCGAAGGAGATGTGCCCAGTACCTATGTTAAAATGTATCGGAACCCTGTGTCTCCACTTTTTCCCTTTGTCACTTTCATGATTTTAAAGACAAATACGGTAAAATACTTGCTTACATATGGAAAGTGATTCCATGATTTACATGGCTTCAGTTTTTACAAGAAACCACTGAACAACACGGCATTCTTATAAATTGTCACGGTCACAGTCGAAAGCGCACTAGTTCGCCGAGACGGAATTTGTACTATGAACGGCTCATACCGAGCATGTCGCGCGGACACATTTTCGACCGCTTGCCACTTCTCCTGTTTTTTATATTTCTATGGTTTTATCAAATCTTACTCAAAAGCTTCATTCCGGCAATTCCAGCGCCAGATCAACAAGCGTATGGAGAAGGAAGGTCTGATCGGGATCGCAGTCGCCAGCGGCGCCGTGCTGGCCATCGGCGGTATCGTCGGACTCGGCATAGCACTGGCTAGCAAGAAATAGCATTTGGCCTTCCTGTGAGTATGATATACAAACTTTTTGGTGCTTGTAGATTTTGTATTATGATGTAGATAAGGTTCTGGAATATTTAAAAAAAAAAATAGTGTTGTTTGTGTGGAGATGAGATTGATTAATAAATAACAGAATAAATAATATCATGTCTGTGTTTCCTGGAGCTTCAGTTCAATATGATTAAATGAATGTTAGGTAATATTATGAATCAAAAAGTTTGGTTGCATAGGTGATGCTTTGGTTAGATAAGAGTTTTTTTATTGAATGTATTTGGACCTTCAGTTACAAATTTTTAAGTGCCATGTAATATTGGCAAGCCTATGTAAGCAGATAATGCAAACTGCCAATGCGTACTAAACCATAACCTTAATCAAACTAATATTATAAAGGCGAAAGTTTGTAAGTGTGTGTGATTGTTACTTCTTCACGCTCAAACGGCTGGACCGATTTGGATGAAATTTTGGTATGTAGATAGCTTACTTCCTGGATTAACACTTGGCTACTCTTTATCCCGGTCTACGCGGGTGAAACCGCGGGGCGCAGCTAGTAGTTTTAATAAAAGTGATATTTATTACTATTCATCCTCAATACTCTTCTAGTGCCTTAAACTTTTAACAGTTTACGGTAGAACGTTGCCATGAACCGCTGTCTTTATTTAAGTGTTATACCCCGCGAACACGCGATCCAGTAATACACGGAGCGGTTATCACCTTTCTAACATCGTAAATGTTAGTCGGGGGAATAAGCTGTGTTCATAAATAACACACGACTTTTTTTGTGGAAAAATCGATAATGTTTTCTTTACATTCAACGTTTTACTACTTACTATAAGAGGCAGGTCAAAGACGAGATGGATGGATTGTGTGGAAACGACACCCTAATTGCGTAACACACTATCAATCGGAATCGGTTTCATTTTGACAGTTCAACAACATTCATTGCGTTATTTACGTTGTCGAGCAGACACATTTTTCGAACATAAGCAATGAATTAGCAATTTGCTTCAAAATGATTCAGATTTTGATCGATAGTGTGTTACGCAATTAGGGTGCTGTTATGGGTAGGATGGAAGTGAATTGTAAGATAATGGGTAGGTACTATACTAAAAAAGTTTAGGTAGTAAAATAAAGGCAAACAATCTTGATGTGACTTTTTATACAAACACGTATTAAACAAATAAACTACAGCATAAATAATGGTTTAATTGATTTAGTAATCATTATTGTTGTATTTACATTGGGTTTTAGTTGCATTTTATTGTTAAACTGAGGTTTTAAATTAAAAAAAAAATAAAAGACACATCAAGATAAGATTGTTTATCTTTATTTCACTACCTAAAACTTTCTAGTATAGAGATGCATGGCGAAAAATAATGTCGTATTTTACCGATTGCCGAGGTGTACTGTGACACTAGGGTTTATCTTAGCAGATTATGTATGTGATAAACGATTTACTAGTCTAAAAAGTATCTCGAATAGCTATTATGATGCAGATTGCAGACTATCTGGTTGTGAGACGTCCGAAAACAATATAATCAGCATGTAATTTCATATCTCTACAGTGGTAAACATGATCTTTCTCAGACTGTTGAAGCAAGCACTAACCAGTCAAATGCCATAATTACAGACACAATTAAAAAGCCATTGTGTCTCGCGTGGATCCACGTTTCGACACACGAAGGGTTAAGAGGGGAGGTGGCCTACGAAGTATTTGAAATATAGGTATTAGAAGAAACTATTGCCGTCGCGCTGTGCCCGAACAGTGTACAGAACAGAATAAGAGAGTGCGATAGGGACAGCTGCAGCTCAGACAGATTATATCACAAAAATGTTGACGAGATTGACGTTTCGTATTCCCCTTTTTTCTCCTCGAAAACTGAGTCAGTTCAATTATTTTTTTCATTAAAATTTTAAGAAAGAGTATGTCTGGGTTCCTTAATTTATTTTATATGTTAAAAACTTTTAGAATTTTTATGGTAGTCCTCTAATCACGGCGGTAAAAATGGGGCATTTTTTGTAATTTTTGGAGGGGCATATTTTCTTTTCTAATTAGTGCCTGAAAAAAAAAGAAATGACAGGGACGTGTCTACAGCATACTTAGATCTTAAGAGAAAGATTGCTTTAAAGACATTATTCAGGAAGAAAAACGGGGAATACATACATTTGTATGGAGAATCGCAGGCCACGACCCCTCTTAATACAAGTAGAAAACGTGGCATGTTTGCACGCGGACGAAGTCACGGGCAAATGCTAGCTTATAACTATGCCAAGAACTGAACAATCTCATCTCCCTAACCGCTTCGACAATCTTCTGATAGGCAACATATTCTATTGTTCCAGAATGAACGCTCTGTTGGGCGCTCATTACTTCTTTAAGAAGAAGCAGATAAAAGAGGATTAATGGACGAGTTTCGATTCATATTCTTAAAAAAATAACTCTTGTATGCGGCTTAGATTTATTTTTTTATTTATTTATGTACAAATTCATCCAAGATAATTTATATTTTGTTCCAAAATTAAACCAATGTTCAAAACGCTTTTAGATTTAAACAAAAAATTATTGTGTGGTTTTTTGATTACTAAGTAGTATAGTTTTTTTAAGAGTAAAATAGCAAGTAGTTAGTGTAAAATGTATGGAATAATATTAATATGTGTACTATATTTATTTCTCTAGCTTTAGGCATTATTTGTATATGTAAGAGATGGTTATAATATAATGAAGGAGGAAACGTTTGTCAAAGATTCCATTAAATAAATACACTTTTCTGTTTTGATTAAAAATTCTTATATTGTAAGACCCTTCCTAAAGTATGTAAGTATCGTATTTATATGTGGTTTTCTAAATGATGAGTAATGGTGAGTTTTAACCTTTTCAATGCGGCGTTATTAAATGGAAAAATGGCCAAAAATGGCCGCCCTGTACGGCTCTAACGTAACAAAAAATTTACATTTATGTACTGCCGATGAGATATCTCGTCTGAAAAAATCTTACACTACAAACGGTTGACTTGTTATCTCGTCAGGAAAAAACGCTCTCGTAGTAATATTGAAGATTTATCTCGTCAAAACAATATGTAGCTAATAATTCAAAATGCCCAATCAATTCAATGAGAGAATTCTGATGAATTTTGATGAATTCTGGGAGAGTGATTTCATTTGTTTATGCCCTGTACACAATGACAGTTTCTAGTAAACGAATTATCTCGTCACTAGCTTTTGCCAGCGGCTTCGCCCGCATGGATGTCAGAAAATATCCCACGGGAATATACTACCGGGAATTCCTTCCTTATTCCTTGTCTACATTATAAATGGAACCTTTGTGCAAAATTTCAGCTTTCTAGGTCCAAGGGTTTGGGCTGGGCGTTGATGAGTCAGTCAATCAGTCAGTCAGGACTTCTCTTTTTATTTATATAGATAGATAGATAGATTAGTAAATGAAAGGGCATTTTGATGGACGAGATATCTCGATGACAGCATTGAAAGAGTTAATATGAATATGGCACACAACAAATTACTAGTATTAGTCTAACCTTTGAGTCATACGTCTGCCTATACGTATGCCTAATAGAGGACGTTTACCGTCATAATGTGGATTATGTGGTGAAAAGTTATTTTAAATCTTATTTCTATGAAACATTTAAATAACACTGTATCAAGTGTAATTAATGTGAATATAATTACTTTATTAATTTTAAACGTAATTAAAAAGTAATAAAACAACACATTCAAAACAATTATTTTATTATTCTTGTATATAGTAATGTAATGAAGCGGCGTACAGCTAGTACTCTAATGTACAATGGCTCAGGCGTGGTTGTTCCAACTATAAAAATATACATAAAATAATATCTCCTGTCTCAATTAGGTATATCTCTATCAAAATCATAACAATACTGAATGTCCTTCACACTGAGATGACGTCATCATACAATATGGCGGCTTGTATCGTCATCCCAATCGTACCTTAATTAATTATTGCATAAATACTTAACCATTTATGTAAGTCCAATGATTTTGAAAAATACACCTAATTAGTACAGTTATAGAGTCGAAATTATCTTGAAGGAATGGTGGCTACGCTTTTTGCAGCAGTCGTATACAGTAGCGCCACCAGAGAAAGAAAGAGATGACAAAATAATTTATGGGGACGTTGCGAGATCATCTGAACTAAGTTTTGAATATTTTGTGATGAAGTTTCAAATAAATTATGACGAGCGAATCAATAAATGGATGTATCTTGTCGTACCTTCGTAGAGAAGACACAGGCACTGCCTTAAATTGTCAAAGTACTCTGGTTCATACAGTCCTTATATTGATTCCATCGCCTTCAAAATTTAGTTCTTACAAAACAAATATTTAGGCTTAAAAAATTGTGATGTCAACCGGTGGTTTGTAACAGTTGAATTAAACAAACTACTTGGTACTGTCACATAGTGAACAAACTTAATATCTTGTGCTCCCTAAAACATAAGCTAGGTCCGTTCGAGGACGCCATTCACGACAACATACACATCTATTAACATTGAAACATTTTGCAAGAATATTATACATCTGTACTACATCAATTCATTATTTTGTACTCTGTAATGTGGCTTTATTATTTCCTACGGTTACCGTAAATTGCGTATTACTCGAACAGACAAAAATCAACATTATACTGTGCGTTAAACTAATAAAAAAGTTTTACATGATAGGTCATGCTAATGAGGTATATTAGTATAACCAAACAAATATAGAAAAAAAAAACTAATGTCGAACTTGCAGTTCACAAGGTAACTAAACGTAAGTATTATATCGAGAGCATATCATTGACTTATAGTCCTAAATATTCATTATTCTCCACTGGTATATAATATTCTGCATAATCAACAACTGTACAGTGCGGCGGGGGGTGGCGGCGTTATATTAGTTTCAGACTTGACCAAGTCTAGTAAGGGGGTCTACACACGAGGTGGTGGCGTTTGTGCGATGATATAAGGGCAGGATGCGCCTGCGCTGGTTGAGTTGCGGCAAGATTGTCAAGTATCAAGTTATCTCAGAGCTGCCTGCTACGTCGTTGTGTACAGCCCCTTAGATAACGACCTAAACCCCCCTTATTAATTATCTGTATTTTAAGTGGCATGTGTTGAAAAAATATATATACTTTCCTTAATCACAATCTGGTAACTGACTATTGTTTAATGTTAAATACAGCGTGCATCAACTCTATTTATCTAAAAGAACTATAATGAGTAGAATGTTGTCAGAGTAATCTAAATAAAAGATACTTTTATACCATAATAATCAAATATTAAGCACTCATTTTCCTAAACAAACAAAACTTATTTTATATACAGTCGAAAATTATTACTCACTATGGCAACACTGTTAAATGTCAACAAGGTTATATTTGCGCAAACCAAACTGACTTAATCATCAATTCTCACTAACACACTAAACAAAAAATATTTTCAATCAACCCGTAGAACTTATCCTAGTAATAATAATATCTATGAATTTCCTTGCGATGGCCACACTCACGCAAGTGTCAAAATGACAGCTTTACAAGCCCCGGTGGCAAAGTGAGATATCTCAATAAATTCATAAATGTAATATCTCTCATATAAAAGGTTAAATGCTTTTACCTATTGCTCTAAATACTTATATAACGTGAATCCTAACGTTCAGGGGCGGGAAGTAAATATAATTTTGTGACTCGCTTACGAATATCTTATAATATACTAAATAACTATAACATTGTACTCTAAAAAATATGTATAAGTATTGAAGGCTAACATGAGATTGTAATCACAGTAATTGTTATTTAAGTAACGAGCCCACATCATTACTACAAAATAAACCTTCACTTGTACACTATAAGGTTCATATTACCACAATACCAACGCAAACCGTTCACTACCCACGTATTTACACAGATTCGAAGGCAACGTCAAGGTATACTTTATTTATTGCTTTTTGTTACTATTTATTTATTTATTTATTTATGTAATTTACATATCACCTCAATTTATATACATGCATAATATCGTCTTATCTTAATATATTGTTAAGTGTCAATTTGAACTTTTGACGAATCGCACAATTGTGATAACGCGATTGCTGTTCATCCCTTGGGTGATATTCAGTCTCAAGGTGATGAGATACAGGTAACAATATAGGGCAGAACACTCGCGAGTAACTCACACTTAATTATATTGAACATACCCTTCCAGACTTGCCGACAATGTTGCAATGTAAATCTTGCCGATATTTTTATTTGATCCTTAAATGTTTTAATCGTTATACATCGTGTTCTTATCGCGTTAAAAGTTCGCCGTCCGCGATTCAGTATACGCACATATATGTATATTTACTTTAATAATAGTATGATTTAAGCTCTGTTATATTTGTTCGTATACAATATTCTCATCGTATAAAGTTAGTGTGCTCTTTGATATCTGAGATTTATGTTCATTACTCGCTACGTCGTGACACAGTCTAATGTTCCTCTAGTGAGTGCATTCTATAACATAACGGTTACGTACGAGTTCCTACGGGCAGCACTAACAATGACCTAATGACTTGCATATATTTACCTACGATATACTCTATATAGTATATATATAAATGCAATCTGCAAAATGCATAAAACAACAGTTATTTTATATCTATAAATTGTATAAAATATTAAATAAAATCTATTGAAGTGAGGTAGATGGATGGAATTTCACAATTTGTGTGGATATTTTTTTTTACTTTATAACGTTTGCCGCATTGGCCCAAATGCTGAGGTAGATGGATGGAATTACTATGTAAGAGGCCCTACTACGTGACCGGGACCTTTACATACACAATACAAAAAACACTACTCACTAGTTTCATTAACTACTAAAACAATCTCACAATCTTGTGGCGAGTCGGTCTGAACTAATGTGTCAGGTAAACGCTAAAGTGAATTATGGCTGTGTTATCACATCGGGTATAAAAATAATGTCTCACTAACAGGTTTATATTAAACGTACAGCAGCGCGGCTATCCGCGCACCGCACCGTGTGATCGGGAACGAACACGGTACGACACCCACAGAGATTCATGACCACGTATCTGTTCGTTCATAATACCAGCAATACAGATTCGTGATACCTATGCAAAGTAACCAGACTCAACCTAGCAACCGATTTAACCCTAAAACTTTAAATTTACATTAATATCGGAAATGGCACCAACGACATTCCACGGGTCAACAATTAAAACCGTTATTACAAAACGAATCAAGCTAATGCCCACAAAACATAACACTCAAGCACCTTTTGATAATTTCAACAAAACATTGTCCTATTTGTGTTACACGTAGTGTACGTGACTATTTGTGTACACGTAGTCTACGTGACTATCTGTGTTACACGTAGTCTACGTGACTATTTCAACACACCTATTCTTAACACCCCATCATTTCATGAGTTTTTGTTGTGTTCATCCTCTGAGTAGTCTCCATCGTCCTGTCCGTTGTTCTCTGGGTCCTCAGAGTTCACTCTCCGATCATCCTCGTTATAATCTTTGTAGTAATCTTTGCCGTGGTCCTTGTCTGTTATATCGTGTTTGTCAGTATCTGTCTCGCTTATGCTCTCATTCCGCTGCCTCTCTTTGCCGAGATCGAGTGGTTCGTCGGTGTCTCGCATGATGTCAGGTTTGCTCATGTTCTCAGTGTACTGGCGCTGCATCTGTTTGAGAAAGCGCTGGTGTGCGAGGTTGGTCGGTGGAGGTGGTAAGGATCCCATTTGTGGAGATGGCTCCTCGTATGGTTTCCTGTCGATGTGCATTGCGTTCATTTGTGCCAGTTTCGCGTTCATCCCTGTTGGTAAAATAAAGTTATAGAACTCGACAACAACAACTTAGAAAACAATTCAATTTTGAATCAATTTCTCCATCCTATGACATAGCATAAGATTGGACATTGTTAATTTGTTACGTACCAAACATATTCTCTCCAATATACTGCAGATAGGTGTCCAGGAGTGCCGAGCTGCCTGCATACCCCGGTGGGTAGTCATCATGCTTCATGCCGGCAGTCAGTCCGTGGGGAAGGTTCTCCATAGTCTTAGCTGTCACCGCTCGCACTGCCGGAACCTTTGTGATCGTCGTGTTTGCCAGGTTGTTTATATCTGGAGAGGAAATTGGTCTTTACAATAATTGAGTTTAAATCTTGGTCCTTTAGTCTCGAAGGTTTTATATTTAGTTTAAGGGTTTCAGTTCATTGTATGGATGTCCATACTACTTCAATATTACCAGAGAAAGAAGCATCACTTTATGAATGCCATGGAGTGGTAAACCGGCTGGCGGTCCAGCTGTTATGTGATCAGCGCCGCTTTTGATCCTGAAGTCCTGAGTTGAGCTACACGATTACTGACAAATGCTTGCACTGACTGGATAGATCCATTCAAGTTTGTGCGGTCCTTTCCTCAAAAGACTATTTCAGATACGGATCTACATCCTCACATGATCTGACCAAGATTATGTCTCGACAAAGCGACTTTGACCCCTGAGTTTGTTTCGCCATTTTTCTCAGGGGTAGTAGATAGGAAATGTCGACTCTATCTAGCTTATTTTTTAATAAGACGTGTAAAAGTGATTCCGATATCATGTTTACAGAATAAACAATTTCATTTTATTTTATTTGGACAACTGCAAGACCAGAGGCGTCGTATTTGCGTTCCCCTTCTTTGAGAGACTTAAATCTTCGATTACTTACGTGGTGGCGAGACGGGTAGGCTGTCCTGGTATCGCGACTGGCTCAGATCATCGTTATCATTGTCCCCGCAGATGGAACTGCTCTCTGATGCGGCAGACTTGGCGTCCAGCTTGATGTCTGAGCGACGAGGTCCGGTGGGGGAGGCTCGCGCTCGAAGCTGTTCTGGTGATACCTTCACACCGGCTTTTGCTAGTAACCTGATGGGATTAAACATTATGTTTTACAATTTCGTCATCGACTCTTCATCATCATCATCTAGTCTAAGAAGTTCACTGCCGGAGATAGGTCTTGCACGTTTTAAAACTCCATTCTAGGATAGGTCAGTGGACGCTTTTTACTGTGATGATTATTATGATGAGGGTAGTATGTAATTGGAAACGCAAATACTAAATCTGTTCTTCCTTTTAAAAGCTTTCCCCACCAGAGAATTGTAATGATTTATTGATACATGAAATCACGCCCGTTCACACGTACCACAACCACTACGGCAACACGTGGACAGGCGCTAATTTGTATGAAAATCTCACACGATCACATGTTCATTCACACAGACCACATTTGGGCGTCTATATCAAACCTGTGGGTGATACAGACCACATCAAGGCCACGTCGTCGCAGCCACCAGCGAGACCGGCCACACCGCTAACACAACGTTGCGTCGAACATTTGCTTTGATTTTGTAGTTTCCACAACGCAACTGCAAGAAGCTTTCACACGTAACTACTGCCAGCCCACATTTTTTCGGCGCCATGTAGGTGTTTGTGGTACGTGTGATAGGACCTTTAGTCCCTACTTTTGCAGTTGTGTTAAGGTTAAGCTACGCTTGCCGGGGTTGGTCCGTGGATGGAAAGCAGGGTTTTTTTTTTTTTTTTGAGGGTGGGAAATCATCAAATAACTTCTCCCGCTCTGGGTGGAGCGGAAGGGCGTGTCAGACTTTTACTGACTAAAACCCACCCGTGTTCCTTCAGTTGCCTATGCCAGGGCCGCGGTAACCCCTTCGGACAATCCGCGACCCCAGCGGCAAAGCAGGGTAAGCCTTTGGTGCCGGCTGTCATTCTTGGATCTTGGACAGTCGTTACAGGTCGTCAGAAGCCCGAAAGTCTGACAACCAGTCTTACCAAGGAGTATCATATTAGCTAGTTACTGGATTGTGGAGGTCAGATAGGCAATCGATCCATGTAAAATACTGGAATTCAGCTGCATCCGGTTAGACTGGAAGCCTACCCCTACATAGTTGGGAAAAGGGTAATGTAACCCGGCTTCTTAGTAGTTTACAGAAATGATTAGAGACACGAGATGTTAATTGTTTATCATGCTATACTACCAAGCGTGTTGAAAGTAAAATAGGGCATATTTTTTTAGGGAAATAATTAATTAAATAAGTACCTCATTACACATTACAATGTTTATTGTAATAAAACAAATACTGTAGGTACACAGTCATCAAATGTGGCGAGCCACTAAACTTATAGAACTTTTCCAATCTTGTAACAGCTACGTATTTTCTCAAGCAATAAGGTGTGCTAGGGTAAATACAAGCAGGAGACTGAATCACACAAGCTCAGTCGCTTGTGAGGGTTTGTGAGTTGAACGTCAATTCTAGCTTATGTACTGACCTATTATGGTTGTGCTAATACAAAAAATATAACATTTGGGCAAAGCAACCCGAGACACAACCAAACACATTAAATCATAACAACTGGTCTTATTACCTAGTTCTTTACAAAAGGCCTAACTCTCTGAAATGACAATGTTCAGTAGAAATTATGGTCATAAATGGGTCTCACTCTCATAGGTTAAGCTACAACTTCGTTATCATTCAGTTAGCGGAATCAAGTCCCTTGGCATGGAACACTGGGAAAACCCTGGGGTCCCACGAATAAACGCGGCCTACGGGAGAAGTCCGGGAGAAAACGATGAGGCCTGTCATTACCTGGTGCGGCGACACTTCCTCGCACGAGGATTCGGATAGGTAAGGCCTTCCTGTACAAAGGGATGGCCACACTGCCGGCACTCGTCGGGGCAAACCTCTATTGTGTCTAACAACATCAGGGCGATACGTCTATCCCCATTCGTATTAGCTCAGGCTAGCAAAAACAGCCAGACAGGTTCAGCCTCAATTGAAACACACCATATTTATATAAAACCCGTCGGGTTATTCGGACACGGTCTGGTCATCTATCACAGAACTGGTGCCTCTCAAATGGTATACGTGTTCAAATTCAATGGTCCAACCGGTCCAACACCGCGTCAGGAATAAAGCCTCTTTTTCCCACAAGCAGAACCTCTATTCGACCTTCGAGAAAGATCCAACCACAGACAAAACAGAATTCTCGAGTGGCAGTCCACTTCCGAAATGAAATAATAATAAATTTTAATTTTTAAGACATTGTGTAACGATAAAATGTGGGAAATTATATCTGTATGTTAATTAATTACGAATACCTAATTAACATCAAAATAATTATCAAAACCCAATTTGGAACAGCGCCATCTCTACAGTGATTGTGTAACAATTGTGTAAGGTCATGAGCTTCCAAGATTCCCACGGAAGATGTCGCTACAAAGTAACTTAAGATTTAATTTTGCAACTTCACACTAGGCAGATTGATTTTTTTATTATTTGTTCAGAGGCTTAGTGTGAGTTTTTATATTTTACTCGATCACGTTAACGTAAACTTCAATTTCTACCGAAACTGAATAAGCGCCGTCTGGTGACTATAATGGGAAACACAATTATTCCATACAAATTGACTTGTTAACGTAAACGCGACCGAGTAAGTATGTATAAAAACTCGCACTAATGCCGTATTTGTTTCGTAATCGAAGACAGTACACTGTTTACTTGGGTCATCAAGAAATTCCAAAGACTACGTACTGGCTGGCGAGTTCAGGGTCGAATCTGGTGGGCATCTGCAGCACTGGTAGGTCCTTAGTGGAGATGCCGCGGTGTTGTCGCGACATGTGAGAGTGAAGAGAATTGCGGGACTTGGCCACCGTGCCGCAGAGTACGCATCTGTGGAAAATACAAGATTTCATTGTAGATAATTGTAATTAGGCTTATGGCTCTTAAAATTCTCGTCATTCTGTATTGAGAGATTTCAGGCCGAGTATAGTCAAAAACTGGCCGCGTAAACAAGTTAGCATCTCGTTTAGTCCAAGTTAGAAAAGTTGCTTTTTGGAGCAGGTCTAGGATTTAAGTTATTATGGTGTCACTTCTAAAACTTGGGAATTCCTTCCTTATTGCTTGTCTGCATTATAAAGGGAACCTCTGTGCAAAACTTCAGCTTTCTAGGTCCAAGGGTTTGGGCTGGGCGTTGATGAGTCAGTCAGTCAGTCAGGACTTCTCTTTTTATTTATATAGATACATATTTTTAAACCTTTTCGAGTAGTTTATATCTATAGTTCTGTAGTGTAGGTGTGTATTTATATTAGTGCCTGAAACATTATATCAATTTAACATTTATTTATCGCAAATAAATAAATGGAGTGCAGGTAGGTACTAACCGATATCCAGGGCAGACCGTATGTTTGTCTTCAAGATGCGTCCTCAGCGTGTGCGCAGATCGGTAGATCTTGCCGCACTTGGGGCAGGGCCGCGGGTCAGTAGCTCTGACACGAAGTAGGTCCTGCGTCCTTCGACATCCGCCTGCAACAGAAAATACACTTTATGTTCTAAGATCTACGGGTCAATGTCCTGTGATGTTTAGAGTAGTCCTTACCTTTTTGTCATAATAATGTAGACTTATGAAGTATTTTATTAGTAGATAGTTAGTTTTTATTAGTAATTTGTTTCATAAAAAAATTTAGAGTCAATTATTATCCGAAGGTTTGACCAAATAAAAGAAACCTTTCTACTTGGTAGTTTTATTGTTTATGTATTTATATAAGCAGACACTTTCTTCTGGTAAAAATTAAGTTATTACGTATATATCGTATCACTAATACATTCGCAACTAGAATCGTTTACTCACATTGAACATTTGGTTATTGAGTGACTAAGTTTACGCTTAAAAATATTTTTTTATTATTTTTATTTTTTATAGTTATTAAGATATACGACATTGCCTCTCAGGCGTCAGGAACAATTTCATCTACTCGCTAATTTAACCAATATTATTTTTTATTCGTTCTGGAGATCTATGAAATGTTTCCGTTTCCATCGCATATATTTTGAAGGCATCTTCGATAATATTTACACGAGCTTACGAAATGGACTTGAGACTCCTAAATACTTTTATTTTAATGCTAAGGCAACGTATGTCTTCCTGAGTAAAGTATAAAATGCGAGTCTATCTGTAGGCCTATTGTTTAACATTGGAGTACCATTGTATTTATTGCTTCTTAAGGCTAAGTGTTCCACGTAGGAGCAGTATATTCATCTTTGGCAGGCAGCAGCGTCGCGCATGCGCTGTCGCGCAGTACGCATGCTGCTAATATTTAGAACAAAGGCATTTCATGTTTCGTTCAGGAGCTGTGCGCTTCAATACTTGCGCTATATAATATGTCAACAACATTCAATAACAGAATAAGTTTTATTTTTTGGTGTATTTCCCTTTTTCTTTACAAAAATATATGCGAATGGAATCGTCGATTATTATGTACATTTTAAAATAAATCCTCCGGTTGTCTACATTGACTAGATATGTTTTAGATTGTGCACGACTTACGTGCAGAGCATCACGAACAAACATCGTTTAGAAAATAAATTCTCTATGACTTGGAAGTGAACTTATTCTTAACTATTGCATTCAAAGGCATTAGATTCATTTTCGTTACAATCTATTTCGTATTGTCTTATCTATGGTCGAAAGTATTCATGTAAGGAGTAGCACACACTGGTGCAATCGTTCATCATAAACCATAAATCTTGTATAGAAGTCATTTCACACCTAAATAGAGTCCTTTAAAAATAAAAAATTCTACCAAAAATATAATAAAAATAACAAATGTATAAAAATAAAACTTGTAAGTAGTTAAACTATTGCACCAGTTATGTTTTAGGAAAGAGTAGTGTGGCAGAATGATGTCCCGTCTAAAGGGGCGCTTGAACCCACCGCGAATCGAACCAACTAATGCTACGCTTATTACCAGGACACCAGAGCCTAAGACAAACAGCTAATCGAAGAATAATACCAATCGCTTATAAGCGTTGTCTGGACAAGCGAATCTGGCACAGTCGGACTTGAGCTTTATTACAAAGCTGAACCTACTAGGTTGAGGGGAATAGCGTCAATTGCTTTTAATGGTCTTGAAACGTCCTAATTTTTTCACCTAATCAGCCAGAGTTATTATTGGATAATAATTTCCCTGCAGATTACAGATCAAATAGGACGTTTGTGGACTCTTTCAGGAACTACAGTTAGCAGTATCATTAAATTGTACGCCAGACGACGCTTATAATGGAGCGGCTGTAACCGTAGAAGCAACAATGGAAGTAACAGGCGTTCAGGAAGTGATCAGAATGATCGACATTCTTCAGTTGCACTTCGTATTCTATCAATGGCACCAATCATCACATGTCATAATGCGCTTATAATATAAACCTTACTTAAACAATATCAGTCTATTCTACTACAAAAATAATTTTCAGTCGATTTATACCTACTGCTTTATACAATGTTTTATGAACATGATAGCGTTATATGAAAAAATGCATCCAGGAGATCATTATATTCTCTGGTTTAATTACGAGCCCCACTCGACTTAGTTCCGTTTCACAGCCGTTGAAATTTTAAGTTTAGAATGCCGAATATCAAACGAGTCGCGTTCCCGACCGGTGCGTGCAGTTCAGCTAGGCCAGCCGCAACTCGCGTTCCCGACCGGTGCGTGCAGTTCAGCTAGGCCAGCCGCAACTCGTGTTCCCGACCGGTGCGTGCAGTTCAGCTAGGCCAGCCGCAACTCGCGTTCCCGACCGGTGCGTGCAGTTCAGCTAGGCCAGCCGCAACTCGTGTTCCCGACCGGTGCGTGCAGTTCAGCTAGGCCAGCCGCAACTCGCGTTCCCGACCGGTGCGTGCAGTTTCAGCAGTTGGCCCAGCCACAACTCCACTTCAAAGTTTTCATTTTCTCCCACTGGCGGCGGTGCTTGATGCGCATGTGGTTGCGCACGGAGTTGGGGTGCGCGAAGTAGCGCGCGCACGAGCTGACGGGGCACACGGGGCTGTCGCGCGGGTAGTGCGCGTCCAGGTGGCGCCGCGCCTGCGCCAGCGACGCCAGCGCCGCGTGGCACAGCGGGCACGTGAGCCGCGCGCGCAGCACGGCCTGCTTCACGAGCGCGCTGTCCTCCAGGTAGCGGAGCAACTCGTTCCCTCGCTCCTCCGTCTCACTCGGCACGGTATCGCTTACTGCCGGGTTTGCCAACGCGCCCAGCGCCGCGGCATCTGCAATGCCGACAGCACCATGTTACACAAACTATCTACGGGCAGAGCGGTTGGCAAACCCGACCCTAAACTCGACATTCCGAACCGTCCGAACGCAATAAACTCTCTAAAAATATTACGTCATATTAAAATACAATATACAGATACAATAAACAATCCCGTTCCGATTTCGCTTCACGTAGGTCCTTGGCACATCTATTCCTATTATTGTATGTATCGCGCGTAGGTTCGCTTGCGGGGCGAGCGGCGACGATCACCACCAAGCGCTGAGCGAGCCGAGCGGGCAGCCCGAGCCGAGCGGCGGGTGAGCGACGGGCGGCGGCAGCTCGGCGTCGCGCCGTCTCTAAGAGTTCTGCCGCTGCCGGATGCCGTGCGCTTGCAGCTGGTGGTTGATGAGGTAGTGCTTAGTTTTGCACTTCTTGCCGCAGTGCTGGCATGGGAACCACTGGTCGCGGTCGGTCTGCGAGTGCACATTGAGCATATGCTGGCGCAGGTTGGAGGTGGAGGAGTACACGCGGCCGCACAGCGGACACTGCGGCCGGTAGCCCATCGCCGCCCCGCCCGCGAGAGCCGCCCCTGTAACACAGAGGCGGCGGTTAGACACAGATCCGAACAACATCGTTAAGCGCTATGGTGAGTGTATCGGTCGCAGCGGTCCGCGGACGGGGCGGGGTCGCGCCTCCTCTGTTTGACGCCGTGTATCGAGTTCATGTGTATCTGCATGTACTGGCGGGTCTTGAACGCCTTGCCGCAGACGGGGCACGAGTGCGCGAGCTCGTGCGCCGCGTGCACGTTGAGCAGGTGCTGCTTGAGGTTGCTATTGTTGCTGTACAGCTTGCCGCACTCGGGGCACGCGGGCCTGCCGGGCTCACCGGGGCCGGGGGGCCGCTCGGGCAGCTCGGGCGCGGCCCGCTCGCCGCCGCCCGGCCAGGTCGCTCCTGGGGCAGGGAGGTCTCCGTCAGTGCGCGCTCCTACCAGGTACTCGTCTGACTTTCTACAACACGTCTAGGACGATCGGTCGCTACGTAACTTCCACGGTTGCCAAGATTTTTTATAACTGCGTTTATACGTATATTATGTTTTGGGGGCGAAGTACGTATTTATCGAAACGATTAGGTATAACAGAGTAATTAAGCGCTTTGGTGTCGTTCTCGTTATTTAATTGTTAGTGTTATTACAAGCAATAGGTACATGACTCAATAATGTACAATTAATGATTTGATTTGCTTCCTTTGTTCTTTTGGGCGTCATTAATATTGTAGATTGGAAATGTAAATTATTTTAATAGATTTAAGTTATTCAGTTCAATTATACGGTGATAGTAATGTGGTATTGAGTCATGTATCATTAGAGTTATTAGTGTGAGTTGGGAATGCACTTACCGTAATTGTCGGGTATTCCTGATGGTCCTGGCAGGCCGGGGAAACCTATAAATTAAAGAAATCTCATCTTAAGTTCAAATTACAATCATACATCCATAGAGCCAAAGAGCAATCTTATAAAAATATATTAAAAATAAAGATTTTATTTAACCTTATCCGGTTCTAATACCTGGTAGATTGAGTAGTCCGGGGAAGTTGTGCGGCAGGGCTCCGTTGGTGTTGGCCATGGTGGATGGGTCGTCGTAGTCGATAGGTTCTTGCTTGGCGCGGGTCTCGCCCTCAGTGTCACTGGCGCCGGCGTCGGATGACGACTCCTCGCCATCTCCTGACTGTGCACAAAAGGAGAAAAATTGGGAGGTTTCAAAATGTGACTGTCACTGCAAAAATAATGTTTAATGGCCACCAGCATGAAATATACTTAGGATGTTTTCTTTGTAATCAAAAGAATACGGCGATACATTTAGTTAAAATGTGGCATGACGTCACTCCTTGCTAGATTTTATAGTCTGTTATAGTTGTGATGTAGCGATCTCCCCACTCCTCAATTTTAATGCGTTTTATATAAGTCATTTTTTATTAGTATGATAAAGCAAAAAATACTTGTCTAATATTTTTTTTATTATCTGACTGACGGACAAATAGAATTTCTTTTTTTTACCCAGGCATCATGCCTATTCTAAACAGTACAAAACAGTACTGGAATTCTGTTCTAATAATAATCTTTTTCAAAGATACAATGAATTAATAGAATTGGAAAATCTCAATATTTTCAACTCATTACTAATACTCAACAACTTACCAGATTGTTAGATACTCCAGACAGATGAGGATTCTGTGAGGTATCCATGGCCTGGCCGAATAGGGCCAGTTCGTGCCCGTTAGTGCCCAGCCGTTCTGGGCTCGATGCCTGCACCGACAGTAGCTGTTCCGTCCTACACCAATAATTTGAAACACTCATAAATACCACTAACTCCGATCACATGTAGAAAACAGTAAATAATGCGTAAGACGGATTTTTGAGATGTACAGTTTTCTGGATATATAAAACAAGAAATACAAACTCAAACGAATACGTTCTTGTTTTATGCGAACGACTTACTCGTAGTTTAGAAATATAAATAATTTAATTAAGTACTTATAATGCAGTTACACAGATACGATAGATTTTTTTATAAAAAGTAAAAGTAATCATTGAATTTGGTTGGACTTTACTTTGAGAATAAAAAGGACTGTCAGTTACGCAATCATGGAATGCTCATTAATACCTGGACTTCATCTGCGCCTGGTACAGGTCCGAGGACCTAGCGCGCTTCGGCGGTGGTGTGTTGGCAGCACCGTCGTCTGGTTTTCGTGGTCTCCTGCCTTCGCGCTGTTGTCCGCCCCCCTCACGGCCTTCGCGTGATCCTCCGCTTCCGGTTTCAGTCCACGAAGATGCCGACTGTTGAAATTATTTGCCATTTATTAATTATACTAAAGTGCTATCATTTTCGGAGAAATATATGTTCTTTGGTTTAATCAGTTTATGAAAAAAATTGGATTTTTCCATTTATTAAAGTGTTTATAATCTTATACCACACTGGGCGCCATTAAGTTGTTTTGGCGCCCAACATGGTGCCAAAAAGTCCTACTGGCGCCCAACGCGGGACTCCTCATATGATGTTCCAACAAAGTCTGAAGTCTTACTGGTGAAGCCTTCTGATCTAAAGTGGTCATCGGTGCTGGTGCTGGAACGTCTGTCAACCCTCGCACTTGTAGCAATTGGGCTGCTCTCAGGAACTCTTTCAGCTGCTCTTGACCGATGTGCACCTCTCCTTGGTACATGAATCTAAACGGAATAAAAATGATTCCTATAAATTCCATTGAATTATGAATTGAAGTAGTGCTCAGTTGTGTGGGAAATTCTCCAGCATTGATAGTTATGATTGACAGATCCTCTTCGAAGAATAAAAATAACCTACCTAAGAAGACTCTCCATGTCTTTATCGTGAACATCACGCAGAATCACGATGGGATGTTGACAGGGATTTGCCTTTAGTAGCCTCCGGAAGTAAGGACTGCAAGCTGACAACACGACCTGGTAAACAAAAGACAAATAAGTCAGTTATTTCAAGAATGCACGTGTGCAAGTTGGGCCAAATAAAATAAATCAGGTGAATGTCTAGTACAATCGTGGGTTCCATGTTCGTGATATACATTATTGATATTTCTGGGAAAATTTCAAGAAAGTATCAAGACCGATTCCCATGCGGTAATGACGAGCGATATTGTTGGCTCGCACTTCCAAGATTTAAATATGCAAATAATTTATTGGAAATACTGCAGTGTTGTAAATGGATTTTACATCGAACTTTCTCGATAGTGTTTATTATTGCGTCACAACTGTTTATTTTGTGTCGTATATGACGCATTAGTTTTTTGTATTTGTTCAATTAGTAATTAAATCTTACCTTGTGCGCGGTAAAGGTGGCGCCGGCGCACGCAAGCGTGACGTCGACAAAGTCCTCCTCATCGCGCAGGCGCCTGAAGGAGGACACCATAGACGAGTGGAAGTCATTCCACCGCAAGGAGTATTGCTGCTCGCCGCCGGCCGCGGCGCCGCCTGCGCCATACAGAGCGGTCAGTGTACCTTATAAATTTATTTTAATCGTAAAATAACTGTATTTAAGGGAGTTGTTTGTTTTTGGAGTGCTGAAAAACCTTCGTAATGCCTGGACACTGTTTGTCACTGGTCACGGTTTGTCAGCACTCGTCATTATTATAATATAATGTCAATCTTAAATAAGTTTCTTCTCTTAACATTTATTTTTGTGTGTGCATGCTAAACGAAAATAATTAAGAGAAGAAATTAATTTTTCTTTAATTATTTATACATAAGTGTAAAGCAAGAATGGCATGTTTTTTTTTCAACAATTTACGTAACGGTAGCGCACGCCAAGTTACTTGAAAGTTATCCAAGTTATTAAAAAATATATTATTTAATCGTTTTAAATTAATATCAGACATTTTTAATTTCCAATAAAATAATTAAAATCTTTTAGCAATAATTAATTTCGTAAGCGCGCGGATCTTTGCTGTCATCAAGTTTTTTCAATAAAGGAGGTTATTTAAATAAAGTATCAAATTACGTTTTATTTGCATAATCTAGGCATAGGAATATACTACCTTTCACTAAATTCAAATTATCAGGCCTTAAAATCTTTCACCTAGGCGAAACTACGATTTCGCAAAATTGATGAACTTTGGAAATTTGAGTTTGTCTACTTACTTGTAACTTGTACCTATTCAGAGTATTTCTTTTTATTGTTTTGCTTAGTTATTACACGACTGCTGATGTATTTAGTGCTGCCATATAGCGGCACCATTGAGAAAAAAATAATGAGTCTGGAGATATGGAACATTTTGAAATTTCCAATGCTCACATTTTTTTTCAGATGAGGTAGAATTTTTTGTATAAAAAAAAAATCAACACTAACCTCCTAGGTTCGAAATCTTAGCAGTTAACGCCAAAAACTGACGTTTTTATTTTTTTCTCTTTTTTGGCGCTAGTTGGCAGCACTATCGCCATATTTTAACATTTGGCGCCCGAACAGGAACATTGGTATTAAAAATCTTGGTGTAATTCGCTTGATTTATTCGTAAGTGAAAACGCTCGATGTCAAAGATTCCATAAAGCACATTTCGCAACCACAGGTCATATAGTTCGTGGAAGAAACGTTAGATTTAATTTAATGTATACGATAAATATCTTTAGTGTTACCTAAGAGCAATAAAAAGTGCCATATGATCGCTGGCAATTTATAATCTCCTATCCATGTTTTAGGAACCAAAATGATTTTTTAATTGCATAAGTATTTCTAATTTATTGTTTTGTTTTTAAAAAGATACTATTTATACGTTTTGACCTCGCAAAAAGTTTTAAATGTCACCATGTAGAGATATCTGAGTGGATTTGCCTTTTGCACTAAGGTGTACCTACTTCCTAGTCTATATTTAGTTAAAAAAAAAATGCTAAAAAATAACAGAATTTGATTGTGCAAAAGGATAATTAAAAAAAATTCTGCGTACGCCGAAATTCGATGTTATGTGCACGTTCACTGAGAATTTGTTTCAACTGACCCTATCGCTGAAACCACGTTCTACCATTACCAGTGACTGAGAAGCCTTCCTTCATAACTTTATAAAGTTCTAAGAACTCAAACTAAAACAACGAAAAAATTAAATCTATATAAGTAAAAAGACAAGTCCTGACTGACTGACTCATCAACGCCCAGCCCAAACCCTTGAACCTATAAAGCTGAAATTTTGTACAGAGGTTCCCTTTATAATGTAGACAAGGAATAATGAAGGACTTCCCGGTAGTACGACCCCGTACCCACGGGCAAAAGCTGATTGAAACATAAAACGAACACTAATCCATAAAATGTATTTTAGAACACATTATTAGTTAGGGACTTTAAAACTGTTTTACGTACCCAAAAATGTTAAAGAATCAAAAGACTAAAATTATTTAAATGTGCAGCTTAAGGAGACTCGTAAATATAATTTTATTTCAATGACTAATAAATTGTGCGCTTTTTATAACAAAGGCAAGTAATATTTAAAAACAAGGTTTGATGATATTTATAATAGATGAGCACTCGCAGGTAGTTAATAATAGGAAATGTCAAGGATCTTATTACAGGTTGTGAGATGTGACTAACGCTAAATACTTCATACGTGGAGAAGTAAGAAATTATTATTCAATATTTTCCTCATTTTTTGGTTTTAGCAGATTTTAGCAGAGTTTTTCACATATGCATAATTTGGAATTTTCCGATCGACAATTTTGATACTTATTACTTATTAGGTATTCATTCTAACGCTAATGACGACGAATTCAATATTAATACTTAGCGGAAACAAGGCGACCAGTTACTCAGATACAAATACATCCAGAAAAGACATGAAGAGATGCAATAGAGACCCCTCTTGTTGGGAGGAGTTGGCAAAGGTTTGACCTGTTTGGAGGCGTTTGGTGAAGCGAAATGTGTAATGCCTTTGAAGACCAGCGGAAGAGTGATCTCTACAACAGGCGAGACCACCTCAAGAGTAAGCCACCCTCCAACATATAATACGCGAACGCGAGTATGTGAGGATGGATGGATAGACGGATGTTTGTTACTTTTTCACTCAAAAACTACTGAATGGATTTTGATGAAATTTGGCACACATATGGTAGTTTATACCTGGATTGACACATAGGATACTTTTATCCCGATATAGGGTGAATCCGCGGGGTGCTGCTAGTAATATTATAATAATATATTACCACTTAGACTGAAATTCCACGGACAAAGATTTTCAGTTGGTTTTTGCGATTTATCTATTTTTTATAATAATATTTAAAAAATGGATAAATTCTAATACGATATTGACGAGATAAATACAAATAAACAAGAGTTTGGTATAAATAGAAGACTACACTAAAAAAAACGAAATCACTATGTTTTAGAAATCAATTTAAATAACAGAAATAGGAAATTTTGTCCATGTCAGAATTCAAATTGCGTTTTAAATAACCAAAAGACAGATGTTTCAAGTTCGTTGGGTTATAATTCCATACCTACATTAGAAATTTGTGCACGGTCGCGCGCAATCACATCTTGGAAACAACGGGAGAGTTTTTTAAAAATAAAAATGGTGGCTTTACGAGTGTCCCGATCGACATAAATAATGTATTGTACTTACTATTAATGCTAACCGTTTTGCATGAGTCAATAACATCGGCGTTTTCTTTGGCAAGATTAAGCTTTTTTGTTGTATAATGTTGTCGATTCTTCATTTTAGAATCAATGTTCGTGTTTTGTAAAAATCAGCTCATTGAATTTGAATCCACTATTTTGATTAAAGCGTTGCACTTCTAGATTGTGCAAATAAATAATTTATCATTAAAAATCAACATTCAAATCAATATCCACATTTATGTTCGCATAACTCGTCGAAATGTAGTGAGCAGCTGATTTTTTTTTCGTGATTACAGGTTCGGTCTCATAGTAAAAGTTGTTCAAAATGATGGTCTCATTACTATGATCAATACCCTAGAGTTATGGGAAATTAAAAAAAACACGTTGTATTCTTTTACACTAGACAGTTTCTCATCAAAAACTTTGGAACGATTTGATAACCTATTGTATTAAAATTCATTGGTCTTTTGTTGTAGATACATTCATAATCTGATAAGCTCTGATCGACTTGTTAAAGTAGCGTTTGCAATGAATCCCATTTCTTTGTCGATATGATTCATAAGATCTTGTAAATTAAGAACTTATTTTAATATGAAATTCTTCGGGACTATCGTCGAAGTTTAAAATTTTAATGGAAGTTTGTTACACAGCGATTTTGGGATTGTCGTGGTCCTGTTACAAAGATTTAGGGATCTAATTAATCTCAGAATATCCGGTTGAGAGTCAAAGTGATGGATGAAGGATTGAATTTATTACTAAGTTAGTGCGCAATATAAAGACGGAAATAAAATGGCGGAATTTGATTGAATCTTTGAATAATGCTATTTGTTGCATTAGTGATTAAAAAAAAGCTTGCGAAAAGTGCGCTTTTCCTTCTAGTGATTCATTCCGCTTTGCAATTTTAATTGATTAGTTGTTTTTTATAAGAACAATCCGGTTTATTGTTAAAACGAAAAATTATTCACAGAAACAATTAAGACCGTCGCGAGCGATATTCTTAAAAATAACGGTTTGCAAATCAATCTTTGATTTGATATTCCAAGAATCTTCATTTTTTTCCAGATTCTTTGGCCTTTGAAGCAAAAATCAATACACTTAAACAGTGTCCCTAAATACCCATTCACACTGTTCATAAAAGGTTCATATTAAAAAGGTCATGATATATTTTGAGTGTGAATGCACGGCTTTTGATCCCCTGTCCGTGCCACCCTTCTGGAAGGGTGAGAATTCGAAGGCGGCGGAGTGAGCATTTTTATGACGCGTATGTCTGTAGCCGGCACAGTATTAACTCGAACCGTTTGGAAATCGCGGCGAAGAACGCGTAACGGCAGTAAAAATGGATACAATAGTGCGCTCGGATGGGCGAATAATGGATCGTTTGATTTTGAAGTTTCTTGTTAGATTTCGAACATTACTGTTCTTATTAGTCGTATAAATGGGAGAGCCAAAGATAAGTACTCTAATCAGAAAATGGAAAAGTAACTCAGTGTTACTGGAATGCTCAGCAAAAGGAAAAACGCAGTAAACACGCAATTTGTTCAGTAAAACGCTATTTATACTCCAAAACAAGCTTCTAAAAATAAAAACAGACCACCAAAAACATTTTACCACGAACAATTATTTGTAAATGCATTTAGCGAAAATAAAAGAAAAACTCGGGTCTCGAGTGAAGCGACGTCATTAAACAAGAACGGTCGCCCCATCCCCCTGGTCCTGCGGGGTAGATCCTGGGGCAGGACGGCCGGGGGGCGGGAGGGCGAATATCAACGAACTCATACGAATGTGTGACGTAGCCACGCGTACGTACCATAGTATACATTCTGTTGGTAAACAAAATTGCGTCTCACTGCAATTGGCGTTTTGAGTTATTAATTCGCCTTTTTTTTCGGATTTTAATGAGGCTTTCGATTGTATTCGTATGTTCGGACTGTGAGTGTTGTAGAGTTAGGACTTTCTTTTTTATTTTATTTTGGTTTTAAAATTATTAAATGCTTTGTTTTGCGAATTGGTTACATTGTAATAAACTAACTACTAAACTTCGATAGAAAGGATTGAAAGATTTCAGAAGCGTTTTTATCGTGTGGCTCCATTTTAAAACTAAGTCATATAAGTATGTATAAACTGATGAATATTATAATGTCCACTACAATATTTGACAAACTGCGTAGACTTGAAAAAATGTCTCATACTTATAAATATCATAGACGCTTTACAAGTAACTTGGGGCGAATAAAAGACTAAACTAAAATCTAATGCAAATTCAATTCTAAATCATTTAAAATTTAAGTTTTGAATTTAAATTCAGAAAGGTGGAAGACCTCTGGTCTTACTGGAAAACTATCTTGAAACATTTGCTATTCTAAATAATTAGATCATTGTATCTTAATCTCTATAATAATATGTTAAAACTTTCTTAATTGCATGCAGCAAATGTTTCCAAATAGATTTTCTTTGCCAGATTTTCTTACATCTAATTTACACTAGTGTCAAATGGTAAGTGCGCTAAAAACCTTCCGATTTACCGAAGGAACCTATTATGCTTTGGAATGGGCAACTAGCTTCATCTTTCTGACTGACCCGACTCCTTTGACAATTCAAAAGTAAATGATTTAGTTGAAATAAATGCTTTGAGTTTGTTTCAGGACGACGAGTGCTCTACAGATTTAGTTTATTAGGTCATCAGAAAACTGTCGGATGGTGTGTAGCGTACTTATGATAGTTATGATGCTGTGCCGAGTACTTACCGGTGTCGGTCGCCATGGCCGGGTGCTCTGAAGGCGGCACCGTGTCGGGGCGTGCGCGCGCGCTATACGTGTCCAATCCTGCGCATTCCAGCCGGGCGCCCAGTGCCGCCGCCACCGTAATGCCTTCCACACAGCTTCGCACCCAAAACTATCTCTTATCTGTGCCGTGCAGCCCGCACGACTTGCACCCTTTTCGTTTTCTTGATCAGTAGGTACAAACTTTTTCGTCAGTTAAAAAAAAATTGAAGTTTATTTTTAAAGCTTGGATTGTTTTTTTGAGTATTGCGTATTATTGGATGTTTTTGTTCTGAAAAATTGTTTGCACATTAGTTTTGATGCATAAGAATAATTAATAATTTTACGCTGTGCCGGCAGGATCGAGCGGTGACATATCCGTGTTTAATTATTGTAATTCGTGCTTAATTTATGATTGTATGCGCCGAGAAGGGTGGAGGAGCGATGATAAATATTTATAATTTATACGTAGCGGAAGTTTGTTCGCTTTGCGGTTCAAATTTAATTTAAATTGTCAAAGTTCTACAACTTAATTATCTGTACAAAGTTTTGTTGCAATAAAAATAATTTTCTGGTTATCGTTCAATATATCCAGAGTAATCAAAATTCAACGCGTAAAAACAAAAGATTTCATTAGGTAGTTAATGTGACTGAACAGAACTGTGCAACAATGCATTATAACAATCAATTTAACTTGTAACATAAATCAGTTAAACTGTTCATATATTACACAGTTAATATCTACTCCAATTAATAGGTAATTAGCATTAATTGCAATTTACTAATTAACTCACGTACTGGCATCCACGTGACGCAATAAATGGTAAAACTTAATTCGCACTTGGTACACGACTACACGCACACGACACTGCAACGCTTTACAATAAAGTCCAAATATCGTGTGTCCAGCCGAATCGCGGGGTGTTAATTTAAAGGGCCGGTGCAACGATCGATGGCGCGCCCTGCACCGCCACAATAAGGGAGGAGCGGGCAGATAGAAATCAATACGATGTCCATCATCGCATGCACCCACCCCCCGGCCCGCACCGCCTGCGCCATGCACACGGGAAATGCATTTTCCGCGACTCCGCGACCCTACACCCTTCTCGCGTTTCCGTCATCGTAGTAACTCGAATTTATCCGAAAATGTTGACAACTGTATTTTTTGTGATGTCCGGTGTAGGATGCACCGCTCGGTCCGTCCGTGTCCGGTGTATACCTGACGCACGCGTGCGTTCGGCTGCGCGTCACGCGGGCGACTGTCGCGCGCCCCGCCACTCGGGCCGAGAATAAACAGCGTGGGGCGCGCGGGGGGCGGGGCGGTGCAGCGCCTGCACGCCCACAGCGGCCGCCCACGGCTGCTGGACGAGCGGACACGAGCGGACGCTGCCGGACGCACGCCGGACGCCGGACACCGATGAAACATGAATGTTTCAGGACGTCATCGCACTGCGACGCGTGTCATCTCGTCGCCCAATAACGCGTGCGTAATTTACTGCGGTGTTGCCTCGTGGAAGGACTTTCGCTTGCACTGTATAGATTCGCATAAACACCTGAAAGTAGAATTAACAAACAAGTTTCTAACAGGAAATTAGTTCAATCATTTATTACATCTTTAGTAGCATTAAAATAAATGATATAAAAAGATTAGTGAATAAATTGGACAGGCTCAATAAAATCTCATATTCACTGAGAACATCTTGGTAATTAATTTGGTCGACAAGTGATCATTCTGTAATCGTATTAATGAAATCCGGTTTTATTCTAAATTTGTGATTAGGAGACTATATTCGTATGATATTTTATGTTAGATTTTAACGTTTCCTGTATATGCGGTATTGTAAAGTATCGTTAACATTATTGATAGTATTTTTATTCTAATAAGATCACATTTTCCACCCTTACTTAGTATAATCATGTAGTGTTAAAAGCACGCATTCATTTTTGGTCTACGAAATCAATTCTCCTCATGGAGTTTGTTTAATTTTGATTTTTTAACAAATGTTGGAAGCTTTTTCCGAATTTGCATAACACAGAACGATCGCTACGGCTGTGTTCACGGACATATAGCTGCTTAGGTACGGTTAAGTGCAGTCTCTGACGTCACTAAAGACTATATTAAACCGTCTGAGTTAGAATAGAAATACGTTGAAAACCAGTTCAGTGCATCAATAATGTCGAAGAGATGAGCGACTTAGTAGAGTACATATTTATTAATAGGTACTTATATAGCTACTCTAATTTGGAGACTCTTCATAAGTGTAGTATGTATTAATGTCTTTTGAGACCAAACGATGAATTTCAATAATATAACAATAGTCAACATACGTTTTTGAATGTATGAAAATTAGCTGACGTTTTACACTTTGATAACTAGGTATATCTAGTCTTGAGTGAGTTCATTAATTCCGAAACAAGAAAGAAATTCTAAACTACAACGTAGGTATATTGCTTTGATTGATTTTATAATTATAAAAAAAACCTTAAAACTAAGTAAAAAATTAAGTAAGTACGTAGGTAAGTAACTATTCTTCAAAATATTGCAAACTGACACTTTTCATTCAATCACCAAACAATTATCCAAAAACAATATCACTTTTCAACCGAAATTAGAACTGCCCGATTAATATAGATGGGTCGTTCCCCTATCGCTAGGGACATGCCGTCTGCATCGGACTATAGGTAATATGGTACTATACAACACTACCTAGGTACCTACATGTCTGCTTACCCTCGAGGGTAGGCGAGACGAGTACTCCCTGTAATATCACTTATGTCTGTAGTCTTTTGTTTTATCGAGCGATGAAATAGCTTTGTCATGTAGTGTACTTGTGTGTGCATTGAAAACGAATTTGGGTGCATATTTTGTATTGTTGCGACTTGCGAGTACATTGTTGTGTTTTTTGAGTTTTGATGGATAAAATGGTATCCTGGAAAGTAGGTAGTAGGTACCTTGCTGCCTTGCTTGCTTATTTAAATTGTCATATCTCACTCATTTGTTATCTACCTTATACCTACGAACTCGCACATTCCACAGAATTACGAATTCGCCCATGAGACTGTCGCCATACTACATTGGCCATTTTTAACCCCCGACGCAAAAAGAGGGGTGTTATAAGTTTGACCGCTATGTGTGTGTGTGTGTGTGTGTCTGTGTGTCTGTCTGTGGCACCGTAGCGCTTAAACGGGTGGACTGATTTGGATGCGGTTTTTTTTATTTGAAAGCAGGTTTTCCAGCGATGGTTCTTAGACATGTTTTATCAAAATCGGTTCAGCCGTTTCAAAGTTATCCGCTCTTTTGTTAGCTGCGGTAGGGATCTTAGACGCGTAATGGGTATTTACTTTACTTTCAAACCTTAGTGTGACCTAAAATTTGAAACATCTATGTATGCTATCTATCTATGCAACATTATGGAATTCTTGGTCTGATGCTGCAGCCAGGATATCCAGCACTAGTGTGCTAGATAAACTCTTGAAAAAATAATAGCAGAAATGTCGTGTTTGGATTCATTTACATCAGTATTTGATTCTATATACAATGCAATGGTGGCAACAGGATGAGCTGATGCTGCAGCCAGGATGTCCAGCACACTAGAACACTCTTGAAAAAGTAATAGCAGATATATCGTGTTTGGATTCGTTTTGATCAGAATTTGATTCTACATACAATGCAATGGTGGCTACGCGATGAGCTGATGTCGCAGTCAGGATATCCAGCACACTAGTACACTCTTGAAAAAAAAATAGCAGATAGTAGTGTTTGTATTCGTTTTTTTATCAGTATTTAATTCTATTTGCAGTACGATGGTGGCATCCATTATAAGTTAATGTTATGTGCAGAGAAACTTAACATTCTGCAGTAATAAAAATGCATTTCTGTATTGTTAAATTGTTTAAAAAGTTTAAAAAGGTTAAAATAAAAATTAAATTAAAAATTTAAAAAACCCCCAACGCAAAAAAGAAAAGAGAACATTTAAAAAGTCAAAAATAATACCTATCATTGAGCCATCAAATTCGATTGAGTAATACCTATATATATTTTAATTACAGAAATTGATGGATGGCACAATAAGGTTTGCTCATTGAATTGGCGCTATAATTTCGCGGCGGGGTACCGCATATGTACATAGTCAATCAAGTGAAGGGTCTGACTTACTTATGCGGTACCCCGCCGTGACATTATAGCGCCATTTCAATGAGCAAACCTTATCGTGCCATCCATCAATTTCTGTAATTAAAATATATATAGGTATTACTCAATCGAATTTGATGGCTCAATGATAGGTATTATTTTTGACTTTTTAAATGTTCTCTTTTCTTTTTTGCGTTGGGGGTTTTTTAAATTTTTAATTTAATTTTTATTTACTCAGCTCAACCTAAACAGGGTATAAGCCTGGCATTGTATTACCTTGATGACCTATTTCAGTAGTGTCATTTTACGTTGACCTCTAGCGCTAGGCGCCACAACATTGAATTGCGTTCAGATGGCTTGACATCTAGCATGCCAAAACGTATATCACGATAGTGCGTGCTGTTCGTGCTACAAAGACTAGTGCCATTTTGCTACGAAAAATCACGCATACCCGGAACTACCTAGCATTAATAGTTATTTATGCAACTGACGTATAATAAGGGGTATTAAAACACGAATGTGGAATAGTATCCCATGAGTGTTTTAATACCTAATTATGTACAGTTGCATACAAGACTTTATCTACATCCATGTTATGAATCCTCTATAAAAGGTTCTGAAACAGTTTTTTGCAATACTAATACTCGTATCGAACATGGCGGCCGGCGTCATAGTATACGACGTGAATTCGAATAAGTTCGTTTTTTAAATTACGGCGCTGTTGTAGTGAAACGCGCGTGCATTACAATGTTCTTTTTTTGAAACCGAGTTGCATTATGAAATTCAGTACAACATTAAAACACCCGTTTGGATGCTATTATGGTTACTATGACACTGGCTGTTTTAATGTTGGCAATAAGCTAACTGTTTCAGGAACTTTTATAGAGGATTTATAGCATGGGTGTAGATAAACACATAAACAGTACCTATTTACGTATTCGTTACATAACAATAGTGAACTTTTTTCATGTTGCCCGTAACATCTTAATGCGCTGCTGACGATTGAGGAGCAATCGATTGATGTGCCGATGCGTTGCAAACGGTAAGATCTTTTGTATAAATATTTTGTACAAATTGTACTAAGTGTTTTTACTATGAAAAACATTTTGGCGTGAGACGTGATGAAAATAGAACACCCTTCGCGTGGGTGTCAGAATTTAGAAGTAATTAAGGATTTTTAGAAGTTTCAGGTCGTCGGGCAGGACTCGGAAGTCAGTGCGACCTAGTGGCCAAAAATATCCTTGCGGTCTAAGGTCAACCCTGAAAGCTGAAAAGTTTTGAGTAAAGCTCCGTACGTACTTAGTTCGCAAAAATATTTCGGAGTCGTGGAGCTGATGTAGGTAGGTAAGTGAAGTCCCTATAACCTCCTTGTAGTACCTACAGAAATCTTAAATGCCAAGCTTTTTCACGCTTCTTTCCTCCATCTTGCTCGCTTTTGCTTGCTTCGCTTTTGACCTGCTGACCTCGCTACCTTCATACAATTGCTTTGCTTACGTGCTCTACCATTGCTCTACAATACGTCTTCCACGTCTAATAAACCATTTAGTTGGCGCTGCTCCACTTGTCATCATTACTCCTTAGAAGGTGACCCGCCTTCTACCATTTAATTTTATTACCATCCCATTAATATATTGCTTGCAGGCACGAACGGCTCTATCAATATTATTACAAGTCTTGCATTTGAGAGAAACTGTCCTTCCAACTTCCTCAAGAAATCCAGGTTCTGTATCGATAGTGTTGTGCTGTTCATGAGCCATTTGATAAAATTATTATAATTATTGTTACATGTTTCTAAATGGCACCCTCGCCCTCTGGAAGAAAGAGAAAGTATGACATCAATTTTAGAATTTATTAACTATGATAAATTACAAAAAAAACCTTAATACATGTATTCACAACGCATTACCTACTGCTCAAGGATAATCTTCATTTGCTATTTGCTATAGTTTTTTACCTATCAAAATAGCACATTACTAAATGAGATATGGACTCAACCCTACGCGCCGCTGACTATAAACGGACTTATCCTCACGCCCAAACTCCCACTAAGGGACGGCAGACTTTTAGCTCACAATGTGTCTACGTCTATCTGGGAATAGACACCGGTAACTAAAATCAGTCAGTGTTTCCTATTTCACAAAAATCGAAGAAGTCGTTCAGGGAAATTACATTATTATGTTTAATAACGAAGTTTTTGCTCCAACGTTTGGGGAAAATTGCCATTGGAATGCATTTTTGCTCGTTAGATGTTCTCTAAAAGAGCTTATTGATAGTCAAGGGTATAAGCGTAGCTAACAAATACCAAAAATAACCCACAGCTTGTTTACTAAAACCCAACATTTCAACAACAAAAGTACAAAACTCAGTCCCCAGCCTCATGATATTTATACATATCCGTGGCCGAAAAACAAAACAATCCGTAAAGCCTTCCTGTAGCAAGCGAGCGGCCGGCCAATCATTCGTCAAACGCTACCCGGCCGGTTGTAAATCTTTGCAGGGGTGGCGCGGGGGCAGGGCGCGGCCGCCCGCGAGGGGGAGGGGGGTTACGTAACATCCGGAAGTGCGGATTAGGAATCAATAGTGCGCTTGTAATGATAGTTGTAGTGTAATCGTAAATGCGCTGAGCTGCGCGGATCTGCCACGGATTCGGACCCAACGCGAACGGAGTTTGTTGGGTTGGGTTGACTTGGTGTGGGGTTAATGGGTAATTAATGGTTAAGTTTTAGAATTCTGTAGTTGATTCTTTGACCAATACCTAATGATCAATTTTTCATTAAATCCTCAATTTATTTTTCAGGAACTTACATTCTATGATCGTTTATTAACACAGATGTTTATAAGTTCCGATTGAAATAACTTTTCAGGCCTTAACAAAATTAAATGACAGCATTTTAACGTTAGTAAAATGAAGAGGGTTAAAAAGAAATCCTATCGGCGCTGTTTTCCATTACCATTACCACCCCTTCAATTGTTACGCAAATTGTAAGTCAAGTGAGGGTAGCTGTAACACTCAGAGGAAACTCTAGCACCCTAGCACGGTGCAGTTTTGTTATGTTTATAACCCCATAAGTATTATTTTACCAAGCGTTTTAGATGATACAAAAGGTTGTTGGAGCACCTCTCAAAAAAGGGGTATAAATTTGGCACCTGTGTTCTTCTCAGGTTGTCTGTGTGTGGCTTTATAGCTTCACGAATATCAGTAAAAAAAAGTCAATCAAGTTTGCTACATCCATTATTTGTCTATGACATCATAGACAAATAATGGATGTAGGCATCATCTCTGCCTAGCCTTTTCCCAACTGTGGGGTCGGTTTCCAGTCTAACCAGATGCATCTGAATACCACTATTTTGCATAGAGCGACTCTACCCCTCATAGAGCCTCATAGAGCGATCTGACCTCTACAATCCAGTAACTGGGTAAGACTGGTTCAGACTTTTAGGCTTCTTACGACCCGTAACGACTGTCAAAGATCTGCTTTCCAAATGTGCTTTCCGAGGCACGGAGAAGTCTCGGCATGCAAAGATGGTCACCCCTCCACGGACCAACCCCGGCAAGCGTAGCTTAACCTGATGGATCGACCCATGCGGCTGTTATTACTTAGCCACGGCCACGAGCTCCTCAGTGCAGTGAACAGGACATGCTTTTATTGTCTTAAAGAACAAGTCCATTAGGTACCTACTATAGAGCAACAAATCATCATTATCTGCCTAGCCTTTTCCCAAATATTTTGGGGTCGGGTTCCAGTCTTACCGGATGCAATTAAATACCAGTATGTATTTTACATGGAGCGAAAGAAACAAATATAAAGTTTAAATAAAATAAGTCTCATTTCACCTTATGCACTGCTCGTCAAACTTTAATAAATTCATCTTCCATCCGAAGTAGCCAAGGTTCAGCTGACGCGGCTGCACTGCATCACATACCTACTCAAAGCGGGGATAAGACGCCCCCCCCGTCCCCTATTGTCCCCCCGCCATCCCACCGGGCCGTCATCGCCGGCTCATCCGTCACGGTGACTGCTGCTGTTGACAAATGCTTCACTTCATTCGGGGGACATATTAAAATTGGTATTTTTTTGGCGGCGATTTCATGTTTCGCCCTAATGATGTAATGTCCGTTTTTTTGTGGGGTGCGAATCACACTTTGCAGTAAATTATTTGCTTTTTTATCAAATCGTTTTACCGGGAATGGTTTGAAACATCGTATTCACCTGTCTACATGTACTGGCCACTCAATGCTACAGCGCGTCATAAGCTCTCCAAACATTCTCGCTACGTCAGAAGTATCGATAAGCACCTACTATCACTGTCTATATTGCCAGTCTGAGGGTGTGAAGTTTCCAATTGTTCGATCGAACAGTACATCCAATCTTTTGCTCGTTCATCCACATCACATTAAAAAATAATCTTTTCCCTCTCAGAACTTTCCCTGACTCCAAAAATAATCCTACAATCCGAAAATAAATATCTAAACGTACAACACTGCACATAAAGTCTCAAAGTGGCGGAGAAAAGTCCGAGCTTATTACAGCTTACTATTGCGTCTGGGGTCACCCCGTACCCCCCGCCCGCCACCCCGTGTCACGTATGAGGGGGGCGGGGGCTAATGATGTTTTTTAACAAAAGATTACTCCACCACATCATTGCTTTCCTTGTGGTCTGCAGGTTTGTGTGTAAGAATGATACGCAGTTTTTATAGTGAAAATGGTGGATAATTAGAATTGAGTAAAAAATTGAGGATGGCATTAAGGGATTAACTTATTTCACACTAGAGTTCCTTATTGCTTTTTTGTTTTGAATAGTGGAAGCAGACATATCACGTAACAAAAAATCATTGCAATCGAGAATTTACTAGTGTCGCAGTAAATTATATGCTAAACTGCAAAAGTAGAATGCACTAATCTTGGACTCCTACATGGAAAAAATATTAACTAGGTACCTACCAAATCTTGTTATCAATCGAAAATCATTTACAAAGATCTACTTTATAAACTTTTCCCATTACCTAAAATTTATCTCTAGCATAAACTTATGTTATGAAGAAATGTCAATATTATGCAGCCGCTGTTCCAACTTGTCTTGTACAAGCGTCGAGTTGACCTATTTCCTTCGCTCGGCCCTCACAGTCCCTCACATATCACAAGACAAACGGTCGGTTCACAGGCACATCCTTTTTATTATTGCGTACGGATTTGAGCCATGTCGACTGTCCATCTTCGAGGAATCTGCAACTTAAAGGTACTACTACGATAAAGGGATCCATTTTGATCTAGTTTGAGGGGATTCCTTTCATTCCTCGACTTCTGTTAACCGGGAATGGTCAGACATAATCCCGAATTTAAAGTAGACCAATAATAATGAAATATGTCAATTTACGACATAATTTAAGACCCATAAACCCTTCATCGCTTCCTAGTGATAAACCGAACAATGACGCTCGATTCTAAAATTAAAACATAATGATACATATTAAAAAACCGTTACAACTTAATGATAGACACAATTTAAATTACCTAATGCATGGTTAAAATAATACGAGCCAAAGACACATCACAAAACACATCGCAAAACATAGACATAGAAAGTGCGACTTATAACAAACGCGGAAGTACCCTCCAATGTTTACTGGAAACCTTTTGATTTGAACCGTTGTGCGCACTTGTGGGGTAGTTAGGGGGAGTCGAGGGGGTGTAGGGGGTGGTCCGGTCCTGTGCAAATGTTATTGATGTGTAGTGGTTATGATGAGATAGTATTGTTCATATCGCCCGTTTATTTTGCGGGTAAGGGATGTGAGGAGATGGTTTTTTTTTGGATTCTGATAGTGAGAGGAACAAATGGTCCTTTTTAAGATGGGTTAATACCTAATACCTACCTACCTATAGTCCCACTTCTGGGCAAAGGCCTCTTCTCAAATAGAGAAGAAGGTACGAGCATTGATCATCACGCTTGCTCAAGACGGGCCATAAATTCCGGTTTCCTCACGACGTTTTCATCAGTAGACATAGTGATTCAAAAGTTGGGTGTTTAGGTAACGTTATGCCTGGCTGTATAGTAGGAATTGAATGACGTCGGTTATTTTCATAACCCCTGCGTCAGAAAGTTTGTAACCCTGAAATAGAATTCAGAAAAGTAATAACGTTTAAAATCAATGTAAGTACGCATTTAAAATTCCTCGAAAGAGATGTTGGAAGGTCGCAAATTCTAGAACATATCTAAACATATTTAACGTGCATTAGCAATAAGGAAATCTAAAAAAATCTTTAAATAAAAAATACCGTTTCTAAGATAAACTATCTCCTAAATTGAATTAATGTAATTTTATGAGCACTTTTGCGGTTAACCTCGTTTTTTGTGAACAAGATGACACATAACAAATAAATATTTATTTTTCCCCGATTAGGTGATTTGATGACGTCACGTGTAAGTAAAATCACGCCATTCTCGTAAGACATTGGTACTAACATAACTAACGTTCATGTAAGTGTATTCCGTGAATCATTCGCAGTTTGTAATAACCCGAATTGTGAGTCATAGCATTCTCATTGCTTGAAGGCTTTTATTTCATTTTACCTATAAAGCCTCGTAGTTTATTTGTAGGTAATTTGCCAATTTCGGTGTCTATGGTAAAATATATTTTGATTTTCGGTTTAAAACGATCATAGAGTCAAGAGACACTTCTGAATGTGTAGGTACTATCGACAAAAGGGCCGCTTTTACACCTTAAAGTTGCTTTTTGTGTACACTGATTCATCGAAAAACCCTGCCCCTATGGTCCTTTGTTTTACTTTGTCATAAGTAGGTAGGTACCTACTGTTGCAGCTTGCAAGCAAAATTGTTTCAAAATTGGAAAGGCCTAACGTTTGTCGATGGTATGTACCTACATAAGTGTGATTTAATTTATGGTGCGAGCTTCTTTTCTCGTATTTCCAGTTCAGTAGTAAGCAGCTTTACGAGAAAAGCTTACATAATTATGTCGTTGTGTGACTTCTAATCTATACATATATCAACAACAAGCTCGGTTGTAAGATGACGTTGGACGATGTTTAGCCCAAGGTACAGTAGTACTCAACTAATAAGGCGCGTCGTGAATCTTCGTTCGCGCAGAAAAGAAAGTATGGCCCGAAGATTAACGAGATTGCTTAAAACTTACAATCAACTTTAGATCACTACTATAAGGTTCATAATACACTGCAGCTGTTAGTTCCATCTCACTCGCAAGTATGGCCGCTGTCAAGCGGCGCGCGCTAAAATGGCGGCAGCTGCGACCAATAGCGGTACAGGAAAAAGCGTGGAGCGTGCCGATTGGTCAATAGCATTTCCCGCGCTTTGAAAATTCATCTTCTGCGCAGGTATCTACATCGATAAGCCATATTAGTTGAGTACTACTGTATGCGAAACATCGTGGAGGTTTTTAATGCATCCATAAACATTAGATAACGGTCGACATTTTGTCGCTTTTTGCCGTAGAATCTAGAATCCGTTTAGACTGGAAACCGACCCCAACATAGTTGGGAAAAGGCTAGGCAAATTGATTTTTCGCTGTAGAATTTAGTCTTTTAAATGTGCTCTCCCAAAAATCCTTGAAGCTATTAGCAATGCAAGTACAGTATCGATTGATAGTTTAGTTCCATAATGTAGATATATATGCACAGAGATAGCCTCATCGAAACTTAAATTCTTTTATTTATCTAGATACAGCTCCTAAACAATACTATCTACAAAATCATCAAAGTAAATACTTTTTAGACAAAGATTTATCGCCATTCAATCGGCATCGCAGAGCCATGGAATTCTTTAGGGGATCCGTACATCGAGTGAGTTCCATCGAGTGAGTTCTATCGAGAGATATATCGAAAGTATCGATAAAACGTCCGTTACGATAAATGTTCGTCGACGAGCCGGTAGAGCCTTTCATTTGTAAATTGAGTTTTGGCTGCTGTGTTTAGATTTTAGTTCTTGGTAGGTTTCTATCTTTGAGTTAATATTTTTTACACAACTTGGAATAAGTCTGTTGTCATATTTTAGTATACTATTTAGCCGTAAATATGGCACATCGAGCTTTAGTTAGTAACAGTTCGGGAAGGTAGTAGAGCGTCGAGTTTCTCTGTCACTCATACCTGTGTGACAGTCTCTTCTAGAAGCTTGATGTTTTTTAGGGTTCCGTACCAAAATGGTAAAAAGGAGCCCTTATGGTGCGACTCAGTCTGTCACAGCTGGATATCTCCAGAACTACTAATGCTATCAACTTGAAATTTGGGACAGTTTTAGATGACGTTTGCCCAACTATTTTGCAAACAAGAAAGAAATAAAAATATATAGGTACAGTAACAGCCAGAAGTCGACTAGCAATCTCACAAAACCATGGCATAGCATTATTAGTTTACTTATGACCTTCTTCGGCGCCGCAGCCCGTATAGGTAAAAGCGCCGCAGCCCGTATAGCGCAGGCGATAATGGTCATTGCGGTGTAAGTGGACTTCTGGCCGTTGACTGTACCTACCTACTTATTTTTTTTTTGCAACAGGGGACTGAAAGAAGGTCTTAAAAATTCGAAGTGGGGCTGCTAGGGCATTTGAGGTGTCATATAAAAGAGCGCTGGTTGCACATTGTCAATTTTTTTTTTCCTTTTTTTTGGCCGCATAGGTTTCGACTTTGATGAAAAATGTAAAAAAAATGCCGTCCGCCCTTATCTCCGAAGTTTACATAGAGAAAAATCTATTTTTTTTCTGTTAGGTATAGACGTTTATGTAAAGATTTCAGGAAAAATAAAACCATGTCTCTAAATAGCACAATTTTCGGAAATCATCAACAAAAATGTATGATGGTACGGAGCCCTCGGTGTGCGAGTCCGACGCGCTCTTGACCAGTTTTTTTATAACCATTTATGTATCCTACTGTAGATACACATGGCTACTAATATTGGAAATGTATAGCTTGATATGTAACCGTTTGTACGAGTACACACATACAGAGTGGCGTTTAGGTTTATCACAATAATTTTATTGAAACCACGTTTTCTGCAACATTATTAAAAAAAATCAGACAGCCTAATCGCCATTCTGTTTATAAATACTTAGACAAAAAAAAAACACAGAAAAAAAGGTACACACGGCTACATTTCCAGTATAAGCTGACCTCTCGTTGTACGGAAATCCTATATAATAATGCTAGATCAGCTAATACTGGAAATGTTTGATATGTAGCCGATAGCCGTGTGCGTGTGTTCAAAGGCAACGTTTATTTCTAAAGAAATCTCTTCCAGCATTTTGTGTCATAGGAAAATTTTATTGAATAGCATATTTAATTAAATTTTGAGAAGAATATGCTAGGATATGTAAACCGAAACAATAATTCTTGGAAATTTACTTCAGGTTCTCTATCTTACCACAAAGATAATTTATGTTTCGCAGAGAAACAGAATCATCCCTTATTCCCAACAACCCTTTGCCCCAAAACCAGGAAATTAAAACTTTCCCAATATTTTCTGACGTGCAGATAGAAACAAAACCGTTCCTATATGAATAGGAAGCAAGAAGGCTGAACGGGTACTTCCGGTGCGTGAGTGCGCCCCCGGCAGTGTTAGGGCGGGCGGGGTGGGCGGCTTTCGGACGCACGTACAACTACAAGTTTCTGATATTGGATTTATTAAATATTTTGGTGGGTTCAAATGGTTTGAGTAGTTTTGGGTGGGTATATGGATTAGTGGAGATATCTATTTTCATAGTCTTTGTTCTGCCTCTGTGGTGGTCTGTAGTTTCTGCCTATCCCCATGGTAAGAAGGCGTGAGTTCATGCATGCATGTAGGTATGTGTGTATGCTCTGCCTCTTCTAATTTTTGAGAAAGGAAAGTTCATTGCGTAAAACTTTTTATATCAGCTGTTTAGAAATATTCCAATTGCTATTTTGTGTTGTGTTTTTTACCCGACTGTCCCAGGAGGTAATGTTTTTGAGAGTATGTACCTATGTACAAACGCCAGCACATCAAGCCACCCGAAACTGTCAAATTTTCGGTTAAACGGCTTGATGGATTTTAATATGAGGTGTCTTTACATTCGTCTTAATTGTGGGAGTGACATATGCTACATATATAATATTTACATATGTAGGTATTGTATCTGCAAATACAAAAAAAGTGTAAAATAAAAAAAGTTCTTAAATGTAAAAAATCGGAAAACCTGACTGCGTAATAAGTGATTATTACAAAAGATGAAAAAAAGAAATAACCTTAATCTCATGCAGTAGGAAGCAATAGGTCTGCATGAGATTGTTTATAGTAGGTACTTAAGTATTAAGTTCTTGTTTCCATCTTTTTTAAAGTTCGCTTTTACGTAGTCGAGTTTTTTGATTTTTCCAAATTTTGAAATTCTAGCACTTCGTTAATAAATGGGTTATTCAATAGTTCATATTCAGGTCCCAATTATAGTGGGATAATTGGTAAGAGAATGATGATTCACGTCATTAAGGGTCGCAGATATCTATATGTTATTTTTAACCGACTTCTAAAAAAGGAGGAGGTTCTCAATTCGGATGTTTGTATTTTTATTTTTTTTTAATGTTTGTTCGCGCATAACTCCGTCGCTTGCCAACCGATTTGAAAAATTATATTTTTGTTGGAAAGGGTATACTTCCCAAATGGTCCCATTTTTGTCAAAATCCAGTTCTGATGATGGGATCCTGGAGAAATCGAAGGAACTCTTCAAATATTATAGGCACACGTATAGCGATTTGGGTATTTTTTTATAGTAGCTCGTGCATTTGCTCTCGGAAAGCACCACTTGGTGAAGTGGAACTGATGATGAAGACCACAGATGGCTACCGGAACTACTCAATTATAAATATTTCACGGGTTGCGATTCGATTACTTGACATTAGACTATTGTAACTTATACAAATTATAAACAGACCCACTAAAAAGCGAGAAATAAAAACTTTTTAACAAAAAAAAAAACCGACTTCCAAAAATCACTACAAAATGAAAAATAACTTTGATTTCGGAAGTCGGTGGCAAAAAAAAAGAAAGTAAATAAAAAACGAAACACACCGACTTCCGAAATCAAAGTTATTTTTCATTTTGTAGTGATTTTTGGAAGTCGGTTTTTTTTTTGTTAAAAAGTTTTTTGTCTATGCCATCTATGGAAAATAAAAATGTATTATCTATTTCATTGTGTTAAATAGTAAGTAGAAGAAGACTGGTAGGCAACGTAGCTATTAGTTTTAAAGATCGATAGTAGTTCTATACTCGATAATGCATGGCTGACTGACGTACGGCCTCGTCCTTCATGCACTACTGCAAACAATCTACTATTGGAGCATATAAATACATATTACTTGGAAAAATATTATAAGTTAGGTTGTGGGCTGCTTACATCGCTGAAACGGAGCGAAGCGAGTGGGACGACTGCATCAAATGAGATCCGATTCCTGGAAGTTTACTGCAGGTGCTTAGGTCACTGCTCCAAGACTTGGAGCAGTGGTGGCCCCTGTGGTAACGGCCGCGACTTACGAGTTGTACGTCGGAGGTTTGAACCCAGACAGGCGCTTAACTTTGTGTAAACTATTTCATCACTATTACTCTCAAAACGGTGAGGAAACCGGCATGTCCTAGAACCAAAAATTCGAAGTGACATCTACCAACCCGCACTGGGCCAGCGTGGTGTATTAAGGCCCGCTCCCTCTCACTGAGAGGAGGCCTGTGTCCCAGCATTGGGAACAATAAAGACTGATTATGTATCGAAATACACCTAATATCGGTACGATATTTACTAGGAACTAGACCTTGTAGTTGGTACTCGTACTTATCACTAGTCTTCTAGGCTTTCAGTAAAGTGGCACTGGTAAATAGTTCACCGCTTGCTACGCCGCGCCGCCGCTGCTGTGTCCGAGTCTTTACCCTACATGGAAACATAATACGTAGGTAATGTAGACTCGCCCCCCTGTCTCGTGGGGACATGTACCAAGAAATACAAATTGTTGGGTGTAAGACGGTACACCTATGGTGTACACTGGGGATCTAAGACGTGACTATTAGGTATCTAAGTCGGTATTTAGTGAGAAAAATACTTATAGCGAAAACTTACCGGATAATTCGGGATTACTCAAGTCTTCATCATTAATTGAGATCATTTTGAAATGCTTAAGATTCTCCCTCTAAAATCAATTAATTTCTTTGGAAAGGGCTGTAATAAATTTTATAGATAGGTAATAGATTCCGCTGCATCCCCTTAAACTGGAAGCCGACCCCAATATAAATGGGAAAAGGCTAACCAAGTTGATTTTGATTTTGAAAGGGATATAATAGACCTAGGTTATTTACTTAATCGAAAATACAAAAAAAAATTCTTCGTCGTAACACAACACCGTAAATTAGAATCAAAACTAATTGTACATCTATTTTCATCTCAACAAACGAATAAAAAAAAACTTTCACACATTTAGATCAAAGTTAAAACGCTTATCAAAACAAAATAAATAAAACTACCGAACTCCGTTGAATCTATCACCAATATATTGTTAATTTTGGCGCGAAAACAAATAAAATGGCGTCACTAGTGCACATTAGGCGGTGTTTACAACAGCGCGACAAATCGCTTTGTTTACGCGGCCAGACAGCGATGTAAACAACAGCCGCGGTTCAGGGAATCAGAGAACGTTACAGGGGGATAAGCGTGACTTGTAATACGAAGAAGTTATTATAATTTTTAACCGACTTCTAAAAAAGGAGGAGTTTCTCAATTCGGATGTTTGTATTTTTTTTTTTTTATGTTTGTTCGCGCATAACTCCGTCGCTTGCCAACCGATTTGAAAAATTATTTTTTTGTTGGAAAGGGTATACTTTCCAAATGGTCCCATTTTTGTCAAAATCCAGTTCTGATGATGGGATCCTGGAGAAATCAAAGGAACTCTTCAAATATTATAGGCACACCTATAGCGATTTGTGTATTTTTTATAGTAGCTCGTGCATTTGCTCTTGGAAAGCACCACTTGGTGAAGTGGAACTGATGATGAAGACCACAGATGGCTACCGGAACTACTCAATGATAAATGTTTCACGGGTTGGGATTCGATTACTTTTATATGGCTGCTATGCAATTTCCGCTCGTCACACAATGCGTGTGCTGAGTGGTTGTTGAGGAGTTCTCCTGGTTCTTACCAGCAGAACTCCTCAACAATTAACGTCCCAGCATCGGGAAAAGCAATATTTTGTAACATGTGATGACCAATTGACATTAGAAACTATTGTAACTTATACAAATTATAAACAGACCCACTAAAAAGCGAGAAATAAAAACTTTTTAACAAAAAAAAAACCGACTTCCAAAAATCACTACAAAGTGAAAAGTAACTGATTTCGGTGGCAAAAAAAAGAAAGTAAATTAAAAACGAAAGACACCGACTTCTGAAATCAAAGTTATTTTTCACTTTGTAGTGATTTTTGGAAGTCGGTTTTTTTTTTGTTAAAAAGTTTTTCGTGACACTAAACTGCGAAGAATAAGAAAGTCCATATTATTAGGAAGGTACTCCATCGTCATTTTCATCTCCATAAAAATTGCTTTAACAAAACCGAAATACCTACATTGATAATTTTCCTGGCTTGTGAAACTTATTAATAAATTACCTTGTCCGGCCGAAGTATGAAAATACATTTTTTTTTATGAAGGAATGTAATCTTAATAAAACTTTCAGTTGAATTTATTGAAGTCTCAGCAGAATATGGAAAATAATTCTATTCGAAATGGGCACCTTTGGCTTTGATACAGACCTTTAATCTGTCTTGCTAATACGAATATATGAATTTACGCACAATTTCCATGGGAAATTTAGCCACTGCTTGCTCCAGACTCAATGTCGGCGTGTCATTTAAAGCAGGCTATGTCCTCTAAAACTGACCATAAGATTTTTTATTTGTCCAAAACATGAGTATACACACATGGCATGCAAGATGTTAAAAAAAAATATATATATATATGTCATGTTTTGCCTCATCGACCATAATTTGTAGTTTAAGGAGTTCAGATCTGGGCTAGACGAGGACCCAGTCTTCAGCTCTTATAAAGTCCGGAACGTTGGTTTCGAGCCAGGCTTGGGTAGTTCGTGCCTTATGTGTGACCAGGTGCAGAGTCCTGCTGGAAAGGCCACGGTACATTTTTAAAAAGTGTATTGCTGAGAGGTTTCGCAACATGATCCAAGACGGTCTCCTGATACACTTTGGCTGAAGTCTTCACTCCTTTTTCACACAGAAATGAAGCTTTATGACTCCTTGATAAGATACCCCCTACCAAACCATTAGTGACGCAGGATGATGACCATGTTGTACCTTTCCGACTACTTGGGAGGCTTCTTTAGAACTGTGAGCGTGCACTTTGTCATTTTGCTTGTTGTAGTGCTCTTCAATTATGACAATTATTCATCAGTCAATCTGCCTTGCCTGCCTTTTCCCAACTATGTTGGGCTCGTAGTTGGCTTCCAGTCCAACCAGATGCAGCTGAATACCAGTATTTTACATGGAGCGACTGCCTATCTGACCTCCACAACCCAGTTACTGGGTAATACAATACCCCTTGGTAAGACTGGTTGTCAGACTTTTGGGCTTCAGACGATCCGTCACGACTGTCAAAGATCCACGAATGACAGCTGAAATGTTTCATCAGTAATGCGGATATTTCTGTGCCTTTCACCTGCGTATCGGGACAGAAGGCGTTTTGAGCGATCCACTCTCTTTAACTGTAGGGATTGATTTAGGGCATGTCATGTATATCGATGATAAGCCCCGAGTTTCAAGCCTTGTTTTATTATACGCGACAGAGTCCTAGCGGGAATCTTCAATTCATGGCAACACTGTCGTCCGCCCATCTCGCCGCCAGACGACCCGCATCATCACTACATAGTATAAAACAAAGTCGCTTCCCGCTGTCTGTCTGTCCCTATGTATGCTTAGATCTTTAAAACTACGTAACGGATTTTGATGCGGTTTTTTTTAGTAGATAGAGTGATTCAAGAGAAAGGTTTTAAGGTATAACAAACGCGGGTGAAGCCGCGGGCAAAAGCTAGTACTTAATACTTAATTACTTACCTATCATTAAAGCACTCGTTTTTGAAGCTTCGGACTTAAGGACCTGAGGGGCAATTCTCGTATTTTTGACAACGTTCGCAATCTCATCCGCTGGCATGAGATTGCGAACGTTTTTAGGTACGAGAATTGACCATATGGCCAATTCTCGTACGTAAAAACGTTCACAATCTCATGCCAGCGTCAATCAAATGTCAAAAATGTAGGTAAACGCTATACAATTTTTGACAGATTAAGACTGAGATGAGATTGCGAACGTTGTTAAAAATACGAGAATTGCCCCTCAGATGTTCAGCACATAGGTACGTACTTTTTACGGGAGTATAGCCTCCAAGTACTTGCTCCATTGCAATACATTTTTAAAAGGCTTAATGATGAGGTTGATGACTACCTCTGTAAACATTCTGCGTAAAAACCTGCCCTTCATTATTTATCGAAATATCACTACCAGTTTACCTGGTCTCCGTGGTAACACTTACTGTTACCGCGGTAATTACGGACCGTAATAATGTAAATTGGTTCGTGTTTACCGTAACTAGGGGTAGTTCGCTTTGGGGTTCCGACCTGGCTTGATTAAATCTAATTGTAGTTCTTTTGAGTTGAGTTAACTGCTTCTGGTCGGAAGGAGTAGTGGGAGATTGGTGCCAGCGCTTTTAGCGGGCGATTATGGAACTAATGATGAAATGCGAATTTCAATGACAAAACGAAAAGTACAGACACAAACAAGCCACCCGAAACTGTCAAAGAAGAATGACCATTTTTCACCTGACCATGTATAGAAATGAAATAAATCTTAAAATTCAGCTAATTGAATTGTATATTAACTACGCTTATCACAATGTTAAAAGAAACGCAGGAAAGAAATATTTTTAATTTTTCTTTATGCTTATTCTACTTCAAGGGTAAACGTATTACCATGTTTTGAACGTGTCTCAACTACCCTTTTTTACGACGTTCCATTTTACACACTGCTACTTGACTATACTCAACTCTGTTTCTGAGTTTTGTACATTATTGCCTTTGCTTACCTTTGCTTACCATACCGTTGTAAATGCATTTTCTGGACAATGCCGCCGTCAGCAAAAAGTCGACGTATACTTTGCATAAACTGCAACTTCTGCGTACGACATTGCGTGCGTTTCGACATTATCTTGTTCATGAGCTCAACACAAGAGTTATTTCGTTACTTAGCGAGTGGATATCACCAATCATAGTATTTACGCTAATTATTTTTGATCTAAAAATATCAATCATGTCCAAATCAAACTAACAAAGCTCCTAACCTAACCTAAAAAGTAACATTTATATTTTGTGGTCTTTGTAGCGTTTAAATCGTAAAAATTACTATATGACATTATTTTCAAAACTTACAGGTAGTCTTTCTGCTATACCTTATAACTGTACATAAACATTCATTATCAAGTTTTTAAATGTATGGGAAGTGGGCATTGTTCTTTCCCAATCAATCTTGAACCTAATGCTTTAGCGATAAAGATGAAAATCAATTAAAGAAATTTGACAGTTTGTAGTAGCTTGATGTGCTGGCGTCTGTTATTGCTAAAATGGCTTCTTAATTTTCTGATTTTTTCTTTACTAACTTTTAAAAATACCTCAAACAAAACCACGCTTATATTCCCTGAATAGGCAGGCACCAAAGTCATTTGTGATGTTTGAAAAGTACCTATTTTATTAAAAAATGTTTTTAGTTATTAATCAAATTTCAAATGGAAGCACTACCTACCATCAAAGAACGTACCAGCCTTAGATTATCATTCAATAATCTAAGGTACCAGCTTTAAACGCCAACCCTCGCCTCGATCACAAACAATTATTTTACTACCTACTCCCGTACAGTTGCATTCAATTCCCCCCTTCATACCTACATACAGAACCCATACAAATATTCCGTTGATTACAAATTATAAAAGTAACAAGCATGTCGGTACCTACATAGCTTGCGCCGCGGCGTCGCTCGCGTGACGGCCGACATGACTCCTGCTTACTTCCGCAACTAAATTACACGTGGAATTACAACGATAGAAATAGATTTAGAAGGTGTATGTAGGTATGTGTGTGGTGAAGTTTAGGGGTGGGTTATCGGTCTATGATTTTGATTTTCCAAATTGTTTTGTTGAATTATTGCAAGGTATACCTAACAGTTGAGATTAGTGGTTTCAACTTCAAGGTTCTACGTTACGAAGTGGTCAAACTGCAGGTAATACTCGTCTACTTTGAGGAATTCTGATGGGGGCCAACTGTTTGAATACATTCAAACAAAAACAGAAATTCTGCCATGGGTTGCTACTTGCTGTGTTTGACGAAAATTGCAACTGAAATCAATGTAGGAAAAAAACAATTTTCCAACTTATGGTCTACTTTGCTCAATGCAGTAATTACAATATTAGGCAACTTAGTGCTAGTTAAAAAAACCGGTCAAGAGCGAGTCGGACTCGCGCACCGAGGGTTGCGTAGCATCATTTATACTTATGTAATTTTTGTTGATGATTTCTGAAAAACTGTGCTATTTAGAGACATCGTTCTATTTTTTCTGTAATCTATACATAAACTTCTATCACATAGAATAATTTCAGATTTTTCTCTATGCAAACTTCGGAGGTGGGGGGACTGTATTTTTTTAACATTTTTCATCAAAAGTCGAAAACTATGAGGCCTAAAAAAAAGAAAAAAAATGTTTGAGAATGAGCAAACAGCGCTCTTTCATATGATACCCCAAATGCCCTAGTAGCTCCACTTCGAATTTTCAAGACACCTTTTCAGTCCCTGTTGCAAAAAAAAATATAAATATCTTTATTTATTTCTTACTTGCAAAATAGTTGGGCAAAAGTCATCTCAAACTGTTACAAATTTCAAGTTCATAGCATTAGTAGTTCTTGAGATATCCAGCTGTGACAGACAGACAGACAGACTTGAGTCGCACCATAAGGGTTCCTTTTTACAAATTTGGTACGGCACCATAATGGTACTTAAAACCATTATGGTACGGATCCTTAAAAAGAGGTAGATAAGTGTGGTGCCTACTTAGTTTTCTTTTCATTTGAATTGGGCATCGGCACCAAGTGCTTACAAAATAATCAGGCAAAAGGACCTTCCGATCCCATGACCCCTGTTTGCTTTTCGGATCCCATTTGTTTACGGAGGTACAGAACTGTGCAAGTTTATACTAACAAAACAAGGACTCGTAGTCCTAATTATCATCATCCAAATCCGCCCCAATAAAGCAAATTACCATTCCGGACATCCGCCGCTATATCTATGTTTACGTCGACGCCTGTACCTCACACACACCGACACAAGTTCCCAAACACATGCACAAACCCCACGCACACTACTACTACAAAAGTACATTCGAGCAATAAAGTGCGTACAATTACTCTAGGTGTCCGCGGGATGAGCCCTGATTAGTGACGGTCAGGTGGGCGCAGCGGAGGGCGGTCGATAACTCACCCCCCACCCCCCCTGCGCCCCTAACTACTCCCCCACTGTTTATTGCAGGGGGGGCGATCGCCTGAACTTAAGTATTGATTCGCGCGAAACGTGATTTGTACGCACTCATCTAGAGGTTAGCTTGCGGCTTACCGAAAGTTCATTGACTGTTGTTTGGGACTTTTCGATATCCATTGCCGCCCCGGGGTTGTTCGGGACCAGGAAATCAATTTTGTATGGTCAATGGATGTTGCGTAACGCGAAAGGTTTTGTCGAGTTTATTCGGTGGGTGGGTCGTATTCCGCGGTGGTGTTTACGCGCAAACCGCGGTCAATAGGCCTCGGGCCGCACCTACCGTTGTCTTCGGCGGTAATGTCGACCCGTCACGGCATCTACCGACTTATTGCCGAGTGATCCCGTGATGTTTTATTTGCTAAGTGCTTTGATATAGTTCGGGCGGGGGTGACTTAATTGACGTCGTCATGTTATACAAATGATATTTACGATTCGCTATGTTTTGGTTTCTGTATTTTTATTGTTTCTTTAAAATAAATCAATTTGGTCCTTAGGGTCCTAAATTTTGGTCCTTACAGATTCAACAAAGTACCTAACAATCACCAGTACTGTACTGGTAGGTTTGACATAAGAAATTAAGTAGCATAATTATATCAATGCAATGAAAGATAAATTGCACCACAGAATACCTAACAGTACAAGTACAGAAGATTCAATCCGCAAAATCATTTAAATAAATACTTAGCGACTCTTGCTACGACACAATATAGTGCAATTCACAGCGTTATTCACAGCATTCGCACAGCGTTAATTACCTTCAGTTATATTCACCTAGAAGTTGCCTCTCTTTCTATCGCATAACTCTTATCTGATCTCTCTCTGACTCGTTAGTGTTGTCTTCTTTTGCGACGGCGCGTGAGTGATTATCGAACTAACGGCAGCCCACACTGAATAGCTCGACAAGTCGAGCCCGCCGGTTACTAGCTTCATACCTAAAATGCGTAGTTCGCCTGGCCTGATTGCACGCGAAACTCTGTCGTCCTTTTTTTTCTAACCTGGCACTGGCAGCCGATCTTTTCATTTCAAGTACAACAATGCCCGTCCAACAGTTAACATTTGCAACTAGCGCAGGCTGATAAGCCCCACTACTTTTTTTGCGCCAGCTCAGCACGGGAGTTCATAAAATTCATTAAAAGTATTTAAGGACAAGAAAAAACAAACTGTTTAATATTGTCTCGCCCTTTCAATCTGCCTAGCCTTTTCCCAACTATGTTGGGGTCGGCTTCCAGTCTAACCGGATGCAGCTGAATACCAGTATTTTACATGGAGCGACTGCCTATCTAACCTCCACAATCCAGTAACTGGGTAATACGATACCCCTTGGCAAGACTGGTTGTCAGACTTTCGGGCTTCTGACGACCCGTAACGACTGTCAAAGATCCACGAATGACAGCCGGGACCAACGGCTTAACGTGCTTTCCGAGGCACGGAGGAGTCTCGGTGTGTAAAGATGGTTACCCATCCACGGGCCGGCAAGGGTAGCTTAACCTGATGGATCAACTCGTGCGGCTGTTATTACTTAGCCACGAGCTCGTTGCTCGTTGTCTCGCCCTTTATCAATAAGTTAATAAATTTTAATTCATCATCCAAAATATGTCGAAATTAAGTGAAGCTTATTAGAAGTTAATATTATAATGAATTTCTTCCATGTGAATAATATTGTTGATTTTACAACATTTATAATGAATTTAAAGTACTTCTGCATGATATATAATTTAATAATTTAATATTTATAATTTAATATTTACTAACATAATTCTTAAGTATATCTACTAACAAAAATATGGATAATAATTATGTCTGACTTAAATAAATAAATAAAATTTATTAGAAGTCCTTACGTTAACCTGGACTTGAATGTGTCGTTTATGAAAGATGAATGAAATGTGGCTGTATTTACTTCAGTGATCCTTTACTCATTCCTACGCAGAAGTCAGTTATGAAAGTGTTTATTCTGGAAGATCCTGCTGATGTTAATTTAGCAGAAAACTGGTTGGTGTTATAGTAAGCCTTACGTCCAATAATGCACCATGGTAGCCTGAAGAGTTGTCTTGAATAGCCAGAAAGTTAATTTCTAAAAAACAGTTTCCAAGAAATTAAAATAATTTAGTATGGACACAATAAAGCCTGCAAAATAAAATGGGTAGGGAGCGGTGATTGCCCTCACGGCTGTTAAAGTCGTAAGGGCAGCGCTCCCTCTATCATAACAAATACGGTGTACCTACATCGCTTTTAAGTCTGCGAATGATAGTTATTATTATTGTTCTTATCACCATCATAATTGTCTGAAAGACGTTTACAGGAGCTCGTGAATCACTGCCAAAACCAAATGACTAACAATTTTGTAGAGGTAATTTAAATGTTTATTATATTTTCAATAGAATTGGCGAAGAGGGTGAAAGTTTTTGTAAGGGAAGCCGTATCAAATATCTGTATAAAAATGTACCTATAGATATTAATTTGTAATTGACGTGTTTATAAGAGAAGCCAAAACAAATCGTGTTTTATAAGGACTAAAATGATATAGGTAACTTTTGTGGTCCTTCGAGCCGAATCCCGGGCAGAAACACACGAGTGGCGGAACATTGAGCGATATAGATAGGTACCTACTCGTACCGCGATGATTGGTTTGGTGGAATAATGCGGGCCGAAGTTGTTATGGCCTCAACGCCTTGTTAAAAAAATAAACAAATACATACTTATCGTGTCTGTATTCTGCAGAATAGTTGAGTCCTTGTGTTGTGATCCACCGGCTCGCCTTCACCGGGCTCATTTTTATTTTCAATCAATTTCATTGCAATGGACATTCTTTCTGCATTTTAGATTCCGCAGATTCCATGCTTAAAGATCCAATTTTGTAAAAGATGGTTAACACTGTCCAGTCTGGAACTAAAACTTAGATCCTCACGGATGGCAGCCGCGCTTAGTTGAATAATAATATACTTACCTAGTAAAAAAAAAAAAAAATATGTATTTATCTCTATGACCTCAAGCGTCAAATCATAGAAATCAATTATAATTCTTTCAAACATAATCACGAATAAAAACTAATTAACGTACCTATCTTAATTAATTTTATTTTCGAACAAATTGCAATGGAACTCATTCGCGACCGGTTCTCTTGCAGACTTTGATGATTTGCAAGCAATTAGAAATTGTTATTTTTCCAATAATTTTAATTGTCGTTTTGTCTGACCTCATAACCGACATGGATGAAATTGTATCCGGCGCATATTTTACGATATTACAATAAAAGTCGATGGAATAAACAGCTGCTAAATAGATACTGCACAAGTACCTACAGCTGGTAAAGGAAGATAAATGGACACTTACCAAACTTAGACAACAGACTAAAATGTGTCTATTGTGAATGTAGGTATGATGGATTTTCTACGTTCGTTTATTTCCCAGAATCGGATAACGTTTGGTTCCCTATAATCGCGTAATTAATCTAAATATCCTTATTTTTTAAGGCCCTGGGACCCAATTCCGGGCTCGAGCTAGATATCACGACCATGGAGATAAGTCTCTGTTTCAAATCTCCGCATCAATGTCCGGTTCAAATATCGATACTATCAAAAAACCGTATTCTGGTAGACCATGGAGAAAGATTTACAACGGAGAAAATAATCTCGTCTAAAAGACGTTCCATTTTTATCGATTCACTTTGATTATAATCGATTATGCTACGTATTTCTTTTTTTAGTATTAATGACGTATGTTTAATTTATTAAATCCAAGCAAACACATTATAAAAGATAATTTTAGTATATTGCGTTTCTTTATTTGTGTTTTTTTTTTTTAAATTACTTACTGAAAATAGTAATTGCAAAGTAGCGTGATCAGAAACGCATTTCGCATGATCATCCTTTTTCTGAAGTAGGTAGGTTTTAATTTTCACATTAAATAAGACTATTTTTAATGTCGATTAAAAAGGTGTGGAATAAAATTAGTTGTCATGAACTAAAATTCACACCAACACCTTGACTTCAAGTGCAAAAACAGTACTTACTGTACTTTTTTTTTCTTTTGCTTATATCTCGAAAACGGTGTGTTCTATCGCAAAAATAATGAAAATTTGGCCCCCCTTTATAATACCCATAAACCCCTCAGCCTCTACATGTAGGTACCAAAAAAAAAATACGAAATAAACCTACGAATGTAAATTTTGACAGGTGTTCCAACGGAGATTTCATATCTCCATACCTTAGGACCAGCCGTGATATCTCGCTGGTTTGCGATCGAAAAATTTATAAATGGAGATCGTTAGAATAGCATTTTTTCGTTTTCGACGGAGATAAGCAGTTTCTCGACTGATATTTCGACCATGGAGATAATTTCCATGCCACCGGAATTGGCCTCCTGGTTCCAAGCTTGGTTTAGCTCGGTGTGTAAGTGAAATGGCGTTATGGCTGTCTAGTTTGACGCACGAGATAGAAGATTCTCACGCGCACCGGAATTATGTCGTAAAAGTGCAAATAAAATCGTATAAAATTAGAAATTAACTATTTAATAAAAAGTAATCCATCACTGGGTGCAGTTTGGAATTTGACATTTCATGGTATATTTTTAATTATAATTATAATTGCTAATGAAGGAATAAACAGCTTTTAAAGATTATTAGGAGGTATGTTTAAAGATTTTTTTGGTGCATTAAAGTATGTTTAATTATGTTTTGGCTTCCATCACTGTATGCGAAAAGTACTTGAAAATATTTTTTTTTTACATGTCAAAATTATTTACGGTTTATGAGATACACAGCTTCAAAAAACCACCTATTTGATCGTTTTCAGGAAATCTGCGCCTTAAAAGAAATTGCAGAATGCTTAAGATTTGAATGCTCTGGAAAAGAAGTGTTGTGATGATTTTTCTTGCGATTTCCGGTTTTTAGTTTTGATTAAAGTCGGTCTCGTCCAAGTTATATGACGCATTTATCCCAGGTAGATATTTTATACAGGTCGTTAGGATAAAACGAGTGAATAGTTTAAGTGGGTGGTAATACCTACTCATGATAATGAACAACTTTTACTATTGGATCAAGCCTAAATTATGAAAAAAAAAACTTAACTAAACTGTAGAACAGTTTTTTTTTCATATTTAAGAGTACCTAATATACATAGGTACTGCATTGCTTAACTTCCTCCTGATCCATCAGTAGAAGGCGTAAGGAACCCACTGTTATTGCAAACGCCATCTATTCCCTCGGGCGTGAACTATCGCTTTTTCAGCGCGACAGGGAAACAAAGAAGACTAGATGTGCCTTAGTTCATATTATTTTAACAAACGGCGCAGATCCAGACGTCTTTATTAGGTAAATAAAAACGGAAACCTAAAAACTCCCAGTAAAAGCTTCACTGTTGATTCAATTCAATTCAAGTAGTCTTGTACTTTGTTAATTTTATGTTTTAAAATTCTAAGCACCTTTATAGCCTGAAACACAGGTTCTACCTAGTTCAGGCAAATGAGCAACTGTGTCCTCTATAATGTTTAAGATAAGTTATTGTAAATCCGCACCATTTATAAAAATAAATAAACGTTTATTTTTTATTTTTTATTAATTAGCTGTGCGTTTTCAGACATTGGAAACAACCTGAATTATGACTGAACATACATAAAAAAAGAAAATATAAACATCCGAATTGATAACCTCCTCCTTTTTTTTGAAGTCGATTAAAATAGAATGGAACCCAGGACTGATAAGTAGAATGAGACAGCTCTGAAGTTACGAATCCTTTCATTACACATGTAGAGCTTTTGCCCTGAAGTGTACACGGCTACAGATCAAGCTATACATTTCCAGTATAAGCTGATCTCGCAATGTATAGGATTTCCTTACAATGAGAGGTCAGTGTAAACTTAACTTCAAATAGACAGTGCCAATGCACTGGGAATAAAGTTGCATTTATGATTTTGAAACAGAAACATCTTCCCTGACAATAATTTAGACTACTTTAAGCAAATGAGTACCTATAGGACCATAGGTTCACCTCTGCCGGTACCATAGGTTCACACTTCACATCGTGGAAACAAGGCCGATGTTATGTTTACGTTATGTTTAAGCAAATGTACACCTTCCAATTAAGAAGAAGGCTATTTCACTTCAAAGTTAAGCAATAAATTAGTTAGACAAAAACCAACTACATCGTTACCGAGATCAAAATATGCGTTTGAGCAGTCGGGCGGCCGCCTCGTGTCGCCATCGCATAAAAATGTAAATACACTAAGAAACAGGTACGTCACTAATTATGTCCATTGAACCGTTACCGGCGCGCGCGCAATATTGGAAAGTTACCGCGACAACTGGCATAGGAGACAACATACTTTTAAAAATATGTAGAATCCAATAATTTTGTTAACTATTGGGTGCATTAAATATTTGCAACTCTGGTTTAAGGCCCTGGTTCCAAGCTTGGTTTAGCTCGGTGTGTAAGTGAAATGTCTTTATGGCTGTCTAGTTTGACGCGCGAGATAGAAGATTCTCACGCGCACCGGAATTATGTCGTAAAAGTGCAAATAAAATCGTATAAAATTATAAATTAACTGTTTAATAAAAAGTAATCCATCACTGGATGCAGTTTGGAATTTGACATTTCATGGTATATTTTTAATTATAATTATAATTGCTAATGAAGGAATAAACAGCTTTTAAAGATTATTAGGTATGTTTAAAGATTTTTTTGGTGCATTAAAGTATGTTTAATTATGTTTTGGCTTCCATCACTGTATGCAAAAAGGACTTGAAAATATCATATTTTTTTTACATGTCAAAATTATTTACGGTTTGTGATATACACAGCTTTAAAAAACCACCTTTTTGATTGTTTTCAGGAAATCTGCGCCTTAAAAAAAAATAAGTACTTATGTAATCGAGAAATGGGAGGGACTCGTGGCTAAGTAATAACAGCCGCACGGGTCGATCGATCAGGTTAAGCTGCACTTGCCGGGGTAGGTCCGTGAATGGGTGACCATCTTTACATACCGAGACAAGATAAGTCTTCCTCCGGTATAATAAGGCAATTTGTGCGTGTCTTTAGTTTCAAGTTACCAACAATACCTATATAGTATTTTAAGTGCAAACCTTATACTAACAATTTATGCATCTTTTATTTGTCCGAAATTAAATTATTTTATTAAAACTCAGAAACAGTCTTCTACTTTATAACGATTTGTTTCTGAAAAAAGTGTCACAAAAAAACTCTAAAGGATAATAATGTTCATTGAACCGGTAACTCGGTATTGGAAAGTGACTACCTCTCGACACCGGCCTAGTGTTCTAGCTAGGAGACTGTCGTATAGGCCAGGAGACAAGGGACTAATACAATGTTATCATTCACACTGTTGTATTACAATCAAAAATCTGCCTAGCGTTTTCCCAACCGTGTTGGGGTCAGCTTCCATTGTAACTGATTGCAGCTGAATACCAGTATGTTACATGGAGCGACTGCCTATCTGACAACAAACCGGTTACTCGGTAACACCTTGCTTGGTAAGTCTGGCTGTCTGACTTTTGGGCTGCAACTTTGTAAGGGTCTTGAAGGTGCATCAAAACTGCAGCCTAGTACATAATGAAGCTCATACGGTTATTTACGTAACTAGGGCCTGCTTGAATAATGCAACCAGGCATTATTATTTTTTCTCAATTAGGGTTTCTCCTTTTTTCAATTCTCAAACATTTTTTTCTTTTTTTTAGGCCGCATAGTTTTCGTCTTTTGATGAAAAATGTAAAAAAAAACACCGTTCCCCCCTTATCTCCGAAGTTTGCATATAGAAAAATCTGAAATTATTCTATTGTGATAGAAGTTTCTGTAAAGATTACAGGAAAAATAAAACGATGTCTCTAAATAGCACACTTTTCAGAAATCAGAACAGAACCCTCGGTGCGCCAGTCCGACTCGCTTTTGACTGGTTTTTTTCGTAGCACAGCCTACGTAGATCCCTAATTTCCTATCTATCGCAGGTACTACGAAAATTATTTATTTATTTAACACTTCAAGCACAAATGTACAGAGGCGGACTTAATGCCATAGGCATTTTCTACCAATTATCCGTGTTACTTAATTTTAGATACCATATTCTCCGCGCTCACTATCTCCCGGCCTACAGCTGTAGTATGACCAATTAGATGGCAGCATTATACTTTGAGATATGCATCCGGTGCGATATGTTTGGCGGCCATTTCAGATTCATTAACATTATTTTATTTTAATGACATTACTTTATATTGATGTACCGACCAGGCTAATGCCGGATTTCTAATTGTTAAGTATCTAATCTATTAAAACTTATCTTAATATGCTATATTTACGTCAGAGAGCTGTATGTACTAACAGATTTATGGGTTCTTGGTAAAAATTTAACTAAATTCTTAAACTCTTTTGAATATACTGTCTTATTTGTTCGGACAAAAATATTCAAGAATTTCTCAGTTGAATTTATTATACTGTTAGCCTGATTAAACCTTTGCTGTGTAAAGGCCTCAATTTTCCTATATGAGTGTTCTATTGATTTCTTTGTGTATCTCGTGTTGTCATCATATTTGATTAACCTATGATAAAATTTATGTTAAACATTGTAATTATAGCTAACAATTATTTTCCTGTTTTCTTTATCCCGCCACGCGCCACTCGTCCGACAGTGACCACCTCGAATAAACGCCACACGCCCCTCTTCCGCACGTGACCACTTCATTTCGCGCCATTTTTTCGCTACTGTTCTTGTTTTTTAAATTTAGCGCGTGGCTGCACACGGCTCGTTACGGTCTTATTATTTTCTGTGGCGTTTTTGCTACAACTCTACCGAAAGCCGCATGAACGTATCCGAATGCATTCGTTTGTTATCTGTGATTGAAACTCAGTCCAGTCATCGCGAGCGCGTCAGTATGACGAAGCCGTTTTGTTGTGTTATTATTTTATAAGTAGTGAAGTGGTAAGTAATGATTATATTCAACATTATATACCATTTTGTTCGTGGTTTAACGCTCTTTCGAATTATACATAGTGCAAGTAAATTGCTAATCTTAAAATCGATGAACTAATTACAAATGTGTTTCATTGTCGTCTGAAAAATCCATAACTCTAGAAATAGATGTTAAAAACTAATGTATTGCTAATTTGTACATAAGTAAATATGTATTAATCACATAGCATGATTAATTACGAACAATTTGGTACCAATACCTTAACATATAATTGTGATTTCGAAGTAGGGTAATTTAAAATGCAAAACTCCAACCACGTTTTTCTGGCCGTGACCAGGCATAAAGCATCTCATTCACCCTAAAAACAAGCTCCTCCTCTAGAATGGACGCCCACCCATCCACGAATTGACCACGACGAATATTGCTTAACAAAAAAAAAAATTTTTTTGTAATTTTTTTGTTTCAGCATTGTGAAATATTGTGAAAACCAGGAGCCCCATCGTCGGTAGGGAGGCTTAGCTGGTCTTCTAGAAATGGATGGTCACCCATCCTCGGATCGACCATGGTAAAGTGTTGCTTAACAAAAAAAAAATTCATTGTGCTATGATTGTGAAGTGATTGTGAAGTGATGGTGAAGTGCAGTTACTGTGATGTGATTGTGATGGAGCCCCATCGTCGGTAGGGAGGCTCCGCTGGGCGACGCGGGCGCCCGAGCGCCCGAGAGCGCCTCGCCTGTTTGAAGGTATAGTATAATTTATCTACCTTACCAATGTGTACTGTGTGTATGTGTACCTATACATGTGTTACCTACCTACTTACCTTAGGTACTGCCTGTTAGGAGATAGGTACATAGTACAACCACCCCGTCAGATCAGAAATATTCATCTCGGAAGAAATAGTTTCCCGGACAAAGAACCAGAGAATGTATAAAATGTATGTTTATTATGTATGTGTTACCTACCTACTTACCTTAGGTACTGCCTGAGGTACATAGTACAACCACCCCGTCTCCCATCGTGAGATCAGAAATATTCATCTCGGAAGAAATAGTTTCCCGGACAAAGAACCAGAGAATGTATAAAATGTATGTTTATTATGTATGTGTTACCTACCTACTTACCTTAGGTACTGCCTGAGGTACATAGTACAACCACCCCGTCTCCCATCGTGAGATCAGAAATATTCATCTCGGAAGAAATAGTTTCCCGGACAAAGAACCAGAGTATGTATAAAGTGTATGTTTATTATGTATGTATTACCTACCTATTTACCTTAGGTACTGCCTGTTTGGATATAGCTATATATAGCGGAAGTTGTGAGAGGTAGAGGTAATTAATACTATTAATTATTTTTTTAACACAATTATTTTTATTTTTCAGGGTACCAGCAAGAGCCAGCACCCGGCCCAGAGCAGCACCCGGCCCAGAGACATTTCAGTAAGTAAGATTTATATTCACAGAACACAACCCCTTCCCATCCTGAGATCACAAATATTCATCCCGGAGAATGATAGTATGTATGTATAAAGCGTATGTGTGTGTGTGTGTGTGTGTGTATGTATGTATGTATGTATGTATATATATGTTACCTACCTACCTTAACGCATGTTTGGATATAGCTATATATAGCGGAAGTTGTGGGAGGCAGAGTAAATTAATACTATTAATTATTTTTTTAACACAATTATTTTTATTTTTCAGGGTACCAGCAACCGCAGCAGCAGTAGCGGGTGCAGCAGGGCACCCGGCCCAGAGACATTTCAGTAAGTAAGATTTATATTCACAGAACACAACCCCTTCCCATCCTGAGATCACAAATATTCATCCCGGAGAATTATAGTATGTATGTATAAAGCATATGTGTGTGTGTGTGTATGTATGTATGTATGTATGTATGTATATATATGTTACCTACCTACCTTAACGCATGTTTGGAGATAGCTATATATAGTGGAAGTTGTGGGAGGCAGAGGTAATTAATACTATTAATTATTTTTTTAACACAATTATTTTTATTTTTCAGGGTACCAGCAATACCAGCACCCCGCCCAGAGACATTTCAGTAAGTGAGATTTAAATTTAAGCGGGGAAAATGGTGCGAACGAGGTGGACGCGGGGCGTGTGGCGTTTATTCGAGGTGGACACTTCCGTCGGGCGTGGACACTTTCGTCCACGGGCGTTTCCGTCGGGCGTTTCGGTGGCAGCACCCCGCCCAGAGACATTTCAGTAAGTGAGATTTAAATTTAACATTAACACAACGCCATTATTGGCAATCTGGTAAACAAAACAAATATAATAGGTAATATTCAGGGATATACTATGAATGGTACTGTATAAATTCAAAAAATGACCGTTGGGGCCCCCTCGCGCGAGGCCCGTGCGCGCGGTGATATTATGCTTTGTATCTAAAAACTTCTGAGGAATGGTGGTACATATTATGATGTCATTGTATACTTAATGAATGGGGCTACATTTTAGTTAAAAAAAAACATAGGGTCATCGCTTTAGATCGTGAAATAATACGAGTTTTATATTTAATTTGCTTATTAAAAAAAAACTAAGGCAGATATAGTTCTAAAACAAATTGCGTTAGGTAGCCTGGTCTATCCACTTTAAGAAACAGTCATCAGATTAGTATCAGTCCATATAAATATTTAGCATAAAAGATTTTTAAAGCTGCAGCGGCAGCGCGCGCGCGCGCATCCAAAATGGCGGGGGCGCTGAAACCCCCGCCCCGCGGATGCGTTGGCGTTGCGCGGGTTATTGGTGTGAATATTGAATACTGCGGCCAGTCCAACTTCTGATCGATGTATCTCTTTTAGATAATACTGTAATAAGTTTAAAACTAACACAAAATGAATACCAAAAAAACAAAAACCGACTTCCAAAAAAAACACTACAAAGTGAAAAATAACTTTAATTTCGGAAGTCGGTGTCTTTGGATCTGTATTTTAGTTTTTTGCCACCGACTTCCGAAATTAAAGTTATTTTTCACATTGTAGTGTTTTTTTTGGAAGTCGGTTTTTGTTTTTGTAAAAAAGTTTTTATTTTTCACTTTTTAGTGGTTCACTTTGTAATTTATCTAAGTTATAATAACCCAATATCAGCTGCTCATCACGTTTTATAAAATGTTGCTTTTCCCGATGCAGGGCCGTTAATTGTTGAGGAGTTCTCCTAGTAAGAACCAGGAGAAATGGAACTCATGGTGAAGTCACCATTACCATTATTTTGACGAGCATAAACCATATTAAAGTAATCTAATCGCAACCTGTTATATACTAAGATATAATTGAGTATTTCCGATGGCCCTCTGTGGTCTTCATCATCAGTTCCAGCTCACCGAATGGTACTTTCCGAGAGCAAATGCACGAGTTACTATAAAAAATACCGAAATCGATATAGGTGTGCCCATAAAATTTGAAGGTTTCCCTCGATTTCCATGGGATCCCATCATCAGATCCTGACTTGATGATCATGGGACCACTTGGGACGTATACCTTTTCGAACAAAACAAGAAAAATCCAAATCGGTCTAGCCATTTTCGAGTAATCGGGGAACATACATAAAAAAAAAATAAAAAAAAAACGTTCCGACGAATTGAGAACCTCCTCCTTTTGGAAGTCGGTTAAAAATAATAATAAAATGAAAGTGGAAGTGAGTGGTAGAAAAACATTTATATTTTACTTTTTCAAATAATAATATAATAATAGCCCTGTTCCTATATCCTATTTTGCTGTGCCCGACAAGGTCCACAATGATCTAAAATTATGTATATTTTTTAATGTATACCTACCATCTATGCTAACATTGTGGAATGCAAATAAATATATTGAGTATGTATATTGAGTGTAATAATTTAACCCTCTTACTAATAAACACAGAATAAAGTTATTCCAAGTTTATACAGCGCTCCCACTACACCACGAGCAGACCATTTTTTGAGACTATTGAAAAAATTATCTTATGACAATTCCATACATTGCAAAATTAAATACACGCCAAGCATGCTCCAGCATGCTCGAGCGTAGTCGAGCATCAAATTTGGACGATTTAATTTCGCAATGTATGGAATTGTCATAAGATTAATTTTTCAATAGTCTCAGAAAATGCTCTGCTCTGCTCTGCTCTTGGTGTGCGCTGACCCATAGAGGTGGCTAACTGTCTGTTTTCATACCCGGATCAATATGTATATGCAAAATGGTGATGTCCAAGTCCATTTAGCTACCTAATCACATCAGTCTGGTTTGAATTGAGTGACACAATTATAAGTAGCGGAATTAATTTACATATTTTGCTGGTCACTCATCTCTGAATCGCGTAAAGTATTTTATTATAACTTTTAACAGTGAAATTTGTGCGTTCGTGAAATAATAAGGTATATTTTTTTTGTTGATTCAAAAGACTCGTTTATATTTTTGAAAAAAAAAAGCGCTAGCTTCTTGCCTTAATTATGGTGTGTGCTAGGCAGGTGATTGTAGTGTTCATATTTTAGCTAATCAATACAAAAAATAAACCTGTTATAGATAATAGTCTCTAAGTCCCGTGGTCTTTAAGTACTCGTAAGTATTTACTTTTTGGGCTTAAAACTTCATAGCAACTGCAGTGCTATTCTGTAAATAACTCACCGTGAAAACTTAGGTGAAGTGAGCTTAAAGTGAGCTGTCATTAGTGGCAGTCCCTAGCATCAGATAAAATGACAGTTCACTTTAAGCTCACTTCACCCAAGTTTTCACGGTGAGATTGTTACAGAATACACCGGCAGATATTTCAGATTTGATTGACACCATTCTTAACTAATCTACTACGTTGCAGTATACGTATTTGAATACAAACAAACACATCTTTGAGCAACCTCTATCACTAAAGCTCATCACCGTATCAATCCAACAACCTTCCATTTCACGCATCCATTTAGTAAACACGCAGAGCCAAGAATAGCCAAGTCTGGTCACGGGGTGGACCCCCCTCCTCCCCACCCCGTAGGGCGCGCGAGGGGGCGCGGAAGGGCCGCAAATGAAAAATGGCGCAATTAGCCCCACAGACAGTGAAAAACAAGTGCACTCGATCTGCCGCCGACTCGACGGAGCGCTAACTCATCGATAACGCACCGATGTACTAGGGATGCGATTAGGCGGATTTTTTGTTTTGATTCTGTTTTGTTTTTTTATGGTGTGATTTGATTTTTGCCTGTTTTGCTTTGTTGATTTGGTGATGAGTCAAAATGTATATCAGAAGGCTCATTCATCGATTTTTAAGACAGTCGTACAATAGTTTGGTGAAATTGTAATTTTCTTTTTTGTTTTTTCCGATCTATTTCCGGTAGAATCTTTTCCTACTCATGTTTTAAATAGGTAAGTACTTTCCATGAAGATATACCTTTATTCTGGATAAGCAGTTACCAATAGTCATCACTTCTTCCAAAATAAACAGGAAGAATCAAAGACAATAGGTAGCGCAAGAGAAGACACATCCATCACTCTTCTCTTTTGTTACGTTCTCTAGTGTTGTATCTAGTTCTTTTTATACACATACTGGTGTTTCCGAGGATCCCCAGTAAACTTCCGGGTACAACTTTTAATTAGTTAAATTCCTTATTAACAAAAAAGTAAACGAACATCCATCTACATTAATGTTAAACTTCTGAAACCGTAAGGGATGGTACTCACTTGGCAATTAGGCTGCTGTTAAATTGTAGAAGACAGCTAGCTTTTGTCTGCGGCTTCGCCCGCGTGGATGTCAGAAAATATCACACAGGAACGTAAGTACTACCGGGGTCAAAAGTACCCTATGTGTAAATCCAGGTTATAAACTATCTGTGTGCGAAATTTCATCCAAATCCGATCATCCGTTTGGCGCTAGTCCGGAACATAAATCCAGACAAACGGACAAAAGTTCTAAAAACTAGACATATTATCGTGTATCAGATTCGTTCCCACACCTCGTAGCAATTTACTATTTTTTTTTTAAATATTCAATGTACGGTTTTGCCTTTGTTACTTTAATATTATAATTATGTAAAATATTGATTCGACACAGATTAGACACTGGAATAATAATAATAATACTAGTTGGACTGAATAGAATGCCTAATTTAATGGATTGAAACATCATTTTTAGGGTTCCGTACCAAAATGGTAAAAAAGGAACCCTTATGGTGGGATTCAGTCTGTCTGTCTGTCACAGCTGGATATCTCAAGAAATTCTAATGCTATCAACTTGAAATTTGGAACAGTTTTAGATGACGTTTACCCAACTATTTTTCAAACAAGAAAGAAATGAAAATATTTTTTTTTTTTGCAACAGGGTCTGAAAGAGGTCTTACAAATTCAAAGTGGGGCTACTAGGGCATGTGGGGTATCACATGAAAGAGCGCTGTTTGCACATTCTTAAACATTTTTTTTATTTATTTTAAGCCGCATAGTTTTCGACTTTTGATGAAAAATGTAAAAGAAAATACTGTGCCCCCCCTCCCCTTCCCCCCTTATCTCCGAAGTTTGCAAAGCGAAAAATCTGAAATTATTCTATGTGATAGAAGTTTATGTAAAGATTACAGGAAAAATAAAACGATGTCTCTAAATAGCACACTTTTTCAGAAATCGGAACGGAACCCTCGGTGCGCGAGTCCGACTCGCTCTTGACAGGTTTTTTATTATTTTGTATTATACCTGAATCGCTTTAGCGTGACAGTATTGGTTATTGACCCACTTACATTTTCTAGCATTCTATATTTCAAATTTTCCTGAAATTTTACTTTATTACCATCAAATTATAAATAAAATGACTCTGTGTTACTGTTGTACTTGAATTTTACAAGTTACCAATAAAATAATAATAAAAAAATAAATATCCTTGGACATATTTCACACAACGCCATCTAGTCCCAAGCTAAGCAACCTAATGCTTGTGTTATGGTAACAGGATGGCTGATAAACTACTTATATACATTTTTTTTTTTTGTAAATACATACATATTATAGATAGGAAAACACCCAGACTCGGAACAAATACTTGTAGGTCGTACAAATATTCGATTCGGTTCGATTCCCGCATGGAACAACCGTGCGGGAAACGAACCCGCGACATGCTGCGCAGCAGTCAATCGCTCCACTGCGCCAACCGTGTCGTCAAACCAATGTTCTCATTACTTTTATAGGAAGCATGAAAGTAGAATAAAAGCTGTGGAAATGCGTTCCTTCCTTGCGAAGCATGTGTGGTGGGACTGTGAATGATAGGCTGAGGAAAGATATGATAAGGCCAAAATCTGGCTAGCCTTTTCCCAACTATGTTGGGGTCAGCTTCCAGTTTAACCGGATGCAAGTGTTACATAGAGTGACTGCCTATCTGACCTCCACAACCCAGTTACTGGGTAACACAATACCCCTTGGTAAGACTGGTTATCAGACGTAAGTTAATAGGAACTTAATCGTAGGTAGTGAAACAGGGCCTAAGTTTTTTTACTAACAATTGAATGATGGTAAATAAATTAAATTGAAAAATTTAAAATAATAATCCAGTATAAGTATTTGTCTGTAGGTATTATCAGCTGGCATTTGGTACTTCTTGTAGTAGGTAAATGTTGTTAGTGCCTTAGTAGATCGAAGCGCTACGAGTCTATCAATCAAGTCAGTATATTATTACCTGCGGCATCAACGCTTGATGTTCGATGTTATTCGAACACCCTTTTGCTGATCTAGCGAATCCATAAGGTCGCACTGAATGCGCCGCGAGCTCAGTGCATATTCGGACAGCAACCGGTGCATTCGACTCATTAGCCATCATTTTAGCGTAGCTTTTTAATCGTGAAATAAATTGTTTTTAGCAAGTTAAACTCAGTGTTTCAGTAGCCATCCCAAAAGTCAGGTACCACTTAGGTCGCGCCCTACATTTTGGTCCTTCGAGCCGGATTTGAACCAGCGACCTATGGATTCGCTAGATCATCAAAAAGGTGTTCGAATAACATCGAACACTTGACCTCTGCCTAGTTGTAATAACGCTTATTGTAATTGCGACTTTTTCCGGGTAATTGCGTTGGTACTGTTGCGCAATAGGGATGCTGGTCAGTGCAATCAATTTGGTACAGTCAGCGTCAATAATATCGAGACGAACAGACTGTTCAAAATGATCTCAACAACTAAGAAAAAACCGGTCAAGAGCGAGTCGGACTCGCGCACCGAGGGTTCCGTTCCGATTTCTGAAAGTGTGCGTGTGTGTGAAAAGTGTGCTATTTAGAGACGTCATTTTGTTTTTCCTGTAATCATTACATAAACTTCTATCACATAGAATAATTTCAGATTCTTATCTTTGCAAACTTCGGAGATAAGGGGGGGGGGGGGAACGGTTTTTTTTTTTTACATTTTTCATCAAAACGCAAAAACTATGGGGCCTAAAAAAAAATAAAAAAATGTTTGAGAATGTGCAAACAGCGCTCTTTCAAATTATACCCCACGTGCCCTAGTAGCCCCACTTTTAATTTTTAAGACCCCCTTTCAGTCCCTGTTACAAAAAATATATAAATATTTTTACTTTTTTCTTATTTGTAAAATAGTTGGGTAAACGACATCTAAAACTGTTCCAAATTTCAAGTTGATAGCATTGGTAGTTCTTGAGATATCCAGCTGTGACAGACGACAGACAGACAGACAGACAGACAGACAGACTGAGTCACACCATAAGGGTTCCTTTTTTACCATTTTGGTACGGAACCCTAAAAACTATCTCAATTGCATAAAGTTCTTGTCGGAATGACAGTTGTCGTGTACTCCCTTCATTCTGAAACATTCCTTGTGTCATTGAGTTAATATTTCATTTTCATAGTCGTTTAGATCATTTTGAACAGTCTGTTCGTCCCGGTATTATTGATGCTGACCGTACATTGATTAGATGTAGGTACTTAGCCTCGTTATTTATAATCAAGTAATTACTTGCTAATAGTAATTTCATAATGAAGTCATTACTTGAGGGTAGAATTCTTAAGTAAAGAAAATGGTGACTATTACTTGGCTAAGAATTCTAAGCTTTGACAGTTCTAACTTCAAGCAATTACTATAATATAGAATGAAAATCATTACTTGAGCAATTACTTTTACTGAAGTAATTACTTTTACTTGACTATAAATACGAGCGTGAAACATTCCTGTCATTGAGTTAATATTTCATTTTCATAGTTTTTTGGATAATTTTAAACAGTCTATTCGTCCCGATATTATTAACACTGACTGTACATTGATTAGATATAGGTAGGTACTTAATCTATGTATGGTTTGATAAGGAAGGTAGGTACCTATCGAAACTTTTTTATAAATTTTAATCGGATACAAACCACCTGTCATGTTTTCTTTTTTGTTTATTAAATATTCGTTCGTAAACGAACATGCCGTTTTGTTTTGTTGTGATTATGAATGGACTTCATAGTTAATGTTAATGTTACCTGTCTAATTAACTAATTAAAATTATGATCACGCTTGAAATGAGTAAAAAAAACTAGTCAAGTGCGAGTCGGACTCTAGACGAAGGTTCCGTACCACCGTACGGCCAGCATCAGAAGTCGGTTAACACTGCTACTTTTTAACATCGTCTAAATTAACACAAAATGATACGACAACCTGCTTTTTGGCATTTCATTTATTACATAAGAGTTAATTTTCTTTAAAAGGAGAATGTTCTCAATTATAGGGCGCCCTGTACCAAGCGAAAAATCCGGTGTCACAACCAAACCCAGTGTATTTGGAGGAGAATTTAATGCTCTTCCTATATTGTTAACTGTTTTTTTCATGGATTCCCGCAGTTTGTATTTATTTGCCATTTACCTACTTAATATTTTGAGGTTAGGTTCGTGAAAATGACTGATTCGAAATAGTGGAGTTAGTGAGAAATAAGGTAGTAATATCGGTCATGTTTTTTATTCTTGATTTTATGCTAGTTTTTCCTGATGGGTGAATAAACAATACATTCATAGTCAATAATAATATTCTTGTTGTCATATTTACATAATGTATCGAAGAGCTCGTGGCTAAGTAATAACAGCGGTACGGGTCGAACCATCAGGTTAAGCTACGCTTGCCGGGGTTGGTCCGTGATGGGTGACCATCTTTACATAGCGAGACTCCTCCGTGCCTCGGAAAGCACGTTAAGCCGTTGGTCCTAGCTGTCATTCGTGGATCTTTGGCAGCCGTTACGGGTCGTCAGAAGCCCCAAAGTCTGACAACCAGTCTTACCAAGGGGCATCGTATTACCCAGTTACTGGGTTGTGGAGGTCAGATAGGCAGTCGCTCTATGTAAAATACTGGTATTCAGCTGCATCCGGTTAGACTGGAAGCCGACCCCAACTTAGTTGGGAAAAGGCTAGGCAGATTGACATAATGTATCGACCACAATTAAAAATGTACAATTGAAACTATATCCGCCCTACACAAATATTGTTATTACTAGTTAATACTTATCATGACCGGTTAGAGGGAAGTGCAAATACCAATACTCAGTATTGATTCTGGTGATATTATGTTCATAGAGAAACCAGTAGGTGTCGGTGCGTCACCCATGAATCGCGGTCAAGCGGCACTGCTGTTGCCGTCGCCTGCAAGACTACGTTAAGAAAAAGCACTTGAACCCCCGTTTTCGTTATTTTAATTATATTAAAATAGTTCATAAATGAAACCAACATTGAAAGTAACGTCATTTAGTGACGGCGCCAAAGAATTACAGATAATAATATAAATCAACCAAAAAACAAATGCATTACGTCACAATAAAAACGTAATTTTCTCTTTTTGAATCGGTCCTCTTTTAATAAAATTAAAGCCATAAAATGTATTCCAAAATAATAATTTAAATTGTTATGACGCGACGCGTGACCTAAAGATTTTATTTTTATCACACACAACATACAATACCTAATATCACGTAGGTACTAAAAAGCAAATCGGTATGGTACTTACATAAATTATCTTCACCATTTAAATGTTTGTTGGTTGATGGTGATAGTTGGTTGTTTGTTGGTGTATATTGCTATATTTTTTTACGTAGTAGCAACATTGGGAAATGTGTATTGTAATATTACGTTTGTTATAATCCATCTATGTATCCGACTGAAAGACTTATGTACGTATCTATGGTCATGAATAAAATATATTAAAAAAGTGCAATGGCAGTGACATTGACATAATTATACGTGGAAAATACATAAGTATGTACAAAGTAAAAAAATACTTTTATTTTTGATGTCCGAAATCCGGGACTCTTTCTCATAACAAAAACGTAAATCTGATTAAAAAAATAGGAGTAATTTTATGAACTAAATTTGGTTGTGACACGCTCCCCCGCAAGTTGGTACTGCCCCTCGGCATTCTCTTTTACATCTGTTCTGATTTTAATGAAGTATTTTTCTCAATAATTAAGATTTAGAAAACTCAAGTGTTAATCGACTTTTGCTACTGACTATACAATATTTTAACACTACTTACGTTACGAAACATTCTTATATGGGGACCACTTATATGGGGACCACTTATATGGGGACCACTTTTAATTTTTAACTTTATTTGATTTTTATTATTTGTTGTTGTTATAGCGGCGAAAATTTCAACTGTCTAACTATTACGGACCATGCATTGATATATTATAGGGGATCATGAGATGCAGCCCGCTGACAGACAGGACCCTGACGGACGGACAGCGGAGGCTTGGTAAATAGGGTTCCGTTTGGCACACTTCGCTTAGGGAACCCTAAAAATACTTAACAAAGCTTAGAAATTATGAAATATCTGCTATAGTTATCAGATATTTCCTTTAAAAGTTGTAACGAAAACTATTTTCCGCTAAAGTTTAATATATTACTCTTGTTAAGTTTCCTAGTCACAGATAATGAGCGACCCCGCATTATCAGCTATCAGTAAGTATCAATATAGTTACCCGCAACACTAAAGTGACAACTGTTTAGCTACAAACAGATTAATCGTTATCAGACGAGGCAAACTCACTTAACCAATCAATCTTTAATTTCGCTTGCAATAAATCAATAAATTCGCCATTAATTTTCGCGTACCGCACAGTCTTGGAGGCTGCTAAATAATGGATGGCCATCAGCTTTCATTAGCGCCGAGAGGGGGCGCCACCGGCGACCGGCGGCCGGGCGCCGGCCGAACAACTCCGGATCAATACCGTCCGACAGCAACCGAACCGCTACGGGACACCCCGACCACACCCGAACGCGCCCGACAAACACCGAAGAACGCCGAGCGCGCGCCGCACATGACAAATGTCACTGTGATACGGCTCTGCAGCCTTCAGGCCTCCCTGAAAACTGTGAAAATTCATTAGAAAAGTGCATAATCTTACGTGTGTTGTACTGTATTGTGCATCCGTTGTACATAGTGAATATTGTTTGTGAAAACTGCCCCTAACGTTGTGTGCTGTGTGAGTATTTGACAGTTTCTACTCGAGGGTAGCCCGATCCATATTTTGGTTCCATTGCGCCAGTTTTGAGCTATCCTGAGCTAGGGTTATCCTTTTATATTCGAATGCCAGGGCTGTTCTATGGATTCTGTTAGTTTTTCTCTAGTTTTTCCAAGAAAAGTGCTTCATACTTCAAGTCTTATTGCGCAGACCATCAAAGCTTGCATTGTGAATGAATATTTTTATCAATGGATGACAGATGACATAATTGGATCATGGGGTGTGGTGTGTCGTCTTATAATGTGTGTGTTTTTTTATAGACAAAGGCCAGCGATGGCCAAGAAAAGAAAATTAACACGATTACAGGGAGGTTCTGGGGCGCATGCTCCGAGCACGACTGTTCTGCGTCATACGTGTTATTATCTATAATTTTTTGTTTTACTGCAACTTTAAAACACGGAAAAATATTTATATTATATACATAGGTTTACTGGAACTACATAATACTACATAATTTATATTTAATTTAGAAGCTAACTGGACCTGTGCGGACTTTTGATTTCAGTACCTAGGTGCATCAAATTGGTGATACGTAGATACCTAATTGGCCGATTTCGATATCGAAACTAGTGTAGATATTATTAGTAAACTGTCGTGTGAAATTAAGCAAAATTTGCGTCTTACTAGTGTAGATAGGCCCTTTTGTTGTCATGCCTTTTGTTTTAGACCTGTAGCTTCTCTCAACCCTTCCTAGGAAAAGATCGATAATTTTTTCCGATTTTTTCTCACTGAATTAATCCCTCACGTTTGAGAACATCTATTTTGAGACACCTCAATCGACCTTGACCAATTTACATAAAAGCCTGCGGGAGGCGCTGCAGTAGCGGCAAACATGGCCGCTTCATTAAGACCCCTTTCAATCTTCGCTTCACGTCTTCCGCCACCGTATTTACTAAGCTCACAGAGGGGCGAGGGAGGCCTTTCATCACTGGCCGACAGAAGCTGTCATAGTGACAGTTGAAAGCTCTCAGCGGGTGTGAAAAGGATGGACTTGAAAATAGAACGATCATTTTTGAATGTTTAATTAGAGAATCGATGTGTTTTTAATTTTGGAAATGGAATGTGGGTGGTCTTTGCATACAGCCTTTGTCCTACCGATAACTCTTTGGGACCGATAATTAAATATTCAAATACATGACATTCTGACATTTGGAATGTTTTTGTGGATAAACAAAGTTGTTTTGCATGCAAATCGTACCGCTGTCGGTCCATTAAAGAGATTATAACTGCTCTTCCCATTTATAAACAAAAAATTAATAGAAAAAAATGTATCTAATTAATTTTGTGTGGTCAAGGGCTTAGAGGGCCGTTATCAATGGTCGTCTGATATTAATGACGTGGTCACACTTGCGTCGAATTAACGTGAATTCTTTGACCTGCGATTGTGGGGACATGCGGACGTTTGAGCGGACAAACAACTTTCGAACATAGTGCGTCGTATGACCTCTGTGTCGCGGATGATACGCACCGCGGACGCTATGCTTAGGGGCAAGTGGACAGTTGTCGGCCGAGATGTCATTATTAGGATCTTGGTTAAGGTTATTGGCTCCGTTTTTTTTTTAATGTTGGGGATAACTAGGTAAGTACTTATTTTTTGTCATGGGGTCATGCGTTCAATTTATTTATTCAGTAATAATTCACATTGCGTGCGAATATAATTCAGCATAACGAAACGAAAAACGAAACATAAATGTCACTTGACGTTTAGCGATAATGATGCTGTCGACGTTTGATTTTATCCATAAATCTCAATCCTACGTTATGTGATTGGTTAGTGATTTGAAGTTATCTTTACATTTGCGGGCGCATGACAAGGCAATTACCTATAGCATTTACCTGATTTACCCGATCTTATATATATAAATAGTAATAAAAAAAAAACAATCTGCCTAGCTTTTTGTCAAGGTATTTTACATGGAGCCACTGCCTATCTGATCTCCACAACCCAGTTACTAGGTAACACAATAATAAATAATAATAATAATAAATATCCTTGGACATTTCACACAACGCCATCTAGTCCCAAGCTAAGCAACCTAATGCTTGTGTTATGGTAACGAGATGGCTGATAAACTACTTATATACATTTTTTTTTTGTAAATACATACATATTATAGATAGAAAAACACCCAGACTCGGAACAAATACTTGTAGGCCGTACAAATATTTGTTCCATGCGGGAATCGAACCCGTGACATGCTGCGCAGCAGTCAATCGCTCAACCACTGCGCCAACCGTGTCGTCAAAATACCCCTTAGTCAGACTGGTTGTCAGACTTTTGGGCTTCTAACTACCCGTTACGACTGTCAAAGATCTACGAATGACAGCCGGGACCAACGGCTTAACGTGCTGTCTGAGACTAACAACCAATTTCGAATCCATGGAAAAAAAAAATAGTTTTTCTTAAGAAAAAAAAAGTTAATCAATTGACAACAACCGAGAACGAGTGTTCTCACCTTCCTCCTAAATGAAATACGTTCAATAAATTATTTCCTCCGTGTTTCAAATGTTTACTTTCTTTTATTAGAGTTACCGATAGTGTGGGTGCGTCGAGAAAGTTTATTTCCAACGATCTACACCGGAAGGTGCTGTATAGGCATTCTGATACAATTTATGCGGCTCAAAAGACCTAACGAATGGACTAATATAGCATAATTTGCATATAAATAAACGATTTTATTATAAATATACCTAATATTGTGTTGGAATTGGTTTTTCTTCGTGTCATCTTTTTGTGTGATTAATTAGATGACTTTTAGGGTGCAATCAAAAACTGTTTTCTAACTGTGATTTGGACAGAAATAAACATGTCACAAATGTGAAAGAAGAAAGAAATATGGATTTATTTAAATAGCTTGATTAGTAGTACAGTCAGCGAGGCCTAAGCTGAGCTCTGCATTTGTGACCAAAATTTTTGTCTTATCGTTTTACGTAAGACAAAATCTTCAATGTTCTTATCGTTTTACGTTTTACAACGATGCGACATGGTTTTGGTCATGGCCTCTCGTACTAAAAGAACAAAAGCCGATTGCCAAAAAGCAGTTTAAGCCGGTTTTAAACCAAGCAAAGAACGCGTCGCGCTCTATGCCGGACGTCACACCTACACTATCTATGTGCACTCACACAAATGCAAAGCTCAGCTTAAATCTCACGGACTGTACCTGCCTAGGTGGCAGAATAGAAAAAGAACTGTCAAAAACTTCGTAGTGTAAATCACTCATTCTCCTGCCTTTAGGGCGAGCGCGCACTGCGGTGCGTTTTTCTAACGCATAATCTGTGAAGTTTGGAATGACTTTGAAGTGCGCGCACTGCGGTCATGCGTTTTGTTACTGTAGGCCCCGCCCAGTACGGCAGAACTAACGGAACGCACCGCAGTGCGTGCTCGCCCTTATTCCAATTCACTTATTTGTGGTCGGCGCAACATCTTTTTCTTCCATACTTCTGTATTAAGGCGAGTAATGCCACCAACTGGCGCTATCATTGAGAAAAAAAATCATAATAGGGTCTGGAGATATAAAACATTATTTTTGAAATTTCCTATGCTCACATTTTTAGTCAGATGAGGTAAGTAGAATTTTTTGACCTCACCTTATCTACCTCAACTGACTAAAGTGAGCATTGGAAATTTTAAAAATAATGTTTCATATCTCCAGATCCAGACCATAGACTTATAAAAAAAGGAGGACTCCGCGCCACGCATATCGAAAGTGAAGCACAGTAAGCCGGACCGTTTGCACAAACACGCCTCACGCACACATTTACATCATAGTATGCCGACCGGCCGCCAGCTCCACTTTCGATATGCGTGGCGCGGATTCCTCCTTTTTTTATACGTCTATGTCCTGACTTATGATTTTTTTCATGAAAATTCTTTTTCTTGTTTGTATGACGAAATGCGGGCGGTACTGGTAGTGGACGCAGTTGTGTATGAATTCATACAAAGAAAATCGAAATCCGTTGCGTGCCCTGATGCCTGGGGGTCTACTCCCTAAGCACGAATCCCGTGGTTTCGGCCTTCGTTACGGGCGTTTCCTACTCCGTATCACCTACGGATGGATGATTGGTTCGGGGCCCGAACGAAGTATGAATGGCAACACGATTTGACAGTTGTGCCTACTCCCGATGTGTCTTTGCCCGTCCGAAAAATTTAACTTTTACACATAGACTTATAAAAAAAGATGGACTCCGCGCCACGCATATCGAAAGTGAAGCACAGTAAGTATGCCGGACCGTTTGTACAAACACGCCTCGCGCACACATTTACATCATAGTATGCCGACCGGCCGCCATTACGTAACACGAGCGACGCCGTCTTTGCAGGTACTCAAATCATGCACACATAGATCGGTACGGTGCTTCACTTTCGATATTCGTAGCGCGGAGTCCATCTTTTTTTAGAAGTCTATGCTTTTACACTTGTTTTGATGAATCGTTATGTTAGACGGACGGATTGACAGACGGACGGACTTAGGGAGTAGACACCCTGCGTTGCGGCAGGCGCGAACCTGTGTACGCTCAGCTTTAGTCGTCATCTCGGTAGTCACCCCCTTTCTAGCCATATCATCTTTCACACAGTAAAATTCTTCTAAATTCCCAGCAAGTACGTAATAGTTAAAAGGAAAAGTGATGGAAACGCCACTTGGCACCTGACGCGGAGGCTCACAATCCATTGAATGTTAATTAACACTTGTCTATTAGATATCTCTTTATAATCTTGTTAGACAACGCTGGTTTTTTATCAATGGTTTCGCTTGTGGTTACATAACAATGGCACAGAATAATAAAGTGACAGTAGTTTATCTGAGCAGTGACCTTGAATTAATTAGTCCGTCCGTGCGGAACTGCCGCGCATTCCAACTGTTGAGTAGGTACTGATATACACTGAGATTTCGAAGATGAAGATGTAATACTGCTTACTTTATTATACTGTGACAATGGTTTATCTCACAGATTTAGAGTAGGCTAGATACCGCATGTTCATTAGATAGTGTGAAAATCGAGCGTGTCATCTTTTTTATACCTACGAAGACCACCCCAGCCATTTAATAATCTGCGCAACGTGAGCTAAGGCTAACAGACTTTTTTATAACTCGCCACTGGCGCGATCAAACACAAACTAAAGTGTAGCACGTCAAGGCTTGTGGTATATAGCCTACTCTAAATCTGTGGTTTATCTCTAGTCGGCCTATTCCACGGCTAGGTTCCGGAAAATCACGTCATGGCTGTATGTATAACACTATGCGCTGGGGAAATCTTCAATCCATAAAAGAAAATTCATTTTCTTTTTATTGTTTTCTTAATTTTCATCTCTAGTATCTAGTTCATGCTGACTAAGAAAGAAAAGAAAGGAAGAAAGAAAATACATTTATTAGCACAGATTAAAAGGCACACAAAATAATACAACAGATTAAAATAACAATACTTAATACCAAATAATACTTATTAACAATAATAATAACAAAAGATTTTCTTGACTACCATGACCGGAAAGATTACAATCCTCATTACATTGGCAACTAAATCGTTCTATGAAAAGACGAAGACCTGAAAACTCTCTGGCGTGTCTTGCCATAGAACTGGTGATGTACTCTACCTTCTGCTAATTCTATACAGGGTGTAAGGGACAGCCCTCCGCAAACTCACAGGGTGCATTCAGCTCCTCATTTTGAATCATATTCCACCGGAATTTTTCTCAGGAAAATCTATTTTTTTTCAGTTACATTTTTATTATTTCAATGTAAAATTGCATTGTGTGTTCGCAACACTCCATTTATGTAAAAAAAACCAGCAATGGATGTTGAAATACTCTAACCAACGACGCGTGAAATCAGCTGTTCACTTTCTGTCTAGCTACAGAGTTCATCGAACTAACCGCATACCTATTACCTACCCATCCCAACCAGTAATAGACGCTCCAATTTGTGCACAAAAACACAAACAAATCAGGTTTATTGGATTCCCTTAACGTTCCTGAAAAAATTTCATGTACCGGTCATCTTAGTATGACATACTGAATTCACCCTATCAGTTTGCGGAGGGCTGTCCCTTACACCCTGTATTTACCTAACATTAAAAAAAATAGTAAAAAAAAAACTAAAATATCAAAAAGTTACTTGTCTTGTGCAACTGTCTATAAACAACATTAGTTTTTGTTTATACTAAACCTCTTAAGGGGTCATTGTACTCATCATTTTGAACATTTTTTTCTATGGGACCAACCTTGAAATCGCGAAAAAAAAATCAGCTGTTCAGTAGATACATTTAAAAAATCAGCTGATTTTTTAAATGTCAAGTTTGGTCCCATAGTAAAAGTTGTTTATAATGATGAGTACAATGACCCCTTAAGAGGTTTAGTATAAACAAAAACTAATGTTGTATATAAGATGTATCACGAGTATGTAACATGTAACATCCTGATGACTAACAGACAGCACATTGTTCCAGAGCGGCGGCGGTGCCGTGGGGGGCATGCGCCGGCGGCGCTGAGGCATGAGCGCGGCGCGCGCGCCGGAGCCCCGCGACCCACCGCGCCACCACCGCCAACACCCACAGGTAACTTACCTGCTTCTTTACTACCTGCAAGGGTACCTAACTTAACTCCCTCCAGTTTCTGAAAGCCTAGTACATTTATGCCAATTAAAGCTGTGCTCAGACCTGGATCAAAACCATCGTCAGACTATTGGTACGGTCAGCAACAGAAGTCGGTTAACACTGCTAGTTTTTGACATCATCTAAATTATCACAAAATGATACGATTTTTTTTTTTTTTTTTTTTGTGGGAAAACTTCAAATAACTTGTCCCGCTCTGGGTGGAGCGGAAGGGCGTGTCAGACTTTTACTGACTAAAACCCACCCGTGTTCCTTCAGTTGCCTATGCCAGGGCCGCGGTATCTTCTTCAAACTACCCGCGACCCCAGCGGCGTCGGCCCTATTGGACCCCATCATTTGCTGACATCTCTTTGAGGCGCGCGTGGAACACAACGCGCCGTCGAATGATACGATAACCTGCTTTTTAGCATTTATATGTTCCGATTTTAATGAAGTATTTTTCTCAATAATTATGTTTTAGAAAACACAAGTGTGAATCGACTTTTGTTGCTGACTGTACCTGAAAACGTTGCTGGGGTGCACATCGCTACAAATCAGTCTCATCTCGTCTAGATTTTGGAACTGTTTTGACTATGTCTAACAGGTTTAAGTTTGTTTGGCTGTTGTTAGCAGGTTTCCTGCTCAAAAGCTTTCAGGAACGGGAGGTGATGTAAGGGTTTAAGCTTTCTCCAAGCAGTCGTTGATTGCTCGACCTTACTTATCTTTAATAATAAAACAACTTAAAGTTGTTATACTTTGTGTAACTTTTGAAGTTCGACATCTATTTGACAAGCTCGGCATTAGTGGTAAGACAAACAGGTTCCTACATGTCATCAGTTTGATATTTGCTCTGCTAGGATTAATAGCTTCTATTAACTCTTTCTTTAAATGGGCCAGAAAGTACCGCTATTAAACTCACTGCCAAATTATAATTTATAGAGTTGGAAGTATTGGAAAGAAAATGCTGAAAACTAAATTGATTCTACATAGGTACAGTCAGCATCAAAAGTCGATTAACACTTGTGGTTTCTAAATCTTAATTATTAAGAAAAATACTTCATTAAAATCGGAACAGATGTAAATTTTAAAGAAAATTAACTTTTATCTAATAAATGAAATGCTAAAAAGCAGGTTATCGTATCATTTTGTGTTTATTTAGATGATGTCAAAAAGTAGCAGTGTTAACCGACTTCTGTTGCTGACCGTACCTAATGCTGGCTTGACCACACCAATAATAATCGTTTGTTGTAAGCAGATACCTCCTCTAAAGTTTTCTTGGTTTCATTAGTAGACTGTTAATACTGACAAAACGGTCTTAGAACCAAACAGGAATATGTTTGGTTCTAAGACCCTTATTCATAAAAAAAAAACTAAAACGCTCTATAAACCTATTTTAGTTACAGAAATGTTTTGTCTTCTTCTTGCATACTCAAATCATAATTCGAAAGAAATTGACAAAACACTTCTATAACTAAAATAGGTTACAGTGTGTAAGTGTAAACAGTGGCAATATTTTAAGGGGTCACATCTTTATGAACAACTTTTATTAAGTGATTAAACCTGAAATCGCAAAAAAAAATCAGCTATTCCCTACATTTCGACGAATTATGCGAACATAAATTTACTGAACAGCTGATTTTTTTTTCGCGATTTCAGGTTTGTCCCATAGTAAAAGTTGTTCATAATGATGAGTACAATGACCCCTTAAAATGTTGCCAATGCTTACACTTACACCCGTTCTGGTTTTTTTTATGAATAAGGCGGATTATGCTACAGTAAGTAGGTACTAAACTATATATCACTGTAGGTAGGAATGCTAGAGATCAACTTGATCAAAGCTATGTTCTCAGACCTAGTTAGTTTTTTGCGCTAAATAATTACGTGAACTCTATTGTAGTTAGGCTGTCAAGCAAAGGATTTAAAGCTATACTTTAGTGATTACTTAATTTGACATACTGCAAACTGGGAGTATTAACATTGTTAGGAATCATGCTAAGCATGGTGATGTCTGTAAGACTTCATCCAAATCTTTTGGCTGACCTCTGACTGGTCTTTCGATAAATTTATTATTTAAAGACATAAATAAATTGTTCCGTGACCATTAATCTCTTTAATTCTCTTGACCGATAGCATCAAATTACTTACTAATTTAAGTAAAGAGTTACGAGTAAAACCAGTAGTTTGTCCCACTAAAAACATGCTAAATAAGTAAATTCAATAATAAAATAAATAAACCCAAACTTGAACCCAAAATACCAACAATTACAATAAATAAAATGCAATTACGCCATTTTTTTCCACCAACCATTGTTTAAGTTTAACATCTATTATGCTACGCATTCTTAGAATTGGCACGAGCACCCAAACAGCATGGCTAAATTGCGCCGGCGCACGCGATATCAATCCGTTCCGTTTGTTTTTAATTGACAAACGGATTTACAATTAGAATTATACGCGACTATAAAATGCCGGTGTTATTTAGTGGCTATTTCGCGACACCCACACTGTGTTAAGGCGATGGCGATTTTTTTAGGCTTGATGTGTTTTCGGTTCATTATGTTTTGATTAATTGTTAATTTGTGGAATTGTTTTTTTTTTAACATCAATGGGTATTTTATTTTCAAAACTTAATTAAAATACACATGTTAATACTAAATTATTTATACTATGTACAAGTGGGTATAAAAAAAAAAAGTGGTGGAAGAGCTCATAGGGCATCAAGAAATTCGTCCGCATCGCTGTTAGTGGGAAAAGTGCCCAAAAGGCTGGCGGCATTGCCACGCTGGATGTTTGTCCTAGAAAGGTCTATATTTTTTTACTGTATTCAAGCAGAAGTTTTGGTATTTGTTTAGTCGGATAGGCTGCATTGTTTTCAGTGGTTTTCTGTAGCAATTGCTTTTGCAATTTCAAAGCATGGTCGTAATGTATTGCTGATGCCAGCTTATGATTGATTTACTTGGTATGCATTCAAATTAGTTTCCATGCCTTGCGGGCTTTACACAACACTGAACTTCGGTAATTAATACTTAATTAATTTAATGACAGATATATGATGCACCAACAATTAATTACTGTTCTATAGAAGCGTAATCTAAAATTACGAGAGTTTATATGGAAATTACTGCATTTCCGTGACAGTTCCACTGTTGAATAATAAATTAAATATTATAAATTATAAAATTATATCCATAAATCACTAAAGCCCAGTTAGGTTTGTTATTAGCAAGTTTTAAAACGGGTTACTGTTTGCACATTCACTAATAAGTAATAACTGTTTCGGACGGAAGGTAAAACGCAATATTTTATTTTTGTCCATTGACATGATTGTGTCCTAAAAAAATGCGAAAAAAAATCGGCTGTTCCCTAAATTTGAAAATAATCAAATCAGTTTAATTTTTTGAACAAAAGGGGAAAAAATGTAAAAAATGTAACCAAACCTCAGTCAGGTTTGGTCTCATATTGAAAGGTGTTCATAATGATGAGTACACTGACCCGTTAAGAGGTTGTGCGTTATTTAAGTCACATCACCTTGCATACAATAAATTATCAAATACTAGCGGACCCGACGGACGTTGTCCTGTCTGAACGATCCTAGAACCCGACTGCAGCGCCACCTCCCGGGTCCAATTGTGTTTTCAAACCATTTAAATATACACACAAAATTTCATCTAAATCGGTCGAGCCGTTGTCTTGTTGTTGTTTTTTTTTAAGTATCCTATGTCCGTCTCCTGGTTCTAAGCTACCTCCCCACCAATTTTCAGCCAAATCGGTTCAACCGTTCTTGAGTTATAAATAGTGTAACTAACACGACTTTCTTTTATATATATAGATTAAGAGTTGCAGTTACAATTTTTACTTCAGTATACACATAACATTTTATTTCAGTATATGTAAATGTTATGAACTAGATTTTGAGTCATCGTTCGTTCGTTTACATAAAGTATCCTTACAATTGCTAACCTATTATTCAATTGAGCGTTGTCACCTTACTCGTTGAAGAGCTGCGCAAGAGTGTCCTTCCTAAATGACAAAATACTCGTACTTATTGACATCAATTCTGCCGAGAATACGCTATAATAAATATCAGAATCAATTATAATTCCACACTAGGCCCTACGCGGAGCCCTAGCTAAAATCCATCTGTCAATCCTCATAAAAAAGCGAGCATCACTTTTCTCTAAGTATATTCGATGCATAGACTTATAAAAAAAGATGGACTCCGCGCCACGCATATCGAAAGTGAAGCACAGTAAGTATGCCGGACCGTTTGTACAAACACGCCTCGCGCACACATTTACATCATAGTATGCCGACCGGCCGCCATTACGTGACACGAGCGACGCCGTCTTTGCAGGTACTCAAATCATGCACACATAGATCGGTACGGTGCTTCACTTTCGATATTCGTGGCGCGGAGTCCATCTTTTTTTATAAGTCTATGATTCGATGTTTGAATTATTGAAATGTCAGCCAGTAATATCTATGCTAAGGCTTGATTACAACAAACCTCTTACAGTAGGTACATATCTAATAGGTGAAGTAGTGTACCTAATATGAAATGCAAATAATGATGAAGATAGTACGAGACAGTAGAAAAACGTAGAAGGTGACGTTGGTACTTATATCTTGTTCCTTTATTTCGTCAGTCTTGCCAAGTAATTTTTTTTTAGTTTATACCTCCCTAATTTCGGTCATAGGCGTCCTTCCAATTCTCACAAGATGTGGTCAATGTTAGGACTAAATACGCAGAAAAAAAGATATTTAATGACGTGTCTTCCTCTTAATAAACTCGTCATATTTCTGCGCAAGAGCAATTAACTGACATCCTTCCTCTGCGCAGATTTTGTGTAATTACTCGAGTACAACAGCTTTGGTGTGTTTTATTGATTGTTTCTTCGTTAATTTCTTTGAATTCCTTTTCTTCTTGATTTAAGTTTTGTCGAGATTTTAACGAATGCGACACTAAAGTACGATTATTAATTCCAGTCAGTAAAATGACAAGTGCAATTGTCACTGATACAAAAAAGGGTGACACGCTACAATAGTGATGTTCGGCAATCAATAGACTTAGACATTTAGTCATGCTTTATTTTATTAGGTATCAAAGCGTTTTTTATTATTGTAAATATTTAATACATACCGTATTAAATAATACGATTTTAGAAATATGGACCTTACCAGCATATTAAAATTCTCACTACAACATTATCACAAAAGCTCGGAAAAAAATGTATAAAGAGATTCAGAGGAATTAACACTAGAAAGTCGGGAAAATACAAGTATGTAATTATAAACGTTTTTATTTACGATTCCATACATAATTACATATATGCATTGAGAACCATTTGTTTCTCACTCACAACAAATGATCGACGTTTTCTTTTTGGAGGGAGACATCCCTCTTTAGAGGTGGACGGTTCGGGATCCATCTCAAACACCAACGTAACAAAACTCAACAAAAAAATAACAAGTTAACAAGTAAGAAATAAACAAGAAATTGCAGAGGACACTAAACACTTCTGATACCGTCGGAATTCGGGAGCAGAATGAAAAATAAAATGGCGTCCATAGCGTGACAAGTGATGACCATAATGCTTCCAATAACCAAAAACAAATAATATAACAGTATTTTATGTAATATTTAATTACCTACCGTGTATGTCTTCTATTTAATTACCGTAAATTACATATTTTTATTTATAGTATAAAGGCAATTTGATATTGAATAAAAAAAATGTAATCTCGACTAACTTTTAATTGTAAAAACTCGATTCTACCACATCACTATTTATTTGGGATTAAAAACCTGCAACACTGGAAATGTCTGAATGAACTGAAAGTAGTAGGTAGTACTTAGTACTTAATCTTACATGGGAATTTTTAACCGTGACTTCAAGTTAAATTATATTTTAATGTAGAATAGTAAAGTAGGTACTATCAATATCGACTAATGTCATAGATGTCATCTTACTGTGATATAGGCGCATCTCTATCGCAAGTGTCGCAAGAGTCCAGCTCGACATAAGGTCGCGTATTTCTTTTGAATGTAAATTTTAATGTTAATTTCACTGCAAGAATGTATCGTGTGGAGGTTTAGATGCGGCCATCGCGAAGGACCCAGAGATGTAAGCGTTCTCTTTTGTTGATCGTTCCTTTGTTATGAACCTTCCAGTTCAAACTACAATGGTTGTGATTTGATTGTTATTTGACCCTCTCCTTCAAGGGTTAACTCTTTGATTATTGACTGTGTCGATAGAATAATTTCTGTGATTTTCATAATTTGCGGGGCAAGGTTTTTTAAAGATTTTAAATTGTGTAATAGATTTATTTTTATTGCTTGAATTGAAGGGCCTGCTATTGACCTTGATTTAGCCTGACAGACAGCGAGATTTAATACAATCCTTTTGATAAACGAAACTTGTTCTTCGTCATATTCGAACATCATTGACACATTTGCATTAAATCTTTCCTGACAAGTTTACCTGCACAATCATTCTTTATAAGTAATTTTTCCGCGTTCAATTACCGATCGTCAAACATTGACGCAAACATTAAGTTTCAATTACTTTTTGGTATACACATGTTAATTAACGACCCCCCTCCCTCTCCCTCCGGCGGCGGGTGCGCCTGTGGGCGTGGCAAGTCATGCGCGCGCGCCGTTCCGTGAATCGCACAAGGCCGTCTGACCTACTGATATAATTTCTTTGCTGTGTTGTCCGTGTGGCTGTCTGTGTGCGACGTCTGTGGTCAACATCCATTGTGAAGACTCTTGACTTGTTAAAGTCATCATCGCACGCACACATTGGTATGCCTCGTTTATTAGAATTTACAGGGCGAGGAGGATGTCTGAAGCGGGGTGTCTGTGGAGCGCTGAATGCAAACAAGGGCTTTGTATGTGTGTGTGCGCTAGGATATATTTAAGGAAGCAGAAATGCATTGTTGTATCTCACGAAAGCTGGCGAGCCATACTTGTATGTGTAAATGTTACATGCACATTGTCTTTGTGTGCGTAAGCTCGGGAGCGCGCTACCTGCAGGTACGCACACAAGAGCGCGTGTTGAGCGCGTGTCTGTACGCATTATATCTACAAGTATGGCTCACCCGCTTTCGTGAGATAAAACAACTGTACTCCTCTGTCCGTCTGTCCATGTGTAGGTATTCGCCGTCTGCAGAACCGCTAAGGAAATGTATGAACCTGAATGTTGCCTAATTTTCCGTTGGCTGCTCTCAGGTAATAGGCGTTATATATGGTTCTAGATCGCAGCATCGCTACGGGATTTTAGGATTATTTGTTTTTTGTTGAATGCGTCAAAGGTCGTGTGAAGCAGCGTTATAGTTTTTCAGTTCGTTTGATAATGTTACAAATGGGTCGGTTCCCAAGGCTAGAATGTTTGTTTATTTTTTTGTTTCCAATGCATTTATTCTCGGATTTAATTGGGAGGTCTAACTTGTAATATAATAAGGGCATTGTTCTATTAATCATGTTAGCCATCTACATTTTCTGGGAAGAGCTTTGAACTATTTCTAATATGGACGTTCTCTAAATATCAAGTCCGAACTCCAAGCACTTAATAACCCAATTAGATAGCCGATACTTTGTCAAAGTTTTTCTCCGTCTTACGTAAGAATATCGTACATAACTGTGCCTGTGCCGGGAACCAAAGGCGCATACCTCCGCAGCCGCGCCGCTCGCGAATAATTCAGTAGTTTCTGAGAAACAGTGGCGGCGTCGTAATAAATTTAGAGTTTCGGACCCCTCATTATGCGGTACTGCCTACATTCCGAAGGCATACAGTTTGCCGAATAAAAAGTTACGAATCCGACTATTGTTTTGGGGCACAGGACTTGTGAGAGAATAGAAAGAGCATGTGAATTACAATTTTTGTATATTTACGTGAAATATAATATGAGATCACTTTGATCAGTTTGGAATAGTATAATTCAAAAGTTAATCACTTTTGAATCATATTGTGACGTTTTAGCACAAATTAGCTTGTCTAACAAACTTTAGATGAGTTGCTATACAGTTAAAATAAGACAAAATGATATATTGTGCGCATTCTGTACAGGCTCTTAAATACAGGATATTTTTTTAAGCAGTGCGCAAATTTTAACCCATGAATATGAACAACTTTCACTATGGGACTAACTCTGATATCGCGAAAAAAAAATCAGCTGGTCTACACTAAACTCATCAAAATGTAGGGAGCAGCAAATTTTTTTTTTTGCCGTTTCAGGTTTGGTCCCATAGTAAAAGTTGTTCATATTCATGAGTAGGACACTCTGTGAAAATTTGCACACTGCTTAAAAAAATATCCTGTAGGAACCTATATGTTTTGTGAAACTACAATGTTTTTTTTTCTCAGCTACCTTATTACCTATATTGTACTAATTTCAGCCCAATCCGTTCAGTGGTTTGAGCTGTGTGTTGATAGATCAGTCAGTCACGCTTTCCTTTTATAGATATACAGGGTGTAAGGGACAGCCCTCCGCAAACTAACAGGGTGCATTCAGCTCCTCATTTTGAATCATATTCCACCGGAAATTTTCTCAGGAAAATTTTCATTTTTTAATTTTTTTTAGTTACATTTTCATTATTTCAATGTAAAATTGCATTGTGTGTTCGCAGCACTCCTTTTATGTAAAAAAACTGCAAAAAAAAAACCAGCAATGGATGTTGAAATACTCTAACCAACGACGCGTGAAATCAGCTGTTCACTTTCTGTCTAGTTACAGAGTTCATCGAACTCACCGCATGCCTATTACCTACCCCTACCAACCAGTAATAGACGCTCCGATTTGTGCACAAAAACACAAACAAATCACGTTTATTGGATTCCCTTAACGTTCCTGAAAAAATTTCATGTACCGGTCATCTTAGTATGACACACTGAATTCACCCTATCAGTTTGCGGAGGGCTGTCCCTTACACCCTGTAGAAGATAATTATGTACTCATCAAAAATAACTATTAACACCACATGACACAAGGCGAAGCACAGTCGACAAGAGGCTGCTTTTCTCGCTTCATAGCAATGCTGAAAGAGCACTCGTCGCGGAGTTTCCTATGGAAGGAGCGACAACCTGTCCATTCGTACAGTTACAGCAGTACTACGATCGGAAAGTTTGCCAATCCGTCTGACGGACTGTCGTCGGTAGCTTCGCAACAGCCAACAAGTACAAGCAACACTACGTGAAACTAACTCGGACAATATCGACACTTTTTATTCAACTCACTGTAATTATGACACATTTCATGCTTTTTTTCACATTTTAAAAGCGACTTTTTGCTTGAAATGTGTTACATACAAAATCATTGTTTGTCAAGAATATGTTTAATGCTTTGTTCCTATGTCTAAATGTCGTATTGTCAATCATTTTAGCTTTATGCGGAGATAGGAGCCTTTTTTGGCCTCGCACAGGTTTTTTTTTTAGTTTGAATTTTTTTTTTATGTTTACTTTGTTACTTTTATATGCTCCTCCTAAACTGTACCTACTTCATGTGCGTGTCCCAAATAAAATATTTTTCTTTCTTTCTTTCATTTTAAAAGACTGAAGGCAAGTTTTAGTTTTAATAACAACGGTTGATGATTTAGGGATTGGGCATATTTATTATACAAGGTGTAACATAAATAACCCACAACCTCTTAAGGGGTCATTATACTCATCATTATGAACAACTTTTACTATGGGACCAAACATGGAATCGCGAAAAAAAATCAGCTGCTCCCTACATTTTGACGAGTTTGATGTAGATAAATGTACTGGTCAGCGGATTTTTTTTCGCGATTTCAGGTTTGGTCCCATAGTAAAAGTTGTTCATAATGATGAGTACAATGACCCCTTAAGAGGTTGTGGGTTATTTATGTTACACCTTGTATATACTGATTTTACCTCCCCCAGGCTTTTCCATAGCTCACGGTCATGAGTTTACTCCTCCATGTCCCTCCCGCAGTAGTTTACTCCTCCATGTCCCTCCCGTAGTAGTTTACTCCTCCATGTCCCTCCCGCAGTAGTTTACTCCTCCATGTCCCTCCCGCAGTAGTTTACTCCTCCATGTCCCTCCAGCAGTAGTTTTCAAGTCGTCTTCCCATCTTTGAAATGGTCATCGTCATCCTCTTTTCGTCTTTCCTTCTCTGAGATACCATTCTGACTGTTACTTTCGATCTGTCAAATCAATCAAGCTATTGTGAAATTGGCATATTACACACTTGTGGCGACATCTACATCGCCACATGTGAACTACGCATTACACTGACCTCACGCAAAATCCTGCATCGCGCAATCAGAGTTTACCGCGCAACTAGCATATACAACGTCCCGACATCAATTGTCGCGTCGGGTAGTTTCCCACCAGACACAACACCCGTCTGGTCGGAGGATCGTCGCTTTTCTATGGAGGATGAGTGAACTTTACACCCTGTTCCTCATACGTCTAAACACTGAATATAGATGTTTAAATAGCTTTTAAGCCACAAGTAGGTAATGTCTGCTAATTCTACACCTTCCCAGCTCTTCATTTGTATACATTTTACCGTCTCTAAAACTTGCAAGCCCTTCTAAATAAGACGCGGAAACAAAGCGTTTCAAATGGACACTGGAGACACAACAAAACGACAGAAGCATTATTCCAGGCATTTTTCTAAGTCAATTAAATTCGACCCAAAATGGCGGCGAGGCAACTGTTGATTTTTTGGCGACTGAGGTGCAGGCAACAGTTATCGGGAGAGACGAATTTATAAATAAGGAGTTGTAGTTAGAGCTGCATTTGTAATATCCTAAGTTTGAGATCGTATCGTGTGTATTTATAATTGATTGATCTTAAGATGGTGATTTAATTAATAATTAATAGTTGGTTAGTTGATACGTGAACGAAATTAAAAGATGATGGTTATAATTATTTTGAAGGAGTGTTTCGATTCCGTTCGAAATTGCTACGATTTTTAATACGATCAGAAACTAACTTTACTTTTACTTTTATGATCCGCAAGATTTCTTGAGCCATCATAACATTTGTCTACCATTTATTTATATCAGGCACGTTATGTACACCATGTATACTGTATTATTCTGCTATATATGTTTGATATTCTGTTCGTAACTTTTTATTCTGGAAACTGTTCGTTGTATTTTAGTCGTTGACACTTTTTGATGAAACTAAGTAATTTAAAAAAAAACCGGTCAAGAGCGAGCGAACCGGACTCGCGCACCGAGGGTTCCGTTCCGATTTCTGAAAAAGTGTGCTATTTTGAGACATCGTTTTATTTTTCCTGTAATATTTACATAAACTTCTATCACATAGAATAATTTCAGATTTTGGGGCGGGGGGAACGGTATTTTTTTTTACATTTTTCATCAGAAGTCGAAAACTATGCGGCCTAAAAAAAAGAAAAAATATGTTTGAGAATGTGCAAACAGCGCTCTTTCATATGATGCCACCCCACACCCCACACCACCCCACACGCCCCACATGCCCTAGTAGGCCCACTTTGATTTTTTAAGACCCCCTTTCAGTCCTTGTTACAAAAAAAAAACATAAATATTTGAATTTCTTTCTTGTTTGCAAAATAGTTGGGTAAACGTCATCTAAAACTATTCCAAGTTTCAAGTTGATAGCATTAGTAGTTCTTGAGATATCCAGCTGTGACAAAGAGACAGACAGACAGACAGACTGAGTGACACCATAAGGGTTTTTTTTTTTACCATTTTGGTACGGAACCCTAAAAAGCTCAAATACTACATTTATTCTTCTATTACCATGACCGATAATAGTCCCATCTTCCCTAAATGGCTAACAGTTATTATAATACTATGTAGCGGGATATTCGCGATTCCTTATCCAAAAGAAATACTTGTTCAGATAATCGCAGAGCCAAAACGGGCTCACATTGTTTTCTATTTCGGAGTTTTTGTGCAAAAAATATTTGAATATTCAAATGGATTGAAAGCAAAAAAGTTTAATTCGCTGTAATTTGAAGCGGGAAAATTTTTGGACATGGAGTGAATGTTTTTTTTGGCTGTATGCAATGCGTCATGCCTACGCACAATTAAAAAAACCTTAGTCTCTGAGAAATTTGTAGGATTTCATTGTCTGACGCAGGATCCTGTATAAAGAATAGAATAGAATAGAATATCTTTATTTTGCATAAAATATGGTACAAAGAAAGGTCTTAAATATAAAAATAGTTCCACATATTTTCCTTACTTTTTTCAGCATGCAAAAACACCTTAAATAATAAAAATATAAACAAAAACACTTATTATTAGGTACTGAGATCGTGTGAACAGGAAATATTTAAAAAATAAAGTTATAAAATTACAAATGAGAATAGTGAGATCATAAGTGATGTTGATGAATTTAAATATACCTTAGTTAAGTTAGCTTAATTATTTTATACTTAGCTTATAATTTAAAAATTCACCTAAAGTGTAGAACACATTATTATAAAGCCATTTTTTAAGTTTTATTTTAATAGTTATTTATGCAACTGACGTATAATAAGGGGTATTAAAACACGAATGTGGGTTATATCACACTCGGCTTCGCCTCGTGTGACAATAGTATCACATGAGTGTTTTAATACCTAATTATGTACAGTTGCATACAAGACTTTATCTACATCCATGTTAATTGATAACTCTATAAAAGTTTCTGAAACAGTTTTTTGCAATACTAATACTTGTATCGAACATGGCGGCCGGCGTCATAGTATACGACGTGAATAATTCGAATAAGTTCTTTTTTTCAGGCGCAGATTTCCTGAAAACAATAAAAAATGTGGTTTTTTAAAGCTGTGTATCTCATAAACCGTAAATAATTTTGACATGTAAAAAAAATATGATATTTTCAAGTCCTTTTCGCATACGGAATCCAAAACATAATTAAACATACTTTAATGCACCAAAAAATCTTTAAACATACCTCCTGATAATCTTTAAAATCTGTTTATCCCTTCGATAGCAATTAAAATTATAATTAAAAATATACCATGAAATGTCAAATTCCAAACTGCATCCAGTGATGGATTACTTTTTATTAAATAGTTAATTTCTAATTTTATACGACATAATTCCGGTGCGCGTGAGAATCTTCTATCTGGTGCGTCAAACTAGACAGCCATAACACCATTTCCCTTACACACTGAGCCAAGCTTGGAACCAGGGCCTTAAATTACGGCGCTGTTGTAGTGAAACGCGCGTGCATTACAATGTTCTTTTTTTGAAAACGAGTTGCATTATAAAATTCAGTACAACATTAAAACACCCGTTTGGATGCTATTATGGTTACCATGGTTACTATGACACTGGCTGTTTTAATGTTGGCAATAAGGTAACTGTTTCAGAAACTTTTATAGAGGATTTATAGCATGGGTGTAGATAAAATAATTTAATGGTAGCTCTCTGATCAGTTTAGGTATTTGGTTAAAGATAAAATCTGCTTAGAATCAGTTTTGAGTTCATTGATGGACCTTACTCAGGTAGGTATCTACATCGGCGTTTGAAGTTAGGCTACTTAAGAATGTGATAGGTATCACTAAGTATAATTAATTCTAGATTTTAGATAAAACTCTTCCATTTTAATAAGTAAAAATTCGTTTCTTTCAGTACGATAATGGAGGTTTATTTTTTGGCTGAATTAATTCACTTGGTCCGCACAGTTTGGTCACTAAATATAAAACTATAGGTAGTCCTTTAAAGTCATTTAGTGATCTTAGATCTTCTTCGAACTTATGTGTATCTATACAATAAAATAAAGTAAGTCAATAAAATATTATAAAATAAAGTCGCTTTTCGTGTCTGTCTGTGTGGCGGTGTGGCCGCGTTGTTCTTCTAAACTACGCAACGGATTTTGATACGGTCTATCATTTAGAGAATTTATTCCGGAAGTTTTAAATGATAATACATTAATATTTAACTTTTATTTAATATTTAAACCTTCATGTTTTATCAAATCGTAAAAACCGTGCGAATTAAGGGTCGCTAGTGCATTCTAATTCCATCAATCAATCCCCATCTGCTTCATCTAGCTCCAAAATATTATCTGGTCATCATTATCTTTCGCAGCCTTGTTCCACCCACTGCTGAATATAAGTCTCCTCCCTTCTGTGCCATACTCCCCTGGTCTGTGCGAGTCTCCAGGTCTTCCCCGAGATCTTCTGTAGGTGGGTGTGGGACCCACCTGGCTAGGTAGGTATATTACGTATCCGATATACAGGGTGTTTCTTTTAAGGTGTCAAGCTAGTGCATGCTGATAGCAGAGTGCCATACCAATCGATTTAACCCCCATGTATGTTCTACGATTTTTTGTAGTTTTCGAGTTATCATTTTTTTTCGATATTTTTCCTGATTCAACGAGAAAAATTATATCTTTTTTTTTGAGTCAAGTTTGAACAAGAATGTACTAAATAGGGCATTATTTGCTGAAATCGGTCGTTGAAAGCGGTGTATCTGAAATCTTGTGACTTTCATATTTTATAACTTACCTATTAATTATCTTTGCATATTTTTGTCAATCCTGATATTTACTATTCCTCTATGTTTTGGCAGACCACGTTTTGACCTACTACTATTCTTAACCACTAGGTACCATTGATATGAAATGTGGGATCCAATATATCTCGAAAACTACAAAAAATCGTAGAACATACATGGGATTAAATCGATAGGTATGGTACTCTGTTATCAGAGGGCTTAGTGCGAGTGTTCATACTTACTCGATCACGTTAACGTAAACGTCAGTTTGCACTGAAAATGAATAAGCGCCGCCTGGTGACTATAATGGGAAACACAAATTATTCCATACAAATTGACGTACGACAACGTTAACGTAAACGCGATCGAGTACCTAAGTATAAAAACTCGCACTAAGGCCACTGCTCGCACTAGCTTGACACCTTATAAGAAACACTCTGTATACTCGTAAATAACTGAAGTACAGCCGTAGTTACAAATAAATATAAAATATATAAACAGCTCATCGGAGGCGCCATAAAGGTGCCCACACACTGCCTAATGAGCTCCCGCCGATTTATGGTCCATAAATAATGTTACTTGCGCGTAATGACCATATGGCTGTACATACATCCAGTCGGCCAGCCATCAGGCAAAGAATCCAATTTTGGTTCATGTCTAAACTTGATAGTTTAGACATGGACCAAAATTGGATTCTTTTAAGTATGTTTCTTGGTACAAAAGTTTTGGGGGTAATTTAGGCTTTCTTTGTATTAAAATGATCCATTCTAACATTTCTGTATCATTTCTGTATAAGGAAGTATATTTATTTTTAACACAGACATTAAGTACAGTATTTGTCATACAGCCTACAACTTACTGCCACCTGCACACTGTAGGTGGCATTAGTAATTACTATTTACAACTCAACTTAAGGTGTTTTGAGCCAATAACAACAATTTCAACAATTTTAGGTTATATCAAGTCGAATTATCTTGACCATGTATGAACGTAAACGAGGCAAAAGTAGTATGAAAGCATCGTAGCAGGGGGCGTTCTGATAGTTTCTGCCTACCCCCGTGGGGAGAAGGAGTGAGTTTTGTATGTATGTATGTATGTATCAAGTCGAAAGAATGACTATTTATTTGTGTTAAAAATGACCTACTGAAAACCAGGTTCCTTACTGTTTATCCCTACCTTAACATTACTCAATACTCAATCATTTATTGCATTCCACAATGTTTATGCTTAGGTGGTAAGTATACATTTGTAGTAACAATCGTGGACCCTGTCGGGCACAGCAAAAAAGTTAGAGAGAAGAGGACTTATATAAACATGCAAATTAACTTAATCTAAGTAAAATTAGGGTAACATTTTATTAATTCAGTGTTTTTCTATCTATAATATGTATGTATTTACAAAAAAAAAAAAATGTATATAAGTAGTTTATCAGCCATCTCGTTACCATAACACAAGCATTAGGTTGCTTAGCTTGGGACTAGATGGCGTTGTGTGAAATGTCCAAGGATATTTATTATTATTATTATTATTATTATTAATTATTAATTAATCTAAATTATTTATTATGTATTCATTTATATAATTATGTCAGTTAGTCTATGGATTTGTCAATTAAATATTCTTCTATACTATAATAACATTTGTTTATTAATATTTTTCTTAATTTATTTGTAAAAATAGCAATTTTCTTTTCATTTCTGAGTACTTCAGGTAGTTTATGATTGGTACATTTATGATTTGACATAGATATTTAGGTATATCTAAGCAGTTGGGACCACTAAGGCTCGTATTTATAATCAAGTAATTACTTGAGTACCTAATTACTTGCTAATAGTAATTTCTTAATTAAGTCATCACTTGAGGGTAGAATTCTCAAGTAGGTACCTAAAGAAAATGGTGACTATTACTTGGCTAAGAATTCTAAGCTTTGACAGTTCTAACTTCAAACAATTACTAAAATATACAATAAAAATCATTACCTACTTGAGCAATTACTTTTACTGAAGTAATTACTTTTACTTGACTATAAATACGAGTGTAAGACCTGGATTAAGTTCCCCCTTGTAGCCAACCATAGTAGCCAATTAATATACAATCCTGAAAAAATAAAACAATTTGAATTAAGAAAATCATTTATTGTCATTAGTTTTTGTTTAGATTTTGCCCTATTAGGTATGCTATGTCCTATTCCAGGTTATGGTCTACCCATGTGTCAAATTTCATGCAAATCCGTTGAGCTGTTTTAGCGTGAAAGCGTAACAAACAAACAAACAAACTCACTTTCGCATTTATAATATTAGTTGGATTAGCCACAATTTTAAGATTGGTTTACGGTCATTAATATGCAAATATTTTGTATCCAGTCCATATACTTAGTCGAATTTTCATATGCGTTAACTTGGGTAATTACAATTATACGACTCTTGCCTGCGTGTGCGCAGGCTACTAGACTAGTTCTTGAGATATACAGGTTCATACATCAATTGTTTATTTTTTCCTTTTTGGGTAGAGAATTTGAGTGTAGTTTAAGGCTGCCATACGTACACTGGGACATGTCCCGCTTTGAAGCGTAGTGTCATTTGTCCCGGTTTCGATGTTGGGCGCGTTTATATATTTATTTGACCACGAAATGCTTCATGCTTCGTACGTAATGACTATAATTACACTCTTTGCTCGTACCTAACGAATACGAGGGAGGATGCAAAAATTTTCGGACTCGATTTGCTCGTTCTTGAACTTTATGTTCTCCCAATTCTAAAACTTTTCTGCATATGTAGTCAAAGTAACTCCTACTTTTGTATGAAGAAAACCTAGCCTATTCGAGGTTATAAAGATTTTCAAACTCGATTCGATCGCTATGATTTCGCTATTATTTTAAGATACTTAGATGGACTTGCGTTTGCGCCAAAAAAATGCAGATTTCAAAAGCAAAACCCGACATCTCCGAAAAAAAAATTCGCACAGCAAAGCATAGCAAAATGTATCTTGCCTTTAGACATCTTCTCTGAATATTCATCGAGTTTTTTAATTATACATGGTTTACCCTATTCCAATTCCAAATGTCCCGGTTTCAGCATTTATAGCAGCCCTAGTGTAGTAGGAAAGTTTTTCTTACGACCAGAATTGTATACTTAAGTCGGTACGCGATACAGTTAACAATTTCTGTCGTGGTAGCCGTGTTTTTAACCGACTTCTAAAAAGTGGTGGTGCTGGTGAGTGGTTGTTGAGGAGTTCTCCTGGTTCTTACCAGCAGAACTCCTCAACAATTAACGTCCCAGCATCGGGAAAAGCAATATTTTGTAACATGTGATGAGCAATTGACATTAGACTATTGCAACTTATACAAATTATAAACAGACCCACTAAAAAGCGAGAAATAAAAACTTTTTAAGAAAAAAAAAACCGACTTCCAAAAATCACTACAAAGTGAAAAATAACTTTGATTTCGGAAGTCGGTGGCAAAAAAAAAAGAAAGTAAATAAAAAACAAAAGACACTGACTTCCGAAATCAAAGTTATTTTTCACTTTGTAGTGATTTTTGGAAGTCGGTTTTTTTTTTTTTTTGTTAAAAAGTTTTATTTTGTGGATTTTGATGTTTTCATAGTTGCATAATCTACTTACTTATGAATCTTTATGTAGGTGAACAGTTGTTCGTCTCAATCATATAATACGAGAGCTGGTGTTTAGCCATTCGCCATTTACCTACCGTAAGTTTAACGTTTTACTCGTAATTTACTGACGGGCTATAAAAAATTTACCTTATTCAAGGTAGAGGTAAGGTTCAGATACCGAGTCTAGACCGTTGCCACTATTGTCGGTTTCGAAAAACAAAATTAATTTCATCGCAATCCTTCTTAGAATGTCCATCTCGACCTTTAATTCAGCTGATAATTTACAAGACAGTAAATTTTGTCGTTTATTTCGCGTCTCTTTGCACTTGGTTTTTATATTATACTTTTATTACTGTCTGCATAGTCGTAAACAGGATTTATTGGCATCTACTAATAATTTAGCTAGGTTTTATTTTTCATGTAAATCTTGTTTTTTTTTCTGTTTACAAGTTTCGATGCTGTAAATTGCTGTTCGATTTATTGATTGCTTACATACACAGATGTAATGACGGGTGTTCTTTACAATACCTACAGATAGCGCGCGAGTTGAATGCAGAGCTTAGGAATGCGGTAGTGCTGTGACCTAATTATAATTACAATACACTGCAGGCGCGTGAGGTGGGGCGTGCGGATAGCGGGGGGAGATGCTCCCGCTCTTTACCTCAGACCCCGACTGCATTCAACTCGCGCGCTATCTGTACAATACCTATACCGCATGGGTATAGGTACACACGGGTACACATCAAGCTATACATTTCCAGTTTACACTGACCTCACATTGTATGGAAGTTCTATACAATGCGAGATCAGCTTATACTGGAGATGTATAGCTTGATCTGTAGCCGTGCGTACATGGCAGCCCCTCTTTTCTAGGAACGAGTGAGGTCTTCCACAGACAATTTATTTCTAAGGCAAGCCTTAGAAATAATTCGTCTTTCACCTACTTTTTCTAAAAACTATTACAAAAAATTTCCAAACTGTTTACGCAAAACAGAAGTAATAAAAAATTGGTGGTTGGAAAAACTAGGTGGTGAAAAAAACTGAAAACTGTGTGACTTCATAAATACGCCAAAGTTGTCAAAATACGGCAGTGCTTTTTGCACATTTTTAGTTGTATTAAAAAAAAAATTGTAACAATCATTTAAAGGGTTTATCCTCAATCCGATTTTTTCACTGACTTGTGAAACTCTTGAGCTGGCCAAGCGTTTTTTTTCGTGGCTACTAATTTAAGTTTTCTATATAAACTTATCCAAAACCACAATTTCCTAGTGCCGACCTTAATGCACAGAAAAATTATTGAAATAATAAATTCTTACCTGAGATGATTTTCAGTACTAATCAATCAGCCTAGCCTTTTCCCAACTATGTTGGGGTCGGCTTCCAGTCTAACCGGATGCAGCTGAATACCAGTATTTTACATGGAGTGACTGCCTATCTAACCTCCACAACCCAGTAACTGGGTAATACGATACCCCTTTGGCTGTCAGACTTTCGGGTTAGATCTACGAATGACAGCCGGGACCAACGTCGAGGCACGGAGAAGTCTCGTTATGTAAAAATGGTCACCTATCCACTGACCAACCCCGGCAAGCGCACCTTAACCTGATGGATCGACCCGTACGGCTATTATTACTTAGCCACGATCTCCTTTTCAGTACGAATGCTTCCAAAAATTGCGAAATAAATATATTTGCGGCAAGTTCAATCTGCAATCTCTAATGTTGATATCTAAATCTATAGAGCTTCAACACTCGTCTCCAATTAAAAGTAATTATCCTACGAATTACTGTGTAAGTCTGTTTATAGCAGGTCTTCGAACTCTCGATCAATAACTTTACGGCTCATGTCCAAGTGCGAACGGTTCTGACTCATGTTGTTTTGACAACGTTTCCTTGATTCAAATAATTTTATTTTGTGTCGTCACTTTATATTGTAATGTCTTATTTGGGAGTCGTTGATTGTTGAATGTTTTGGATTGTATGATTCTATTGGGAGATTTGAATTATTGGTTTTGTTGCTATGCGGACTTTGTACAGTATATTGTAGTTATATACAGTTTCATGTTTTTTAATTGATATATCTACATATTTTTAGGGTTCCGTACAAAAATGGTAAAAAAGGAACCCTTATCTTACCCTGATCTGTCTGTCTGTCTGTCTGTCTGTCACAGCTGGATATCTCAAGAACTACTAATGCTATCAACTTGAAATTTGGAACAGTTTTACATGACGTTTGCCCAACTATTTTGCAAATAAGAAAGAAATAAAAATACATTTATTTTTTTGCAACAACTGAAAGGGGGTCTTAAAATTTGAAGAAGTGGGGTTACTAGGGCATGTGGGGTATATGAAAGAGCGCTGCTTGCACATTCTCAATCATTTTTTGTCTTTTTTTTAGGCCGCATAGTTTTCGACTTTTGATGAAAAATGTAAAAAAAATACCGTTCCCTCCCCCTTATCTCCGAAGTTGGCAAAGGAAAAAATCTGAAATTATTCTATGTGATAGAAGTTTATGTATAGATTACAGGAAAAATAAAACGATGTCTCTAAATAGCACAGTTTTTCAGAAATCATCAACAAAAAATTACATACAAATGATGGTACGGAACCCTCGGTGCGCGAGTCCGACTCGCTCTTGACCGGTTTTTATTTTTAGGTGCTTTACTTTAGTTGACGTAGTTTCGTCGTCATCTTCGTCGGAGCTCGTGGGTAAGTAATAACAGCGGCAGAGGTCGATCCATCAGGTTAAGCTACGCTTGCCGGGGTTGGTCCGTGGATAGGTGACCACCTTTACATACCGAGACTCCTACGTGCCTCGGAAAGCACGTTAAGTCGTTAGTCCCGGCTGTCATTCGTAGATTTTTGACAGTCGTTACGGGTCGTCAGAAGGCCGAAAGTCTGACAACCAGTCTTACCAAGGGGTATCGTGTTACACAGTCACTGGGTTGTGGAGGTCAGATAGGCAGTCGCTCCATGTAAAAATACTGGTATTTAGCTGCATCCGGTTAGACTGGAAGCCGACCCCAACATAGTTGGGAAAAGGCTAGGCAGATTGATTAGTTTCGTCGTCATCTTCATTATCATAACTTAACAGTTCTGTGTATTTTTTTCTTGTGAGTGATTTGTGGTCTTAAATCATAAGTTTATTATTATTTCTTCATTATTATTATTATTCTAAAATGCCATTGAAATATCTCGGGACCCTGGGGTCCCGGACACTTGGAAGGCGTACTAGGGGTCGAAGCCAACTCGCAGAGGCCCCTTAGACAATATTAAATTATGAGGAGGATTATTATTTCCATTTATTTCGGACATAATCAATATAAAGTTTAGTAGCCTGAACTATTGTAACTGTTAGATATTCTTAAATTTTTATTTCAACTGAAGTGAAAATCAGCTAAAACTTAAAGCTAAGTATAAGATCATTTTAAAAACCTAACATGTTCTCTTTTTTTGCTAAACGTGTGACATTTTTGACCGCAGTCCGTGCGCACATGCGCGTAATTGCACCGACACATTAACTTTGAGCCTTTGAAGTTAATTGGATCCAAAGCTAAGTCGCCATTTTAATGAACCTGCTATTTATACTCTGCCGCGCTTTCGGACGGTATAACTCTATGTGCGGGACGCTGATTATTTATAGATTCTTGGAATACGGAGGGCAGACTTGTTGGTGCCATCGACACTTTAATCTAATCACAATTAATGAATAAATAAAAACTTTTTACAAAAAACAAAACCGACTTCCAAAAAAAACACTACAAAGTGAAAAATGACTTTAATTTCGGAAGTCGGTGTCTTTGGATCTGTATTTTAGGTTTTCGCCCCCGACTTCCGAAATTAAAGTTATTTTTCACTTTGTAGTGTTTTTTTTGGAAGTCGGTTTTGTTTTTTGTAATAAAGTTTTTATTTTTCACTTTTTAGTGGGTCAGTTTGTAATTTACCTAAGTTACAATAACCCAATGTCAACTGCTCATCACGTTTTACAAAATATTGCTTTTCCCGATGCACGGACGTTAATTGTTGAGGAGTTCTCCTAGTAAGAACCAAGAGAACTGGAGCTCATGGTGAAGTCACCATCACCATTATGCATTTTGACGAGCATAAACCATATTAAAGTAATCGAATCGCAACCTGTGATATACTTAGATATAATTGAGTATTTCCGATGGCCATCTGTGGTCTTCATCATCAGTTCCAGTTCACCAAATGGTACTTTCCGAGAGCAAATGCACGAGTTACTATAAAAAAATTAAATTAAAAATTTAAAAAACCCCCAACGCAAAAAAGAAAAGAGAACATTTAAAAAGTCAAAAATAATACCTATCGTTGAGCCATCAAATTCGATTGAGTAATACCTATATATATTTTAATTACAGAAATTGATGGATGGCACGATAAGGTTTGCTCATTGAATTGGCGCTATAATTTCGCGGCGGGGTACCGCATATGTACATAGTCAATCAAGTGAAGGGTCTGACTTACTTATGCGGTACCCCGCCGTGACATTATAGCGCATATATTTCAATGAGCAAACCTTATCGTGCCATCCATCAATTTCTGTAATTAAAATATATATAGGTATTACTCAATCGAATTTGATGGCTCAACGATAGGTATTATTTTTGACTTTTTAAATGTTCTCTTTTCTTTTTTGCGTGGGGGGTTTTTTAAATTTTTAATTTAATTTTTATTTTAACCTTTTTAAACTTTTTAAACAATTTAACAATACAGAAATGAATTTTTAATACTGCAGAATGTTAAGTTTCTCTGCACATAACATTAACTTATAATGATGCCACCATCGTACTGCAAATAGAATTAAATACTGATAAAAAAACGAATACAAACACTACTATCTGCTATTTTTTTTTCAAGAGTGTACTAGTGTGCTGGATATCCTGACTGCAACATCAGCTCATCGTGTAGCCACCATTGCATTGTATGTAGAATCAAATACTGATCAAAACGAACTCAAACACGACATATCTGCTATATTATTTTACCAAGAGTATTCTAGTGTGCTGGATATCCTGGCTGCAGCATCAGCTCATCGTGTTGCCACCATTGCATTGTATGTAGAGTAAAATTCTGATCAAAACGAATCCAAACACGACATATCTGCTATTACTTTTTCAAGAGTCTTCTAGTGTGCTTGACATCCTGGCTGCAGCATCAGTTCATCGTGTTGCCACCATTGCATTGTATGTAGAATCAAATACTGATGTAAATGAATCCAAACACGACATATCTGCTATTACTTTTTCAAGAGTGTTCTAGTGTGCTTGACATCCTGGCTGCAGCATCAGTTCATCGTGTTGCCACCATTGCATTGTATGTAGAATCAAATACTGATGTAAATGAATCCAAACACGACATATCTGCTATTACTTTTTCAAGAGTGTTCTAGTGTGCTGGACATCCTGGCTGCAGCATCAGCTCATCCTGTTGCCACCATTGCATTGTATATAGAATCAAATACTGATGTAAATGAATCCAAACACGACATTTCTGCTATTAATTTTTCAAGAGTGTATCCAGCACACTAGTGCTGGATATCCTGGCTGCAGCATCAGACCAAGAATTCCATAATCTTGCATAGATAGATAGCATACATGGATGTTTCAAATTTTAGGTCACACTAAGTTTTGAAAGTAAAGTAAATACCCATTACGCGTCTAAGATCCCTACCGCAGCTAACAAAAGAGCAAATAACTTTGAAACGGCTGAACCGATTTTGATAAAACATGTCTAAGAACCATCGCTGGAAAACCTGCTTTCAAATAAAAAAAACCGCATCCAAATCAGTCCACCCGTTTAAGCGCTACGGTGCCACAGACAGACACACAGACACACACACACACACACACACACATAGCGGTCAAACTTATAACAGCCCTCTTTTTGCGTCGGGGGTTAAAAATACCAAAATCGATATAAGTGTGCCCATAAAATTTGAGGGTTTCCCTCGATTTCCATGGGATCCCATCATCAGATCCTGACTTGATGATCATGGGACCATTTGGGAAGTATACCCTTTCGAACAAAAAAAGAAAAATCCAAATCGGTCCAGCCATTTTCGAGTAATCGGGGAACATACATAAAAAAAAAATAAAAAAAAAAAAGGTTCCGACGAATTGAGAACCTCCTCCTTTTTGAAGTCGGTTAAAAAAGTAACTAAACTACTTACCGAATGACAGTTAAAGTATAATCATAGAGGTGATACTGTAAAACGCCAAAATTTAATTAAGGCAAAAGTTTGTGAGTGTGTGAGGGTGTATGTGCGTGTGTCTTTGTTACTTCTATAAGCTCAAACGGCTGGACCTATTTGGATTAAATTTGGTATGTATATAGCTTATACCCTGGATTAACACATAGACTACTTTTATCCCGGTTTACGCGGGTGAAACCGCGGGGCGCAGCTAGTTATCTATATTTTGTGTTTTCACAAATAGTACGTTGATAAAATCTAAGACCATGGCATTGGTGGAATGATTAACCCTAGAGGTTTAATAGTGTGCCTTTAATAAGCATTATGTACAACATGTTTAAATAAATACATCTGTATACAGGATGTAAGGGACAGCCCTCCGCAAACTAACAGGGTGCATTCAGCTCCTCATTTTGAATAATATTCCACCGGAAATTTTCTCAGGGTAAATTTTCATTATTTCAATGTAAAATTGCATTGTGTGTTCGCAGCACTCCATTTATGTAAGAAAAACTGCAAAAAAAAAAAAACAGCAAAAAAACAAACCAGCAATGGATGTTGAAATACTCTAACCAACGACGCGTGAAATCAGCTGTTCACTTTTTGTCTAGCTACAGAGTTCATCGAACTCACCGCATACCTATTACCTACCCCTCCCAACCAGTAATAGACGCTCCGATTTGTGCACAAAAACACAAACAAATCAGGTTTATTGGATTCCCTTAACGTTCCTGAAAAAAATTCATGTACCGGTCATCTTAGTATGACATACTGAATTCACCCTATCAGTTTGCGGAGGGCTGTCCCTTACACCCTGTATACAAAAACGAATTCCTATTTCCCTTGGTCATCGCATCACGCGTGAACGGATGGAACAATTTCGCTAATTCTTTTTTTGGTGTGTTTATTATTTTCAGGAGAAGGTTCTTATGTAGAGAAAAATTGGAAAAGTTGCCGGGAAAATTGGAAAATTCGGGAAAACTGAAAGTGGATTTTGTATGGGAATTTTGAATTATTGAAATTGGGACAGGACAACGTCTGCCGGGTCAGCTAGTTTAGAGATATAAATGCAACATTACCTTTAAATAAAACAACAGCCTGTACGTAACGCTTATAACATTTCACCATCAAAATAATATGGATTCATGTTAACATAGGTAAACAATTAAATAAAACATGTAATTCATTTTATAACAGCTTCGTTAATAATTTTATCTATTTCACGTGGGAGCGGTCTCGGCGAGACATACGAGTATGTCCTAATATTGTACCTAATGGGGTAGGTAGACATCTTATTGAGTGTGGGTAGAAATATCTTAAAAACAATGTTTGTAAAAGTGCTAATCTAAGTGACAACTATTTAAGTTTTCCGCATGTGGTAGATATTTTTAACAGACTTCAAAAAGTAGGAGGTTCTATATGTTTGTCTGTATGTATTTTTTTTATGATGTTCATTGATATTTTCATCAACTGTGAACCGATTTAGAATTTTTTTTTTGTTTCAAAGGGGTTTATTTATATTCTGAGGTGGTCCCATTTTTCGTCTAATAAGTAGTTCTGATGAGTAGTTCTTGAGTTAGCTTCAATATTATGTAGTTGATGATGTTATTATAATTTCCTTACACGTAGTTTACATAGTAAGTAGTGGTCGTTTGTGTGGAGTAGGTACCACAACTAAAGTGAAAAATAAAAAACTTTACAAAAAAAAAAAACACTACAAAATGAAAAATAACTTTAATTTCGGAAGTCGGTGGCAAAAACGAAAATGGTGAGCCAGACTTCCAAAGTTAAAGTTATTTTCACTTTGTAATGTTTTTTTTTGAAGTCAGATGTTTTTATTTTTTTGTTAAAAAGTTATTTTTTCTTCACTGTCTACCTATAGCATCACCTATACGATAAAATAATGAGTCATCTACACTAACCTACAGTGGCCAGTCTTAAGTGCATCTGGGAAAGCCTTGGCAACTACCAACCTTTGCTGAATAGATAATTTTTATAATGGCATGATAGTTCAGCCATTGGGAAAATTCTCTGTTCTGCAAGGTCAGGTTCTTGCACTTGGTTTCTAAGCGTATAGATTAATGTTCTTGCATTTCGTGTGTTAGTTATTATTACCTAAAGCTCGTACTATCTTGAAATTTGGACATTTTTAAGTTTTATATAAGACACTCTATGTATCTATAGAATATATAAGAAAGAAGGAGATGTGTCCACTATGTTAAAATGTATCGGAACCCTGTGTCTCCACATTATCCCTTTGTCACTTTCATGATTTTAAAGACAAATCCGGTAAAATACTTGTACTTACATATGGAAAGTGATTCCATAGTTTTTGTTTTGGCTTCGGTTTTTACAAGAAACCGCTGAACAACACGGCATTCTTATAAATTGTCACGGTCACAGTCGAAAGCGCACTAGTTCGCGGAGACGGCCGGGCGGCCATTTGACTATGAACGGCTCATACTGAGCAAGAGCATGTCGCGCGGACACAGATTCGCCCCCTTGCCACTTCTCCTGTTTTTTATATTTCTATGGTCTATAGTGTTTATGCAGATTTTAACCTAAATGAATACGAATCTATGCAGACAATACTTGGTGACTTGTTTAACTCTCACATAAAGAAAAAATCCAGCAGTCTTCAGCAAATTCCAATTCATAATTAAAAAATAACAAACAAAATTAACCCACTTTTCCGCGATAACATCCGAAACCTGTCTTCACTATACAATGGTATACGTGTGTCGGTTGGTGCGTAGACGCTTGCGCCTGCGCCGATCCCGTGGGATCCCGCTACGCAACGGGAACCTGCGTGAACCAGTTCCCGTTTTTTGTCGGTGGAAAGCTTTTCTTTGAACAGTATAGTGGGCTGATAATGGCAAGGTGCGTGCCGTTGCGTGTGCGCAGTGTATTGAGGCTTTTATTTTTATGTTAATGTTCTGCTTTTGAATTGCGTTTTGATTGTACTTTGTTTTTTTTTTCGGTACTTGTTGTAATGTTTTTGTTTATTTTTTCTGGTAACACAAAGTGTTAAGGCAGGTGGAAGACCACCCAATGTTTAGAATACATTGCTGCATCTCAGTTTTTAGGTATGGATATGTCAAAAATAACAAGTTTTATGGGAAAGATTTGTCCATCTAGGTATGGAATGAAACAGGCAAGAAATTTAATCCTTGATTATTTCTCGGAGTTCAATCTAACATTTCTATCAACTTCTGCGACGTAAAGAAATATATTCTAAAATCCTCTGCATTGTATTAAAACAACCAATCAATATTTTCATTTTATTACAATACTTAACTGCGGACATTTTTTTTTCTCACCACACATAATTATCTAACTATCTAATCGAGTTCGACATTGAATTGTTAATGAATTAAAATTAAATTAAATTAAATTAAATTTAACATTTAATTTATTTAATTAAAAATTTAATTTAACAATTAAATTGATTAATTAAATTAATTACTTGAATTATTTAAAATAATTTTAAATTTAATTTAATTTTATTGAGAATTGTTAATGCGATAGATGATCTAAATTTATTTACTTGTTAATTTAAAATTCATATGTCTTTATTAGTTTGTAGTTTTAATTGCATGGATTATTACTTTTGTATGCCCTAGAGGTAAAACATAGCGCCCTCAATGTATTTCCAAACAAGAACTTATAATGTACCTACCTATGTTTTACAATAAATAAATTAATTGAATTGAACATCTTACAGTTTCTCTATTGGTCATAAAATCTTTCCATTCTTTCCCAGAAACAGTTCATAAAACAATAAACTTGAATGAGCTATGTCGAACATAATGACCATTACTTAATGTCTAGCGCGGTGGTCTAAGTCTAGACCCATAGATACCATAAATATCTTCAGCGCCATATATTTTATCAGAACAACAATATATGAATGAAGACTCCATTCAAAATCAAACCGCGTTATAAATGTTTATGTTAAAAATTGTTTTTTATTCATATTGTAATTTTTGCTTATATTCTCAATATATTTATAGGCAGGTGCGTTGGACGTGTAGGATATATATATTTTTAGATAAATATCTATACTTATTATAAAGAAATGTCGCTTTTCGTGTCTGTCTGTGTGGACGCGTTGTTCTTCTAAACTACGCAACGGATTTTGATGCGGTTTCAACCATTATATAGAGCATTTACTCCGGAAGTTATGAGTAACTAGTTGCGACCCGCGGTTTCACCCGCGTAGACCGGGATAAAAAGTATATGTTAATCCAATGTGTCAGCTACCTCCATACAAAATTTTATCAAAACTGGTCCAGCCGTTTGAGCGTGAAGAAGTAACAAACATATAAATACACACACACACACACCCCCACACAAACTTTCGCCTTTATAATATTAGTGTGATACATTAATATCATAGGTAATGGCCGGCGGCCCCGACTTAGAGCGAGCGCGCACTGCGGTGCGTTTCCGGTAGTTCTGCCGCACTGGGCGGGGCCTACAGTAACAAAACGCACGACCGCAGTGCGCGCACTTCAAAGACATTCCATACTTCACAGATTATGCGGTAGAAAAACGCACCGCAATGCGCGCTCGCCCTTACGAGTTGTAGATTGTGAAAAAAATAAAAAAAAATCTTTATTTCCGATAGGCAACATCCATATGGGTTCATAAACAAAAAGATAACTTATACCTATGATAGTAAACTTATAATAATTATAGTTAGCGACAAAGCTGCTGTGCGAAATGCATCTTCGAACAACATCACGGTCTCCCCGCTATGATTTAATTTAATTTAATGATTTTTATTTCGGAATAAATAATCCATAGAGTGTTAGTAACATTATTAAAACAACTTATTATCTAGTGTTAGTACTAATCACGCTCCGGACAAACTGCTTTATAATTGGAGAACTGAAGCTCTCCGCTACAGTTCTCAAGATGCTGTTGCGACTGTCTCTGACTCTCCTCAGCAGCTATGGTCTTCAGGATGGAGTTGGAGCTCTCCCGCACTCTGCAGAGCAAAGAGGCAGATTTATGTCTGATGATGACACGGAAGCCATCGACGAGCATGTGCTTGTGCAAACATACCTGATGCACTGCACAAACGGGGCAGCCCCATCAACATCCTGAACCCGTTATTATACTGGCTGGACCCGTAAGGCGCTGATAGTTCGCTATGGTCCACAGGCTGCATGTGTTGTGCCCTTCGCTTGGTATTTAGCCCGTGAGTCCTGATAAGTGAGAGACGGGGGTTTTGCGGGAAATGTCATAGATCAATGACGGGAAAAGAATCAACGCTTATAATTTTATAGCGTTGGGACGTGCGGGCTTTCCGGGTTGTTTTGTTTGTCGAGATTAGGTAAACAATTTTGAATGTGATGGCAACATAAACAAGCCGGTATTACTATTCAGCTAGAGGATTGTGAATTGCTGAAATGTTTATTTTGGGAAGTAAACAGCAACTGATAAGCACACTCCTTTACCACCTTTTTACATTAGTGTTTATGTATATTTCTCAACTGTTTGCTTTACATTTTTCCCACATCTATAAACCTATTCCTTTTTACAGCATTATAGTTCCAATAAAACTACCAATAAAAATGCAATCACTGCAACTATCTGCAATCAATAATTAACTTAATAATCACTGCAACTATCTGCAATAAATAAAACACTTGGCAATAGCTTTAAAAAGCGTTACTTTGACTGCCTTGCTACAGCGTACAAACCTGTGAGCCAACATGTTACATCGGACTGCCAGCACCCTCCGTTCCCTCTCAATATGCACTGCTTTACTTTAAAAGATTTCATCACCACAGCTCTCAAAACGGTGAAGGAAAACATCGTGAGGAAACCGGCATGTCCTAGAACCAAACATTCAAAGACATATGTGACATCTACCAACCCGCACTGGGCCCGCGTGGTGGATTACAGCCCATTCTCTCTCGATGAGAGGAGGCCTGTGTCCCAGCAGTGGGAATAGTTGCTTGCTTGCTATGCATGAGATGTTTTGTGAAACCGTGCGAAGCAGGGCCGGGTCGCTAGTTTAGAATAAAAATAATAAATATAAACAAGATTTAACTCAAGATGTGTGAGTTTCGCTTTACATGAATAATTCAAGAGCGCTATTGAAACCAATTGATGGGTGTTGGCCTGTGTTGGCTGTTGGCCGTCTGTGTGCGACCAATGTTTGTGACAAACGTCTGGGGTGTTGAGGACATTAAAGTAGAGCATTTGATGAGCGGTGTAGTAATATTGTTTTGCAAGACAACTATCACTGTGAATTTAGAATTATTGATTGCGCAAAATTTGTCATCTTTTTGTAAATCAATACTTTATTTTGTAACTTGCCTACATACAAATACAATAACATTTGTCAATATAATTTATGAAATGACTTAGCGAAAATTTCGTGTTTGCTTGATGTGAAATGTCGCTTAAAGCGAAAACAAAGTTTGATATAGGAGAATCTTTGTTAGCAAAAGCTACGGATTTTGATTTATTTCATGCTTTCAATATTATTTGGAACATTTAAGTTGGTTTCCTGTGAGTTTATCACCAAAACCAAATATTTTCACTTTATTATCTCAGTTCAAAATCCTAGTGTAGGTAGGTACACCACATTTAAAGAAAAATATGATGGAATCATCGCAAAACAGCCTATGGTACACTAGAAAAATAAGATAGAATCATCGCAAAACAGACTAATGACATCAAAAAGCTGTTTAAGTGCCCATATTGCCCAACATTGGATCCAATACGTCACGCAAATGTTCAAATTAAATAAATTATCGAAGCACAATAGAAAGTCGCACACCGAACAGGAAACTTAGTAGATATTATAATACATATAAATACTTCTATCACTGTGGCCGTAGTTTCGTACTGTTTTTTATTCAAATCAAGTAAATGTGACTAGGAAACCAGCGACATAGAAAAGCGATCGCGATTTATCGGAGAAAAAGGTAAGGCAGGTATAAAAAAATATTTATGGATAATTTTTCTATGGACTTACATGATATATTTTACAAAAAATATCTTTGTTATTTGGTTTTATACAAACAAAATGAACTCAACCCTTTTTCCCATGGGGGTAAGCAGGAACTACAGTTTGGTTCAAAAAAAGCCCTACTTTGAGCCAGATTCGTATGATATTTCAGAATTTTCATTTTGCCCCGTGGCTGCGTTAATTTCGATTTCGTCTTGCTTGCTTACTTCAACGAGCTTTGGATTTATATAAACATAGGCCTCTTTGGAATTATAGTGACCCACTCTTTTCTTTCGGCAAATAAATAGTGTCATCTCCTTTCTATATCGTTGTTTTGATGGCCCCACCGTAAACCTATCTGACGATCACACTTATTGGTCTCACCGTTACACGGAATTGTAATTTATGAATTTTGGAAATCAATACCAGTACTGGACGTCGTGTAAATTTCTTCCGTGACATTTATTTACTGTATGTAACATTTTAGTATAAGCGGATTAACCTCGCCTGTGCGCAAGCGCAAACAGTTATGCAAGATATTTTCGTAGCTTACTGTTAGATTTCTTGATTATTTAATCTTAAAGTTCTTTGGGTTTTTATAGGTTTTGTAAATGAGGTTGATTGTGAGCCCAATGCGGATATTAAAATAAATTATCGGCGATATTGTGTGAATGTGATGTTGGTTTCAATTATGTTCGCACCAGGGTTTCGTAAGCGTAGGTTTAGAGAAATATGGTCATTGGCTAAAATCTTCTTTAAAATTTCTTATTACTTATGCTTTTTCTAAGGGAAATTATTAGTCGCATACCAGAAAAATATTCTTATATCAAATACTTTACGTCTAATAATCTACATGTACACCAAATCAATGATTGCACTACTAATTAACTATGTAATTGAATATCAAAACTTATACAATTAATAATCATTATTATACATCAATTTTTGGCCAGTCACAAAAAAAAATAAAAATAGTATATCAAAAATACTAAGAGCCGCACGGGTCGATCCATCAGGTTAAGCTACGCTTGCCAGGGTTGGTCAGTGGATGAGTGGCCATCTTTACATACCGAGACTCCTCCGTACCTCGAAAAGCACGTTAAGCCGTTGGTCCCGGGTGTAATTCGTGGATCTTTGACAGTCGTTACGGGTCGTCAGAAACCCGAAAGTCTGACAACCAGTCTTACCAAGGGGTATCGTATTACCCAGTTACTGGGTTCTGGAGGTCAGACAGGCAGTCGCTCCATGTAAAATACTGGTCCCGGATAGCTGCATCCGGTTAGACTGGAAGCCGACCCCAACATAGTCGGGAAAAGGGTAGGCAGATTGACTAACTGTTCATCAAAAATAACAAATGCGCATCTAATAAACTTATTATTGCACTACTAGTTAACTAATTGAATATCAAAACTTGTACAAATTATAATTATTGGGTACCCCGAGGTTCGGTTTGGTTAAGTTCCTTTAAACGCTGCAGACAGAAATAGGAGCCCCGCGCAGCGTGGCTCCTAACCCTGACGTTATTTTTTAATTTATTTATATATGCAAGTTTTGATGTGCAAACAGTATTTTTGATGTACGTATTCTATTGGGTAAAATTGGTAATTTTTGATGTGCGTTTTAAATACTACCTACCCGGATGGGCGATTATAAACTTTATGTATGCGTTTTGTAATGTATGTATGGCTGCTGTGCTGGCTCGCTTCTTCCTCCCAGACAATTACTGCCGCAGCAGAAAGGACAGGCTGTTTGCTGTGCCCCCATGTCGCAGAGTAGGTACCACGCACTCTAGCTGATCTCTCGGATTCTAATCCAACAAACGATCTGTTTGCAAATGAATGGACGAAGATTTCATTGTCATGTCAGAATTACTGTGAGATCATGAAAGTACCTATTGTTAATTTTTATTGTTTTATGTTTTTACCTGAATTTTAGGTTTTATATTGTTTGTAGGTACTTGGTTTTTAACCATGTTAATTAAAGTTATAAATAAACTTTATGTACTTAGATAAAAGTTTTTCGTATATGATCCGATGAAATAAATTGCTTATCAAAGTAGCACCTCTACAGTCTTTATTCTGAGGCTTTTTTCGAAATACAATTCATTAAATATTAAAACAAATCTCTCTTCTTATTCAAGATTACGCCGGCTTAATTCAACCACTATAACAAAACATAAGCTTTAAGCTAGTTAATTGCGAAACACCATTACTCCAAGTTTTTTTTTTTATAGATATCTATATATTTACGACAGGAGTACGTGGCTAATCTCATGTGAAAGGCATTACACCATCTATTGCCTCGCTATGTCGGTTTATGTGCGTGTTATATGGCTGTGTTAAAATTTTTATTGCCTATGTAGGAGTGATTGGTTACCTCTTGTATAAGTAAGAACTTGTTCGCTAAAAGGTGTACAGGTCTTGTTTCAATGGTTTTTAGAGGAATTTGATAGTGTGGCTAGTTATTTTTAAGCCGTCGTTTGAATCTAGCAGTTAGGAGATTAGATTTATTCTGTTTTGGGTTTGTTGTCTTCGATGGTAAGTACAGTAAAACAACTTTCTTAATGTCCCTCGGCAATGTTCGTGTTTCGTCAGTGGTCGGATTTCTATCAGTTGATCGACTTGGAAGTCGATTGAGAGCGTCCGATCTGCACCAAGTGCAAAGGGCAACTAATAGAAATCCGACGACTGACGAAACACGAGGTTTGCCGAGTGACATTAAGAAAATAGTTTTACTGTAAAGTTTCGTATTGCTTGTTAAGACTGACTTCGTTTTATTCAGGAATCATTAAAAAATGTTAACTGACTCGTGAAAAGTTTCATGGTGCTCTGTCCTAACATTTTCAGCACTTCGCCATTGTAATATTATTATACTTTTTGGCTCATTAATCGCTCTTAGACCGCCCACAATGGGCGGTCTTATCGCTAAGAGCGATTGTAAAATTAGTCACGCGTTGTAAAATTTCTGCATTATATACCTATCTGTAATTTTTATGGTTTAAAATATTGGTATAGGTAAAATATAAATATGAAATATTATATAAAGTATTCAGCTGCATCCGGTTAGACTGGACGCTGACCCCAACATAGTTGGGAAAAGGCTAGGCAGATTGAATGTAATTTTTATGGAGTACATATTAAAGAGTATTCTATCTAATAAAGTAACTCTAGTTGTGTGGCTTAGGAACGGAATTCGTGCGACAGCGGCGTCTATATACCCTGATCCAGCTGTTTTCAAAGTTATAACCGGATCAAACGGCGACCACATCCTACATTATCATAATACCAATCATAATCAATATTCTAGATTCGCCACAACATTTTACCTTTATTTTTACCGAATTATCATACTCACATTTTCAGCACCTGTCTTTCCGAAAAGCCCCTATCAAATAAAATGATTTTAAAAACAAACAAGTGTAGCATCTGCTCCCGACACGTGCTTGCGCGGCGAAGGCTGCGCAGGAAGTGGGTCAGCGTGCCCTTGACTCTGCGCGGGCGCATGCGCGAGAAACAAAAAGAGCGCAGACCGGCTGCGCCCGCGCCGCCCTGCGTGGCCTTGGCAATGGGCGTTGTGGAACAATTGCGAATTTTTTGATGGGTTGCCAGATGAGCTGGGTGTTGGTGGAGTGTGGATATTTTTAAGATATTGATATGGGTTTTGATTTTAGACTAACAAACTTAGTTCACTAGAAAGGATTTAATAGATACTTACTTAGAGATTTTATGTCAAGAAGTCAGGAAGTTTTAAAGGCCAGGAATTTCCGAACTGTTTTGCTTTTCCAAGAGTAAGAGCTAAATAGTGCTTGAAAGATTTATGAAATATCTGGCAGGACTGAGCGTTCGTAGTATTAACACTGATTACAGGTCTGAATTGGAAATTCAGAATTATTGTACTTTTTTCATGTCCCACAAACATAAAAATAATTTTCCTTTTAAATATCCTTACAGCTTTTTCCTAATCTCTTCTTACCACAAATAAAATATTCATCACAAGGCAATTTTTCCGTCGAGTCCTGGCAACACCGTCTCGCCGGGGGTCACCTTCCGGCGCGGCGCGGGCGCACGCGATAATTGTTATTATTAACGATCAAACAGTCGCCGGCGGCAGGTGGAGTGAAGCAACTCTTGCTTTTGCGCATCTTTGATTTTTGCCTATAATGACAGTTGCTTTGTACCAGTGAAAGTTGTTTGAAATGTATAAAGGATTACAAATAAAAAGCTGATCTGAAGTATTTTTTATGTAATTTGATTTTAATTTTTGCGTTCGTGTAGTTTTATTAGTTAGCTGTGCTTTCCTATAAATACTAATTAATATCAAAATCTAAAGTCATTTATTCATATTAGGCTGAGAATCAGCAGTTTTTGAACTTCAAAATTACCTACATAGGACAGTACCCTGGCGTATTCCGTTAGAACATGTTCTTCACTTTTCAACTAATAAAAAATAGCTTTGTTTTGTTTGAACGGTGTATATGTCGCAGGTTTATGACAAAATCAGGTTTTTGATCAAAAACCTAGGCTTTTGATCAAGAACCGGTTGACGGCTTCGACAGTCTTCTTCCGGTTCTTGACCAAGAGCCTGAGTTTTTGATCAAAAACCTGATTTTGTCATAAACCTGCGACATATACCCAAAAAAGTATGGACGGCGAATAATCTCCTTGATTATGAGATATGCTTGAAGATAGAACTGGCATATAGTGTTACGGGTAGGTACACGAGGTAGGGATATTTGCGGCCGGTTCCGCTGGTTCCGCACACAGCCTACATGTTGAATTTTGCTTTATGGTATTGATCAAATAAACGTTTTATGTATTTGATAAAGTTAAAATAAATAGAATATTATCCTTGTATTTTTGATAACTCGTATAAACTTTGCGAGTTCTCTTATAATTTAATGGAAAACACGTTTGAAAATTTTTACGAATCATTGAAAGAGGAAGAACAATAATTTTGTTACAAACTGTGAAGGTGTTTTAAAATAACAATCAGAATAATCATTCAGGTGAATTGCGTCAGGCTGCGGTGATTAATAAGAATAAATTAAAGTTAAGTAGGTACTAATAAACAGAATGGTTTAAATTGAATCTACATTTTTTTTATTTTACTGCCGAAAACACCAAAAAGATACTATTTCTACGAACTAAAGAAGCATTGACGTCGTCAACCTTATGTTTAGTCTCTCCATTAGGTATAAGATCTTTAGGTGTAATTAATGCGTTCAATAAGTTAGTTAGGTACTTACAAAAAATCAAAACAAATACCAAAAATAATCCGCATAAGATATTTTTTCAGCAAAAAAGAAACAAAACACAATCGGTAAGTTATCTGTCCCTACACGGAACCACATTCCTACACACACTTAGCCATAACCAATAAAAGTATTACATGTAAGTACTAACACTTATAAACTCATACGGTGACGTCACCCCTTCGAAATATCCATTTGCGCGCACATTTGATACTTCAAAGCGTACGAGCATTTTGAAAAAAGAACACGAATGCTTTTAATAAGTTAATCTCGAAGCTCTAATGAAACGTCACGCTGCGACAGAGATGAAGTTCTGTACTTGCATTACAAACTTAACAAACACTTTGTAGACACCTTAAACTCATTGAAATAAGGGTGATATAAGCGTGGTATTGAGAGTGTTTAATTTGGTATAAGTGTGAAGGAAATAAACAATACGAGTGGAAAGATGGCGCGATAAGAGGTACCTGAGTGGTCGTAGGGTTGTGCCGTGTGCGTTTCTTTGTGGAAAATGGTTCGGTAATGGATTTTGGTAACTTCTCGTGTTATGGATGATTTGGTGCGAGGGGTGTGATTGTAATCAGCAAAGCCGTTTTCGATCCCAAGCTGAGTTTTATTTTGAACGCGATAGTTTGCATTTTATGTCACGTTTTTATACTTGATCATGTCGATCAGTCTTTCGGGATCTTATTTTAATGATGTCGCATTTTGATTTATATGAGGAGTAGACTTTACATGGCGGTTTCGTACCCAGACTTATAATTCTGTGTATATTGCTACGGGGTCCTTATTCCTCAGACTTCTCTTCTGGCTTTCTTTTTGGAACCGAAAGTGTAAAAGAAAATTATTATTTTTCGTCTCCAATACTTTTGTTGATTTAGGATAATGCCGATTTATAATTTACCAGCGGCCCCGACAGACGTCCTGTCTGAACGATCCTAGAACCCGACTGCAGCGCCACCTACCGGGTCCAGTTGTATTTTCAAATCATCCATTCAAATATATACACGAAATTTCATGTAAATCGGTCCAGCCGTTGTTATACCACGTTTTATCGGTTTTTTTTTTAAAAGTATCCTATGTCCGTCTCCTGGCTCTAAGCTCCACCCACCAATTTTCAGCCAAAGTGGTCCAGCCGTTCTTTAGTTATAAATAGTGTAACTAACACGTATTTCTTTTATATATATATAGATTTGGAAAGACCACAGACAATTAAGCGCGATGAAAAGTCCAGTACACATTTTAAGTTCCCCAGCCCTATACATCCGCGAATATGAAGTGTTTTGAACGCAGCGAAATTGATATTATATTAAGATTCCGCGCATGCTCCGGCGTCACCCGACGCCCGCGTCTCTTGCAGTACCATATTATGTTGTGTTTGAAAGTTTACACTTCTACAGTCATTTGGATTTAGCAGCGAGATTGGACTTGAAATATAATGTTTGGAAATAGTGTCTAGGAATGTAGGTTCGTGGATGATGTGATATTGGATTCATTTTGCTAGTTTACTGCTCAAATCTGAAGGCTCCATTTTTTTTTTGAATTGTTATTAATAAAATAAAAAACCGGTCAAGAGCGAGACGGACTCGCGCACCGAGGGTTCCATTCCGATTTCTGAAAAAGTGTGTTATTTAGAGACATCGTTTTATTTTTCCTGTAATCTTTACTTAAACTGCTATCACATAGAATAATTTCAGATTTTTATCTTTGCAAACTTCGGAGAAAAGGGGGCGGAACGGTATTTTTTTTACATTTTTCATCAAAAGTCGAAAACTATGCGCCCTAAAAAAAAAATTAAAAAATGTTTAAGAATGTGCAAACCGCGTTCTTTCATATGATACCCCACATGCCCTAGTAGCCCCACTTTGAATTTTTAAGACCCTTTTCAGTCCCTTTTACAAAAACAAAAAAATATATTTTTACTTCTTTCTTATTTGCAAAATTGTTGGGTAAATGTCATCTAAAACTGTTCCAAATTTCAAGTTGATAGCATAAGTAGTTCTTGAGATATCCAGCTGTGACAGACAGACAGACAGACAAACAGACAGACAGACAGACAGACAGACTGAGTCACACCATAAGGGTTCCTTTTTTACCATTTTGGTACGGAACCCTAAAAAACAGTTTACACGTATTTGTTAAATCTTTATACATACCACACAAACCATCGCGGGTTTAACGATATGGCCAGACACGGCAACTCGGTGCCACTGGTGGGTGCTCTTTTCTCCATACAAAAAGATACAAACGCTCTCGCCTGTTTTCTTTCTGGTTAATGACCATAAAGCAATGATTTTTTACAGAAATATAAATATCAGTTAATTGTATGCCCCTATGTTTTCCTTTTTGATGATATATTATTTTTATAGGAACTAGAACCCCCCAAAAATGCTCAAAATTGCCTATTGAGACCGCTGTCAACAGACGCCTAGTGTACCAATTTGACAACTATTAACGAAAAAAGAAAACATAGGGGCATAGTATATATCCTTCTTATTCAGTTTATGAAATATCTTTTAAATTGGTCCAATATTGGAGGAGGAAATAGGCGAGAGCCAAACCTCGAAATGTGACTTTTTACATAGGCTATTTAGTCGGATCTGCAGTTGTCCTTATCGCACGAATTCGAGGGCGGAGCGCTCGCAGAGCGACAGCAATACCTTCTTAAAATACCTAACTGGCCACCCGCCTTTCCTCTTAATTAGTGAACAATACAGTTAGACAGGTATAGTGAAAAAGGTTACGTAATAAATAAATTAATCTGCCTAGCCTTTTCCCAACTATGTTGGAGTCGGCTTCCAGTCTAACCGGATGCAGCTGAATACCAGTATTTTACGTGGAGCGACTGCCTATCTGACCTCCGCAACCCAGTAACTGGGTAGTCCGATACCCCTTGGTAAGACTGGTTGTCAGACTTTCGGGCTTCTGACGACCCGTAACGACTGTCAAAGATCCACGAATGACAGCCTTGACTAACGGCTTAACGTGCTTTCCGAGGCATGGAGGAGTCTCCAACCCTGGCAAGCGTAGCTTAACCTGATGGATCGACCCGTGTGCCTGTTATTACTTAGCTCCTAATAAATGAAAAAACAATTCATTTTCGCTGCGAAGCAGATAATTATTTTTTTCTGGATTTAAAGTTTACCTAGTTGTAAAAAACTGACCTATCAGTCGCAGCACAGCAACAGCAAACATCACAACGTGCCCCTCGTTGCTAAAACATTTGATATCGAAGGACCAATTTTTTATACCCTATAGGTAGAGGTAACCAACCTAATAAAACCACATAACACGTCACGACCTTAGTAAACTTAGTACCCACACCTAACTAAACATCTCAGAATCAGGACCATTGGCCCGAGATTCTCACGTTTACCTCACCCTTCATAAATTATCGTATGCCGCGATAAGTTAACAATACGACAATGCGTTGCGAAGTGGAATCCACCTGACGGTGCCCTGCCCCCCCTCCCCCGGCGTCGGGTACACCCCCGGCCACCCCCGAGACGGGACACAAAAAAATAATATCATATCTCGTTACTGGATCTACCTTTTGTTGGGGTTTAGTGGAGTATGGTGGGTTGGATGCGGTAACATTATGAACGTGAGAGAACTGCCAGGAGCTTTTAATCTTGTTCCTTGCACCCTTTAGATTGCCCCTAAATGTTTTCTTGACTATTTACTACAATATAAACGTTTCAACGATATTCAATGAATGAGGATCGATACTTTCACTACCAACTTTCCTTATTTATTTTTTTGCAGACCATACTCAAAAGGCCCGTTTAACGTGCATTCTGGGTTCACAAGGTTTCTAAAAAATACTTACATGAAATATTTATTAGTCAAAAGTTACAATACCTATACAAAAATTTCGACCAAAAACTTTCCTCATAATGCCATATCCATGCACATATCTTACCAGATCCATAGTTCCACACAACAATAATATACCTGTATGCACTTTCGTTTTTATAAACCCCTCTGTATCCACTTTAAATTGGACATCACGGACCTTTTTTTTCAGCTCATATTCCATTTATCTCTAAAGTCATGATTCGTTGCATTGTCCTCGGCGTAAATACGGTAAAAAAAACTTATGGATGATACTCGTAGTGACGTAAAAAAACGTTTGAAATTAAAAATGGAATCGGTTTTGATTTGTGACGTGAAGTCGGATTGGTTTTTTTTTGGTGCGACCGTTTCGCGTAGTTTTTTTTAAATTGGAATTGTGAAATGTTTGCGAAAAGAATGTTTTTTAGAATATAATAGAATAGAAATAATTTATTTGTTAAACATAGGTACCTAATACATAAAAAGATCTTAAATAATTAATTAGTGCCTAATGCTTTGCCAATATTAACATACAAATGATTGAAAACGAATACATGACTGCATGGGTCTATTAAATTAAAACGATAAATTGATTTCAATATAATTATTATTTGAGTACGCAATTGTATAAACGCATGAATGCGAATTATTATTTTTTTTAAATTTTTAAATGGCAACTTCTGTCTTACCTGTTGTTGGTAAAATAATACTAATTACTTTAGTAACACAAAATCTGTAAACCATGACCGATACAATCTCTAATTGACTCCTCCTAAACCTGATGTAAATTAATTTCCATCAATACTAATAATGTTCCGCCACAGGCACATCGGGTAGCCAATTTGATATTTCACATTCTTTAAATCTCTGTATAAACCTTTTTACCTTATTAAATTAGTATCACTTATTTTTAAAATGACCCATACTGGGTTTTGTACCTGCATAACATCCCAATTTACTTCCGTTGAAGCAAATACCTCATAATCTTATTATTTTTCCCATTTGTGGTTAAATCTTTAAAAAAACATTGTTGCACCATAAATCTTTCTAATCCCTTAATCATAAATTAGGTAACAAAACCGCGAAATAACTAAGCAAGGTATAACGCAATTTTAAAGTACCTTTATGCTGCTTACTCATCCATATTTTTCCTTTAAATGATCCTACCTTCATCATTGCAACCAACCCGTTCTTAACAAGTGACAGCTTAAGAATGATTAAGTTTTTAGATCGATCGTTCAAATACTGCAGTTGTGTTGTACTCGTACCAACTGTGCAACAAATGTTTGATCAAGTTAAAGACTACGAAAGTCTAGACTTTGAAGAGGCCTTTGACCTAAGTTTGGGTGCGATGGTTCTTCTTAGAATTGGTAAGATAGGAAACTATGACATCTTGTAAATTATTGACTCGATCGTTAAAGTTTATACTAAAATGTGGTTATTTAGAGATGTCATTTGAAAGTTTAGATACAGACTTAAAGACATTACTCCACCTATAAATAACAATAGCTTTACTAATGAAAAGATTCGAAACATAGAAACAGTTACGGCCGCTTGTAAGCTACAAATCACAATGAACAAACACCGTTCTATCGGCTATAACTATAAAACAATCGATTTCTCAACTATCTCCTCACCACAAACACTCTAATTCAATGTGGGAAAAACGGAAAGTTCCGAACATTTTTATAATAAGCACGAACATACAATATTCTTAAACCACCAGTACCGGTTTACGTAAAAAATGTCGTAGAATGTCGCAGTCTGCAATGGGTGTACAGTTAGAAAAAGTACATAAATGTCTTCTATAAAGTGTTGCCATATACGCCTCACCTACGGTCGGACGCTATATGCTTATGTATGTGTTCTTAAGTGAATGTTATGTTAATGGGGACAAAATGTTTATCATAAAGATGGTGATTTTGATAAACTGGTAGCGGTTTTGGTTTACTTTTCGATTCTTTATCATGCAAGATTTTTCTAGCGCTAAAACATCTATCAGGAATAGTCCTCTTATAGTTTCTTCATTTGTTCCTTCCCCTACCGGCTGTATGGCTTTCCTCGTTTTCTCTTCAACTGTCTTTGTGCTCGTCATGTGTGTCTTAGGACATTGCATCATCAATATCATCATTTCAGCCAAAATACGTCCACTGCTGGACATCAGCCTCCCCCCAGCATCGCCACATTGACCGGTCCTGTGCTTCTTGCATCCAGCAGATTCCTGCGGCCTTCCCAAGGTCATTGGTCCACCTTGTGAGAGACCTTCCAACGCTACTCCTTCCGGTACGCCGTCGCCACTCCAGAACCTTTCGACCTCATCGGCCATCCGTTTTGCGAGCAATGTGAGGTCACATTACTCGCAAAACGGATGGCCGATGCCCACCGCCATTTAAGCTTCGCAATTCTTCGGGCTATGTCGGTTACCTTGGTTGTTCTGCGCATGTCTTCATTTCTGATTCGTGCCCTGATCTAATCAGGACGTTGCATATCACTCGATAATTTCAGTTCCTTTGTGAATGACCTGGCGAGTATTGGATTTTCAGCAAAGTTATCTGCATTGAGCTGTTCTTTGCAGATTTGGTATATGTCTCTTCTTGGTTGCGTACTTCATTACTGAAGATTGTGTGTTCCTGAAAGGCATTTGTGGCTTTATGTATGATGTTCTTCCACTTCGTTCGGTTCTCCACTTCTCTCAGGGCGGTCATAACGGAGAGTGCAGTGCAACAGTTTATTACATTAAAAAAAAACCGCCCAATTTTCGTGTAATTTCCGATACGTCATGTAGGTCGGGAGTTATTTCACTTATTTCTCGTGAAAGACCCGATGACGTCACGGAATGAGTCAGAATATAATGAAATTGTACTCGACTTTTGGGAATACTTGACTCGACCTTTATAATTGTGTTTTATTTCTTTTTTGCAATTATTCTGAGCTTGATTCTTTGTAATCTAGGAATTGGAGGTATGCCAAGTTATCTATGTAAATAAAAAGGGAAGTCCTGACTGACTGACTGACTCATCAACGCCCAGCCCAAACCCTTGGACCTAGAAAGCTGAAATTTTGCACAGAGGTTCCCTTTATAATGTAGACAAGGAATAAGGAAGGAATTCCTGGTAGTATGTTCCCGTGGGACATCCGGCAAAAGCTAGTCATGTATAATTGGTTAAATTAAAAGCAATGGATAACACATAATAAGGATATAATGAAAACTTCTCTTATTTTAAGAAACTTGCTAGATAAACAATTTTTGTTTTTTGATGTTTTATCTCCATTGGTCTAGCTCGTATGATAAACAATAAGTATGGTAAAATATTCAACAAGTTTGCAATAACAATACCACCAAGCTTGGCGAGGAACTGTATTCAGACTCTTTATCAAAATTGTATCTAAACTAATATGGCATTAAACTTTAATAATGTCGTGGGTTTAAAAACAGTCGAACAAGTTTCGTTCAAATTCTAGCAATACTTAACATTGAGACACAAATAAAATAACATTAAAATGGTCATCGCTCTCATCATAAGTTTTGTAGAGATTTTTATTTACATATATGTTAATTGTGGCGACTGGTTGTTTGTTACTCTTGTCTATTTATAAAGCAGGTGTGAGTACTCTATTCGATATGTTTAATTACAAACGTTTCTGTCAATTAAAGTTTTCCATCATTTTCTGATCCACATCTTTTCTTCATGTATATTGTACTTTCATTGAGATATATCAGTTGATAACATAAAATACAATGTGTCAAAGACTTGGCCTTTCGTAGCAAAGCAAGGCGCTTTCTTGCCTTCCGGGTACATTAGAAACGTTCTATTATTTTCGTGAGGTATGAAACCAAACTGAAAATTTTCATCATTTATCTACGAGTACTTACTGCCTATGTTTGTTACAACTGTCTCATGCAGTTTGTTAAACCAACCTTATAGGTTTGCTAATCTTTTAAGCTTGCTATATGCCATTCTAATCAAGCTCATTCATCATGGTGAAAGAAAATCTTTTTATCGTCATAAGTGACAATAAAAAAGTCCCAAAAATAATCAGCCAAGTATACAAGCCTCACCCATATCTAACATAATAACAAAAATTCAAATAACACAGCATATGGTCGGATTGCCAACATAATGTATGCGAACGTTAACACACATCGTACCGAGATGATACTCAGTTGCCCGTTGTCATAAATTACGGATATTCAAATGATTCTGATACGAATTTGGTACCGCAATTAACGCGCGGACTGGTTTCGGAATAGTGACGGGATATAATGTTAAGTGCATTTGTATCGATAGAATTTCAGTCTGTCAAACAGTGAATCACCAAAGCTCGCAATAGAAGTGTAACTCTAAGAAAAGTATAATGTCTGCACAAGCTTAAACAAGGTGTAAGTGTAAACAGTGACAACCTTTTAAGGGGTCATTGTACTTATCATTATGAACAACTTTTATTATGAGACCATACCTCAAATCGCGAAAAAAAATCAGCTGTTCCGTACCTACATTTATGTTAGCATAATTCGTCAAAATGTAGGGAACAACTGATTTTTTTTTCGTGATTTCAGGTTGGTCGCATAGTAAAAGTAGTGAACAATGATCACTTATAAGGTTGCCACTGTTTACACTTACACCCTGTTTAAGCTTGTGTACTTACATCCTGTATAGCCAAATGAGGATGATCTTTATAACGAGGCTTTTTACACATCAGATTTCGGGGAATACAGGAATAATATTTACTTTATTTTACGAAAGAAATTATTAGTACCCTAACTAGCTTTATTCAATTTGCTCTCTTTTCTGATTGCTTACTTATACATACATGTCAGTGGACCTATTGAGTCTATTAAACTTGGTGATTGTTGATAACACCTTTCGAGTCTTTATGAAATCAACAAACGACATCTCGGTTAAACTATCGATACACTTCAAAGCCCGATATCGACACCGACCACATCACTAGCCTGCTACAAAAATGGTTTTATTCGTTCTCTAGCCAATAAGTGTGTAATGAATCTCATGAGTACCTATGGAATGAGATAATAACCAATTCAGCTAAGTGTGGGCACGGCCCGTCTTTTTTAGAATAAAATTTATGTATTTCATACCGGTTTCGTCCGATGTCGCCACAGTGCTATCTTCTCAAATTTCGATGTACCTACAAAAGTAATTGTCGAGTATTTTTTATGGGATTACATCACTATTTTTATTACAATGACGGTTGCTAAATTCCATTCGTATAAATATGATTTGTTCGCGTATAATATTGTTATACAAATTTAATGTTTAATGCTTGGATATTGATAAACATTCATAAGTTAGAGGAACACTTGAATGTTTCCGTTAGAACATTAATAAAAGTAACTTCATTGTAGAAACTACTTAAGGCTTGTCCGTCGCAAAAAGCGCGGTCACTGTCGGACTGCATAGAAAAGAAAGAGAAGCGCGATGACACAACGCTTGCAAAATATGAAGTAATTATCGATTTACAAAAAATCTGTTGATTAAACTAAAAAGTAATGACAAGAAATCATTCCTTAGTTTGTAAAGAACTGTATAAATTTATGAACACTTTTAATGAAAACTGTAGGAGTAATATGGTAACAACTCGAAAAAATAGACTGAAATAGACCTGCACCCTAATGATAAATGATAAATGATAAATGATTTATTTTCTGTAAGTAGGTTTGTACAAACACTTTTACACGTCAAACATATTTTTTCCTAAACTAGATGAGTTCGACGTTTCCCATCTGACTACTCTGAGAAGAAACGCCGAAACAAACTCAGAGGTCACAGTCTCTTTTAAAGTCCAGACATAATCTTGGTCAGATCATGTGAAGACCATGTAGATTGCAGTCAGAAATGGTCTTTTGATGAAAGAACCACACAGATTGAGTGGACCTGTCCAGTCAGTGCACGCATTTGTCAGTAATCGTGCAGCTCAACTCAAAACTTAAGGAGCTTAACGATTCAACGAACAATACCAAAGAAAAGACATTTGGACATAATTGCGTAACACATTATCAATCGGAGTTTGAATCATTTTGAAACAAATTGCTAATCCATTGCTTCATAAGTTCGAAAAATGTATCTGCTCGACAACGTAAATAACGCAATGAATGTGGTTGAACTGTCAAAATGAAACCAACTCCGATTGATAATGTGTTACGCAATTAGGGTGCTGGATTTAGGTTTTTTTTCCTTAGTTCTACAAACTAAAATATATTTCGGGACACATGAAATTACTTCTTATGTATTGTAGATTACTGTGTATTTTTTCCTATCAGAAAGATGCTATAGTTACTGTAAAAGATGGTTACGAAGTTACTTAGTTTCGCCGTATTTTAGGAAGGAGCAGCCTTAAGCTAAAATATTAATACGACAGAATCGCAAGAATTTATGATTTACCTGTTAGGTACTTGGGATTTTATCGAATTGTTCTTGGGATTAAGGTATTCTTTTTGGGATTAGGTACATCGATAGCATAAGCTACAACATCGTCTTTACAAGCATTTATTTAACTTGTAATTATTGTTTATTCATAATCTATCTAAATAATAATAATGAATCCCTATTTCCGCTTTTTTTTGTTTTTTTTTTTGAGGGTGGGAAATCATCAAATAACTTCTCCCGCTCTGGGTGAGGGAAATCCCTATTTCCCTTGGCCACCGCATCATGCGTGAACGGATGGAACAATTTCGCTAATTCTTTTTTTTTTGTGTTTATTATTGTCAAGAGAAGGTTCTTATGTAGAAAAAAATTGGAAAAGTTACCGGGAAAATTCGGGAAAACTGAAAGTGGATTTTCTATGGGAATTTTGAATTATTGAAATTGGTACAGGACAACGTCTGTCGGGTCGTCTAGTTAAGTACATATAATAATTTTACACTAGGTACTAAATTAAATGTCTAACTAACTAATGTGTGTTGATTAATAGTGACTCTTTCATATAAGTTTCACCGTTCGTTGTAGCGGCCAATAGTAGTCTATTTTCAGCAGTTTACAGGTTACTACTTTTTTTTTGTGGATGGGAAATCATCAAATAACTTCTCCCGCTCTGGGTGGAGCGGAAGGGCGTGTCCGACTTTTACTGACTAAAACCCACCGTGTTCCTTCAGTTGCCTGTGCCAGGGCCACGGTATCTCTTTCAAACAACCCGCGACCCCGGCGGGTTACAGGTTGCTACTAAGATCTGAAACTGACTCATACTGAAACCCAAAGCATATTCCAACAAGCTGAGGTATTTAAATACTTTTTATTTGCCATACCTATAGTTATTCATACACAGAGAGGTCTGTGTCTCAGCTGTGGGAACGTGACTGATGTTGCATGTTTATATGTTTATACCATTCCCCCTCTAAAAAGCTTATTTTATTCACTGAAAACAGTGAATAAAAAGCACTTTTACTCACTGTTTTGATGTTTGAAAATGGAACACACTAATGTATTCGTCCACAGATTTAGAGTACCTAGGCTAGATACGGCATGTTATTAGATAGTATGAAAACCGAACGTGTCATCTTTTTTATACCTACGATAACTTCACCCCAGCCATTTAGTGATGTGCTCAACGTAAACAGAATTGTTTCAATCGCTAAACGTCACTGAGCTAACAGACTTTTTTTAGTACGAACAGTCGAACATGCAGGGCACGCTTGGTCGTGGCTTGCCGTATCTAGTGTAAGTGTAATCTTTGTATTCGACCTATATTGATGTGTTCTAAATTCAATTTGATTGGACGACATTTTCGACAAGGAGTTTAGCATTAGAATAAAAACTGTTTTGTGTTCTTTGCTGTCCTTAGTAAATTGGCGCTATTTTGAATACTGTAAGTTGTACGAACACAAAGTTTAGTGTTACTTTAATCTTTAATTTTGTGTTTATTTAGTGTTGTTCTAATCGATTTAAAATGCATTCTAGTGATGAAGATGTGTTAACACCTGAGTTTATGAAAGAGAGAGCGGCCGATATAGTGGAAAACTTGCTACCCAAAAAATCACGGCTGGTTTACATCAAAGCCAATTTAAACTTTTCTTTTTCTTCATTATATGTCTATTTTCACTTAAATCTTTCTTTTTCTCGTAGTCATGGTATAAAGTATAGTATGCAACTCTTGAATAAAACGGATTTATATCGAGGGCCATGAATCACTCGCGTCGCTCAGGATTCTAACACTTGAATCACTCGCTACGCTCGTGATTCAATCATCATGAATCACTCCCTACGGTCGTGATTCAATCGTTAGAATCCTTCACTAGCTCGTGATTCATCTATGGCCCTCGCTTTAAATCCGTCCTTTATTCACTAATTGCATAATATACTATTATACCATTCCTCCTCTAAAAAGCTTATTTTATTCACTGAAAACAGTGAATAAAAAGCACTTTTACTCACTGTTTTGATGTTTGAAAATGGAACACACCAATGTGACGACCACAGATTTAGAGTACCTAGGCTAGATACGGCATGTTATTAGATAGTATGAAAACCGAACGTGGCATCTTTTTTATACCTACGATAACTTCACCCCAGCCATTTAGTGATGTGCTCAAAGTAAACAGAATTGTTTCAATCGCTAAGCGTCACTGAGCTAACAGACTTTTTTTTAGTACGAACAGTCGAACATGCAGGGCACGCTTGGTCGGATGGCTTGCCGTATCTAGTGTAAGTGTAATCTGTGTATTCGACCTATATTGATGTGTTCTAAATTCAATTTGATTGGTCGACATTTCCGACAAGGAGTTTAGCATTAGAATAAAAACTGTTTTGTGTTCTTTGCTGTCCTTAGTAAATTGGCGCTATTTTGAATACTGTAAGTTGTACGAACACAAAGTTTAGTGTTACTTTAATCTTTAATTTTGTGTTTGTTTAGTGTTGTTCTAATCGATTAAAAATGTATTCTAGTGATGAAGATGTGTTAACACCTGAGTTTATGAAAGAGAGGGCGGCCGATATAGTGGAAAACTTGCTACCCAAAAAATCACGGCTGGTTTACATCAAAGTCTATTTTCACTTAAATCTTTCTTTTTCTCGTAGTCATGGTATAAAGTATAGTATGCAACTCTTGAATAAAACGGATTTATATCGAGGGCCATGAATCACTCGCGTCGCTCAGGATTCTAACACTTGAATCACTCACTACGCTCGTGATTCAATCATCGTGAATCACTCCCTACGGTCGTGATTCAGTCGTTAGAATCCTTCACTAGCTCGTGATTCATCTATGGCCCTCGCTTTAAATCCGTCCTTTATTCACTAATTGCATAATATACTATTATACCATTCCCCCTCTAAAAAGCTTATTTTATTCACTGTAAACAGTGAATAAAAAGCACTTTTACTCACTGGTTTGATGTTTGAAAATGGAACACACCAATGTATTCGACCACAGATTTAGAGTACCTAGGCTAGATACGGCATGTTATTAGATAGTATGAAAACCGAACGTGTCATCTTTTTTATACGTACGATAACTTCACCCCTGCCATTTAGTGATGTGCTCAAAGTAAAAGAATTGTTTCAATCGCTAAGCGTCACTGAGCTAAGAGACTTTTTTTTTAGTACGAACAGTCGAACATGCAGGGCACGCTTGGTCGTGGCTTGCCGTATCTAGTGTAACTGTAATCTTTGTATTGATGTGTTCTAAATTCAATTTGATTGGTCGACATTTTCGACAAGGAGTTTAGCATTACAATAAAAACTGTTTTGTGTTCTTATTGCTGTCCTTAGTAAATTGGCGCTATTTTGAATACTGTAAGTTGTACGAACACAAAGTTTAGTGTTACTTTAATCTTTAATGTTGTGTTTGTTTAGTGTTGTTCTAATCGATTAAAAATGCATTCTAGTGATGAAGATGAGTTAACACCTGAGTTTATGAAAAAGAGGGCGGCCGATATAGTGGAAAACTTGCTACCCAAAAAATCACGGCTGGTTTACATCAAAGCCAATTTAACTTTCCTTTTTCTTCATTATATGTCTATTTTCAGTTAAATCTTTCTTTTTCTCGTAGTCATGGTATAAAGTATAGTATGCAACTCTTGAATAAAACGGATTTATATCGAGGGCCATGAATCACTCGCGTCGCTCAGGATTCTAACACTTGAATCACTCGCTACGCTCGTGATTCAATCATCATGAATCACTCCCTACGGTCGTGATTCAATCGTTAGAATCCTTCACTAGCTCGTGATTCATCTATGGCCCTCGCTTTAAATCCGTCCTTTATTCACTAATTGCATAATATACTATTTATGCTTCGATGAATAATAGTACTTGATCAAAGGTTTTAAGCCTATATTAGGATAGGTACTCGTATAGTGACCCTCTCTTTATTCTTTCGATAAAAAAAAATACAGTTAAACATACTCAAAGAACATAAATAATCAATCAATCTGCCTAGCCTTTTCCCAAATGTTGGGGTCGGCTTCCAGTCTAACCGGGTGCAGCTGAATACCAGTATTTTACATGGAGCGACTGCTTATCTGACCTGCACAATACTAATAATACGATAATTGGTAAGACTGGTTGTCAGACTTTCGGGCTTCTGACGACCCGGAACGACTGTCAAAGATCCACGAATGACAGCCGGCCCCAACGGCTTAACGTGCTTTCCGAGGCACGGAGGAGTCTCGGTATGTAAAGATGGTCACCCATCCACGGACCAACCCCGGCAAGCTTAGCTTAAGCTGATGGATCTACCCGTGCAGCTATTATTACTTAGCCACGAGCTTCTCACATAAATGATCATATGACTTAATTATTATTAATATATTTACGTAGGTATCTATTTCTCAAGAATTACATCTTGAGGTAAATATAGCATTTGCGTATTAAAGTTGTCATGTATTGTGTTTTGGGGAAAACCAGTCTATCTCCTTAATAGGCGAGCATTACTTTATGTATTTCATTTTGAATAAAATAATGTATGATGTCATTGAAGACAATAGAATCACTGTTTTGGGATACTGCCTTGGAATGTGAAATGATATGATTTGGTTTGATTCATTCTAGAATAAAATGAGGGTTCAAATGCAGAGCTGAATAAACTGGAATGTCTGACTGCCTGCCTTCTAATAGGTCATTACTTTTTAGGGTTCCGTACCAAAATGGTAAAAAAGGAACCCTTATGGTGTGACTCAGTCTGTCTGGCTGTCTGTCTGGCTGTCTGTCTGTCTGTCTGTCTGTCACAGTTGGATATCTCAAGAACTACTAATGCTATCAACTTGAAATTTGAAACAGTTTTAGATGACGTTTACCCAACTATTTTGCAAATAATAAAGAAATTAAAATATTTATATTTTTTTTTCAACAGGCACTGAAAGGGGGTCTTCAAAATTCAAAGTGAGGCTACTAGGGCATGTGGGGTATCATATAAAAGAGCGCTGTTTGCACATTCTCACACATTTTTTTTCTTTTTTTTAGGCCGCATAGTTTTCGACTTTTGAGGAAAAATGTAAAAAAAAATACCGTCCCCCCCCCCCCCCCCCTTAACTCCGAAGTTTGCAAAGAGAAAAATCTATAATTGTTCTATGTGACAGAAGTTGGTGTAAAAATTACAGGAAAAATAAAACGATGTCTCTTAATAGCACACTTTTTCAGAAATCGGAACGGAAACCTCGTTGCGCGAGTCCGACTCGCTCTTGACCGGTTTTTTTGATAGGAGAACGATGCTGCATTCTGAAAATACCCATAAGTCACCTATTATAACCCTCACTCCTTTGAAAGGACGGCGATGCTGCCAAAATATCCGTAAGTCACCACCCACCACCAGGGTAGGGCCATTCTCTGCCGAGACACCACACGTAACACCCATCATAGTAGGATCAATTCCTATACCCCACTACTAATAACGGTAGTAAGTTAGAACATTACCTTGGCACAGATTAATACAGATGGAACACTCCGCAGTTTAGGTATGAAGCTACAAGTACGCGGCGGGCTCATCTCACTGGGTCAATCCAGTGTGGGCTGCCGCGCACCGGCCGGCTCGCACGTTAGTTCGTAAAAGAAGACAACCCTAAGGAGTCAGAAGGTATAAGAGTTACGCGACAGAAAGAGAGGCATCTTGTAGGTGAATATAACTGCAGGTATTATGCGTTGTGCGACCTGAATTGCACTTTATTGTGTCGTAGCAAGAGTCGCCTTTTATTTTTGCGGAGTGTCTCATCTGTATTAATCTGTGACCGTGGCAGACCGGAAGATGACGCGTCTGGCAAATCAATGAATCGCTCGTATCTCATCGGATTTGGCGCGTATGGCGATTCATTGATGGTGCTATGAAACCGGTCCTGTACGTCGGAAGGCTTATGGTTTTAATGAATAAGGTCATATGTGTAGATTTGTAATTTATAATTGTGTGTAGGTGGGGAGATTAGGGTTTTTGTTAATGATTGAAAAATAATATGTTTCGCGTTGTTCTTACATGGTGAGAATCAGGTTGGCCTTCTTCAATTTATTCTATTGCTTCTTTGGACGTATCATTCTCGCTGGTAACTGGTAACACTGTGGATAAACCAAAACGTAAAAACAGATATAGGTACTAAAAACAGGCCAAGTTCGTGTGAGACCACGCATAATGGAGGGTTCCATAGTTGAAATGAATTTATTCCATTAACAAACTTCACATTGTAATCCCAAAAAAAAAAAAATATGTGATAAACTTGCAAATTACATAATCATTTTGTTTTGATTTACTTGCAAGTATCAAAATTTGTCGCATAAATGGCCGTATTTTTTTATTGCGTTGACTTAGAAGTTTCATTTTTTTTTAGAACTCCAGGGGACCATAGATCTACGCATTTGATATTAATTTCAACTTGATACCTCCACGCGTTCCTGAGAAAAAGGGTCTTGACAGAACAGACAGACAGACGGACAACGAAGTGATCCTATAAGGGATCCGTTTTTTCCTCTTGGGGTACGGAACCCTGAAAACCATTCAAAGGTTCATAATAGTTGGTTTGGAATAATTTGTGTCAAGATTTGCGCAAGCGTTTCTTGTATTATCGATGGATAGAAATCGTATAAAAAAAAAAAAATGTTTATTTTGTCCCAAAACAGTAACATACATTATACTTATGAGACAACCCCAGTAAGTAATTTAACATACTTGTGTTGGGGCAATCTCGCTCTTTTCCTTAGTTATTAACAATATTGAGACAATTTTATAAAAAAAGGTGAGTAAAAATTAAGTTTAGGAAGAAACAAAAAAATTACAGTAATTGACTTAATTAGAGAGTTGCTCTTTGTGTATGCCTATGTGAACATATTATATGTGCTTCTTATTTTATTTTTAAACAGAGTTTGTGTTTTATGTGTATACTTGTTGTAAGTATACGCGATTTCTGCTGAACTTAGACCAAGCTATCTCTTACCGGGCTTACCCACACAAATTATCTCGTCAATAACGGCAAAAATCCATTACAGAACAGTTCTTTACACAAATAGTGTGTAAAACTTCTCTTGTGAAGAGCTGGTGGTAGATTTACAGCGCCATTACACAACGAATGGACGTTTAAGTGCAATACAGCGGCGTTTACTACCCTCGTATTGTTTTAAACGATCCTGTTACTAGTGCGATTTGGGTGGTATGTTATAGTTCGTATTTTTAGGCCGCCATATTAGCGGTTGAAGCTGAAATTTTGAAAAAAAAACCGGCCAAGTGCGTGTCGGACCACGCACAATGAAGTGTTCCGTAGTTAAAAAGAATTTATCCCAAAAAATGTGATAAAATTACAAATTAACAATTGTTCTTGCCAAATTTCATTCGTCTTGATTTACTTACGGCTACCAAAATATGTCGCTAAATGGCCGTATTTTTTATTGCGTTGACTTAGGCGCTTGTTTTGGACCACAGACTGTATTTGATATTAATTTCAACTTGATACTTCCACGCGTTCCTGAGAAAAAGGGTCTTGACAGATAGACAGACAGACAGACGGACAACAAAGTGATCCTCTATGGGTTCCGTTTTTTCCTTTTGAGGTACGGAACCCTAAAAATAATATAGAAAATAGTTCTTACCTATAGATTACAGGAAAACCTATAAAACGTCTATGGACTTAAAATAACATGGTAAATATTTCAATATTATGCCTACAACTTATTTTTTTTTCGCGATTTTGTGTTCGGTCACATAGTAAAAGTTGTTCATAATGATGGTCTCATTAATACCCTAGAGTTATGGGATATCAAAAAAAAACACTATGTAGTCTTAGACTTAAGTCCACAAGTTATGTAACCAGACTGGATTAGTCGATTCTGGAGTCGCCTAGTTTTCAGTATAAAAAGTTATAAATTGCTGAATTTTAGATTCCCTTTTTAGTGCTTGGCCTAGTAGCCACCTAATTGGTACAGGTCAGGTAGTCAGGAACATACCTTAAATGGAAATGGAGCAGCTAACTGAAATAAATATTGCTCTAGATTCCAGGAATAAATAAATTGCGCATTGCTGAACGGTCGGTCGTCTGAAAACTGTTTTAACCTTTCCAGTTTTGTGATGATGATGTTGGTGAGGTGAGATTTAGGGCCATAAAACTGCACGGGTTCAAATCAGACTGTTCTCTATATTATAAGACTAAATGCAGCTTCAATATTTTACCTTGGAAACAATACATATTTGAATTAATAGGATTTAATCATTACCAGATAAATGTTTTACAAATTATGTATCGTAATAAAACAGCGTAACAAATGCCAGTTTTTCAATTTATCTTGAATTAAAACTACTGCTATATTATGTTAATAACCAAAAACACTTTAGACATTATGTCAAAGATCACTTAACATTAAAGAATAAAGAATAACAATATTGTTTCGTTATTATGACATCTTGCGGTACTTTTCCGATCATTATTTAGCAATTTCCATACAAAACACTAGAAAGTGATCTTAAACAGAAGTTATTTAATAATTTATTGTATTATTTGTGTACAGTAGAGGAGAAAGTGAAATATATTGATTTTATTACGTCATCGGGGTACCATTGGTCACGTCGCATTGATTATATTTTACTATGTCTTTGAACTTGATTATTTTTTTTGTGCAGACGACACGGTTAATATTTTTCAATAGTTTTAAATAATTTTACTAAAATGGAACTTTTGAGTCCATATAATTTTTTTTAAGTAACAATTTTTTTAATTAAGGAATCTATATTTATTTGAATAGTCGGAAAAATATGTTTATTAACCGTCGATTGGAATGATTTTATTGCAATTGATTAGTCATTCTAACACGAATACAATAGTGATGAAAATAGAGTTTTTTTTTTCGAATAATAAAAAATGTCAATTTTATTTACGAAAACAATGTCGTCTGCACAATTACTGTTTAGTTCTAATAGATGCTTTTTAGTCGCAACACGATCACACATTTCGATGCTTCCCACTGGGCACTGGGCTATCTCTCTTCCTTTAGTTTTATTCTTCATTCATGACTTCTGCATGTACCACTGTCCTTAAACGTCTTTATAGTACCTAGTTCTATATTATGTGGTGTTTATAGAACATTACTTCTTACCTACTAAAGCTGTTGAGATTGGGAATCGCATTTATTTTTCGAAATTTTAATTTTGAAAGTATTCGAATAATAAAAGTTACAAACGCGTTTTAATTCGTCAAAAAAATAACAATTGATTATTCATTCCTTAATAATTATGTATATTGTTCGAATGAATAATTTATTTAATTAGAACGCATTTATGTTATTGAATATCATTAAAATTATCCAGTCTAAACAGTGATAGTGCTCTAATACCTAGATGAGACTATAAAGTTATTGTTTTTTTATTAGTATTCACAAAATTTTATTTGATTTTTTGTACGAATCAATATTATAATGTCGTTAGTTTATTAGTCTCTCCTTATAATCTAGTACATTTATACTCGTATAAATAAATAGGTAATTATTTATAAGTTTTTCCAGTTTCATTTTTATTTGATTTACTTAGATAATAAGCTCCAATCCGTGAGCCACCCGTATTAGAAGCCCACGACCCACAACGCCTTGGTACTCCAACCTAGCGGACCAAACAGTGAGTCAGTTTGACCAAACTTAGTCCGTAGTACAACGTAGATAGATAGATAGCCGTAGCCCTAGAAAAGACATCCCTGCAGCCAATTAATCCAGCTGACCCGAATAGCCCCGACCTAGTAGCACTTACCTTAGGTCCAGGTACCCCAGGGTCCATTGATGTGTGTGATCTCGGTGCGAGGTATGACCGTGGTCGTGCACAGGGTGGTGGCGAGGCGCGGGCGGGGCGCAGCCAGCGGTTTTCGGCATCCTCGACGGGGTCACTCGGCAGGGGGGCGCTCTCCGACCCTGACCTGCAGAGCAGACTGCAGCCGAATCTTCCAGCGTTCTGGGTTCGTATCTGAGTGTTGGTGAATGTGGACCCCTGCTTGCAGCCTTGCGTTTGTGCCTTGTTTTGATATAGCGTTCTGCTTTGCTGCGAAGGTAAGTGAGCTACTAAGCTGGTATTGGTGCAGCTAATTTCTCGGTACTGAATGACTGATAGACCAACGTTTCATCAAGGTCTTCGAGAACAAAAAAAGCGGTTTCTATGGCTAATGAATTATTGATTTAATTATTCTTAACTTGCACTGCGTCGCAAATTGGCTTTGATTCGCAAGTTTTGGTGTTATGGTTTTAAATGAACTTCTAAATGTGTCTAAATGTTGCTTTTATAAGTTTAAAGATTCTAAACACATATGATATGTAATAAATATTAGATTTTTTTAAGCACTGCTGCTAAAAATATTAAAATATTTTATCTCTAGAGCTCTAGAACAGAATTTCATCATCTGCCTAGCCTTTTCCCAACTATGTTGGGGTTGGCTTCCAGTCTAACCGGATGCAGCTGAATACCAGTATTTTACATGGAGCGACTGCCTATCTGACGTCCACAATCCAGTGACTGGGTAATACGATAGCCCTTGGTAAGACTGGTTGTCAGACTTTCGGGTTTCTGACGACCCGTCATCTCTAGGACAGAATTTCGTTTAGTTAAAATGATACTTATTATACAATGTTTGTTTGACATAATAAAAATAATACTTATAATAGAATTGAGAATAAACATAGTTTTATACGAAATTATTAGAAAAAAAAAAAAATTGACCACTGGGTTCTAAAGATATTGGCATCCAATTCCAATGTTTTTTTCGGTATTGGTAGAATTGGTAGTTAGATCAAAAAACGCATCACATAGGTAGGTACTTTTGATTTATTAAAATTATTCCATTATCGTATAAAAATGACTGTTATTGAAAGTAAAATCATGTTTTATATCGGTAAACTTTAGAAATTACAACATTATTTTGGTTATACTGATCTAATCTTTAAAAACCAAATATGGTCGGTAAGATTCCAGCTCTCACGTAGATACTTCGATAATGGCACAATGATAAACCTATTAATTAATTCGTTATTTAATTAACTGACATTTTGGGGAATTTTATGACATTTTCATTGAACTGAAAATTACATCGAAATGTCATTTTGGAATTTAATAAAAAGCATACCTACTAATTACTTATTTGGTATTAAGTCAATTGAAATAACTTAAGTAGGTGTTGCAAAATGTTGAGCACTAGGTGTTTTTAATTTTTTGTCATTTAAGTTTTGGATAATTATGATAACTTGAACCGTTTTATTATTCAAATCTCGCATAAATAAGTAAAGCAAGGTTTTTTGTCCCAATTTCATTAAAGTTTCAACTCTACTACCTCGACTTAAAACTCATAATCGCCTACACTATCATTTTTCAAAACCACATCCTCAAAACATTGTTTACCTTAACTTTATACAATTTGCATTCACTTATGTTATTAGATCAAGTTTATTATGTCCTTAAACTTTGATTATATCAGATACATCGGACCAAATACTAACTATTTTTATTATAGACACTTACCTCACACTGCTAGACAAAATTGAGCTCTATTTTAATGTTGATAAGAGTTATATGTTTTAGTAGTGGGATGTCTTCGGTTTATTTATTGCACATTGCGTAGATTTCCCAGACGTTATTCTAATATAATTCGTATATTGAAATGCCGACCGATTTTAAAAGAAATCATTGACATTGTTTATGTTGGAGTACAGGCGTGCTGTGGTGTTCAAACTTGTTGTGTTTGTGTTAATTGGTTCTTTGTGATGTTCTTCAGAAAAGGTCAGGTGCGTAGTACTCGAGACCGGCGTGCGTGTATGACCAGAGGGCTTGGTCCGAGTTTTTATACTTACTCGAACGCGTTTACGTTAAGGTTGAAGCGCCAGGGTAGCCCGCGAAATTCAAAATTTCTTACGATTTTTGCAATTTGTAGGTCAGTGTGAGCTTGTATGTTGATTAAAACATGATTCGCGGCCGTAGCTATTATGGCTTTACAGAATTATAATCATTAGAATCAGCAATACAACTCCATAAGTTAGCATTTACCTCAAACCTCATGATTTCATGAAATCGCTACATTTGATATAAATGCTAACTTATGGAGTTGTATTGCTGATTCTAATGATTATAATTCTGTAAAGCCATATTAGCTACGGCCGCGAATCATGTTTTAATCAACATACAAGCTCACACTGACCTACAAATTGCAAAAATTGTAAGAAATTTTGAATTTCGCGGGCTACCCTGGCGCTTCAACCTTAACGTTACCTTACGTCAATTTGTATGGAATAATTGTTTTTAAACTGTCACGGTCACTAACATTGTTATTAACACAAACGGAACAACCAATAACAACGGAATATCGGGAACTCAGAAACAATGGAATAATTGTGATTCCCATTATAGTCACCAGATGGCGCTTATTCAGTTTCAGTACAAATTGACGTTTACGTTAACGTGATCGAGTAAGTATAAAAACTCGCACTAAGGCCTCAGAGGCCTGAGGCTCAATTCTCGTATTTTTAACAACGTTCGCAATATCATCTCAAGACTCAATCTGTCAAAAATTGTATAGCGTTTAATACAATTTTTGACAGATTGAGTCTTGAGATGATATTGCGAACGTTGTTAAAAATACGAGAATTGCCCCTCTGATGTATGAACGTAAACGAGGTAAAAGCAGTATGTAAGGATCGTTAGTAGAAGGCATTCCCTAGTTTCTGCCTACCCCCATAGGAAGGTGTGAGTTTATGAAGATAATTTGTTTGTGTTAATTGAACCTGATGCGTGTAGAATATAATTTTTGGTTATTTAGTTGGTTACATTTATTTTTTAAGAAGGTGTAAAATGGATTTTTAGGGTTATAGTTTTAGGGTTCCGTACCAAAATGGTATGGTGCGACTCAGTCTGTCTGTCCGTCTGTCACAGCTGCATGAACTTGAAATTTGGAACAGTTTTAGATGACGTTTCTCCAATTATTTTGCAAGTAAGAAATATTGTTTTCTGTGTGATAGAAGTTTATGTAAAGATTACAGGAAAAATAAAACGATGTCTGTCACGAGTCCAACTCGCTGTTGACCGGATTTTCTCGTTTAATAGTGATTTAGAAGATAGTTCAAGTCAATAAAAATGCCAAATTAATAGACTGATTCTTTATAAACTATGCATCGCTCTTTAAGAGCGATATAGAAAGCTTGTAAATGCACAGTAGTTTAGTTTTGCACTATCATAAGGTGCGGCACGTCATAATAATGGAGTTTTTGACTATTAATCATTAACGCGTCACGACTGCGATGACGGATCATTATTATTTATTTTTAAATATCCTATAGGTAGGTACTATTCAATGAGCAATATTTATATAAACAACCAACAAAACCTGAAATCGCGAAAAAAAAACAGCTGTTTTATACAAAAGTTCAATATCTACCTACCAAAATGTATGAAACAGCAGATTTTTTTTCGCGATTTCAGGTTTAGTCCCATAGTAAAATTTGTTCATAATGATGAGTACAAATATCACCTTAAGAGGGTTTGTGTTTATTACGGGAAATGTTGTATATTTATTTGTAATCGTTCTCGAAAACGGCTCTAACAATTTCGATGAAAGTTGCAATATAGGGGTTTACGGGGGCGAAAAATTGATGACTCCGTTCTGGGAAAATTCGTTGTCTCTATTTTCACCCAAGCAGAGCTCGGTCGCCCAGGAACTGCATTTATAAACTACCGTAACTCCTAAAAAGAGACATAAATATTTTTCACAACATATGCTCCGACGATTTTCGCAACGCATGAAAGCATCAGCTGCTACGGCGGCCGCTACGCCGCTACGAGAGTGCTACGCCGCGTAGCACGTGAACAGTTTGAGAACCGTCGCCGCTCACCGACGCTCTCGTGTTTTATGGCGCATTATGCTATAATAATATTTTTTACTTAGCACATTTTTGTTTATACCTGCACTATGGGCGTGTGAGCGTGTGCATATGTGTGCGAGTGCGCGGGCGCGGCCCGTTCACTTAAAAATATAAAAATGTCGTTTGCTCGTCGTACCGAACGGCGCGGAATCTAATAGCCAACCGAATTTTATGTTCTTTCGCGGTACCAGCTTGTGTTACACGGTGGGCCCACAGGTTTTTTTAACCTCTTTGCTGGAAGAATTGACTTTTGTTACGAATGTGGCCGGTTTATGGTGACGCCCAATTAGCGATGGGCTTGCAATCTGCGTACCGCGGCTTTTGTTACAAATGATTTATGTCTATGAGCGTTCGGAGCGGTCTCGCAATGGCAATTTAGTTTTTGAGGATTAATTATATGTTAAAAATTAAATTTCGAGGTTAGAACTGTAAATCGGTGAGCTTTTGTTGGAGATCTGGCTCTTCTCTGTTAAATCTTTGTTTCTGACATTAAGTGGGCTATTTGCTGCTTAAACAGTGAATCTATTATGCAGACAACTGAGCTCGAATGATATTTAGTAGTCTTAAACTCTTTACGAGTATTCTTTCGAAGTAAACAATCATATTTCTGGGTATTATTCGCTACAGTAAGCGTAGGCATTGATCTATTTGCGTCAATCCTAGCACATGGCAGTGCGAATAGCTAATAAACTTATATGACTGCTCATAGATACTTACATGCATAACTGCCCGTAAACTTTCAGTGCTTTATTGGGCCATTCGCGTAATTCACTACAACAAACAAACAAATAATCTGAATTATAATATCATCTTAGGTTTGAATAATATTGTCATAAAAGACAATGATTGTATCCTTTGAAATAATTAATCTTACTCTTTCATAATACGCCTTCGAGACCAATAGTACCTTATGGTGAGTAAGTTAAGATTCTTGGTTATCAGAATACAGTTAAATACTGTTATTTCTTTCAACCAATTGACAATGTCAGGAATTTAGGATCAAAGGGATTTGTCTATTCTCGGTTTCGGGACACGATGCTCGAAAAGAAACAAATTAATCAAAAATCATGTTTCGTTTTTAAACACTTATTATTTATGCTATACTTTTGTATCAACTGGCGCCCACGAATATAGTGTAATTTAATAAGTACTGAAATTGTTTTATTCTTCGACATATTGACAGTGCTCGACCTTCACAGTGTTGCCAGTTCCAACAATTAATCGTATATTTTAAAATAATTATTTACAAATGGATTGTAATTATAATTTTTAAAGTTCAACTAAGTCCTCCTTATTCTTAATTCAATTTAGAATAACAAACTCTAAAAAAAGCATCCCTTCAAATGATGGGCACGTCGCTACTTTCAAACACGCAATACTGTAGATACACATGATCATCCTTCTAAGGCCCAATTTACCACATAAACCCATAAAAGTATAGCTAAATAAGCCCCATATACCACACCAAAACTTTTACCCAAGAAACCCGTCCTACACGAATTCGCTTTACCACAGAAACTTGTTACAAAACTTAACTAAAACTTTAATAACTTCATAAAATAGAAAACGTATACGCTCTAGATAAATTACGGAGATAGGGACAGGGGACAGACGGACATACACGCGTATGTATGTATGTGTTCGAGTGAGCTCATTAATTGGCTGGACCACACACGATATCGGTATTGTACTATCATAGTAATGTTACTGTTTATCATTCACAATTATACTTAGTTAATGGGAATCGGTAATGAAGAGGGAGACGTGGTAAAGACTCGGAATAGATCGGGTTTTTTGTTAAGATTAAAGAAAGGATTGTTAAGTTAAATGTTATTTAGTTTTAGGGAATAGACTTCTTCTTGAAGAATTGGAATAGGTAGGTTATGAATGCGGATTCGATACTCTGACTACCTAACCGTTTTTGTTTTGGTTATAGAAAGTAGGTTTGAAAATTTATTTTATACTAGCGGACCCGACAGACGTTGTCCTGTCTGAACGAGCCTAGAACCCGACTGCAGCGCCACCTACCGGGTCCAATTGTGTTTTCAAACCATCCAGGAACCCATTCAAATATACACACAAAATTTCATCTAAATCGGTCCAGCCGTTGTTATATCAAGTTATAACCGTTTTTTTTTTAAGTATACTATGTCCTTTTCCTGGTTCTAAGCTACCTCCCCACCAATCTTCAGCCAAATCGGTACAGCCGTTCTTGAGTTATAAATTCGACGACACGGTTGGCGCAGTGGTTGAGCGATTGACTGCTGCGCAGCATGTCGCGGGTTCGATTCCCGCACGGAACAAATATTTGTACGACCTACAAGTATTTATTCCGAGTCTGGGTGTTTTTCTATCTATAATATATTTACAAAAAAAAAAAATATGTACATAAGTAATTTATCAGCCATCTCGTTACCATAACACAAGCATTATGTTGCTTAGCTTGGGACTAGATGGCGTTGTGTGAAATGTCCAAGGATATTTATTTATTATAAATAGTGTAACTAACACGACTTTCTTTTATATATGTAGATTATATTATATTTTTACTACAACTGTAGTAATAAGTTAGTTGTAAGTTTTACAAAAGTTGGCTCTTTAGCTGTCCTAGAATTTTAAATCAGCTACGACTAAACATTCAAGTTTCGCGTTACATTATTTAATAGATCCTTTCCGTCAGGTTTTCAACCAAGACAAACAAAAGCCAGACTATTTTACAACCTACAAAACAACAAATCTGACTTGAGTTACGCATATAAATTTTATTTCTTTACCCTCGTACATACAGGCCCCTAAACGACAAAAATATACATTTAAACTTTTTTACACACCCTAACAACTTTCCTATTTTACAATTAATACGACATTTTCCGAATCATTAACTATTATTGTTTCACCATTAACAAACTTTCACAGGTAACGGCGAAGTGAAACTACCCTTCTTTTACAACTGTAACTTACAATAAAACTAGTATATATTAATGTCGAATTTATGACTATTTTGTTCGGGAGTATTCTTTTTATTAAAGTTTTTAACGAGTTGAGCAGGTTAATGAGTTGGGGCTATTAAATTAGTAGTTAATAGGTACTTTGTAACAGTATGGACCGTTAATGTGTATGCGTTTATGTGTTGTGGTGGTGCTGAGATGGGTCTTGGAGCGAGTGTTCTTCGTTTTTGAGGGTACTGCTCATTTTAGTTGGCATCTGCTCGTTATTACAGTTTATAAACACTCGCTTACTGCATGTTGTGCACATTGTTGCGTAGAATCAGCTCCGAAACGATCAATTGTCAATTCTGACGTGATTGATACACATTTGCCATTATCAGACAGGTTGTTAGTCTTTTTCTATAAGTGAGTTAACTCTAAAATAAGGTAATAGTGCACAAAATTTGTCGACACGGTTGGCGCAGTGGTTGAGCGATTGACTGCTGCGCAGCATGTCGCGGGTTCGATTCCCGCACGGAACAAATATTTGTACGACCTACAAGTATTTGTTCCGAGTCTGGTTGTTTTTCTATCTATAAAGAATTAGATCTTAGGTCTGTATTACAGAACGTCACTCAATACTCAAGCATTACTTAAAACTAGATTCAAGCCATTTGATTGGTTGAAACTAGTTCTAAACTAAATTTAAACAAAGATCAGTGCTTGAGTTTCCTTCTGTAATACGGACCTTAGAATCGTGAATTATTTAAATACTAGCAGCGCCCCGCGGTTTCAGCCCGTAGACCGGTATAAAAAGTAGCCTGTGTCTTAATCTAGGGTATGTTTATACCCTAGATTAATACACAGGCTACTTTTTATCTATATACCAAATTTCATCCAAATCGGTTTAGCCGTTTGAGCGTGAAGAAGTAACAAACTTACAAACACACACCCACAAACTTTCTTCTTTTTAATACTACTGTGATTTTAGTTCTGTAACGTATTCAAAATGAAGAGTCTCACAGGATATACTCGTAGTAGTTAGAACTATCTAAATTAAATAGATTACTTCAGGAATTGAATGAAAACGACGCAACATAATTCCTGAAAAGGTTAAGCAGAGAAAACACAGATGTGACTATCACAGTCAGTCGCAAAATAACCTGGCCACAATAACCTGGCCACAATAACCTGGCCACAATAACCTGGCCACAATAACACAATTTGTCTCATTTTCATACTCTAACATAATATCTCCATTAATTACCCAACCTCACTACACATTAATAGTTTTATAGACATACATTTACGGGTAAACAATTTTTATTCGTGAGCCTATTATCAGATGTTGGTTGCGGCATCCACTGGACCATAAACAGTTCATCCCTGTTTTATAGAAGCATAATAACTGGTATAAAAGTACAATTTTATATGATTCCGATGAGATTGATGTTTATCTTGGAATAGCTGGTTTTATGAGCTGTGTGAAGTGTATGGCTGGTATTTAGGTATTGTTTTATAGCAGATGGTTTCTTGTTTGTTTCTTGTTGTTAGGTGGGGTATATTATATTGTGGCGGCATCTACATCGCCACATACGAACTACGCATCACGATGGCATGACGTCACGCAACCTGCATCGCGCAATTAGAGTTTACCGCGCAATTAGTATACAGGGTGATATTTTAATGACCAGCCAAATTTTCACAGGGTGTTCTACCCATGAATATGAACAACTTTCACTATGGGACCAACTTTGAAATCGCAAAAAAAATATCAGCTGTTTCATACATTTTGATCGAGTAGGTATTGAACTTTTGTAGGAAACCCTTGGTTTTTTTTTCGTGATTTCAAAGTTGGTCCCATAGTGAAAGTTGTTCATATTCATGGGTAGAACACCCTGTGAAAATTTGGCTGGTCATTAAAAAATCACCCTGTATATGCAACGTCCCGACATCAACCTTAAGGCAGTTGCCCACCAGACACGACACCCGTCTGGTCGGAGGATCCTCCCTTTTCTATGGAGGATGAGTCAATTTTACACCCTGTTCCTCATGCCTCTAAAATATGTGACAAGTCTGCCTCATTGGGCTAGTGCCGGTGCTGGCTGGCTGTGTGACTCGCCACTCGAAAGCTTGAGGAAGTGATGCTGATGACGTCACGCTGAAGGAGTTGCACGAAGTCTGCGCTGACGTTCCTGCTCGTGGTCACCAGTATAGAGGCATGAGGAAGGTGTAAAGTTCACTCATCCTCCATAGAAAAGGGAGGATCCTCCGACCAGACGGGTGTTGTGTCTGGTGGGCTACTGCCCGACGATTGATGTTGGGACGTTGTATATATGCTGATATGCACTCTCTTCTCTCTCTATACAGAGAAGGCACGAGCACTGACCATCACGCTTGCTCAAGTCGGGTTGGTGATTCTAAGTCCAGGTTTCCTCACGATGTTTTTCCATCATCGCTGTCAGTAATATCCACGATAAACCTCGTGCACGAGAGGCGAGGCCTGAACCACTGAGCCTAATACATTTAATTACAACCAAATTCATAGATCACTGCATCATACATAACAAAATTTTATTTCTTTGAATCTAACATTCGTAGAACTCGTTTCACTAAAGGAATCAAAATAATTATAAGAATAATAACAGACTAAACATTTATATCATTATTCTAGATTAATCTATGGAATTCTACCAAATCTATACCCAACATTATTTTAATTATTTCGGACAACAGCGCCGTAATTTACATTAATTACTTTACTTGTCATTTATAACTCGTTTTCAAGATAATAATATGTGTATGATGTTCATGTATAAGTGTGGGCTCTTGTCGTTTTTAAATGATACCTACATACTTAATATAGTATGTCACCGTGATTGATGTTAACATAATATTAAAATTTTATTGATTACCATAGTAGATCTGAAAGATTTTTTAATTATGTTTTATGCTAGGTACCTACATCGTTTTCACATAATAATTACAAAATTAATGTATACAAAATATTGTTAAACATTTTAAAACAGTAACTTTGGAGTTTCTTGCCCCCCTATTTACTTCTACCGCAAGGCGCGTTTAAGAACTTCGTTCCAATAATACCCGCCTGTTATTGTAGAATGTATTGCTGTCAGTGAAGCTCAAAGGCATACCTATAGGAGAAAAAAACAAATACCAAAGCGCTTAAATAACTTCACACGGAATTTAATTTTTTTGCTTCTCAATTTTATTAAAGTGCTCAACACTTTACTTTATCTTTTAAATAGTGTGTTACATATTTGTCTATGAATATTTAAATGTCTAGAACTCATTATTTTATAGCAAAACACGCACATAGCTTACAAAGAACGAATAGCTGAAATAAAGGCCAGGTTCAGATGACACTATCGTGACGTACGACAACGCGAGTTTATGACAAATGGAGTTTGTAAGTTTCTAAAACCACGCGTGTTTCAAATGCGCCTTAATCTACACCTAGCCTGAAATCCGCATAGCATCTGATACTTTTAAAATAAAAATGGCAATAACACCGAAACATTCGGCCTAGCCATTAACTATGTAGTATGTACCTACCTACATATTATGTTTGTATGTATGCCGGCTGGTTGTGGGACATATATCTCGTTATTTCTGTTTTATTGTATGAATACGTAATGAGTTGCGACACACCAATTGCTGATCTTAGCTCTTACTACGGTAAAATTTACATAGATTAAGATTTTTTTTGGATACGTGGTACGATAAGAATTTGGGCAACGTTTGTGTGAGCAGTGTGAAGAAGTGATTAAAGTGTTATTGCCGATATTTTTTATTTAATTATTTAGAGATAAGAGTAAATGTTACTTGATTGAACAAGTAGGTATCATTAACATGGAAATCTAATTCAATTTATCTTATTCTAAAACATGTTATTTATTTTTCAAAACTTAAGAAGTTTCTGGCATATTATTGAATGAACTAGCTTCTGCCTACGACTTCGTCTGCGTGAAATTTCTAGTCCTCCGAACGTTGCATCACATTGCTTGTTCGCGCTTTTACCTACTTCATTTTCGCTTAGCGTTCTTTCTGACACTTTTTCTTTTTGATCGGCTGCTAAGCGTCTTAGCGTGATGTTAAATATGCTATAGCCTTCCTCGAGAATTGGGCTATCAAACGTAAAAAAAAAATCAAATCCGACTGGCAGTTCCAGAGATTAGCGCGTTCAAACATACAAACAAACAAAAAAACAAACTCTTCAGCTTAGTAGTTATTAGGGAAGATTGAACATTGTTATAAATCTAATTATAGTACACTAGGTTTTGCCAGCGGCTTCGCTCGCGTGGATGTCGGAAAACATTCCACGGGAACTTAGGTACTACCGGGACTTCCTTCCTTATTCCTTGTCAACATTATAAAGGGAATTTCTGAGCAAAATTTCAGCTTTCTAGATCCAAGGGTTTTGGCTGGGCGTTGATGAATCAGTCAGTCAGTCAGTCAGGACTTTCTGTTTATTTCTTTAGACAGTGTAAGCTGCGCACACGGACTCTGTGGTCTTATTCAGTTTAACAAAGACTGTGTTTAAAAAAAAATGTGTTTATTATCTTAAATCTGTTTAACTCATTAATCTCATTCAATTAAGGGGACTACAGGACCTAAAGCGCCGACACTGTCGGACTGCCTACAAAAGAAAGAGAAGCGCGATGACTGAAATCTTGTAATTTATAATATGAAGCAATTATTTAATTACCAAAAATCTATTGATGGGACTAAAAAATTAAAACACTATTACGTTAGTATATTGCTTGTAGAATAATCTGACAAAATATCAGAATTATTGTTAGTTATGTATGAGTGTGGTTTTTAATCGTTAAAAGAAATTTTTAGAGGTATCTTCGTGATTTTTTTCTATCGTACCAAATAAGTTGTATTATGTTTTCAACACACTATCCAACTAGCTTAGATCCTGAAGAATATCGTATATTTTTATTACTGCAGTATAACATATACTTTTAAGCATGATAAAACTTGCTTTTAGTCTTGTAGTCCCCTTAAACAACCCAACCTCCCAGAGGTTCTCAAAAACTATACACAAATGAATGAACTCAATGTCATTAAGTATTTCTGTCCACATTGTCGAATCTCTATCGCCACTAGAATTGAAATTGATAAGTAGGTATGTGGCATATGCTTGTTTACGAGTATCCCGTATCTTTATTATTTAAATCTCCTCAAACCGGTCGCTGTTAAGTGATTGCGTTGGTGTATCCACATTACAAATGTTCGATTTTTTCTAACAAGTATGAATATTTTTCTAATGAATTTAATGTTTGTGTTGTTTGTTATTATGTGCTGTTTCGTTTTAGTTTTTGGTTCATTTGTATAGAAGGAAATTAAACTTTGGTACTTTTAAGATTGGTAGGGTCAGTAAAAAAATGTAAGTATTTAATTTTGTAAAAAAATGTGTTTTAAAGAGATTTAGTAGATAAATTCGAGTATAAAACATAGACCTGTAACAGCCGATTATACAAAATAAAATTAAGTTCCTTGTAGTAGTCAAATGACAGTTTTTGTTCCAAAAATACCACACCACATACACAACATATTATATGTTTTTATACCTGGTTAGCCAGGTATAAAAGTTTAGTCAAATTCGCCCTTAGTGATTGAATTTCTGAAAACAGTCCCTGAAGTATTTATATGCAATCATTAGTATTTGGATACTGTAAGCACCGTTATTAGAGCCATATTTTCTATCAAAAATAAGAAGACCATCAATCCTCAATACAAACAGATAATAACCATTTTTACCACATACAATAAAGAAGACCACTTGTAATCGGAAACAGGAAACGGTTTAGTAAGCAGGTTCCAGTACCTACCAACCTACCTACCACTGTGAGCGCTGATCAGCCTTTCACTGTGTAAGTAATAATTGTAATATATTGTGATTGGCCAGTGTTTTGTTTCTCACGGTAATCGATACTTTATAATTAAGAAGTGTGATGGAATATCGATCCTAAATCAAGCAATCGTGCAGCGCAATTTGTGGCGCTTGCGCAATTTTAGGCGATTTCTTTGAGATGTGCGTATGAGCAATATTATCATCATGTTCCTAACCTTTTCCCAACTATTTTGGGGTCAGCAATTGCCTATCTGACTTCCAGAACCCAGTTACTGCAGGTAATACGATAGATACCCCTTGGTAAGACTGGTTTTCAGACTTTCGGGCTTGTGACTACGCGTAACGACTGTCAAAGATCTACAAATGACAGTCCGGACCAACGGTTTAACGTATTTTCCAAAGCACGGAGGGGTCTCGATATTTTATGCAGTGTGTATGGGCAGTTATGAACAATATTGGCCGAGTTTTGCGCTTCATAGGTTAGGCTTGCTTTATGCTAATGATAAAACTTATACCTCTGCTTCTATCCGATAGAGTTCGTTGAGTCAATTATGGAATAGATCTTGGAATGTTAAGGTGATATTTATAGACTAACTAGCTGACCCGACAGACGTTGTCCTGTCTTAGCTATAAACGCGTGAAGTTAAAATAGTCGTTATGTTTTCTGAAGTATTCCAATTTTATGAGAATTTTTAAAAAAAAAATCTGTCATAAGAACCTTCTACTGACAATAATAACCACAGTAAAAAAAGAATTAGCGAAATTGTTCCATCCGTTCACGCGTGATGCGATGATCAAGGAAAATAGGGATTAATTTTTATATACATAGATGTGATGACAGATGTAGATTAATACGACAACAGACAATAAAAAACCCAATCAAAAAATTATCTTGACGAAAGTTTATCATTAAATCATATTAACAGAGAATGTAAAGTTTTAAGCACATTATACAAGTATGAAAAATTAGACGCGCGTCCTACTCAGACATAATTTAGACCTCTTAAATACTCTAGCTTGATATATTACATGACTAAACTTTATGATTTGTGAATGGGAGACCAAGATCAGTTTCAATAACATCCGATGCCTTGAGGGCAAACTTTTAGCAACGTATAATTGCAGTTTTTCGAATAATCGAAGCGCATTAGACGACTATTAATGTGAAGATTGGCGCATACCATTACGTGGGCGAGTTGAATAGCTTCTTAAAAGAAATTGCATATAAATGCGAGTTATTAAGTAATAAAAAAGGTAATATGTCTGGTGTATTGATGATACATTTCGTGTGGTACGAACTGGTAACTACATACCTACTTAACTTTTGGGATTGGGGACAAACATGAATAATTTGAAAGCGGAATTGTTGGTGAATTAAAAATATTCTTACCTCTATTCATTGATTAAAATGTATCTTAATAATCTGTTAAAATATTCTGAATATCAGAGGCATTAACCCCGCGCGAATTTACGTAACGCGCGTCTACGGCCGCGTAGGTAAATGTGCGCCAACCTTTAAGGCTCCTCCTTCCTAAAATACGGCAAAACTAAGTAACTTTGTGACCATCTTTTACAGTAACTATAGCATCTTTTTGATAGGAAAAAATACACAGTAATCTACACATTGCATAAGAAATGATTTCATTTGTCCTGAAATCTATTTTAGTTTGTAGAACTAAGGGAAAAAAAAATCTAAATCCAGGTCTATTTCTGTCTATTTTTTCTAGTTTTTACCATATTACTCCTACAAATTTCATTAAAAGTGTTCATAAATTTATACAGTTCTCTACAAAATAATAAGGAATGATTTCATGTCATTACTCTTTTATTCCAATCAATAGATTTTTTGTAAATCGATAATTACTTCATATTTTGCAAGCGTTGTGTCATCGCGCTTCTCTTTCTTTTCTATGCAGTCCGACAGTGACCGCGCTTTTTACGGCGGACAAGCCTTAAACGTAATAGTCCACATAATTATAATTTGTACATCGTAAATGCACTAATGATTCTTCTTCATTTTGACACAACGTTAATTAAAAACAAGCTCCATAAACGTCACTAAGTGATTTTTATTACCCACCATAATAAATCCGACGTTCCATAGAGTATAATAAATTATATATTGCTATATAATTTCAAATGTTTTAAGTATTGATATGAAGAAACTAGGTATACATTAGGTAATGGTTGAACTATACTATATTATGTCGCCATTAGTTTGGTAACATCTAATTATGAAATATGGTCGTTATTAGGGTTCCGTACCAAAATGGTAAAAAAGGAACCCTTATGGTGTGACTAAGTCTGTCTGTCTGTCTGTCACAGCTGGATATCTCAAGAACTACTAATGCTATCAACTTGAAATTTGGAACAGTTTTAGATGACGTTTACCCAACTATTTTGCAAATAAGAAAGAAATAAAAATGTTTATATTTTTTGGGTCTTAAAAATTCAAAGTGGGGCTACTAGGGCATGTGGGGTATCATATGAAAGAACGCTGTTTGCACATTCTCAAACATTTTTTTTTCGACTTTTGAAGAAAAATGTAAAAAAAAATACCGTTCCCCCCCCCCTTATCTCCGAAGTTTGCAAAGAGAAAAATCTGAAATTATTCTATGTGATAGAAGTTTATGTAAAGATTACAGGAAAAATAAAACGATGTCTCTAAGTAGCACACTTTTTCAGAAATCGGAACGGAATCCTCGGTGCGCGAGTCCGACTCGCTCTTGGCCGGTTTTTTTTTAAAATGTAAATCGAAAGTGCCATCTGTGGCATCAAGTGATGTATATTGGCGCAGTGTCTTTTAATCATAGAGGGAGTTTTATTGCCTCATTTTTATATGGAATGATAATATTAAGTAATTCATTATAGTGACGTCGTTTGAACCGTTTGTCTGGTCGCTTTGTATGTTTTGTTTAAAAACCACAAGGTTTAATTATGTGATTGATAAATGATAAGTCAACATTCAACATTAACAACAACATACAACAACAACAACAACTTCAATATCAACATTCAACATCAACATTTATATCTGTAATTTTTATGGTGTGCATATTATAGAGTATTCTATATCTATCTATCTAAGTGTAGATTCTGTTTTTGTTTTTTCTTTTCTTTCCTATTCCCGTCTAAAAAGCATGTAGGTAACGTCTTTCAAAAACTTCGAAGTTCAGTAATACAGTCATACAAAATCAATTATTAAAACTTTTACAAACTGTTGAAAACACCTTTATAGACATTTTTAAATTAACAGAGGCCTTTGCGAGTTTTTGTACGAATAAGCGCCGTCTGGTGACTATAATGGGAAACAGAATTATTTCATACAAATTGACTTACTTAAGTTAAGTAAGTATAAAAACTCGTACTAAGGCCACTGTGGTCGAGTTTGGAGCCGATAAACCACAAAAATACACATACATTTATATATCTAATTACGGAAATGATATTTATTTAAGTATCTCAGATTTATAATAAAATATGTTTATGACGTACTTATAATATTAATGTTATTACGTAAATCGACTGTTTACGATAAAACGGTGAGAAGTTGTTGAACTTTTGACTTGTCAATGTGTTACTTACTAATATTGTCGTTATGCTTCCAAGAAGTAAGGTGATTATGATACCTATTTGAATATCAAATTCCGATGAACAGTTTTGAATCTTTGATTTAAATTGATTAGATAACAGATTTATTTTTCTTTTTATCTATATAAATAAAAAGAGAAGTCCTGACTGATTGACTGACTCATCAACGCCCAGCCCAAACCCTTGAAAAGCTGAAATTTTGCACAGAGGTTCCCTTTATAATGTAAACAAGGAATAAGGAAGGAATTCCCGGTAGTACGTTCCCGTGGGATATTTTCCGACATCCACGCGGGCGAAGCCGCTGGCAAAAGCTAGTTCATCATAATTTTCCATCACTGCTGAAAAACAATACTGGTTCCGAAGTACCTAATCCTAAGTAATATTATAAATGCGAAGGTATGTTTTTTTTTTTGTTTTCACGCCTAAAGGCTCTTACAGACAGAGGCGATATCGCGTCGCGACGCGATATTTTTCTAAGGATATAATATCGAAATATCGCGTCGCGACCGCGATATCGCCTCTGTCTGTAAGAGCCTTAAATCACAGAACCGATCATCCTGAAATTTTGCATATACGTTGTCAGGTGTACAGAAACGGACATAAGGTACCTTTCATCCCGAAAAAAAGTACTGTTCCCGAGGAAAACAACAACAACGTTCTAATGATAATAGATGGCGCCACGTGTCTTTAGAATTATGGTTGTGTCATACAAGCAGAGTACCCGAATTGATTGTTAAATTCTAAACGCTAGCGAAGCCGCGCAAAAGCTGGTCATTTATATTTTCTTCGAGTTTTTCAGCTCTTCAATCAACTCAGCCTATCGCAGCCCACTGCTGGACATAGGCCTCTCCCAGTCTGCGCCACAACACCCTGTCCTCCGCCTTCCGCATCCAGTCTGTCCCAGCCACCTTCTTAAGGTCGATCCATCTCGCTGGAGGGCGTCCCACACTACGCTTACCGATACGCGGTCTCCACTCCAGGACTCGTCTGCTCCACCGGCCATCGGTCCTTCGACAAACATGGCCTCTATGGCCAGCCCACTGCCACTTCAGTTTGCTTACTCTGCAAGCTATGTCAGCTCTGGCTAATTACAAATTCTTTTTAAAAATGAATAGCAAAATCAAAGTACGAAAAGTTTTCTTACGGAAAGCTAACCTTGATTTAGCAGAAGTTAAACTGGTCTTCCTAAAAACGGGGGTTAAACCTAACAATACATCGGAGACGGGTTCAGGCTCAGAATGTCCCTTTCTCAAAATGTCCCTTGGTTTCAAAACGTCCCTTTCCCGAAATGGCCCCTTCCTTCTTAAATAATGTCGCTTTCCCAGAATACGATTTATTAGCTTTTGGCGTTTTAGTGTGTATATGTGATTAACGTGGCTTTAACGTTTTGGTTTATACAAGGTGTAACATAAATAACCCACAACCTCTTAAGGGGTCATTGTACTCATCATTATGAACAACTTTCACTATGGGACCAAACCTGAAATCGTAAAAAAAAAATCAGCTGCTCCCTACATTTTGACGAGTTTGATGTAGATAAATGTACTGGTCAGCTGATTTTTTTTCGCGATTTCAGGTTTGGTCCCATAGTAAAAGTTGTTCATAATGATGAGTACAATGACCCCTTAAGAGGTTGTGGGTTATTTATGTTACACCTTGTATGTGATTAAAAGTTGATGGATTACTTGGTTTATGTTATTTAAATATTCCCAGTTTAAACACGTAGCTGTCGTAGCAAAGGGACATTTTGAGTAAGGGACTTTTCGGGACAGGGACATTTTGGGAAAGGGACATTATGGGAAGGAGACATTTCGGGAAAGGGACGTTTTGAAACTAAGGGACATTTTGGGAAAGGCACATTCTGAGCCTGAACCCGGACAAGCTCTTCGACCAAGAAAAGTCTTTAATAAAATCAGAGCAATAATTTTATCACATTCTCACACAATCTAAGCTCACGATAAACTTTAAAGACATTACCTTTAGACACACAAATCTTCAGGAACTGTCTCAAAAACTAAGAAATACCATTTTGTGACGTCAGCGCTCATCATTGTGTAACAAAGCTTAAATTGTGGGACAATTGGAGCGCTCGTGGGCAGGGCGATTATCTGAATACTAATGTGTGATGATAATACTACATATTATAATAAATTGAAAGAGTTGGTTTGTTAGTTTTGGACGCGCTAATTTCTAGAACTACCAGTTGGATTTGAAAAACTCATGTTTGTATTTGATAGCCCAATTCTCGAGGGAGGTTATAGGCTATTTACATTAAGCTATAACCCTTAGGAGCTGAGCAAATAGAACAAAGTCAGAAAGAACGCTAAACGAAAACGAAGTAATAGCGATAGACCTAGTGTTATAAGAAACTCTGTCTTGGAATAAAACTTGAGCTATTTTTGAAGACTCGAGTCTTTTAAATAAAACTTAGAGGTCAAGTCCTTCTGAATTTGGAGTCTTTTGTAAAAAGACTTGAGTCCTGCCAAAAATAACTCAAAGACTGAGTCTTCTTTTGATTAGGTTATTTGCGTTTAATGCAATTTAATTGTTACAAATTTTTATTGTGAGATTTATTTTCAATCAGTACTTAAATATTTATACATGGAAGACGATATAAAATCACCCAGTATTTCCTATTATAATACACCAACTCAAGTTCACGACTCAGTCTAGCTCAAAGAACTTAAAAGACTCGAAAGGACTCAGAAGACTCAAAGGATGCGGACGCATGTGACTAACGAGTCCTAGTCTTGAAACTCTACTCAATTCTCGAAATGAAGAAAGACTCGAGTTTATATTGGGGCCTACCATAGACCCCGATAATTTCACGCGGACGAACTCGCGGGCAGAAGCTAGTCACTAATATATGTAGTGATATGGACATCGGTATGAGTGGAATATTTTATGACAGTTTTATTCTTTTGATGTAAATTGAAATTCATGAATAACAAGGTCATAAGGCATTTGACGCAACTACATACCTCCTACATAACCTAGCCTTTTCCCAACTATCTTGGGGTTGGCTTCCAGTCTAACCGTATGCAGCTGAATACCAGTATTTTACATGGAGCGACTGCCCATTTAACCTCCACAACCCAGTAACTGGGTAATGCTATTATCCCTTGGTTAGACTGGTTGTCAAACTTTCGGGGTTCTGACGACCCGTAACGACTGTCAAAAATGTACGAATGACAGCCGGGACCAACAACTTAGCGTGCTTTCGCCGTTGGTCCCGGCTGTCATTCGTAGATTTTTGACGGTCGTTACGTGCTTTCCGAGGCATGGAGGAGTCGCGGTGTATAAAGATGGTCACCCATCCGCGGACCAACCGCGGCAAGCGTAGCTTAACCTGATGGATCGACCCTTGCGGCTGTTATTACTTAGCCACGAGTTCCTCATTACCTACTGTCCTGAAACCACGTAGAGTACGTACATTCAAAGGTTCATCGTGTATCTTCCGAAAAACAACTCCATAAGTTAGCATTTACCTCAAATCTAGCGATTTCATGAAATCATGAGGTTTGAGGTAAATGCTAACTTATGGAGTTGTATTGCTGATTCTAATGATTATAATTCTGTAAAGCCATATTAGCTACGGCCGCGAATCATATTTTAATCAACATACAAGCTCACACTGACCTACAAATTGCAAAAAACGTAAGAAACTTTGAATTTCGCGGGCTACCCTGGCGCATTTAATTCGGCGAAGTTCGGTTTTTCCGAAAATAAACGATGGAAACTTGGAACGTTGTCGTACTGTAGTAGTGTTGCATACCTTCAAATCATCAACTAATTAGACATGGCAATATTTTTCCTCTAGAAAACCCGTTACACCAATATTGCTTTTCTGTGTCTTACCGTCTAGTTGCGTCATTGCATTAAATTCACTGGACATCTCAGTTATTTACGACTGTTATCCGGAAATAAGCGGCTGTAAGCGGTTGTAACCGGACCGAACCGGTTTCGATTACAATTAATATCGTCGCCGACTTAACATTTGTTGTGCATTGCTTGAGGCTAACTTTAATTTATTGTGCTGTAATGAGATTTTAGTGGGGAACATTTTTTTGGCTGTCATAGTTCGGTTATGTCGTAGGAAGGTGATGGTGTAGAGGTAGCACGAATTCGATCCCAAGCGTTTAATTTTCTGCGCAATGTCATTATGTATTATCTTTTCTATTTAGGGTTCCGTACCAAAATGGTAAAAAGGAACCCTTAGGGTGCGACGCAGTCTGTCTGTCACAGTTGGATATCTCAAGAACTGCTAATGCTATCAATTTGAAATTTGGAACAGTTTTATATGACGTTTGTCCAACTATTTTGAAAATGAGAAAAAAATAAAAATGTATGTTTTTTTCGCAACAGGGACTGAAAGGGTCTTAAAAATTCGAAGTGGGGCTACTAATATGCGCTGTTTGCACATTCTCAAACATTTTTTTTTTCTTTTTTGTAGGCCACATAGTTTTCGACTTTTGATGAAAAATGTTAAAAAAAATACCGCTCCCCATTATCTCCGAAGTTTGCATAGAGAAAAATCTGAAATTATTCTATGTGATAGAAGTTTGTATATAGATTACGGGAAAAGTACTATACTATGTCTCTATATAGCACACTTTTTCAGAAATCATCAACAAAAATTAAATATGAATGATGGTACGGAACCCTCGGTGCGTGAGTCCAGCTCGCTCTTGACCGGTTTTATATTTTTTTTTGTATTGTCATTGGATTTTTTGTTATCTAAATAAATGAATTATGAAAGTTACTAAGTAATTGTTTTTGCAATGACGAAACGTAAATAATTCAAGGAGAAAAATAATTCCATATAAAGTCCTTATTAAGCATAGATACGGTCTATTTTAGAGGCATGAGGAACAGGGTGTAAAGTTCACTCATCCTCTATAGAAAAGGCAGGATCCTCCGACCAGACGGGTGTTGTGTCTGGTGGGCTACTGCCCGACGGTTGATGTCGAGACGTTGTATATATGCTAATCGCGTGGTAAACTCTAATTGCGCGATGCAGGTTTGCGTGACGTCATGTCATTGATGCGTGGTTCATATGTGGCGATGTAGATGCCGCCACACTATGACTAGAAATTAACCAAAATAACAATGAGTATGACACCAAAAAGTACTAGTATCATTTTTAAATTATTCTATTTCTATTATATGTACGCCACCTCGTACACCTTTGTACGTATTTTTCTGTTCCTTTCTTCTTGTCTGTTTATATACCTAGTTAAATAAATAAATAAAAAACCCGCTATAACTTGATTAAATACAAATAAATTTTGTTTCAAATTCGAGACAATATATCTCGGCGACCTTTCACTTAACTTTCCTATTTTACCATCTTGTACAGGCCTCCACAACACGACCATAAACTAAATCGTAAAATATAGAAACCAGTGTAATCTGACCTTTATGTAACAATTTATTGAGCGATTTTCAACCTTATGACATAGGTGTTAGTAGTGGCGTCTTAAATGATACAGTTATATTGGTTGATCTATAAATTAATCACCCGGTTCTTCGTGATTTATTGGTTTTTAACACTTCAATAGCTGCCGATGTCTATTTGGAGGCATTTTTCGGTATACTGATCTGACAGCGATGATCCGCACACTAATTTACATTGATATCTCATTTTCAATAACAAACACCGTGTGGTATTCGCATTAACGTTGAAATTCGAACGACAAACGGTTCGTGATCGGTAAAGTTAAGTTGGTTTCAAGTAAGTAGTGATGTTACCTAACTGTCACTTGGTTTTCTTGAATATTCAACACGCTCACTCTAAATTCGATCGGGTCAGTGTTTTATGCTATAAAATATAAAAATCTGTGCAATACATCACAGTAGGAGTACCTAATTAACGAAAAACGGCCTTTCTATCTAATTAGCGCCTAATTAACAACTATACGATCCTGTAAATAACAGTTTTTTTAATGATTAAACATTTATAACACGTGTTTTGGTACTAATTTTAACTATAAATAACTGTTAGTTGTTCTGTTATTTTGATACGGTTACCTACATACGTTTTTGGCACCTTCTATTTTTATTTTAAGGGTATTAGTATTTTAAGGGACAGTTTCTTTTTCTCATTTTATGTCTCTTTGGACAACCCTATATAGATCGAACACCCCTTGTGGAAAATGCCAGTCGCAGAAATGAAACGGAAAAAATTGTTTTTAATTCATTTATGGTGATAAATCAAAACATTTTTTCTTTTCGACATCGCGTACATCAGAGGCCTTAGTGCGAGTTTCGACACTTACTCGATCACGTTAACATAAACTTCAATTTGTACTGAAACTGAATAAGCGCCATCTGGTGAATATAATGGGAAACACAATTATTCCTTAAAAATTGACGTAAGGTAACGTTAACGTAAACGCGTTTGAGTAAGTATAAAAACTCGCACTAAGGGCCCTCGCCCACGGCGACTTTTTCTAGCGATGCTGTCGCGCGGTTACTGAATCGCGTTTGCATCGCGACAGAAGCGCACCAGTATCGCGTTTGCATCGCGTCTGGGACCGTGGGCGAGGGCACACAACTAGCGACCGCTTCGCGACTGTATCGATGCGGACGCGCGACAGCATCGCTACTGCATCGCTTCAAAAAGTCGCCGTGGGCGAGGGCCCTAAGCCCTCTGGTCCTAAGTTCCGCGACGGTCTACAGATAAACTAAGCCTTTCCAATTTCCCGAAATAAGGTAATTAATATCATTAAGTTATGCATGAAGGGGCCGTACATTTTGCTCAACCCAAAAACTAACGCCTCGGGCGAAATCCATAAACCCAACTTGTCTAATAATAAATTATGAATTTATACTAATTGCGTAAATCAGTAGGTATGGTAATGATTCCGGTTCAATATGGTACTTTCGAATTTGATGTTATTTTGTACGTGTTTCATTTATATGCTGATTTCGTGGACGAAACATAATTATGGCGGAAACACTTGGCTGTTACTGGTGGAATCACATGTCGCTATGACATTATACGGGAGGCTGTTATGAACGGTTATGCTACGACATATTTGGCCACCTAGACCATGTATTTTTCTTCATAGATAGGCCGCGATAGGCCGCATGTCAGACCACTGACCTTGAGCTGACCTAGCGTAGTACCAAACTACGGAGCTACAATATAGTAAGATGCCAAATAATACTGGTTTTATTACTTACCACTGTCGTGCAACCTACCGTACCTACTCATTATAATGTTTTAGGTAAATTGATGTTTATTTTTTTTAAAATCTTAAACAAGTCTTTTTGTACTTATATCCTTGTTTTATGAACTTACTAGCTGCGCCAAGTGGTTTTACCCGCGTAGACCGGTATAAAAAGTAGCCTATGTGTATATCCAGAGTATCAGCTACCTCCATACCAAATTTTATTAAAATTGATCCAGCCGTTTGAGCGTGAAGAAGTAACAAACATACACACACACACTCACAAACTTTCGCCTTTATAATATTAGTGTTGAAATGATAAACCTCTTCATTGGTATAATATTTATATTTTATCTTCTTGCACACATACAAACTTGGTACAGGGTAGCAATATTTAACAAACTATTTAACTAGGCACTCAATAAGTATCAGTATAGACTAGATTTCTAGGCCTAACCTTTAGGTTTCGAGGCTCCAAGAGAACTAACTTAGAAAAGCGACGCTTCAAACATCACGTTTTTTTACCAACATTCAGCTAGAAAAGACCAATACTTTTGGCGGTAAATGTCAAATGAGACACTTTTTAACTACTCGAAAATACATAAAACCATCTGAGTCAAATCACATACTTTCAACTTTAAATTCAGTATTTTAAATCACGACAGTGTGATATTGTAACAGTAAAAAAAACTTCAAATGCTTTATTTTCCTAAATTTGCGGAAAACCGCTTTTCCGCCGTCTGCATACCCAAAACCAAACAGAAAAGTAAAGAAGTACAGTCAACAGTCGTATCCCGGTAATAGAGACTGGCTGTGTTGCTTGCAGGGCAAAAAGGTATTTCCTGACGCCATAAACGGTGAATAAAAATGTTTAGGGCAAATTGAATTCGGAACGTGTTTCGATCTTCCGTTACGGATGAGATCCTTTTGTATTTGAGTATTTTGTATAGAATGAAGTTAACTGGAAGTTTCAATTTATGGTTTCTACTCATTTAAAACATTAGTAGGTGTAATTAAGATCTCTGTTTAGACTTTTAAAGATTTCTTAACATTAGCTATTTATTTCACCGCCTGACTAAATAAATACTTTCCATATTAGCGGCTACGCTCGTAACAACCTCCCGTGTGTTTCCACACATTACTGTGGTTTATTGGCACCGTGTTGCCATAATATATTCCGATTGCAGATTAAATAATTTTAATTAGGCAACACCGATAGATTCATATCATTTAAATGCTTCTATTTCTCCGCTATCTAAAATTTTCCCTATAATTCAGTTGAATCGGTCAAACGGCCGTAATAAACATATATTTGCTAATTATAAATTACTAGCTTCTGCCCGCGACTTCGTCCGCGTTAAATTTCTTGTACCCCCCACCCACCAACCCCGACGCATCGCATCGCAATGCCTGCCCGTGCTATTACTTCGCGCTCGGCTCCTAAGGGCTCTAGCGTGATGTTAAATAGACTATATCCTTCCGCATCGCCTGCATGCGCTATTCCTTCGCGCTCGGCTCCTAAGGGCCCTAGCGTGATGTTAAATATACTATATCCTTCCCCATCGGCTGCCCGCGCTATTACTTCGCGCTCGGCTCCTAAGGACCCTAGCGTGATGTAAAATATCCTATATCATTCCGCACGGCCTGCCCGCGCTATTACTTCGCGCTCGGCTCCTAAGGGCCCTAGCGTGATGTTAAATAGCCTATATCCTTCCGCATCGCCTGCCCGCGCTATTACTTCTCGCTCGGCTCCTAAGGGGCCTAGCGTGATGTCAAATAGCCTATATCCTTCCGCATCGCCTGCCCGCGCTATTACTTCTCGCTCGGCTCCTAAGGGGCCTAGCGTGATGTCAAATAGCCTATATCCTTCCGCATCGCCAGCCCGCGCTATTACTTCTCGCTCGGCTCCTAAGGGGTCTAGCGTGATGTCAAATAGCCTATATCCTTCCACATCGCCTGCCCGCGCTATTACTTCTCGCTCGGCTCCTAAGGGGCCTAGCGTGATGTCAAATAGCCTATATCCTTCCGCATCGCCTGCCCGCGCTATTACTTCTCGCTCGGCTCCTAAGGGGTCTAGCGTGATGTCAAATAGCCTATATCCTTCCACATCGCCTGCCCGCGCTATTACTTCTCGCTCGGCTCCTAAGGGCCCTAGCGTGATTTCAAATAGCCTATATCCTTCTCCATCGCCTGCCCGCGCTATTACTTCGCGCTCGGCTTAGGAGCCGAGCCCCTAGGGCCCTAGCGTGATGTTAAATAGCCTATATCCTTCCGCATCGCCTGCCCGCGCTATTACTTCGCGCTCGGCTCCTAAGGGCCCTAGCGTGATGTTAAATAGCCTATAGCCCTCCTAAAGAACTGGGTTATACAATGCAAAAAGATTTTTTCAAATCCGACTGTAGTTCCAGAGATAGCGCGTTCAAACAAACTAACAAAAAAAAAACCGGTCAAGAGCGAGTCGGACTCGCGCACCGAGGGTTCCGTTCCGATTTCTGAAAAAGTGCGCTATTTAGAGACATCGTTTTTTTTTCTGTTATCTTTACATAAACTTGCATCACATAGAATAATTTCAGATTTTTCTCTTTGCAAACTTCGGAGATAAGGGGGGGGGGAACGGTATTTTTTTTTACATTTTTCATCAAAAGTCGAACACTGTGCGGCCTAAAAAAAATAAAAATATGTTTGTGAATGCGCAAACAGCGCTCTTTCATATGATACCCCACATGACCTAGTAGCCCAACTTTGAATTTTTAAGACCCCTTTCAGCCCATGTTGCAAAAAAAATACATATCGTTTTATTTCTTTCTTATTCGCAAAATAGTTGGGTAAATATTATCTAAAATTGTTCCAAATTTCAAGTTGATAACATTAGTAGTTCTTGAGATATCCAGCTGTGACAGACAGACAGACAGACAGACTGAGTCACACCATAAGGGTTCCTTTTTTACCATTTTGGTACGGAACCCTAAAAACAAACTCTTCCGCTGTATTCCACCGACATTTTGCACAACGCCATCTATGGGTAAATTGATAAAACGTCCGCTCTAAACATGTTTGCTCAAGAGGAACCGGTATGAATTAAAGTTATTTTGCGTTTTAGTAATTTTATATTATCTCCGAAACTGTATGACCAATTGCCATACTGTAAAGGCCAAATCTTATCTCCATGATGTCCTTGTGATTATAAAATATCTAATTTTGATAAGGATTAATGCTTTGTTGTTTAAATAATCATCCAAACGTAAGTATGTCTAAAAAATACTTTTTTAAAACAATAAAAGATGTATAAAAGATAAAATATAAAAGATAGAAATATGGTGTCGCGGACTTTTTTGTAGAATTATTTAAGACGGACCAGACTGCCATACATTGTTATCAATTATAAACAACCGTTTAGGCAGCGCATGCAAAAAAGTCTGTTTAAAGAGGTATTTCTTTCCGACTTGTTAGACAAAACTTGTGATAGCTCGGCTAATATGCATGATATAAATATAATTTATAGCCTATAGCACTCAGGAATAATGTAGCTTTCTACCAGTGAAAAAATTTTTAGAATTGGATCATTGGTTCCGGAGATTACCCCCTACATACAAACTTACAAACTTACAAACTTACAAACTTACATACAAATTTTACCTCTTTATAATATTAGTATAGATAGTCGTTTTTCGTGTCTGTCTGTGTGACCACGTTATTCTAAACTACGCAATGGATTTTGATGCGGTTTTCACCATTACTTATTTAGAGAATTTATTCCCCGAGAATTAGACCCGACAGACGTTGTTCTGTCCAAATTTCAATAATTCACACAAAAAAGGACGATAATTTTTTCCCGAATTTGAAGATTTTTCGGGAAACTTTCCCATTTTCTGTCCGTAAGAACCTGATTCGGACTATTTGCCAAATCTGTCCAGCCGTTCAGACATGATTGGTAATACGGTCCGGGAAATTTCAAAGTTCAGAAGTGATGCGCTTACCAACGAACAGCATTTAATTTTTTTTTATAGAGTTTAATATTAAACTTACATATTATATTAAAGAAATGTCGGTGTTTTATCAAGTCGTAAAAACCGTGTGAAGCAGGGGCGGGTCACTAGTATACATAATATATTTGCTATTTTCTTTTCTAAATGAGTGGAACGAGCCTCATTTTGACGCGTTTAAAATAAATTACCTACGTATCTAATACTTAAACTTTTCGATTAAAGTTACTGGTATCTTTGACACAGTTAATGTAGGTAATGTTCGGTTTATGATAATTTACGGTAATTTTTAACTTAAATAGTTGTTTAATGGATATGATTGATGGTTTTATGGTAGGTAGTAGCGTTTTCATTATGATCATTTGGATCATTTGCCATAAATAATTGGATTATAAATATGGCGGAGGTGGGCGAGAGGTCTGTGGTGTGTACGATGATTTGAGGTGCGTAAAAGGAAATTGGTGCTTAAGTAATTAACTTAATTTATGTACGATCAAACATTTATGTTTAAACTACCTTTTGCCCGCGGCTTGGCCCGCGCGGTAGTATGTTCCCCTGGGATATTTCGGAAAATATCCCAGGGGAACATACTACCGGGAATTCCTTCCTTATTCCTTGTCTACATTATAAAGGGAACCTCTGTGCAAAATTTCAGCTTTCTAAGTCCAAGGGTTTGGGCTGGGCGTTGATGAGTCAGTCAGTCAGTCAGTCAGTCAGTCAGGACTTCTCTTTTTATTTATATAGATCATATTTTCTTTCGAGTTGCGAGCCAATGAAAAAGTATAGAAATTGTTTGGAGACATTTTTCATTTGATATAAGTATTGAACATAGTTCATTTTGAGCCCAATTTTTGGACAAAAGTACTCCTACTTACATTTTAGGGTTGCGTACCAAAGTGGTAAAAAGGAACCCTTACCTATGGTGTGACTCATGTGTGACTGTACAGCAATGCTATTCTGTAACCATCTCACCGTGAAAACTTAAGTGAAGTGAGCGTGGAATGATCTGTCAGTGTCATTCCACCTGATGCTATGGATGGACCAAGCATATTTTTACAGGCATAATCGAGATTTTAATAATATTTTTTACGCTATTCTAGTAATCATTTTATATTATTTCAAAGCTAGTATTTAAGTGTCTAAAGATTATTATTTTAAATAAAATTGCAAAACAGAAATAGAGTTTTTTCTGAATTTCTAAGTGACTATTTTATTTTAAAACCCCATAAATAGTAATGTGTAGACACCCTCTAGCTTACAAATAATATAAAATGATTATGTTTTAAAATCTCGATTATGATTGTAAATGTAATTTGGCCAATCCCTAGCATCCGTGGGATGACACTGACAGCTCACTCCACGCAAGTTTTCACGATGAGATTTTTACAGAATCGACCTGCTGTTGGTGTTCGGGAGACAAATCAAAGGAGTGTCTTGCTCAAAGTGCAAACGTTTAATGTCACAACTTAAGTGCAAACGTTTAATGTCACAACTTACATGCTAAGTACAATTATATAGGTAGGATATGTTACTTACACTAGGCACATGACTCAGTCTGTCTGTCTGTCACAGCTGGATATCTCAAGAACTACTAATGCTATCAACTTGAAATTTGAAATAGTTTTAGATGACGTTTGCCCAACTATTTTGCAAATGAGAAATAATTAAAAAAATATATAGTTTTTTTGCAACAGGGACTAAAAGGGGTTCTTAAAATTCGAAGTGGGGCTGCTAGAGCATGTGGGGTATCATATAAAAGAGCGCTGTTTGCACATTCTCAAATATTTTTTTCTTTTTTTTAGGCACCATAGTTTTCAACTTTGATGAAAAATGTTTAAAAAAATACCGGTCCTCCCTTTATCCCCGAAGTTTGCATAGAGAAAGATCCGAAATTATTCTCTGTGATAGAAGTTTATGTATAAATTACAGGAAAAATAAAACGATGTCTCTAAATAAGTAGCCACAGTTTTTCGGAACCCTCGCCGGTGCGCGACTCCGACTCGCTCTTGACCGGTTTTTTTACTTAAGATTGACATCGAAAAGAAGTTTTGAAAAATGTTTATTCAGTTCTAATAGTCCAGCCTAGTAAGAAATCGTCTCGATCACTAATCAGTGTCTATCTCCTTAATTACCCTAATTAATATCTGCCTGACCAGTGACAAACAACTCCAATCTTTAAAATAACGAAGTAGGTAGGTAGGTAACAGATATTTTTTGTGATAGACAGATGGACGGTATAGCACCGCGCATGTGCACAAATGTTCCGCACATGCAGTTTGTATGTTCGTCCTTACATGTTGTAACGTTTTGGAGATCCGTGGATAAAGGCCAAATAATAATCTGATCGATGTAAAATTACTGAAGGGTTCTTTTGTGTTTTATAGAGTACTAGTTACAGCTACAGATGGCCGTAAAACTGACGATTGTGTACACCGAGCTAAAACACGCTTCGATATATCCTGTTAAGTAGGTAAACCAAAAAAAAACCGGTCAAGAGCGAGTCGGACTCACGCACTCGCTCTCACGCTCGGGTTCCGTTCCGATTTCTGAAAAAGTGTGCTATTTAGGGACATCGTTTTATTTTTCCTGTAATCTTTACATAAACTTCTATCACATAGAATAATTTCAGATTTTTATCTTTGCAAACTTCGGAGATAAGGGGGGGGGACGGTATTATTTTTAACATTTTTCATCAAAGGCAAAAACTATGCGGCCTAAAAAAAATAAAAAATGTTTGAGAATGTGCAAACAGCGGTCTTTTACATGATACCCCACATGGCCTAGTAGAATTTGAATGAAATTGAATTTGAAACAAAAAAAAAAAACTTTGAATTTTTAAGACCCCCTTTCAGTACCTGTTACAAAAAAAAAAAATATTTTTACTTCTTTCTTATTTGCAATACAGTTGGGTAAACGTCATCTAAAACTGTTCCAAATTTCAAGTTGATAGAATTAGTAGTTCGTGAGCTGTGACAGACAGACAGACAGACTGAGTCACACCATAAGGGTTTCCTTTTTACCATTTTGGTACGGAACCCTAAAAATAGGTAGGTACTGAACAAATTGGCCTACAACTTTGATGCTTTGGCCTTCAAATATAGGTAGCCTTGTTGTCCACAAACAGACCTCACATCGGCTATGTTTATGGGAAATGTACGCAAATGCATTAAGGCGCAGATTTCCTGAAAACGTCCAAAAAGGCGGTTTTTTAAAGCTGTGTATCTCATAAACCGTAAATAATTTTGACATGTAAAAAAAATATGATATTTTCAAGTTCTTTTCGCATACAGTGATGGAAGCCAAAACATAATTAAACATACTTTAATGCACCAGAAAAATCTTTAAACATACCTCCTAATAATCTTTTAAAGCTGTTTATCCCTTCATTAGCAATTATAATTATTATTAAAAATATACCATGAAATGTCAAATTCCAAACTGCATCCAGTGATGGATTACTTTTTATTAAATAGTTAATTTCTAATTTTATACGATTTTATTTGCACTTTTACGACATAATTCCGGTGCGCGTGAGAATCTTCTATCTCGTGCGTCAAACTAGACAGCCATAAAGCCATTTCACTTACACACCGAGCTAAACCAAGCTTGGAACCAGGGCCTTAATCAAACTTCGATATTCTGGCGCTAAGTGGCTGGGACAGACTGGATGCGGAAGGCGGAGGACAGGGTGTGGTGGCGCAGCAGTGGACTGCGGTAGGCTGAGTAGATTCTGCCGCTAAATTGGAATTTCTTATACTGAGAGCTGTTCAATGTTCTATTTGCAAGGCAGCTAAACCAATCCAATTCGTCTATTTCCGTTGCGTTATTCAACCCACACTACACATTAAATTAATAATTATTTTACTATCTAATAGGTAATAATAATAATTCCTTTTATTATAATAGGTAATAGGTAGTATCCGCAACTCCACGACAATACGCGTATTTTGCGTATACCCATACGTGGGAAAATCGGTTATTCGATCCACCCCAGCTCCTCAAAGAAGGCCAGCAGCGCCTTGATGTTACTGACAACCTCCCAGAGGGTACCTGGGTTACCGAAGTACTTTGCCCTGTATGCGGCGACCACCGGGCAGTTTAGAAGCACATGATCTGCTGTCTCGTCGTCCTCCATGCAGGCCCTGCACAGCGGAGTGTCTGTGTTTTTCAATTGCGTTATAGAACCCACACTAGTCAATCTAGTCATTAAATTACTCATTATTTTATTATCATTAACAAAACTATACGGATCCCTTCATTATAGAGAGCGTTTCATACCCAGCTTCTTAATTTTTTGCGGCATCTTAAGCATCCTTTTTTTGTGAAATTGTCGGAAGTGCGGAGCGTGCCATATGTCGGGTCGAGTTACATGAGCTCGCTGCGACCCAGCTCAACCCACCCCGAAGTGCAATGTAAAGTGTCATGGCCGATATTGTTACTATTTGTTTGAGTTTAGGGGAATAGATTATATTAAATTAATTGTACTTCCTCGTTGGTCTACTACTGGACGCAGGCTAAACTGAGCATGTGGATACCACCGTTGGTACCGGCCACCGTTGGTACCGGAATGAAAAATCTAAAATGAACAGTGCCAAAATGGGGTCCTAATTTTTTTTTTTGTGGACAACGCACTCTGTTGTTTTATTTTATTTTATTTTTTTATTGCAGCTACAGCCGTCGTTCTTGTATTGACAGGAAGCCATTGAAATTTCAGATGTTTTGGTTAGGTGGCGTTGGTTGCAGGAAACAGGTCCCGATACGGGTGACGTTTTTACTGAGATTAATTTGTAGGTATTTGAAAACTTTGAAATATCAATGGTAACTATTATGATTTCATTTGATGCAAACTGACTTAGACTATCCATAACACAATTTCCTATAATCGACTCTTAATCATCATCATTATTAAATCATCATTTTAGCCGAAAGACGTCCACTGCTGGACAAACAAAAACATAACTGGCAAAATTTGGATGTAGGTACTATTATTATAGGTATACCTCTACTGGACCCGACATAAAATACAAATGTACGAAAAGTCGTTCAACCACATTACATTTGATTAAATTTTGTGATAAATAACTATAAATGTAATAAAATAATGTACTTACAAGTGAAAAGAAATAGTGCTGCTTCCGCCACTATACGTTTTTACACCATTTAACTAAACATTTAGTCATTTTGGGAGATGTTTTGTTGACAAGTAAGTGCTTGAGACTGACGCAAAAACAAGCGACCAAGGCTAGAATTTCCTGGTTACTGACAAGACCGGTAAAGGTACGTCCGGTTCTACTCGTATGTCGGTCCAGTGGTTAATTCGTTCATGCCTCTGCCTAACGCTTCAGGTAAAAGATACGTGATGACATGTGTTCAATTATAGTAGAAAATTATTATCATCTGGCCCTTAAGTACCTAGCAGGAGAAGAATTTGTCCTTTGATCCGCATCATAATTTTTCGCAAAGGTTTTTGTTTTGCTTGTGGCATAAGCTCGGCTGATAGGATTCTAGGATTCTACCTTATCAAGGTCTGACACCCGTATTTATATTCAAGCAATTACTTGCTGCTAAGTGATTGCTGAATGAAGTCTAGTCTATAGAATTCTTCATGAAAAAATCGTTATCTATACTTAGTTGAGTAACACTCAGTTACCTCCCTCCCTTCCTCCTTCCTCCTTCTTCCTTCTTCCTCCTTCCTTTCCTTTCCTTTCCTCCTTCCTTCCTTTCCTCTTTCTTCTTCCTTCCTTTGGTCCTTCTTTTTTTTTTTCGAGTCCGCAATTCTCGGTAAAATCACATTCATCTCAACACTTTTGGAAAAGAGAAATCACTTACTTCATCTTCAAATGAATGATGATTACTTATCATGAAATGGATCGACATCTCGGAGCGATTTCTATGCTCAACAAATTCAATCTCGGGTAGTAGGTATTACAACTATCAGTGTCTCCGGTAGCTACTGTTAGTTATTTAATACATTCTGTAATTTTGGTTTCATTTTCATCGAATATTTAAAAACAAAATGTATAATGTCACATGGGCAGGCCTCTTGCACTGGTACATTCCGCTCGAGATAAGTACCTACAGCTCGCGGCAACTCTGGGTTTCAAGTCAGTCAGGGTGTATTAAGGCTCTTACAGACAGAGGCGATATCGCGTCGCGACGCGATATTTTTCTATGGATCTATTATCGAAATATCGCGTCGCGACCGCGATATCGCCTCTGTCTGTAAGAGCCTTTACGCGCTCAGCGAGCGAGACACGTACGGCCGCGTATGGGGGGAAAAGATTTTGTAGGCTATTATAAAAGCGGCTTTCTTCAAGATCAAAGGAGTGCAACTTCTGTACGTTAGTACTATTATTTATTCTGTGACATGGGTGTCGTTCTAACTAGCGCGGGCCTGGCGCGGGTAGTCTGGGGCAGTCGTCGACTAGCTGTCAGATAGATAGGTTGTGTTTTAATTTCAATTTGTATTTTGTTAATTCTGTAGTGTCTTTGAATAAACTTTATATCTACTAGTCTTCGTGAGTATAATTTACAACAAGATCCCTGGGAATATATAAATGATAATAATCTTAAGAAAAAATTGTAGCCTATTGATTAAAGCATTTCAGGAAATTGTAGACTGTGTATAATTGGACTTGCCAGTTTGCCATCCGTCACACTACTGAATCGTTATCGATATCGTCTATTTAACTAGTCTGTAACACCAAAAGATGCTTTCCATTGCTATAATATATTATAACCGCAAAATCAAACGCAAAATGGTCGAATTCTCAATTCTTAAGTAAAGAAAATAGTGACCATTACTTGGCTAAGAATTCTAACCTTTGACAGTTCTAACTTCAAGCAATTACTAAACTATAGAATGAAAATCTTTACTTGAGTAATTACTTTTACTTGTTTATAAATACGAGCCTGAGATTATTAAGAAATATACAACGTGTAATGCTAAATGCGCAAAACCTCTTAAGGGGTCATTGTACTCATCATTATGAACAACTTTTACTATGGGACTAAACCTGAAATCGCGAAAAAAAATCAGCTGTTCAGTACATTTATGTTCGCATAATTCGTCAAAATGTACTGAACAGCTGATTTTTTTTTCGCGATTTCAGGTTTGGTCCCATAGTAAAAGTTGTTCATAATGATGAGTACAATGACCCCTTAAGAGGTTTTGCGCATTTAGCATTACACGTTGTAGAAATGAAAAGCCCGTTCCCTCTCACCGAGAGGAGGCCTGTGTCCCAGCAGTGGGAACATTATAGGCTGATTATGCTGTAGGTATAAATGAAAAACACACCTATGTTGTTTTGCAATGTATCAAACTTCCATCTTACAGATTTACACCGATATTAAATAATATTTATGTAATAAAAACAATGACGTAGGTACCCATTTTTTGAATTATGTTTCCTCGATACTAAAATAATGTAACCTTTACCAAATGTAATAACTAATAACTGACGATAATTGTTGCAAAAAATCTAGATAATATAATTGTACCCCGAATAATCTTGAACTTTAGCCATGATACATGTCGAAAACATACTTTTTGTTTTACTATATGTATGTTTTAATGATACAGGTTAACAAGTATGTGTTCAAGTATTTTGGGTGCGGTTAACAGAATTTGATGATTTTTGCTTAAACTATTTTGTGATGCAAGGTTACCTATTTATCATCATAAAAATTATGTCCAATCAAGTGCTGTTGAATTTGGTGGCAATTATATATTTTTAATTACAATTAGGCTCAGGTAGACAAGGGTCACATCTTGTTACCCCAAACTGATGCTGGAACAAACTTATTCTATAGAGAACTACTGAAATTAAATAATAAGAATATACGAGTATATAGGGTGACTGGTAATTAGTGACCGATACCTATTATTGGACGCCATCGTTGCTGACATCTCTTTGAGGCGCGCGTGAAACACAACGCGCCGTTGACCCGGGCCTGGGGGTCTACTCCCTAAGCACGAAGCCCGTAGTTTTGGCCTTCGTTACGGGCGTTTCCTACTCCGTATCACCTACGGATGGATGATTGGTTCGGGGCCCGAACGAAGAATGAATGACAACACGATTTGACAGTTGTTCCTACTCCCGATGTGTTTTTGCCCGTCCGAAAAATTCAACTTTTACACTTTATTTGATGGATCGTTATGCCAGACGGACGTTAGGACGGACGCATTTAGGGAGTGGACCCCCTGGTCCCTACCGGACGGCGAGCTACCGACTACTCGCCGTCCGCAAGCCCATAGTACTATTATTTATTCTGTGCCCATGGGACCAACCCTGAAATCGCGAAAAAAATCAGCTGTTCCCTACATACATGTTGGCATTATTCGTCAAAATGTAGGGAGCAGCTGATTTTTTTTCATGATTTCAGGTTTGGTCCCATAGTAAATAAATAAAAAGCAAAAAAGAATTTCATATTAAAACCACATACAGAATTGACATAAAACGAGTCCGTATTGTCTATCCGCCATTAGCATTCGGCGTTGGTAATCACAAAAACAACATGCGGCCATCATTCGTACCGATTGTAAAATTTTACAATCCTCGTCTGTCTGTAATTGTTCAGCTTTATACCCCAAAGCTTATTGGAACTACTTTTTATTTACATGTTCGTTATACGTTCTATACTTGCTATTTTATAGGGAATTTTAGAAGTCCGCAGAAATGTTGGTCCTCGAGTACGAGTTTTTTGTCGACTTAGTGTTTACCTACCTAATTCTTTTTGTTTTTCTCTGGAAGTTGTATGCTTATTATAATTATAATGTGCCATTTTTCACTTTCTTTTTTATAGGCACAAGCTAATTTCGTATGTTTAAGATTCGGCTGTTACTATTATTATTTTAAGGAATTTATACAGGGTGTAAGTGTAAACAGTGGCAATATTTTAAGGGGTCATTGTACTGATAATTATGAACAACTTTTACTATGGGACCAAACTTGAAATCGCGAAAAAAAAAACAGCTGTTCAGTACATTTATGTTCGCAGTATTCGTCAAAATGTAGGGAACAGCTGTTTTTTTTTCGAGATTTCAGGTTTGGTCACATAATAAAAGTTGTTCGTAATGATGAGTACAATGACCCCTTAAAATATTGCCACTGTTTACACTTACACCCTGTATAATAATGAGCTCTATAATCTATTCCTATGTTTTCTTGGTTATTATTTATCTGTATATTATGCTCTTCACAGTTGCTTCACATTTGGCGCAGATCAATCTGCTTCTTGTTTTTTGTTACGATTATAGCCAGGATCTGTTGTTGTTGAATTTCCCGCATTTTCAATTAATTCAATATCTAAATTTTTTCTTACATACGGAATCACGTCTATTCAAATCAAACAAACCGCATTCCTCTTTTTTCTTTATCGTACTGTGATTTGAATGTTAATACTAGTTTTTTCACCCGTAGTTGTTCGCAATACCGCAATGTTATTTTCAATAGTCAATTATTATAATTAAAGTTGATTGGCTATCATCAATACATATTGCAGCCCGGTTTTTTTTTTTACGAAAAATATTATTTTTGATTGCAGAATGTTAGCGTTTTGGATTATTATTGGTCCTTTCGCGTTGCGGTATCGTAATGTGTGTTGATTTATTTCGTTTATTCACGGATTGTTAATTAAAAATGCAATTACTGACCGATTAACCTTAGCCCGTCTAGTTTACCTAAATTCATGGGCAGTAGATTGATTTAGAATTGATTGAAACGGTAGAAAAACTCAGGTATTTGCTTAATTCGTTGTGCCTTATTGGTCTAGTGAATGGCGATGTGCTTTAAAAACCTTTTCATAAAATAAAATTTAAAAAATAGAACTGCATCTTATTGTGATCCTTCCACCAAAAAAATTTTGGGCATATAATAATTACAAATAATCGTGACCAAAAATTACACCCTGTTTTGTGACGTAGGGACAATAGCTAAAAAATTACCACTCCCTGTACCTGCGCTCGAATTATTTAATTTCCAACATCATTAATCATCTTTTTTTCACTGTAGTCGGGTAAGGGCAGCGTAGAGCAATGCTTTTAACATTTTTTGTACTAAAAGTATTTTATACATTGGGGCTGCGTTTTAAAATATTATATTTGCGTGGGACTTTTAGCCAAGTTTGATAACTGTGAAGTTTTTCCTTGGTAATTGTTCTATTGGTATTGAGAGCCACGTCCTGTTGTGACTCTTATTAAACCGTTTGGTAATTAAATCTTAAGAGGAAAGGCGGGTGGCCAGACTTTTGAAAATTAGGTATTTTAAGAAGGTATTGCTGTCGCTCTGCGCTCCGCCCTCGAATTCGTGCGATAAGGACAACTGCAGATCCGACTAAATAGCCTATGTAAAAAGTCACATTTCGAGGTTTGGCTCTCGCCTATTTCCTCCTCCAATATTGGACCAATTTAAAATATATTTCATAAACTGAATAAGAAGGACCCCATGCCCCTACTATACTATGCCCCTATGTTTTTCTTTTTTCGTTAATAGTTGTGAAATTGGTACACTAGGCGTCTGTGACAGCGGTCTGAATAGGCAATTTTGAGCATTTTTGGAGGGTTCTAGTTCTTATAAAAATAATATATTATCATCAAAAAGGAAAACATAGGGGCATAAAACTAACTGATATTTATATTTCTTTAAAAAATCATTGCTTTATGGTCATTAACCAGAAAGAAAACAGGCGAGAGCGTTTGTATCTTTTTGTATGGAGAAAAGAGCACCCACGTTTCCTCTTAAGGCGCTACCAAAATAAATTGGAGGATTTTTCGTAACCATTTATTTCACTATTGCAGCATGTATGGATTTAATTTTTGGATATAGGTCTATTGGCTATTTAATTAATACTTTGACTGAAGGAAAACAAAATTGGGTTAAATTTCCTCGATAGAATTTAATTCCGAAAAGACCTCTACTTTTTTATGTTTTTTTCTGTAATTCTAAAATCCCAAGTAATTTCATTGCAAAATTGCATTCAAAATGTGCGTATGAGGTAATTGAAAACTCTGGCTGGACCTAATTTTGATAGATAACTTAATTTATTTTTAATCAATTTTTATTTGCTTTGACGCTTTTATTTTGGTTCCAGCGCATTGTTGCGCTCTCTTTTTTTCGCATGTGGAAGTAATTGACTCTGTCACTTTCTTATTTCCACCCAGTTCGCTTTTTACATATCACCATAAAGCACGATCTTTTATGCGGCTGGAGCAAGTTTATTTATTCGTACCTAAGTATTAACATCTGAATAGCTTCAAGTTTGTTGCTAATAAAAATAAGATTAAGATCTAGCAGTACCTAACTGTGCTATCTATAAAAAATATAAAATAAAGTAATAGTTTTGATAGATAAAACTAAGAACCACTCGTGTGCACCATATTGGGTTACAATCTCAAACGGTTTATATCAAGCCACTGTCTAACCAGAAACATTATCTTATTGCTAAGCGAAAATAAATCTTACTCCTACGACATAAACAATACATTTAAAATCATGAATATTTCAAAATTTACAATTGCATCGGACGTCTAACCTTTTTTATCACACATGCTTAGATGCAGTTTTGAAAGTTAAATTTATCGAAAAAGGGACGTAGCTTTATCAAAATAAGATCTAATTTTTATTGTTAGTAGTTTTTGCGATTGTCAAATACTTGTAATTCGTATCGAAGTTACAGGTAGTGTTTTTTTTTTAATATTTAACGATGTAGCACGGGTCGGTGCGAGGTTGCGATATGCTGGTATTATTTCAAATTCATAACACTGTTTGAACAAAGCAGGTAGATCTTATAGCGTTTTTTATGACTATCAACTATCGTTTGGTTGCTATATGATATTGTACATATGTACCTATTTATATTTTGTAGTAAAACTTCTATTATAATTATGTTTATTGCTTGGTTTTGCGTAGCTAGGCTAGGGGACCAATACAAGGAACCAATCCTTGTTAGGTCATGATTTTATAGTCATAAACATGGCGCCTGAAAATCATAAACAACGCCGACAAAAAACAATCTGCCTAGCCTTTTCCCAACTATGTTGGGGTCGGCTTCCAGTCTAACCGGATGCAGCTGAATACCAGTATTTGACATGGAGCGATTACCTATCTGACCTCCACAAACCAGTAACTGGGTAATATGATACCCCTTGGTAAGACTGGTTGTCAGACTTTCGGCCTTCTTACGACCTGTAACGACTGTCAAAGATCCACAAATGACAGCCGGGACCAACGGCTTAACGTGCTTTCCGAGGCACGGAGGAGTCTCGGTAATGTAAAGATGGTCACCCATCCACGGACCAACCTCGGCAAGCGTAGCTTAACCTGATGGATCAACCCGTGCGGCTGTTATTATTTTTAGCCCGAGGTCCTCCCGAAACAACGCCGACTGTAGCACAATAAATGAAAACACTGGCAATACACAGTCTGTGATAGTCTACTGTATACCCGTATGGGGTGGGGCAGCGAAATCTAAATTTATAGACGTCGAACGAGCGCAAAGAGGTCTGACAAAAATAATGTATTTCAAGAAACGGAGATTTCCTACTGAAAGTCTAATGAGATCAGCGGCCTGTTATCTGTTAGGAAATTATATATCTGTGCCGCGATCCTAAAAAAGCATAAGACACTTAAGTATGACAAAAACATAATATTAAAAAGGAGAAAAGATATTATTGTGCAAGTCCCACAATCTAAAACCAATTTTGCTGCTACACAGTATAATAAACAATCAGCACGATTATACAATAAAATTAACAAAGACATATACATATACACTGAAAAACTTCATAAAGGTAAGAAAATGCTAGTAGAATGGTTAAAATCACGCACGTATGCAGACATCGAATTACTGTTACAACAAGTGGAAATTAGTTATACTTGCACCGTCACACCTACACTTACATGCTCCCTCATACACACATCCACACCATCCACACACCTCACACACATCACGCGCCACACACACTTGACACACCTCACACACCCCACACACATCACACACTTCGCACACCTAACACAACCATATCAATGTATTCACTGTGTTTAATTCACGAGCGAGCGAGCGTGTTTGAAGTAATAAAAATAATACTTTATGTAAATGGCAATAAAGCACGAAACACGCGCTCGAAAAAAAGATATGTGTATTAGACAAAAAAAAAAAAAAAAATAAAATAAAATTATTTTTGTAATTTGTAAGTTGTACAAACAGCCAAAGCTGTGGAAGAGCGGAGTCTCCTAACACAGGCGTTATTATGCTTAAAAGGAGGCTCCAATCATAAACTAATATATAAACTACTAGCTTCTGCCCGCGACTTCGTCCGCGTAAAATTTCTTGTCTCCCCCCAACTAACCCTCACGCATCGCATCGCAACGACTGCCCGCGCTATTACTTCGTTTGCGCTTAGCATCCTTTCTGACATTTTTTATTTTTGCTCAACTCCTATGGGCCCTAGCGTGATGTTAAATTGCCTATATCCTTTCGCATCGCCTGCCCGCGCTATTACTCCGCGCTCGGCTTCTAGGGGCCCTAGCGTGATGTTAAATACCCTATATCCTTCCGCATCGCCTGCCCGCGCTATTACTTCGCGCTCGGCTGCTAGCGGCCCTAGCGTGATGTTAAATATCCTATATCCTTCCGCATCGCTTGCCCGCGCTATTACTTCGCGCTCGGCTTCTAAGGGCCCTAGCGTGATGTTAAATATCCTATATCCTTCCGCATCGCCAGCCCGCGCTATTACTTCGCGGTCGGCTTCTAAGGGCCCTAGCGTGATGTTAAATAGCCTATATCCTGCTGCATCGCCTGCCCGCGCTATTACTTCGCGCTCGGCTCCTAAGGGCTCTAGCATGATGTTAAATAGCTTATAGCCCTCCTCAAGAACTTGGTTATAAAATGCAAAAAGATTTTTTTCAAATCCGACTGGGGTAGTTCCAGAGATAGCGCGTTCAAACAAACTAACAAAAAAACAAACTCTTCCGTTGTATTCCACCGACATTATTGAAATAATAAATCTCGCAATTCAGAAAAATTACTTATTTGCACAACGCCATCTATAGTTAAAATTGATAAAACGTCCGCACTAAACTTGCTCAAGAGCGAGCGGTATGAATTAAAGTTATTTAGCGTTTTAGTAATTTTATATTATTTCCGAAACTGTACGACCAATTGCCATACTGTAAAGGCCAAATCTTATCTCCATGATGTCCTTGTGATCATAAAATAACTTATTTTGATAAGGATTAAGGTGTTATTGTTTAAATAATCATCCAAACGTAAGTATGTCAAAAAAATACTTTTTAAAACAATAAAAGATGTATAAAAGGTAAAATATAAAAGATAGAAATATGGTGTCGCGGACTTTTTTGTAGAAATATTTAAGACGGACCAGACCGCCATACATTGTTCTCAATTTTAAACAACCGTTTAGGCAGCGCTTGCAAAAAAGTCTGTTTAAAGACGTATTTCTTTCCGACTTGTTAGACAAAAATTGTGATAGCTCGGCTAATATGCATGATATAAATATAATTTATAGCCTATAGCACTCAGGAAAAATGTAGCTTTCTACCAGTGAAAAATTTTTTAGAATTGGATCATTAGTTTCGGAGATTACCCCCTACATACAAACTTACAAACATACAAACTTACAAACTTACAAACAAATTTTACCTCTTTATAATATTAGTATAGATGTAGTTGGTACAGTAATAAATATTTTATTTATTTTATTTTATTTATTTTATTTATACTAATGCATAAGAGTATTTTGTAACTAGATATCAAATAAATCCCAACATCGAAATAAAAAATTATTTTTCATCGATCACTGATCGATGGATTTTTTCAAACAAATTCAATAATAGTGATGAGCCGAATATGGGTTTGGCAATCTTTCACTAGCTATCATAGAGAGCTATAATCAGGGCCGGATTATCCATTAGGCAGTGTAGGCAACTGCAGGGTCCTGTATCGGCTAGGGGTGAGTCCCGTGTACCGAGAAAAAAACCGGGCAAGAGCGAGTCGGACTCGCGCACCGAGGGTTCCGTTCTGATTTCTGAAAAAGTGTGCTATTTACAGACATCGTTTTATTTTTCCTGTAATCTTTACATAAACTTCTATCACATATAATATTTTCAGATTTTTCTCTTTGCAAACTTCGGAGATAAGGGGGGGGGGGGGGGGGGAATACCCCACATGACCTAGTAGCTCCACTTTGAATTTTTAAGACACCCTTTCACCCCATGTTGCAAAAAAAATACATATATTTTTATTTCTTTCTTATTTGAAAAATAGTTGGGTAAACGTCATCTAAAACTGTTCCAAATTTCAAGTTGATAGCATCAGTAGTTCTTGAGATATCCAGCTGTGACAGACAGACAGACAGACAGACAGACAGACAGACAGACCGACAGACAGACTGAATCACACCATAAGGGTTCCTTTTTTACCATTTTGGTACGGAACCCTAAAAAGGCATCATGATGACGGATCTGCCGATGACGTTGTGCTCAGAGGAAGAGAGAAGTTAAAAATTGAAACTTATTTGCCTGTATGTACTAGACATTAGACTTAATTATTGGATATTTATTTGGTTGATTATGTATGCAGACAGGGAACGTCATTCTCATTAGATATACCTACGAAGCTTAATTTATTGTCGTCCCTGAAGGCGAAGGGAAGCTAGGAAATAATTTTCTGTGGTGTGTGTTTTAGTTCTCACATGTATATTTTCAACATGAATGATGTAACCAATATTTTGTACCTAACAATTTTTTGATTTAAAAGTGTCCGTGGAGTTTCTTGCCCGTTCTTCTCCATAGGAACCTGCTATACTTTGGAATGGGCAACTATAGCTTCATCTTTCTGACTGACCGACCCCTTGACAATTCAAAAGTGCCTGTAATTGGTCAATACACACTTGCAAACAAACATTTGCAATAATAAACCAGTCATTGATTTGAGGACAAATGACGGATATGCCAACATTTTATGCAGTCATTATTTTTCTTGTAATAAAAGATCGAAATTAATGTCGATGTCAAAGATCACAGTACGTTTGACATTACCAATAATTTAAAGAGGATTACAACAAACAAATGGCGTAAAACACTTTACAAAAACGCATTATTTTGTACTTTAAAATTCAAATGAATTATTCTTTACTTGATTTTTGCAATAATATAAGTTGCGGGTTCTGTTGCTGTTGTAAAACAACACGCTGTGTAGGTCTTTTACATAACCAGACTTTATATAATGGGTTGGTATCAGAATGACTGGATCGCAAATTGACCACGTCGCTCTTAGTCCAAATCTCAAAATGTCTAAATCTCAAAATACCTAAGTCGCAAAATGACTACATCGCAAAAAGTCCGAACAGTTGTGTAGGCACCTATACCTACATTAATCTGTTTGGTTCTTAATGTGACTTATTTTCTTACTTTCCCTAAACCCTAAAACCCAAAATTCACTCTTTACACCAAACTTGAACCAAATCGGTCCATTTTGATGCTTGAACAAACAGACAAACCTACAAACAGACAAAAATGTTAAAATCACCTATTTTAGGTAATGTAATTATGTATTACACTTCCTTTTTTTTAAAAAAAAAAGGGCTTATGGCTAAGTAACAGCCGCACTGGTCAATCGATCAGGTTAAGCTACGCTTGCCGCGGTTGGTCCGTGGATGGGTGACCATCTTTACATACCAACACCCCTCCGTGCCTCGGAGAGCATATAAAGCCGTTGGTCCCGGCTGTCATTCGTGGATCCTTGACAGTCGTTACGGGTCGTCAGAAGCCCGTAAGTCTGACAACCAGTCATACCAAGGGGTATCGTGCTACGCAGTAACTGGGTTCTGAAGGTTAGATAGGCAGTCGCTCCATGTAGAATACTGGTACATTGGTCAGCTGCATTCGGTTAGACTGGAAGCCGACCCCAAAATAGCTGGGAAAAGGCTAGGCAGATGATGATGATGAATGATGATGTATCCAGTCATTCTGATATCAACCCTGTATAGGTACCTACACAACTGTTCGGACTTTTTGCGATGTAGTCATTTTGCGACTTAGGTATTTTGAGATTTAGACATTTTGAGATTTGGACTAAGAGCGACGTGGTCAACTTGCGATTCAGTCATTCTGATACCAACCCTATATAACATACATAGATAGATAGAATAGAATACTCTTTACTATGCACACACCATAAAAATTACAGATATAAATGTTGAAATTTTACATAGGGTGACACAATGGGCGGTCTTATCGCTAAAAGCGATCTTTTACAGACAACCAAAAATTTAATAACATTTTTTAATTTTTTTTATTTTAATATCATCTGCCTATTTACTTGATTATTAAAATAATCATCGTTTTTACGACTATGTTACTGAGATTTCTCAGATAATGGTACCCACATAATTTAATTTTGGAATTTTTTGTTCCGAAAGGACCAATCATTATTTTTTAAACTTGGTTATATTAAGAATTGATTTTTAAATGATTTTAAATAAAATTATGTAGGAACCTCTGTAGGTTCATATATAGAAAATGCAGATGTCGTACAAACAGAAAGCTAAAAAAATTAGCAATATTATAACGACCAGACCGTTCCTAGGCTTAATATAAATCGTAAAAACTCAATTGAATTAATTTCGTGCCTAAGCTAAGATCGCACGCATTAACATAGCTTTCTATATTTGCGTAACATAGGTAGGTATATACCTACCTATTTTTTTTAAAAATAATTCAAACAGTTCATCGGTCTTTTTATGTATCGCGGATTACGAGTTCAGAAGTCAATACACTATTTATATTGGTTAATAAAACTGGATGCCGTTTCAGAGTAAATTTGTATGTATGTGCAGATGTCATTAGCTCAATTTACCGTATTCAGTGTTTAGATACATGTGAATTAATAAATTAATTTTAAACTTGTATTTTTAGTCTACAATTTTTGGAATTTTGCACTTAAAATATCTAAGTAACAGGAAAATTGTTTAAATCAAATACAATATTTTTCGGATGATTTCGACTTCTAAGTGTTTTTAGTTTTGTTTTTGTATTTATTTGTTTAAGTAGTTAATTCGTTTATACCATTCCCCCTCTAAAAAGCTTATTTTATTCACTGAAAACAGTGAATAAAAAGCACTTTTACTCACTGTTTTGATGTTTGAAAATGGAACACACCAATGTATTCGACTACAGATTTAGAATACCTAGGCTAGATACGGCATGTTATTAGATAGTATGAAAACCGAACGTGTCATCTTTTTTATACCTACGATAACTTCACCCCAGCCATTTAGTGATGTGCTCAACGTAAACAGAATTGTTTCAATCGCTAAGCGTCACTGAGCTAACTGACTTTTTTTAGTACGAACAGTCGCTTGGTCGGATGGCTTGCCGTATCTAGTGTAAGTGTAATCTGTGTATTCGACCTTTAATGATGTGTTCTAAATTCAATTTGATTGGTCGACATTTTCGACAAGGAGTTTAGCATTAGAATAAAAACTGTTTTGTGTTCTTTGCTGTCCTTAGTAAATTGGCGCTATTTTGAATACTGTACGAACACAAAGTTTAATGTTACTTTAATCTTTAATTTTGTGTTTGTTTAGTGTTGTTCTAATCGATTAAAAATGCATTCTAGTGATGAAGATGTGTTAACACCTGAGTTTATGAAAGAGAGGGCGGCCGATATAGTGGAAAACTTGCTACCCAAAAAATCACGGCTAGTTTACATCAAAGCCAATTTAACTTTCCTTTTTCTTCATTATATGTCTATTTTCACTTAAATCTTTCTTTTTCTCGTAGTCATGGTATAAAGTATAGTATGCAACTCTTGAATAAAACGGATTTATATCGAGGGCCATGAATCACTCGCGTCGCTCAGGATTCTAACACTTGAATCACTCTCTAAGCTCGTGATTCAATCATCATGAATCACTCCCTACGGTCGTGATTCAATCGTTAGAATCCTTCACTAGCTCGTGATTCATCTATGGCCCTCGCTTTAAATCCGTCCTTTATTCACTAATTGCATAATATACTATTGTCATTTAATTTAGTACCTACGTACCTGGTGTAAATAGTTGGTTGTGTTATATTTAAAGCTTATTAAATAATAAGCATATTAATGTATGAAATAAAAAAAAAAATTATATTTTTCTCCTTATAAACTCACTTTTACATTTATGTATTTTTATCACCTGCACAATATAAACCTTGCTAGTTTCTCCCACGACTAAAACGTCATAGAAATAAGTGACATTACGCCGACATAAAAAGGAATAAAAACATTAAGAACTACACTGTCAAAAATCCATACAAAACCTACAGAATTTATTACAAATAATAATACTTTTATCAAACAAACGATTCTGATTCTTACGCTACATAATTTTCTTGTTCGAAAAACAACATCTCTTTGCTATTCTATTTTAAACCTTAATTTTTGTGTGATGCGGTTGAGATTGCGTCAGTGTTGGAACAAGGAAAGTGACCTGCGGAGTCAGTCGCGACAATGCGATTACGATTATGCGCGTTGTTTTTTTTGCGCGACAAAACGCGAGGGTGGAGCACAGGTAGTCCCGTTGTTGTTGTTGCGTATGGCACTGTTGATGAATGTACGTGACATCGAGAAGACGTGTGGTGTAGTGTGGAATTGAAATATTATTAGATACCAGCTGTAGTATGTACAGTTATATTAAAATTTTAATACAACTGGGGTACCCAATTGATGCAGCCCACTGTACCTCCCTAGGTAGGAGTTTGGCAAAAACAGAGTACAGAGAATAACCCAAAAAGTATGAAAGAAAGAAGTCAAATATGTTTATTTGGCACTGACTGCTATTCGTAAGCCGTTGGTCCCGGCTGTCATTCGTGGATCTTTGACAGTCGTTACGGGTCGTCAGAAGCCCGAAAGTCTGACAACCAGTCTTACCAAGGGGTATCGTATTACCCAGTCACTGGGTTGTGGAGGTCAGATAGGCAGTCGCTCCATGCACTGATATTCAGCTGCATCCGATTAGACTGGAAGGCGACCCCAACATAGTTGGGAAAAGGCTACGCAGATGATGATGACATAAAAACCGATCAAGTGCGAGTCGGGCTCGCACACGAAAGGAACGTACCACTGTACAATATTTAACACTACATATTCAATTTAAAAAAATACTTCAGTTTAAATAAACACGTTTAGTCTGTATATTTTTTCCCCTTTTAATTTTTAACCTAATTTTATTTTTATTATTTGTTATTATAGTGGCAATAAAAATAGACAATTTGTGAAAACAGCTGTCTACCTATTGCGGTTCATGACTTGCGGAGCTTTACTTTGTGTAAATTATTTTATCACCGCTGCTCTCAAAACGGTTAAGGAAAACATCGTGAGGAAACGGCATGTCCTAGAACCAAACATACGAAAGGCATGTGACAGCTACCAACCCGCACTGGGCCCGCGTGGTGGATTACGGCCCGCTCCATCTCTCAGAGAGGAGGCCTGGGTCCCAGCGTCAGCAGTGGGAACATTAAGGTGATTGCACTGTGGTAGCCCGCGAAATTAAAATTTTCTTGCGTTTTTTGCAACTTACAGGTCAGTGTATGGTTATATCTTAATCAAAATATAATTCGCGACACTAAGAACTATATATTTATATAATTTTAACCATAAAAATCATCAATACCTATTTCTAAGATAGATTTCCTCCGGATTGGTCTGATTTTGGAATTCAGACGAATCCGTAGGAAATGTAACTTAAAAAGATGTATTGATGATTTTTATTGTTAAAATTATGTCAATACATACTTGTCATTGTCGGGAATCATATTTTGATTAAGATATAACCTGACACGGACCTGCAAATTGCAAAAAAACGCAAGAAAATTTGAATTTCGCGGTCTACCACAGCGGATTCCGTTTAAGGCGTATTATGCTAAATAATGGGCAAGATACTGTTTTAAAATGTGGCGGATCAATGTGTCATTGGTACAGGTTACGTTCTTATAGAGGTTAATCAAAAAATTCTTGAAAATAAACTTTGAAGTTTGAACTAAACTCCCAACAATTCAATTGCATCGCATCGCCCGCGCTCTCCACGTTCCTAAGGGTAGTTTAGACAAGTGAGCGAGGGTGTCGATTCGCCCGTCGATAAATCACGTTCTGCTTTTTGTTAGATTCGCTCCAGACGTGAGAATACGACGCACTTGGCGATCGCATGTATTGCACGTGTGTGCTGCACATACATGTGGACATTGCGACTTTTTTTTGCGACTTTTTGCGAAATATTCTGGTTTTTTTTTTTGTTGCTAAAGGTTATGGGACTGTGGAAGTTTTGATTGTAATTATTGAGTTCCGGGGTAAGGAAGACAAATGTTGGGATAATGTTTTAGGCAGTCGAAAGCTTGTACAGTCGAGTTCGTTAATATATTGACCTTTTCAGGCTTCAAAAATATATGAACGTCAAAAAAGTTCATGATATTGTGACAACTATAAGCATCATTCAATTGTGGTCAAGATTTAGATTTATTAATATGTGACTTTTTCTCAGTAACATTAGCTAAAGCAGTCACATATTAATGAATCGAAATCTTGACCACAATTTAATGATGCTTTTATTTGTCACTATACAGGGTGTAAGGGACAGCCCTCCGCAAACTGATAGGGTGAATTCATTTTATCATACTAAGATGACCGGTATTTGAAATTATTTCCGGAACGTTATGGGATCAAATAAACCTGACTTGTTTGTGTTTTTGTGCACAAATCAGAACGTCTGTTACTGGTTGGGACGGGTATGCGGTGAGTTCGATGAACTCTGTAGCTAGACAGAAAGTGAACAGCTGATTTTACGCGTCGTTCGTTAGAGTATTTCAACATCCATTGCTGGTTTTTTTTATTGTTTTTTTTTGCTATTTTTTTTACATAAATGGAGTGCTGCGAACACACAATGTAATTTTACATTTAAATAAAGAAAATGTAACTGAAAAAACTATTAAAAAAATGAAAATTTTCCTGAGAAAATTTCCGGTGGAATATGATTCAAAATGAGGAGCTGAATGCACCCTGTTAGTTTGCGGAGGGCTGTCCCTTACACCCTGTATTATTAACTTTTTTGACGTTCATATATTTTTGAAGCCGAAAGGGCCAATATATTAATGAACTCGACTGTACGTGCACGTATTTTGTTCATGAAAAATCTATCTAACATTGTTTTAATTATCGGGGGCAAGTAAAAAAGTTATCCATTTTCGTTGGTTGAATTCTTTTTATTTGCTTTGATAAGTACGTTTAATAGATATGGTCCTAGGAGCCTATTTTTTTTATTGTGTGCCTAAAGTTTCATGATTTCTTGCGAACAATATAAAAAAGTCTGATGCACCAAAATGAAAAACCTACTTTGCAACAAAACTGTTCCTGAATCTTACACTATTATTAAATGAGAAATATTTGTATTTAAATATTTTTAGTCACCTTCTCCAAAATGGCTCTAACGATTTCGATGAAAGTTGCAATATACCTAGAAGTTTACGGGGGCGAAAAACCGATCTAGCTAGGTCTCATCTCTGGGAAAATTCGGTCACCGGTTCTAATCTCATGAACTGCACAACCCTAAGCTGTATATCAGACATTATACACAAAATACAGATAAGTTCAAAGCTTTGAATTTTATAATTTACAAAAAACAAAAATGCATCTAACACACAGATCTACCCGCGCATACCGGTGTCACCGGGTCGGGTAGGTACCCCCGTTGTTTGCTTAGGACGAGCGCCGATATTTGGCGTATTTACCCCAATTATAGGCCGTTGTTACACTATTATGCGATAATGTATGGGAGAGGAAAAAACAATGTTTTCGTTAGCGAAGTTGAGGGTACGTGTCACTTTCGTTCTGATGTGCGATCCAGGTAGGTTTCTGAATTGTTCATGTAAATATGAGATAGCCATGTTAGCCATGTAACATGTTAGATATAACATGTTATAATATCGTACCTTAGTTACAGTTTTAAGTAGGTACAGACGCCAGCACATCAAGCTACTACAAACTGACTTTCTTTAATAGATTTTCATCTTTATCGCTGAAGCATTAGGTTCAAGGTTGATTGGGAAAATTTGACAGTTTCGGGTGGCTTGACCTGCTGGCGTCTGTACTATTAGCCTTAATGATTTTATTTCCAAACAAACTACAATTCCGTTTTACGGACCAACTCTGGATTTATGCCCGGTTTTACGGTTTCTGAAGAGTTCTTAAACGGAGTTTAAACTCTCAATAGCTATTGATTCCACAAAATGATCTATTTAAGCGAATTGCTTCCTTAGGCTCGGTTTTTGAGGACCAGATCAGATATACCCTCGATAGTAATGCACTCGGCTTTTAGGCTAAATTCTTTCTGAACGACACGATATCGAACCAATAATCACTATCGAATGGATAAACTCCGTTTAAAGACCTCAAAAACCGGATATTAGTAATATTCAAAATAATTCAGGACTGCGCCACCTAGGAATCCAAGCTAGGACCATATATAGTCGTGGTTGCCATAGGTCCTTTGTATAATCAGCCTATAATTTTCCCACTGCTGGGACACAGGCCTCCTCTCTGTGAGAGGGAGTGGGCCGTAATCCACCACGCGGGCCCAGTGCGGGTTGGTAGATGTCACATGTCTTCGAATGTTTGGTTCTAGGACATGCCGGTTTCCTCACGATTTTTTCCTTCACCGTTTTGAGAGCTTGCTGAAATATTTTGTCGGAGTTAAATTCGAACCTACGACTCTCTCATAAGTCGCGGCCGTTACCACTGGACCACCACTGCTCGGGCCCTTTGAGACAGACTAAAATAAAACGCCAATCAAACTAAAAACCCACTTTAAACTACCCTATTAGACACTTAATTAAAACCCGCTTACTGGCAGCCATTGAAAAGTGTCGCGTCTTGAGGGTACACAGCCGCTATGACGTAGCACACTGAAGTGTGTCACTGTGCGAGTGTGCAGCGACCCAGATCCGGACAAAAGGGCCCACAGTGCATGTCAGCAGTACAAGTAGCTGGTATTGATGCCGCGAATTGAGAGCACCCTGGATAGTACGACTAGCCGTGTGATTCTGTAAGACCTCATTCTAAACTTCGAATCAGAATCCGCTGTGAATTCCTTGATTGGCGTTCTAAATTCAAAGTGTCAAATAAAAAACAAGAGATAAGAAGTGATGCGAAGTGAGAGTGAATAGCGATGTGAGATGCGAGTTGTTGTTTGAATTTTACAAAATCGACGTACTGGCTTGTTAGATTTCTTACTTTTTATTACTTCATAATTAGGTTTAAGGTCAGTTTTGGTACCAAAATAATATCATCTAGAATCGTTATCAGACAATAAGATTGTAGTCGATTAGTGCAGTTTTCTTGTATCGTGTCATTCATGAACGAATTAACCACTGGACCCGACATAATAAGCGAACGTACCTTTACCGGTCTTTTCAGTAACCAGGAAATTCTAGCCTTGGTCGCTTGTTTTTGCGACAGTCTCAAGCACTTACCTGTCAACAAAAAATCCCCAAAAATGACTAACAGTCGTATTTATATTGAAGTAAAAGTAATTACTTACTTCAGTCAAAGTAATTGCTCATGCAATGATTTTCTTTCTATAGTTTAGTAATTGCTTGAAGTTAGAACTGTCAAAGCTTAGAATTCTTAGCCAAGTAATAGTCACCATTTTCTTTACTTAAGAATTCTACCCTCAAGTATGAAATTACTTAGTAGCAAGTAATTACTCAAGTAATTACTTTGATTATAAATACGAGCCTAAATGTTCAGTTAAATGGTGTAAAAACTATATAGCGGCGGAAGCAGCACTATTTCTTTTCATTTGTAAGTACATTATTTGATTACATTTATTGTTATTTATGACAAAATTTAATCAAATGTAATGTGGTTGAACGAGTTTTCATACTATTTTATGTCGGGTCCTGTGGTTAATTCGTTCATGGTGTCATGTTATGAGAATTATCTCTGTACCTACCTATGATCATGCGGAAATTCAAAATTTCCATAGTTTTCTTGCCTAATAGATTTGTGCTTTGGGTCAAGGTTAGAAATTCATCAAAGACTACATCAAAGATGCTTGTTGTAGTAGGCTATGTTTTAGATCAGATCATCTATAATATTACTTAAGACGCAGATATGCCAATGGCCTTGAATGGTTAGCTTGCGTGTTCTGTGCTGAGCTCACGCAACGCGTCGTAAGTCCAGCCAGTAATAGGACTCGCCCGTCAAGGAGCGCTGTCCCAAATTAGACGCATTATTAATTTATTAGACATAAAAAACAGTATTTTAATAAAACACGTATACTGAAAGATAAATAATTAAATTATCTTTAAACTGGTGAAGGCTTCATAAAAATACGCTTGATAGGTTTTGCGTGAATCTCAGTTTTTTATCCGCGTTAGACATACATTTACAAATTAATTACACTATGTTATAAAAACATAATCTAAAATATTCACAGATTAAGTTATTAAAAAAATGCTCTAATTTAACATATATTTTTTTCAAATCATTAACACTACTCGTTTAGACGTGATCTTTAGTTTAAAATCATTAAAAGTCGGTTATCGTGGCCTTAATTGATTTAGCAAAGGTGAAGCGAAAACGTCATTTACTCAAGGAATAGTTGAATCAACCAGCCTTCACCGGTTCGTGAGCTTTTACCGCTTTTACCGCCCAGCAACACTACCAGTGTTGCCAATTACAAATCTCCATATTATGTTATGCGCATATTGATAACACTTACCGAAATAAAAAAGCAGCAACATATCCTTAATGAAAGTTTCATACATTTGACCTCATGCAATTCAAAATGGAGTGCTTACCCGTTCACTATTGTAATTCTTGCTAAATATTCACTGTGTCACATCATGCGTTTGCGCATATTATTTAAATGTATCAACTTTTAAGTTTATAATAATAGGGTCTTGTATCTACTTATTAAATACGAACCCATATTTAATTTAATTATTGATATTTTTTTAAGATTTAAAATAAAATTATCACACTTTCTATGCTAATATTGGTCGTCGACATTATTATTTTGGATTCTAGTTTCCAAATTATGGCTAAAATTTTGAAATAAAAGAATGCATGTTTTAGAATGTATTTTTTTCGTTTTGGATCAAGTGATAGAGATAGAGTTTTTTTTATATTTGCTGATAGAGTTTCAACATTTCCTGCAGGTTTTCAAAATTCAACAACGTGCCGCAGCAATCACGACAATAATCTGACACGCGTTTGGTTATTATTTTATTATTTGGTTTGCTTGATTTTTTTTTTCAATTTGTTAATTACTTAATCTAATTATAATTATTATGGTTACTGGTCTCTAGCCCTACCTGTGTCTTTAATTAATGTCGCTATTGCGGCAGCACGTTGTATATTCTTCTTTAATTTTAAAGAAGCGTCACCACTACTTTAGTTTCCAATTAATGCCTTACCCTTACCATATGTCAAATGAAATGCCTTCGTCTTGTCCTCATCATAAGCGTACAGCAGTCCACTGCTACTCTTATCCAGCCTGCGAAGATCTTTGATTCACCTGCTTCCTTTACCGATTTGCTGTCTCTATTAAGAACCACGTCTACCCCAACTATCATCGGTTCTACTTCTATGGTTAATATGGCGGGCTTCAATTTGCTTATACTATGTCGGACGCTTTTAGGACATCTAGTCCTTTCATCATTATCATTATCATTATTGGCAACCTTGCTCCACCCACCGCTGTGTAGCCTTCTCCATTTGTGCTATGCTTTTCTGATCTATGCTAGTCTCATCCAAGGGGTCTACTCCCTAAGCCCATCCGTCCATCCGTCCGTCAGTTCGCCCGTCTGACATAACGATACATCAAAACAAGTGTAAAAGTTAAATTTATCGGACGGGCAAAAACACATCGGGAGTAGAGACAACTGTCAGATCGTGTTGTCATTCATACTTCGTTCGGGCCCCGAACCAATCATCCATCCGGAGGTGATACGGAGTAGGAAACGCCCGTAAAGAAGGCTGAAACTGCGGCTTCGTGCTTAGGGAGTAGACCCCCTGGTCTTCCCTTCGATCTTCTGTAGGTCGTCCACCCATCTGGCCTGTACTGTACTAAATGAAAGAAAGAAGAAAGAAAAAACGTTCATTTGCGGTAAACATGACACAAACTACAATAAAATAAAATAACTATTTTAATATAATATGGAGGAAAATATGCGTCGCATCTACGCAAAACGGCCACCGCTCAGCATAATGCCGCGACCCCATGCGAAATGGAGCCCCAGCGCTGGTTTTATAAAAGACCAAATAATAATAAATATCCTTGGACATTTCACACAACGCCATCTAGTCCCAAGCTAAGCAACCTAATGCTTGTGTTATGGTAACGAGATGGCTGATAAACTACTTATATACATTTTTTTTTTGTAAATACATACATATTATAGATAGAAAAACACCCAGACTCGGAACAAATACTTGTAGGTCGTACAAATATTTGTTCCGTGCGGGAATCGAACCCGCGACATGCTGCGCAGCAGTCAATCGCTCAACCACTGCGCCAACCGTGTCGTCATAATAAAAGCAATTGATATGTAAGTAGTAAAGGAGGGAAGTAAATCCCTCCTTTGACTAACCGGCGCTGGCGCAGCCCTAGCAATAAATATAAACATGTTATGTTTAAACGCTTTAATGCCTTATTTTTCAAGTCTCATTACAATTCGATAAGATCGCATTTCCATACAGCCACAAACATGGGGGCAATATCCAGAACTTTCTGTAGACTATATGTGTATGTTCAATGACCCTAAACAATGCTTGGACTCCAGTTATGTTTTAGTTTAGGGCTTCGAGTTAGTGTAACCACTACACTACCTACCTACCTACCAGGGCACCTACTGTCGATCAATCTGCCTAGCCTTTTCCCAACTATTTTGGGGTCAGCTTCCAGTCTAACCGGATGCAGCTGAATACCAGTATTTTACATGGAGCGACTGCCTATCTGACCTCCACAACCCAGTTACTGGGTAATACGATACCCCTTGGTAAGACTGGTTGTCAGACTTTCGGGCTCCTGACCACCCGTAACGACTGTCAAAGATCCACGAATAACAGCCGGGACCAACGGCTTAACGTGCTTTCCGAGGCACGGAGGAGTCTCGGTATGTAAAGATGGTCACCCATCCACTGACCAACCCCGGCAAGCGTAGCTTAACCTGATGGATCGACCCGTGCGGCTGTTATTACTTAGCCACGAGCTCCTCACCTACTGTCGATATTATGTTTTAAATGATCATAGAATATCAACATAGGTACATTCTAGAAAAAAATAAAATAAAATGTGGCTTTCTTTAATAATGCATTTTCATAGAATTTTCTGATTCTTTGAAAATACTCGTATTTAACCTTGTTTAGATAATTAACGTTTAACCATAAATTCTACTACTATCTATATAAATTTTCTGAACTGAATAAAGTTTTTATTAATTTATTTACATAAATCTGAGTGATTTTTTACTATGGTGATAGGTATTCTGAATTGAATTGACCTTATTTTGTCCCCTAAACATCTATAACCGTTTAAAACATTCATGGTCATTACCATGGACCATGGACTACAGAATAAGAAATTCCCGGTGAACGTACTCCGGACATTATAATTTGAAAACAAACTAATCTCAATACTTTGAACAGCTGGTAATGGCGAATTTAAACGATACGAACTTTTCCCGAATTATAATATAGCCAGTCTATTTTTTTTATAAATAATACCTATCCTTTGCAATTGTAAGCAGTTGTCAGAATGTAAATAAATACATATTTGATTAGTAAAAAAAAGAAATATGATAGATATTTTTTTTTTAATAAATAAATTATTCGTTATATAAGTTTTAAAATTAATGATAAAGCCAGGATTTCCCTTTTTTGTGGATGGGAAATCATCAAATGACTTCTCCCGCTCTGGGTGGAGCGGAAGGGCGTGTCAGACTTTTACTGACTAAAACCCACCCGTGCTCCTTCAGTTGCCTGTGCCAGGGCCACAGTATCTTTTTCGAGCAACCCGCGACCCGGCGGACGCGCGACGGCGGATTTTCCCCTGCTGTTGTTATTGTTACAGGGAAACAAACACATAGGTTTTGCCCTGACTACAGGTCGTCAGAGACCTCATTTTCCTCTTACTATCCAACCATTTACTACCCGACTGCGGCGAAGCCAAAAAGGAGGGTTATGTGGTTTTAGGTTTCCGTTCCTCAAAATGAAAATGAAATGGAAAGTCCGCCTGTCGGTCAGTCTGTCAAGACCATTTTTCTCAGGAACCCGTGGAGGTATCAAGTTGAAATTAATACCTATAAAACAAAACACGTAGGTCTATGGTCCCTTGGAGCTCTAAAAAATCCAAGCCACTGGCAAAAGCTAGATAATGTATAAAAATAAAAAGTTACCAACCTATGTATCAAGTAGGTACATACCTATACCGTGTGCAATCAACACAAAAGTATTAAAAAACCCGCAAAGGTTCTACAATGAATGCAACCGTCTCACTTGATCGAGCTGAACACAAAAACGTACAATCGATAACACATTACACCGCAGCTTCACACTCGATTTAACAGCTAAACGCAGCTTACAGCTCCTCTTTTTGTGTCTGACTGTACTTATTATTAGTTTGTTGTATGTACACTGCTGGAGCTATATGAAACCATTTATTTTTTATTGAAGTAATTTACATTTCATTGGTAGATTAAATATTCTTTTCCGTTAGTTCTATGCCTGTCTGGTCTTCACAGCCGGGAGTTAAGCTGGTTTGATTCTTGTGCCCTTTTTTCCTATTTAGGGTTACCCCCTTTCCCCCCTTATTACGGGGAATGAAGTTACGTGTAGTTATGAGTCCCTCGTGTTTTTTTTTTGAGGCGGAACTAAGGCGTGGTTTGATTTTCGTTTGGTTTGATTTTGAAGTATTGACAGATTGCCGGATTTGATCCCAACCTTAGATATATAGGAGCATTTTTAAAGATACATCGTTTTAGTTTATACATACAGCAAAAGGAAAACGTTTTTATTCATAAAGATCTGTGTTGCCATCCCAATTACAAATTTTCGACTAAAAGGACAGATTTACCACTTTTGAAACTAGTCGACTCGTATGGCATAGGTAACAGCTATTTATGCCAACATGGCACTTCAGGAAGTTTATCATTGACAAGAAAGCGACAGGGTTTCGCCGGATGTAATCTCTGCACATCCAGCAGGATGTATTTCCATTGATAACACGTTGGTGAACGATTCCTACTCATAGATGAGAAATCGTAATAAATAAGTAGGAATTTAGGCTCCATGAGGTAACCTATAATATAGCTTAGTTAAATAATGTAGGTAGGTACCTAAAAACTACTTTTGCATTCTTTTTCATCTTCAAGTAATTAAAAAAAAACCGGCCAAGTGCGTGTCGGACCACGCACAATGAAGGGTTCCGTAGTTGAAAAGAATTTATCCCAAAAACAAACTTAACATTGGATATCAAAAAAAAAAAAAAATATTATGTCATAAAATTACAAATTCACAATTTTAGGACTTTTTCCTTTATTTGTCCTGGGAGACCTTGCTTCTTGCCAAATTTCATTATTCTAGGTCAACGGGAAGTACCGTATAGGTTTTGATTTACTTGCGACAGTTGCGAGTATCAAAATGTGTCGCAAAATGGCCGTATTGCGTTGACTTAGAAGCTTGAGTTTTTTAGGACTTCAAAGAGACCATAGACCTACGTATTTGATATTAATTTCAACTTAATACCTCTATGCGTTCCTCGGAAAAAGGGTCTTGACACACTGACAACTGTGAAAATATATTTTTATGTGATAGAGATACAAATTAACAATTTTCGGACTTTTTCCATTATTTGTTTTGTGAGACCTTGCTTCTTGCCAAATTTCATGATTCTAGGACGACGGGAAGTACTCTATAGGTTTTGATTTACTTGTGAGTATAAAAAAATATCGCATAAAAGGCGTATTTTTTTATTGCGTTGACTTAGAAGTTTGATCTTTTTAGAACTTCAAGGGACCATAGACCTACGTATTTGATATTAATTTCTGTAGGATACCTTCACGCGTTCCTGAGAAAAACAGACAGACAGACAGACGGACAAACAAGTGATCCTTTAAGGTTTCCGTTTTTTCCTTTTGAGGTAAGGAACCCTAAAAACAAGTCCATGTAGAAGTACCTAAGTACTTACATTTAGCAGATAAAGAACACGAACTATTTGCAATCCATCTATGTTCTATGTTAAATGTTAGAGGGTATGGTTTCCGCACTTGGACCTTTATGTGGACCATTGTGCGTGAAATGCAATCCATCTAATGCCGAGTTTCCTGCTTCTTCATGAACTCTCCAATATCTTCTACCTTCATCTCTTCCATACTATCCTCATCTCGCTCTAAAACCCAGAACGGAACGCTAAAAAAGATTTCCTCTTTTTGCAATATTCACAATACCATAACAAAATTAGCAATAATCCGCATTGTTGTCTATGAATGGCTAAATGTCATTGTGGTGGGATTATGTCGGTTTGTGCAATATGCTACTAGTACAGTGCTACTGGTTGGTAACACTGGTTATGTTTTTTTTTGCAAGATTAGAGGCAACGGGCCATGAGAAGTAGTATCCTTCGTTTTTTAAAACTGTTCGATTCTATTTCAAGAATGGTTTATTGGAACGAGGATGAATGTATGTAATAGTACATTTTGACACAAGTGGAGAACGTTTTTTATTGCGTTCGAGGCGGAATTAACACCCGAGCCGTAGGCGAGGTTGTTTTTGAGCCGAGAACTGCAATAACAAATGTCCACGAGTATCAAACGACGTTTTTCAATACACTTTTGAAGAAATAAAATAAAATAACGAACAATATTTTTGTCATGAATTATTATGAAACTATGATTTAAATTTTCTTTTTTTTCCGCGCTTTGCTTTCGTCAGGTTGAAGGAGAAGCAAAGGTATAAGCCGATAAACAGCCTAATATGAAAAATAGAAAATTCAAATATTTTTGAGTTTAGAACACAATAAACGTTAATTTGTTCATAAACGTTTCTTTTAGTGTAATAATCATAGTTTTTGATGATATTCAAAAAAATATTAACGCCGTAAAGACGCATATCTCTTTGCCGAGATTAAAAAAAAACATTCACCTCCGAATAGAGAGTTGTGATTAGAGGCATTGAACCAATTTGGACTAAGTTATCTGTGGCAATTTTTATTCTTGCACACGTGCGGGAAAACAAAAAATCGCACGCGTGTGAAATACATTGCATTGTGAACCTAATCGTAGTGCGATATGAACCAGTTTTCGAGGAAGTGTATTGAAAAGGATATTGTGGTGCTTGGATTGGTTCGGGTTGTGATATCTAGGTGCGCAGGAAAAGTTCTGTCTTTTTAACACCCTTATAGTAGCTTCACCTGTATGTTTGTATGTAACGGAATCTTTGATGTCGATTTTACCCAGTTTAAATAGTCAGATTAATTCGAAATTTTCAATACAATAATTTAAAATAAAGATAATAAATGATATTTAAAAAAAATACCTACTTATATTATAATAATATAATAAATTTTATTTGGGAAATTCGTCTCCAAAAATTGAAAAATAAATTATAGTTAAAAAAAACTAAAAAACACGCTTTAATAGGTACAGTCAGCAACAAAAGTCGATTAACACTTGAGTTTTCTAAATCTTAATTATTGAGAAAAATACTTCATTAAAATCGGAAAAGATGTAAATTTTAAAGAAAATTAAACGCTAAAAAGTAGGTTATCGTATCATTTTGTGTTAATTTAGATGATGTCAAAAAGTAGCAGTGTTAACCGACTTCTGTTTCTGACCGTACCATTAAACTGGACTAAAAAGTAAAAAATAAAAAAAAGCGTAGGGTGCTTTGTACGACATTCTTGCACACTAACTCTGTAATTCCATAGCACTCCACGCTTTTTTTTATTTTTTTCTGCTAAGATTTGAAGTATCTGTGGGAGCTATAGATACTGCAGTATCTATAGCTCCCACAGATACTTCAAATTGCATTTGAAGGGAAAAGCATAGGTACTTATTAATTTCTAGGAAAAGGTGGTATTACTAGTTTTGAATTAGAATACTAGCGACCCGCCTGCGCCCCTGCTCACCACGATTTTTACGACTTGACCTTTACAGAACATTTTATTATACAGGGTGTAAAAAGACACATCTGTCGAATGTGATTTCGTGCATAGCGAAACTTTTTAGTAGGTATTTTACGAGTCGAGCATAGCGGGACTAGAGCATAGCGGGACTAACCACACAAAGCCGTCAACTACGCATACTGTAGGTACTCGTACATCTAACTAAGTAGCTTTGCGCAAAAATTTTTTTATTAACGAATTGAATGCCGTAATTAAAGACACAATGAAAAAGCCATTGTGTCTCGTGTGGATCCACGTTCGATGTTCGATACGAAGGGTTAAGAGGAAATGGGGTCGAAAAATTAGGTATTTTAAGAAGGTATTGCTGTCGCTCTGCGAGCGCTCCACCCTCGAATTCGTGCAATAAGGACAACTGCAGATTCGACTAAATAGCCTGTGTAAAAAGTCACATTTCGAGGTTTGGCTCTCGCCTATTTCCTCCTCCAATATTGGACCAATTTAAAAGATATTTCATAAACTGAATAAGAAGGATATTTTTCTTTTTTCGTTAATAGTTGTCAAATTGGTACACTAGGCGTCTGTTGACAGCGGTCTGAATAGGCAATTTTGAGCATTTTTTGAGGGTTCTAGTTCTTATAAAAATAATATATCATCAAAAAGGAAAACATAGGGGCATACAAGTAGCTGATATTTATATTTCTGTTAAAAATCTTTGCTTTATGGCCATTAACCAGAAAGAAAACAGGCGAGAGCGTTTGTATCTTTTTGTATGGAGAAAAGAGCACCCACGTTTCCTCTTAAGCGCAATGTTATGCGAATCCAGGCAAACGGAGCTAAGCTCCGCCCATTCGCTCTACGTTACGCGTAGTTCTTGTCAGAGAAATTTTAGTGTAACACTCGTTTTATTAGAACGTAAAAAATAATGTGACTTTGACCTTCAATATCTCCAGAACCAGTGGATTCTCAGATATGGTTCTAGTGGAAAAAAACGATCCAAAATGAATGGGTAGAATATGTGGTTTTCAGCTTCGGCAAGTGCCTTTTTAGGTATGTATGGAATAAATTTTCTAAATGATGGTGAAAACGAAGTTTAGAAGAACAACGTGGTCATACTGACACACGAAAATCGACTTTAATTAATAATATGTATAGATATAGATAAAATAGTTATTCCCATTGTAGTACCTAAACAAATAGCATTCTGTTTCGAGAAATATGTACTACATATCTCCAACGATATGAAGAACCTTTCAGACCATTTCTTCAGCTTCCAAATCATTGAACACCTCCACAGCTAGTAACTTGAAACTATTCCTCGCCCGGCTACACTCGTTACTAAACGAATAGCTAGATTTTCCGCCTCGCACACACTGTCTGTTCCTCTAGCTTTGACATCAAAGGCTGTGTGCAGATGCACTACTTCAGCGGTGCAATTTGTGCTCTCAACTCACTGGAGACCGCTTTGATAGGTCGTTGTTGAGATTATCTTTATTATTACGAATGCATGAGTGTCTGTCTGCGTTATAGTTGTTTCATCTCACGCAAGCGGGCGAGCCATACTTGTATGTGCAAATGTTACATGCATATTGTCTTTGTGTGCGTAAGCTCGGGAGCGCACTACCTGCAGGTACGCACACAAGAGCGCGTGTTGAGCGCGTGTCTACAAGTATGACTCACCCGCTTTCGTGAGATAAAACAACTGTACTTAGGTACATATTTGTAGTGATTTGTTTTTTTTTTGTTCGTGTTTCCATTTTATTGTTCGTGGAGGAGCTCGTGGCTAAGTAATAACAGCCGCACGGGTCAATCCGTCAGGTTAAGCTACGCTTTCCGGGGTTGGTCAGTGGATGGGTGACCATCTTTACATAACGAGATTCCTCCGTGCCTCGGAAAGCACGTTAAGCCGTTGGTCCCGGCTGTTATTCGTGAATCTTTGACAGTCGTTACGGGTCGTCAGAAACCCATAAGTCTGACAACCAGTCTTTCCAAGGGGTATCGTATTACCCAGTAACTGTGGGTTGTGGAGGTCAGATAGGCAGTCGCTCCATGTAAAATACTGGTATTCACCTGCATCCGGTTAGACTGGAAGCCGGCCCCAACATAGTTGGGAATAGGCTTGGCAGATTGATTGTTTCCATTTTATTGTTGACTGGAGTTTAAATTTTTTAAAGTGTCAATACTATCTTTCTTTCATTTTGAAGAAAGTTGCCCTTTATTCTTACGTTTGAGCCAAACCTGATGCGCTTTCCATGTTGCTAAATCGAATTATGATGACATTCTGATATTAGAAGAGGTATTTAGAGGGCAATTAGAAAACATACAAACTATTGTCGTTTGTCCTACCAAGAACCTATACACTTATTAATAGGAAACCGGATGTCCACATGAGTACGTGCATTGACGCATGCGCAAACCCAACGCGTGATTACACTCACGCGCAAATCTACAAACCTGTATCTTTTCCCAATCAATCGCAATGGTCTGAATCATAAGCGCTTACTTTCTCACAGTCACATAATTGGAGTAAAAATAAAAATTAAAACCTGCAAGTTTACTCAGAACCTTACTACCACTTAATTGCATAACCCCGCCATAATATCCACACCATGGACGAAATAAACTCAATCTTATTTCTACAGTAGTAAAGTTGGGATTCGATTGTTTTCTCACAGTTTTGTATGACGTTTTTAAATTCACCTACCGAATGAAAGAGGAAAACTCTTGCGATGAATGGCGAGGTGCGCAGGAGCAACAGGTTGTAAGAATGCAGCGTGCCACCGACCCACTGCCCGATTGAGTCATATTTTGATGCATAATAATATATATCGGAATTGGGTGACCGAGTCGGTAGCGGTCGGTAAAGGTTCTGTAGTAAAACAAAGCTGTCGGAAATCCTGGTTCTCACACTTCAATAAAACGAGTAATGGGCTTTTTAAAATGTATAGATTATTATTAGCCAATTAAAAGTCACTAGGAAGGTTATACGTCCGTCTTGATCAAAGCACAAACAAGAAGTAAAGTAATAGGTAGTTGTAGTGGGTAGGATTGGCGGGCTACCGTTTTCTTTTTAAAAGTACCTACAATATATCGATTAGTACAGAATCGACTAAAGATTGATATTTGTAAATAAGTAAATGAAATAAATCAACACGCCCCCTCAAAAATTAATCTACCACTTATACAAGCAAAATTAATCAAAGTAATACCAAATGAGGAAGACGAGAGAGTAGACAGAGATCCTTGAAATGTTTTATGAAAACTTAAGTTTGCACTGGAGTTTGAAGTTGCAACAGTCGTAAAAGAATACATCGCTGATTGGCAAAAAGGGTGACAGAACTAAAAAATCTGCAATTTTAAGTTGATTATGTAATACAGGTGAACACGGCAAATTTTATTATTTCTGCTACAAAAACGACATTACGCTAAGCCTAAACATGAGGGAGTAAGGTGTGACTTTATACTTTGTCGCACTATTAAACTTTTAAATCTTATTAGCCAAAAATTACTATTTTTGAATTATGTCACGCTTCTCGTATGAAAACAAATAATGTAGATAAGTAATAATTATGCTGTATTGCGATGTTGCAGACAGCATTAAATCAAAATGGTATTAGACTAAAAGAGATGCCTTAATATTCTTTTAGGTTCCCAGGGTCTTAAATAATTATATCGGGGCGTTATCCCAAGTCATTAAGAATCATCACTCAAATTCCAGAATCTCAATACAATCAACGTATCGTAGGTAAATACTTTTCGCGGAACTCCAAATAATAACACAAGTCTAAAGTCTTCAAAAACGTAATATTTTCGATGATTCAATATCATCATATTCTGGACATTTGATTTAATTAACATCATTCTAATATATTGGCTGCTATTACTTGGGAATTTAATATTTAAATTCATCACAGTAATACATAATAAATCATATCGTTTAAAAGGGGTCGCCAGTCCATTCGCAATATCGCTATTTCAATTTTTAATATTGTTGGCAATAAAAATGTTGTTAAATTCTTAAACGATGTGAATGTGAACTAAAAATCTAGTTCGTGACTCTGCGTTGTGTTCGCGTCCTATGTTTCTATTTGGGACCTAAGAAACTATACTTTTAAGACCCAAATAGTCCCCTTATGAAATTTTCAAATATATACACTGTTACCCCAAAGAACAAGCAAACACACACTAACTTAAGACATGTAATTAAGAAAAGCAATGCTCATCTACTTTTTGTTCAGCACGATTTATTCTATTAAGCAATTACTCAATCATATCTCAATCTTCTCAGCATTCGAAGTTCTCCATAGTGTCTTTCACATCATCCTTCAAACTGGAGCGCTTTATAATTGAACGGAGGCATGAGCTTGCTCCAGATATAACCAGGTCAAGGACGTCTACTGAGAAATGTTAGTTTTTCACCACAGTGAGGTACTAAGAGATTTGTAGAATAATTAGTGGCTATAGGTCGCTTGGAGGTCGGAAATCGTCCCATGGGAACGTACTACCGGGATACAAAATAACCGATGTCTTAATCTAGGTCATGATCTACCCATGTGCCAAATTTTATCCGAACCCGTTCAGCCGTTTTAGCGTGAAAGCGTAACAAATAATCAAACTCACTTTCGAATTTTAATATTAGTTAGGATTGCTAGTTTGCAATGTAATATACTATAGGTATTGTTAACATTACTTCTATTGACATTGACTTAATGAAAGGACCATTAGTTCTTTCCTCTTCGCAAATTGGTGCTAGGATACAAGGAAGGTTTTTACTAATATGTTTTCTCTCTATTCCAAGAATCAAATCAATCACTGATAGTAATTTACATTTTATCCAAATTCCGTTTATAAAATAAACGCCATTCGTGATTTCGTGAGCTTAATTCGTAATAAGTAGTGTACAATATTATTATATACGTATCTATAGTCGAAAATTAAACCTTTGGTCGGCGTTATTTGGTCGAAAATAACAAATAAAAGATGGACATTAATACAGGTCGGTTTCTTTACCCTTTTCAATCACTATTGCCCCTAATCGCGCTCGATTTAGTTTACAAGTGCATTGTGGGGCCACTGGGAGCGCGGAGCGGGGCTTAGGAACAATTATTTATATGTTACTGATAATTGCTAGAAAAATACATATAACGGCTGTTTTAGACATAAAACTACGCCACGCCACGTCTGATTATACGTAAATGAACTAAATCACACACAAAAATATCAAGAATATTGTTTGTGATTGTGACCACCTTGATCTCGGTTCACAATATGCATATAGTATTGTAAATCATCAATTCTTCATTCTCCTGGCCTTATCTCAATTTACTTGGGGTCGGCGCAACATGTCTTTTTCTTCCATATCTACTTCTATATTAGTCGTCATCTCGGTACTCACTACCTTTCTAGCCATATCATCTTTCACATAGTCCATCCATCGTTTCTTTGGTCTTTCTCTACTCTTATAGACATTATGAATATGAAGCTGATAAAAAAGTATCGCCGGTAAGCAATGCAAAAAGTAGGAAAAAACATAGATCCCAGTTCCCCTCACGATGCATTCCGCCGGCACCGACACCGCGCCCGGTAGATCGTCCAACGCCATATGTAAATGTACCGCCATCGCCAGTCCTTCCGAGAACACGCCATCTTCGTTCCCTAATTATTTTTAATTGCCGCAAGCACTGACATGACGCGTACGGCCTTCTACAATTTAACTTTTTGAATTTTTTTCGCGTCTAGCGCTTGAATCATGTCGATTACATTATAAATGACTCATGTAAGAACACACGCGATAATATTAAGACTAAAACAAGTAGAGTTTTTTTACCGGCAACCTTTGTTGTTCTTAGAATGCGTTCGCTCATAAATCAGTAATGGCGCCCTATTATTTGTAGTTCGCATAAATTCGGAGGATTGGTAATTGGATGTATCGTCGGGTGCGCTTGCAGCGCCGCGGGTGGTTTGCGGACTAATCACACTTGACTGCATCGATTCGCTTGTGAAACTGAAGACTGTCATTTATGATGACGCATTTTAGCAAGTGCGAACACTGCTTTACATAAGATAGTTGTAATAACAGTACATTTTTTTGCAATTTCAATTAGTTAAGTAAAGTAATTGAATCATAAGAGTGATAGTTCTAATGAAGTCGTAGTAAACAGTTAAAAACACATTAAACTTTTAACTACTAGAATAAAATTCGCTCTTGATGATATTAATTAAAATAAATAAATAAAATAAATAAATAAATAAATATCCTTGGACATTTCACACAACGCCATCTAGTCCCAAGCTAAGCAACCTAATGCTTGTGTTATGGTAACGAGATGGCTGATAAACTACTTATATACATTTTTTTTGTAAATACATACATATTATAGATAGAAAAACACCCAGACTCGGAACAAATACTTGTAGGTCATACAAATATTTGTTCCGTGCGGGAATCGAACCCGCGACATGCTACGCAGCAGTCAATCACTCAACCACTGCGCCAATCGTGTCGCCAATTTGTGCGTTACTTTACACCTCAAGGCTTGTATTGCTAAAAGTTAATTGAATTTCGTTTAAGTAGTTGTCGATCATCATTGTACGATATTTAGAGGTTCATCTATAAGTACCTATGATTTAGTATGATTGTAATTCTATCAAGGTTTAGGATCTCTATCATTCGAATATATTAAAATCATAAAAAGAAACTCTTCAAGCCATGTTCATAAAATAATTACTTTAATTTGCCAATACGTGTGTTAGCGTGTAAATCATTAGTTAACCCCAGTCCTATTGAACGTCGATCCAAGATGGCGATAGCCAATAACATGTGACTTCCGGCCACTTCAGTAATAACCATCGCTGCAGTAGATCATTTTAAATATTCTGGCCACATGTCGCCAAACAATGTGATTAAATTTACTTATGTTTTTGTTGGTTGCACTAGTAGTCTGTGGCGTCGCTTGCAAGTAGGAAGTTCATCGCAAAACATATTCTGAAATAACAGATAGAGCTTTTATAATGAAGGTAGGTAACTACGCATTTAACATACGAGAAGAGAGAAAGAAGATGGGAATCCTAAGAACAATGTAAACGCTCAATAGACTGTTAAAAAGTTATGTGGTACATAATATGAAAAAGACTTAATGCTGGCCGTCAATGTAATGGAGTATAAGAACAGAATATAATTTTAATAAAATTAATACATAATTCTGTTCAATTAAAAAAATATGACGCTTATGAGTTTTAACACTAGCAAAATTTTGAAGACTGGAATTTTCTACATATTTTCGTGTTCGTATATTTTTTTATTTCCAGTTCTAATCACCATAAAGATTTTACGACGTGCGCTGCGTAGTTAAAACACATTAGGTACACATATCCAATAGTATAATATGAAGAGCTTCTAATTTCCAGCAACTTATTTCAAAACCTCATTAAAATAATTCTGCCGTCTTCTAAGATTTAAACAAACGAACTGACCAACACATATGGTTTCTTTTTTTTTTGGGGCTTCTAGCCAAGGAACCATTTTTTGCAACCATCTATCTATTGTATGGAAGTGAGAGCACTTTCGTTCGGTCAATTTGACTGATCCTTGAAACTGATTTTGTTATATATTTCAAATAGATTTAGTTTCTGTATTTATGATATTGCTTACTCATGGCGTTAGAGCGTGTTGTAATTTGGGTATATGTGCACGTCAGCGTGGCTTCGGTTTTTCAGGCTTTGATTCTAAGGTGCAATATTCAATGTTTTGGTTGTACTTACTGTGCATTCGGCCACATCATGATTTGTTGATCGTTGTCCTGTGTGATGATGTCTGTTTTCATTATTATGTTTGTTGATTGAACAAATAGTATCGCGTTTGGGCATATTATATGCTTTGGCAATATTGATTTTCTTGTTCGTTTGTATTTAACTTTATTTTTCAATTTCATGCCATGAATATGATGTGTAATCTTTTAAAACCCATACTCAAAATTAAGCTTTCCATAATGCACATTTTAACGGAGGCTGAATACCTTCCATGAATCATCGCTAATTAATTTAAAATCTCGATAACACTTAAGCTTATTAAAACCCTACAAGATTCCTTCCTCCTTTTGTCTCGAAAACTACAATTGGTACGCACTTAATATAACTTAAAAACAAATTCAACCCGAACATAAATTCCGAATGCCATTAAAGCACACCGATTTATCTTTAGAACCCCGTAAAGGCGTTACACCCCCATGTTTGCGCAAGTGTTGCGCGCACGCACATATGCAAACGGCTTGCTCGTGCACATGTATGTAGACTCCACAGAAAAAGAAAATGCAATAGATCAACTCCTAACAGAACATTTTAGCAATCATCAGCCTAGTTAATCCTGTCTTTCATGAAAACATCTAGGATAGACATTTGAATTTGTGACACGACAATTATTAGAAGTATAAAATATCTAGCAATAGAACCTATATTTTCCACAGCCAGACAGTTTCCGGGTTATGCGGAACAGCTTCGCTTCGCCATCACATACGGTTGGTCCTTCAATACTTTTCTACTGTGTGTAAACTCGTACAGGTATGTGTGCGTGCGCGCAGGTACCGAAAGTTAATTGCCTTCGTATGTTCAATGTTCATTTTTCTACCTGATCTGAGTTCAGAGTTAGGTCGGTCCCGGATTACTTACAAAAAATATTTTTTGATACTTTACGTTTGCGCATTGTTGCGCTACTCTTGTTTTTGTTGTCGGATGGCTGTTCTAAATAACTCAGCTTAGTAATAAAAGTGAAGCAGATCAGTTGATTAGGTCATAAACGTGTATGATTTGGTGTTATTTGGTCGAAGTCATACTTATCATCGTCTCCCTCTTCTGATTATAGTTATTTAATTGTCTGTTCTGGATGATTCTGGAACTCTTGCTCATGAGACTTACAGATTTTTTGTATTTTAGTGGAAGTGCATACTTACTTAATTATGCTCTGATTCCGAGCGCTTACTACAATAAATCCTTCCATTTGAAAATATGTGTTTCAAAGGAAGGTTTTGCCTCTATTCTAACTTTTAAAAATTCTTAAAGTACAATTTATTCTCTTTAGTCTTTATCTTGTCTATGAATTTCCATCAAAGCAGCTAGTCGATATCTAACAACAATATAACTCGAGATAGAGCCAGTAAAATGTAAATCGTGGCATACTAGCTCAGTGGTACCGGCCGACATTACCGAGTACCTGCGTTTTAGACCCCACTGTAATTTTTAATTGACAAAAAAAACAGACCCGACCAAATTTATATTTGGAATTTATTTTATTACTTACCGGTAGACGTGTGTGCGTGGGTTTACTGATATTATTCTTTACGTTTCTTTTCTCAGGCACTTGAGTCTATTCGAGAAAGGGTTGTAATTGTAACTCATGTTTTTTTGGTTTTTTGAGTCCTTGACCAATATCTGATGATGTTTATAAGATATTTTATATGCATGCGTGTACAAGGTATTAAAGAGAATTTTAAAAGATTCAAAGGTCTTCAAATAAATTATAATTATATACCTTCTACAAAAGGGCTCATTGATTACTTTTGCTACCCAGCTGACCTAGTGTAGGTACTTACTATACATAGGCTCCTATAACAAAAAAAAAGGAATAATGACATAAGTCGGTCTACTCTATTTTAGAGTTAAGAGACTACTACTTTATATGTAAGTAAAAAACCATCACCTACTTTATCCCAAAAAAATGTAAAAAAATAAATAATTCCCGTATGCATTTCTCCTGCTAAACTCTCAATACCAAACAATGCATACGAAAATCATTACGAGCGATGTACCGATAGCACAGGTAGACGCTCACAAACAATGCGCTGCGGTACCGTCAGCAAAAACGGTAATGAGTGCACTGTCACGAATAATGGCGTCCATTGTCTATGCGGCGCGCGTTTGCTTCTGAAAAAAAAACGACTTAAATTTTTTGTGCTCTGTGCAACAGTGGTTGTTTTTTTAATTGCGATTTGGCGCCAGTGGCATTCGATTATTGATGGAGAGTTTTTTTAAAGGTCAGGTACTTAGTGGCTGGCCTTTGGATACGAATAATACGATAGCAAGCGGGAGAAGAGAGAACGAATTTTCAGTAACGCTTCTAGTAATAGGTAGGTACCTACTGTTTGAAGAAAAGAAGTCATCGTTTTATATGAAAGACTTTTAATAGATCAGAATGTACTGAATGTACTGACTAAGAATGTGTTGGCGATGTAGTTACACATAATGACAGAGCTGAAAGTTATAAAACAAATAAACTCTAGTATTAAAGCATGCAAAGTTTGTCACCTACTTATAAGACTGTAGATGACACAGAATCTCACAATAACGCACCACTAAAAATTGCTAAAATCTTACATAACAATATCAATCGTAATAAGGATGCTTAGCTCACCTTGCTTCACTATAAAAACCAATCGATTGACCAAACTAAGCTAATCACCGTATCATCTAATAACATTTTAATTTCAAGATCTAATTAACATAAAATTAAAATTATCTGTAACAAGAATTGACGGATTCACATCGTAAACATTTAGAAGGTGATGTATGTATGACATTAAAGTTTGGCCATGGATATGTAATAAATATAGAAACGTAAAGATGATACTTACCTAATTTATATCGTGTTATGTAAAGGAATTAGACATACAAATTTAGTGGGTATTGAAGGCAATGCGAAGGTGGTGCTGTCCTTTATTGATATTTGCTGAAGCGCCGGATATGTTACATAGAATTTAGGTGAATTTGGAATTCTAGTTCGATTCGCTTGGACCTTGAAGTCTCCCAAATCAAAGCTTTTTAAGCGTGGCGTGGATTCCATTTCCTACAGCATAACAGGAGGATATGATTAAGTGCCTTATAAATTTATAATCTTCACGTTTCTCAAAGGCACCATTGTTTCACTGGTTACCAGAATATTTCACAATAGTCCCAGTTTTGGACCTTCACACATCACAGTACATACTTAACTTTATGGCTTAGAAATCTGTTCACACCAAAAGAGAAAACGCTAATCAAAAAGACAAACTTGTATCCGTTAATCAACTGCTTTGTATCTAACTAGGCAACGCCATTAACAGCAATCAGAATCATGTAATCTACAAAAAAACATAGAATAAAAAAAAAACCAATATTGCTCTGCGTATGAAATTAGGATACTCGTAACTATAAAGCACAGAACTTGTTTTTTGAACAGGTCTTATGTAAAGTGCACTCGATATTGTACGGACCGGATCACGAGACCGGTATGCTAACGAGTCGGTTGATGCTGATACATTTAATTAAAATGATCCACCGGAAACGAGCCGGCCAGTCAACACAGATTTATGAAATGACATAAATGTCTCGCTTTGAGGTGAAACTCGCGTTATGATTGTAGATAAGCTTGATGATAACGCCATGACGTGGGCTGCAAATGTTTGGGCGCACGCGAGTGGGAATTGTTTTGATTCTTTTGATTTAGGGACTACGAGTCTCGTCCTTTCTGGTATTATGGTACGCTACGGCAACTCGCATACCTATAGCGAGAGTTAGAAATTGTAAAATAATTTGTTTTCTTGAAATAGCATATAATTAAATTTCAATTTCTTCATCGGATTGGATATTGTTTGATGATGGATGACGGTAAAATCATTATAGAAGTATTTATAAGATTTGTAGTGTTAGCTATAAGTTTGTGTTCAGCAACTAATGACTATTTTATTGTCACGATGAGAAAATGGTGTCTTTGAAAGTTACTCTTTCCTTTAAAAACTATGGGATTTTATACACACACTATTGGGGTCAGTAAGTATGTGAGAAAGAGGTGAGGTTACTTTCGTCCATTAACACTATAGCATATTTACGACTTGTGAACGGGATAGCGTGATTATTGGTGATTTAATTATAACATTCAAATTATATGTAAATTGTTTACCGCCACTTTTAATATGTTTGACAGAGATTACATATTGATCTCCAGTTCCATAAATTACACAAAACATGTCAAATTGTGGAAAATCTACAAAAACAAATTTTATTTTTTTTGTATTCTTATTACGCACTTATTATATATTCGTAGAATATTAACGGTATATACTCCGGTGTGTTCCTAATTTAATTTGTTTTATGATTTGCATATTACATTTGCAATAAAATGGTAGTTGTAAAAAATCGGGTAATGACTATTAAAGTATTTTTTGACCAATCAAGTCTGAGATTTCACGTTTTATTATTGTAAAAACATCTTTATTAGCATTAAATGTCAGTATTTAAATACATATTTATTTGTGCATTTGCATATTGTTTATCATTGTGCCCAAATAAGTGAACGAGTTTAACAAAATTCGTAGCTTTTTCAATAAGTAGGTACTAATTATATGTATCTGCAGCTATCAAAATTGGATCATCCATTTTCGATGTCGTCGCTAACAGACAGACTGACGCGCGTTACGTAATCAAAATGGTGATTTTGAAATATCATTTAAATATTTTATGCATAACCGTTTAAGTAGATATGAAACATTCACTGTCCGAAGGTATATTATTCATAATGAGTGAAATCAAAAACTTTTTTGAAGATGCCACAAATCTTACTAGATATGATTTACATATTGGATGAATGAAATACCTACACCGTCCCCAGCGTGGTTTGACCAGACTCGATTACTCGAATGAACCCAAAGATTCACAATAGCCCCTGGTGCCTCATGTTACATGGTGCAACAGAGACCATTGCATATCAAGGAGTAGACTGGGGGGCGCGATAATGGTAGGAACCTGAATATGAATTACCTAAGTAGAAAAATTTACAACAGTGGGTAACATAGGTAGGTAACGTATTACAGCATAAATTATATTTGCCACTATCAACTTCTCGTTTAACAAACATACGGCACAAAGCTATATTTTTCAACAGAAACACAATTTAAATAAGTAATTAAGACAATCATAAAAGGATGACATCACTACATTTGATATCCGTTACACAATTATTTATAATCAAACCCGTATTAAGTTCTATGAACAAATAACATGTATTGGCCAAATTTCCATACGGGGCCGCTTTGATTGCGATGTCACAGCAATTGTACGAATATTATATTTATTTTATGCTAATTTCAACATTTCAAACGCTGAGTTCATTTTAAATTATACGTGTAGGTACGACTCCGGCGCAGATTTAGTATTATTTCTCCAAAATATGTTTATCTTTAACGGTCCCGCGATATATATCTTGGTTTATGTTCAATGTGCTCTATTTGATATCTTGTTACATGGTCACATTTAAATATTTTAATAGAAATGGAATTTTTATTTGATGCTTTTAGCGCCATCTGCTGTAAATGTGACTTATCGTTAAATTCTGGTTGCATCTTGGTTTCATTCACCTTTGACATTTGATTATATCTCAAAGTACCAGACTTGCAAAAAAGTATTCATAAATACAATATGCCTTCCGTTTTTCTCAAATACTGTAGTCAAATGATTATGGGTAGGTACCGTCCGTACCGTAAATAATATCGGCTACTTAAAAATAAATCCTTTTGCATTATGAATGACAATAGGTATCATAAGTATTGCCGTCAAACGTAGGCGTTATTCCTAATTCAAAATTCCGACCCAAGACAATGAGGCATACATCCTCATCTGTCAAATCCGTTCAATGTTTTTAAAAGGTTCTAAAGATCGACCCGACCCGACTTGTTATTTATATTAAGTTAAGAATTGCCGGGCCCTTCGCACTTGGTGTTTGAAAAAATTAAAACAATCCTGCTAGTGCGTTTATTTTGAATCTTGACTTTACCAAAATAGAGTGTAATTTTCTTTATTCCTGAATGCTTGGGTCAGTAATGGCGAAGGGTATGGAATGCAACGGATTGCGCTCGGCATTAGGTACTTATTTTTTGTCGGTGTGTGAAAGGGACGGATGTATTTGAGGATCTTTCGCGAAGTGCACTAATGGGGATTATATGGGATTGCTTGCACCGTCACATCATTTCTTACGCTACATTAGATTCCACGCTTTATTTTTTACTCCGGCTATATTTATCACGGACCCTGTGGAATAGTTAAGGCATTGTGTAGCGGTCTGTGAAAGTTAACAATTAAGTTTACGACACAATTTTGCAAAATGACTAGAATTGATTGTATTGTAGGTCAATTTGTGGTCATTTGTTTGTTAGAGAATTTCCAATTGTAACGGATTTAGAATGGAAGTGTTTAAATAATCTTGTTCTCACTATTTGTGATAATTGCTTCATCATGTTAGTTCATTGTTCTTATTTATTTGTTTAACATCTTCGTTGTTTTAACTTTTAACACCAAACAAAAAAGGCTGTATTTTAATAAATAGCTTCTTTCAAAATCTAAATTCAAATTCTCAAAAAGCAATTCCAATTTCAAATTTGGCTGGCTGGCACAAAAAGCCAACTAACCCAATGTATCGCTACGATGTAGCGAATGCACTCGATATAGCACATTGGGTCACATTGGGTACCGGGCGTCCTTCGCGGTGGCAGCCTGTATAACTTATTATGCTGCCATGCCATGCCGGCCGCTGCGAACCTAACCCACTGTTGCTAATTTTTCGGGATTTAAAATTAGAAATATGTTTTTGCTTTTTTCTGTAAAAATGACACCTATTATGTTGTTGCAGGTAAGAACTCTTTAGATCATTTCAGAGCTTTTCAATCACTTCTCACTGTAGGAGGGGTTGATGACATTCAGGTTCAAACCTCAATGAAAAAATTAAGAAAGATGTTTTCTTAATGTAAACCACATTAAGAAAACATCTTTCTTAATTTTTTTTTCGCGCTTGACTCCGAGTCCTTGTTGTCATAATTCTTGAATCTGCATTATTCGAGTCCAATGCTTGCTTACTGCTTTATTCTGTGCGATATCTTTGTTATGCCTTTCACTATGAGTGCCTAGAACGCCAAACAGACGCGAACCACTCTTTATTCTCTTTTTTCAAAGTCTGTCTGTATTTCTATCTAGCGTATTTGACTCTTTAAAATGCACCTTATTCAATTCTGCAACCAAAACACCAACAATATCTCACCCCATTTCACCTCCACCAATAAAACTATCACCACCATGCACAACATTACCGTAGCCACCATATTTTATACTTACAATAACAAAATCTTTATACTTACGTATGAGTTTTTTTACACTTTTTATCGCCCCTTGCACCTCGTTCTTTTAGAAGGCTGTAAACATTTAATAGGGTAGGTTTACGATGCACGCGGGAAGGAGACGAAGGGGGTTTGAGGGGGGGTAGACACAAATTGTTTTAGGCGGACGATTTATTTGGTGTTTTGTGGCCTTGTAGTGATGTTTTTGAACATTTTGTTTTGAAATGGGCAAAGTTGGAAATCGCTACTAATAGGTATGAGCTGAAAATTCTTAATACTATTACATTCAATGGTATTCAATGGATGTCATAGAGCAAATTTTTTTTTAAATTTATTATCAGTGATTCTAAATTCAATAAATAATTTTAATTGAATCTCTGACGTAAACTATAAACCATGATGTAAGTACACATGACCTACAAAGTAAAATAATTATACCACACAAAGTTCAAACATCCAACAAGCAAAAACCATATAATTTTCCAAATCGATAAACAAATGGTTACTGGTTCTAAAACCATTGATAATTTAATAATTCGTGTGTATAAAACTGTAAGTATTAATTACATCTACATACATAAATATAACACTTTTGGTATAAAAAGTTGGGCCAGTCTGTACCCGCCAATTATGACCAAGAATGACCTCTAAACTAACAGTTGGAATAATCGTTTGTACGCAGATTTATATGACGCTGTTCAATTATATAGGAAATTCGTTAAACTAATATATTATAATATTGATAGGTATGGGAATATCAAGTTAGGTATTGAATCTATCAGCTAAATCTAGAGCCGGGTATGTGAGGATTATACGTGCCAAAACAGAGGACCATAGGAGGCACGATCTTTTAGCAGAGGCTGTTTGCGATTTACCCCCGGTTTCCGAGGTTTCTTAACCTTGGATATTTTGTTTCTGAACATTCAGTTAACGGAGTGCTTAAAATGAATTTTGGTTAACGAATAACTATTGAGACTGTATCGAAGAATTCGAAGACCTCAGCAGAAATCAGTCGGTCTTCGGACACTTGATTCCCTGGTCATTACCTAACACTCGTCGACGCTATTTAATGCAACCTATCATCATCTGCGTCTGCCTAGCCTTTTCCCAATTATCTTGGGGTCGGCTTCCAGTCTAACCGGATGCAGCTGAATAAATAAAAAATTGTTTATTGTCACAAATCAGCAAATAGTTACAAATTTGTATTCGAAGTCTCCTTTTAGGCAGATAATGCCTGTGTTAGAAGGCTCCGCTCTTCCATAACAATGGTATAGGTATCTAATTTAAGCGTGACGTGTAGCGTGAGGTGAGGTGTGTGTGGTGACGTGAAGTGGTGTGTGTGAAGTTACAGTATTTTACATGGAGCAACTGCCTATCTGACCTCCACAACCGACTTACTGGGTAATACGATACCTCTTGGTAAGACTAGCTGTCAGACTTTCGGCCATAACGACTGTCAAAGATCCATTTATTTAATGCAACCCATCTAATACAAAACTGGCATAGGCAATCTAGTTATTGCCCAGAGAACCTACAGCAATCATGATGTGCTTGCTATAATGATCCAGTTAAAGGCACCAAGTTCTAACTCCTTCTAATTGACTTCTTTCTACAATTACGACAAGCAGCTGAAGAAGTTTTATTCCAGAATCACAAAATCAGCCCCGAAATAACTTACCATACACGTACTGTCTGCAAAAAATGATTTATACACCGAGGCGCCGACACCTGCCCTGCTGTCAGTACTTGGCATGTGCGGACTTAATTTGGGCTATTAAGTTTTATTTAAGTACCAATAAATTGCTCGAATCAGGGCATGTATGTTATTACTCTGTTATTGCTATAGGGTGATAATATCTATGGCCGACGAATACTAATTGTTGAGCTCGTTGTAAACCGTGTTTCGATTATTGTTTAGATTTAGGAGATACAGGAGTTTTTGCTACATGCAGTTTTAAAATCATGAGTTAAATGATCGGTAGCGCCATCTATTGTAGTACGTGGGAACTATCGGGAAAATTTTTGTGACAATTTTCAAAATCTCTTCTCATAAAAAATCTGTTCGCTGTTGGAATTCGGGCGAGTCGAAAATTATGAGAAAGTAATGTTATACGTTTGAATAAAATAACTTGTCGTTTCAAATAACATTTTCAGCTTTAGGTACTAGAAAGAAAAGCAAGTACCATATCAGAGTACGTAGTACATACCATTTTCCAATACCTAACCAAAACGTTACTTGAACAACAAAAATCCATCTTTTTAAAACTAATTACTGCAACAAACGGGAATTTAAATTACACTGTCGTTGGTTTCCACTAGTTTTAGCGTTGAGTGAAAGGGCGGAAGCGAACTTCCAAAACTGGGTCAGCAGAGCTGTCAGTGCTACCCCCCATTCTCATCCCCCCCCCCTGCACTTGTCACTCCGGCTACCCCATTTACGGGTTAATAGTGAAAAATTAAGTGCAGCGGGGAGGGGGTTATTTAGTTTCCGCTTTCGTTAATTCCGTTGTTTTGAGTTTTCGGTTGCCATTTTTTTGTAATAGACGTTTCTTTTTTTTTTTTGGACGTGGATGGAGGAAAATGTAGTATCTATTGGTTGCGGGGAATAACAATTGGTGTTTGCTTCATTTAATAATGCTTTTTGGCAGAATATTTATTTCCTTGTTATCTTTTCCTCTACCTATCTTATTCTTTGTTTGCATGCATAGACTTATAAAAAAAGATGGACTCCGCGCCACGAATATCGAAAGTGAAGCACCGTACCGATCTATGTGTGCATGATTTGAGTACCTGCAAAGACGGCGTCGCTCGTGTCACGTAATGGCGGCCGGTCGGCATACTATGATGTAATTGTGTGCGCGAGGCGTGTTTGTACAAACGGTCCGGCATACTTACCGTGCTTCACTTTCGATATCCGTGGCGGGGAGTCCATCTTTTTTTATAAGTCTATGTTTGCATGATAGAAAATCTTGCATTAGTGTTTGCTATTCAGTAAGCCAATAGGGTTAAAAGAAGAATAGGCATCTTGCAGTTTCTATCTGCTTTATTTTCGATCGTAGGAGTATTGACTCTATAATTATTGTAACAAAACAACTCATAATTTACATAATTGAATCTCGAATGTTCTAAATACCGTCAAATCTTGCAAAACGTGCAAAACATTGCACAACGTATTAACCGCTTTACGTTCGTGAATCATCGGCAATGATCGGAATACATTCGAGCAATTGATTTGCATACATTGCTCATTATCCGCCATTATGGTACGAAGCGTGTGAAATAGTTTTATATCTTAAAATGTTACCAACACCCACGCTTGCCATTCCTCAAAATTATCGATGTGAATGGTTTTTATCGTTATTTCTTTGGCTTTGATTCAGGGCACTGTCTTTTTATGGCCATTTTTATGATTTACTGTGTTTTCCCCGCTGTGCATTTCCAAATCTATACTAGAACCATTGATTGAATGCTCATTCTGCAATGGTATGGGATGTGGGACGCCTTGCAAGTCATTTACATTCAATTTCTTCGCACTAAGTTTGATTAGCCGTAAATAGCTCATACTGCACCTTTCACTGTACATAAGAGCCAGGATAATACCATTCTACATTAAATTAAGAGGAAAAGAGCTAGCAACAACATCAATGGTTCTAAGGCCTACAATTATAAATATCTTTAACTCGTGCTTTAACTTACCGTATCTACCTTGCGCTTGTAGTTTAACAGTTGTGTGAAAGTGACAGGAATAACGCGTAGCTTAAGTCGTGGTAACTTTCTAAGTAACGTTTATAGATCTCGACCTAAGTCTGCACACACACAGTGTGTCGACACATTGCCTCCTAGAGCCATACTTTTTCAACCCCATCACTCATGTACCAACAAATGCGAAGTTATGCTCTCCCCTCCGCTGTATACCACTATGGCATTATGTTTTTAATTCGGCAAGGTTCGCGTACGTTCGGGATTAGTCGGCGCGGGCGTCGGCGTCAACACCTGTCGCTGCGAGCTGCGTTTGTCTGGCTTTGACTTTTGGCCAATGCTTAGAGATGGGGTGGTAGATAGATTTGGTATCGATATCTTCTCCTTCTTTAGTTTGTACCTTATGGCCTATTTTTTGTATTTACTTTCGACTTTATAGAATTGCCACATCGACAATTATATAGCATAGAGCATCAAGGATTGAGCTGCAGTTAAGGCTGATGGAATACAGAGAGGATGATTTAAATTGCAACGTACAGGAAGCAAAATATACTACATAGTACTTACATCGTTACCTACAGTTTCGTTTAACGCCTCAAGTGTCGAATGCACCCCATGTGTGCATAAGAAAAACCATTTTTTTGTTAGGTATATAAGCTTATATCACATATATATAAATGTAAAAAAACATCATCCGATGGAAAACCAATCATCATCATTAGTTGTGAACCTATGGAGTTCGTAGCTAACCCCCCCTCCCCCCCGCGTGTCAAATGCACCCAAAGTGTGCAAAAGGACAAAACTTTACATAATAGGTATATAAGCTTAGATCACATATATATTAACGTAAAAAAACATCATTCGATGGAAAACATATCATCATCAGTAGTTGTGAACCTATGGGGTTCGCAACTAACCCCCCACCCTCCCCACTCGCTGGGGTTTTGGGTCTAAAATTTGCCAAACTCAGACACTTGAGGGGTTAAAGATGAGTTAGTCACGATTTCAGGCCGTTAACACGAATGAGGTTCTGACAGGGATACCTCTAACTTTTTCAATTACCAAAAGCGAAAATTCGACAAAATACTTATCTTAGGTATTCTGCCAATGGATGAACAATAGAGAGACCTTGCGATCTTGGTTTAGTTTTTGCCATAGATTTTGATCTAAATTAAAATTGATCTATGAAGTTTTTGTAATCACTGTTCGCGTGCAAGTGGTCATAAGCCAGTGCTCCACCTATTGGTACAAATTGAAATAGATGAAAACTTAAATCTGGCGCTGAAATCGTCGTCTGCGCAAATTAGTTCAATTTTGAAGTTCAATGACAATATGTTTTTTGCGATTTATTCATTGATATCTCAAATACCTGTGATCTGACCTGATATATCTTTATTTGCATTCCATAATTTTAACAAGAACAAGAGGAGGTGGCTAAGTAATAACAGCCGCACGGGTCGATCATCAGGTTAAGCTACGCTTGCCGGGGTTGGTCCATGTATGGGTGACCATCCTTACATACCGAGACTCCTCCGTGCCTCAGAAAGCACGTTAAGCCGTTGGTCCCGGCTGTCATTCGTGGATCTTTGACAGTCGTTACGGGTCGTCAGAAGTCCGAAAGTCTGACAACTAGTCTTACCAAGGGGTATCGTATTACCCAGTTACTGGGTTGTGGAGGTCAGATAGGCAGTCGCTCCATATAAAATACTGATATTCAGCTGCATCCGGTTAGACTAGAAGCCGACCCCAACATAGTTGGGAAAAGGCTAGGCAGATTGATTGAATTTTAACAAGACAACACAGTAGCACAGTGCCTAAAGCTAAGTTATCTACTCGTACAATTAAGGGCACAGCAAAAAGCAAAAATTATAATATCATGCTTGTTACCCTACTGAAGTTCTACAGACTTCAGAATCAAGGTAGAACATTGTTTCTGAAACCTGAAGATCTGCTCTTTCAGGCTAAACAGCTGCTTATTTAGAACATTCTCGAATTCCAACGGCAATTGATCACTGTATTAATAACTAAATAATTCAGTCAGGTGCAGATAATGCCTCTATTAGGGAAAGCCAATGTTTTTATTGGGAAGGCATAAAACAGCTTAATCTTGTATTATTGCGTGCACTTAATAATTTATAACTCCTGAATTGTAAATAACATGCTTTATTTTAGCGATCTTTTATGAATTTTATGATGATCACACATTTGATAAGATTCTGGTAGGTATAACTTTATACTTAATAACGTCACAACTTCAGAAGTTAGTGTTCTTCCAATGTAAATAAATAAACATTTTCTATTTATCTATTCTAAAAGTTTCTCCTACAATTTAGAATTCCCCGAAAATCGATAATATTATTCTACCGACCTGTCACTCCCGGATCTAAAATTCTAATAACCACTATCGATATTCTTCCACCCCTATTCTCCCATAATGGTCATTTCGGTAATGGCGTGCCGGGGCCCGCGGGACCGCCGGGAGGGGGCCGCGCTGCCCTTGCGCAGACGTACCCTTGCGCAGGTCACCTTGCACAGGTACGCGCATGCGCCTATTGCGCGCAACTAACCTTTTAGCCATCCCACAATCGAAAACAAACCTTTTCCTGAACAGGTAAGGTTGATTTTTGAATGGTTGCAAGTCTTGTTAGAGCTGCACACACGGTTCCGGTATTGTACGGTTATTGATTTCGGAGATTAAATCTAGGTATCAGATTTCTTTTTTTGGTATATCGATTTGATAGTGTAAAAGTATCGATTTAGGTTTGATTTATTGATTGGAATTTGATTCGGTTTTTAGAAATGAAAGTTATTTTTTTTAAGCCTTGTTGGATGTGATTGGATGAGGAGAAGCCTCAGTTTGTTTCATAAGCACAGAAGATTGTTCTTTTGATTTAATAATCAATGATATTTTTTCACAGTATTCTCATTCAGTCAACTCAATTTTCCTCCAACGTCACTTTCTCACAAGGATCTTGCAGGAACAAAATCTAACAAGTCCAAATCTCACGGTGCATTCCATTATCAAGTCTCGCCAAGTGTGAACCAGGCCTTATTCTAACGAGTTCCGATTTCGGTTTTTTAAGTCAATTGCACTTTATAGGTGAGCGTGACAGGATAATTTAGGAAAGAGTGGGTTTATCTTTTTTGTTCATTGCCTTGCGCATGCGATTCAAAAGTGTCTGCCATTGTTTTTGCACATTTTTTTGACCATTGTACTACGATACGTATAATAGGTATTGAAGTAATAAATATTAACGTTTAACATTCGTTTCTGGTATAATTACGTCGAGTTTTTTATTAGACTGAGGATCGACGTGCAATAGTTTTGTTTATAGTCTGTGTCCGTTTTTTTTACTTCAGGATAAAACCTTGTAATCATATTTTGTTATACTTGTAATTTGCTCAGGTGTTTAGTAAAAAATCACAACGATCGGTAATAAATATTGCAATTACATTTTATTATCCGAATTAATCTATCATTCAATGTAGTCAATATAAAAAAATTGCAAAAAAAATGGCGGCAAAGATACCTTACAGACCTTAGAGCATTTAACCTAAATGCTCTAAGTTACAGACCGACCTTTGTAGATAAAGTATCCTACATATTTTTAAAATTCGAACTCAGCCATTCGTCACCAAAAAGTTTGGTTTAAAGTTTTCAACCTATGCGTTGTTTAGATGTCTTCTGAATTTTTCTCACGAATTGGGCGTCTTATTATACAGCCAGGAATAAAAAGGCTTTCAGTACTGGGAACCGAGTGATGACGTGTTTGTAAGGATTTTTCCTCCTGTGTCTGTAATTTCTGAAGCTTTCTTCTTAGAAATAATGTGAGTCATACGTAAAGTACAGGGTCTTAACTTATACTTAGGATACCTACCTACTACGCATTACGAAATTGTCAGTTACTGTGCGTATTTCGTCAGATTGTTACTCACAGTTTAAGAAACCTACACAATTTAAATGGATTTTCCCGTATGCAAGGGTGACTGAAGAAAACTGAGGACTTTGTCTAGCAGTAGACATATTGATGCTACATTTTGCAGTTCTATTGGAATTGTATACGAGCGAAATTGTATGTTAGAGCGAGCGCGCACTGCGGTGCGTTTCCGGTAGTTCTGCCGCACTGGGCGGGGCCTACAGTAACAAAACGCATGACCGCAGTGCGCGCACTTCAAAGACATTCCATACTTCACAGATTTTGCGGTAGAAAAACGCACCGCAATGCGCGCTCGCCCTTAGAGCGAGAGCGCACTGCGGTGCGTTTCCGGTAGTTCTGCCGCACTGGGCGGGGCCTACGGTAACAAAACGCATGACCGCAGTGCGCGCACTTCAAAGACATTCCATACTTCACAGATTTTGCGGTGCGTTTTTCTACCACATAATCTGTAAAGTATGGAATGACTTTGAAGTACGCGCACTGCGGTCATGCGTTTAGATACTGTAGGCCCCGCCCAGTGCGGCAGAACTACCGGAAACGCACCGCAGTGCGCGCTCGCTCTTAGTGAGAATTTTTCCACCTAGAAGTGTCTGGTTCTGGTTGGAATCACTGGGTTCTTATAGGACTGGAAGCCTTAATGCTTTAACTGATGGAGAGTTTTAGTGATATAATGAACATTGGTAATTGTATGTATGTGCTAGCCAACAAATATAAAAAATTCTGACTCGTGTTATGATCGTGGGAGTAATAAATATTGTTTTACATTTAATTTTAAATTAGCATAATATTATTATCTATAAGCATTTATGATTGTGACAACGACTTATCTACATACCTGAAAATTGTTTTATTTGATTATTTATGTTATTATTTTGTTTTTTATTAAAAAAAAGAAATTTGGGCAATTAAAGCAGGATATTTATTGTTTCTTTCACAGGAATCATCGCCAACATTGACACTTTTTTCGTCAAAGGTGAGTATTTCAAAAATCGAACATTGGCATCATCCATTGTCATTGCTTGACCAGAAACAAATAATATCCTGCGTTTTATTTATCGTTTTTTTTTTGTTGTGTTTTATTTTATGTATTTTTCTGTGTATTTTTTGTTTGTGTATTATTTTTGGGGCGGTTTGTGTTGCATGGTCGTAGATGCCATTCATTATCATCATTGCTGTGTATGCTAACTTGGTGTATTTTAAATGTATGAGTGTTAGATGTATTAAATTAATTAAGTTTTGTATCTATAATTATTTGATGTACTTTTTGTAGTCGGAGTAAGTCTTAGATAAAGCTGGTTTTGGGTCGGATGAGATGCTATATAAATAGATATTTATGTAGTGAATTAATAGAAGAAAAAATGTTTTGAAGAAAATATAAGTGCTCGCACATGTGCTAGTCACCGCCTAAGGTAGGTATGTCAGCGGTGAGACGGGGGAGGACCGACCGACAAAATTGGCAGACTGAGTTAGCTTGACGTTTGTCTACCTCCCCCGTCTCACCGCTCACATACCTCTGGCGGTGAATAGCACTTGCGCGCACTATAGTAGTGTCTGTTAGTAACGTTTATTCCCCAATATATGTAAATAGTGGTAGTTTAGTCATAAGTTGATATTTTGTTATAATTATTTAACGTATTCAGTACTTTGTCGTATAGAAATACCTAGGTAGGTAATACGAGCTGGTATCCGCAACTCCACGACAATGCGCGTATTTTGCGTATCAGATAGTCTTTGTCGTATAGAAATACTTAATGGCGGTACCTACAAAAATATTAATGTTTTTTATAATATTAAAAATACCTATCATTAATAAGTAGCGGTAGGTATGGATGGGCGTAGGAAATATAGCTTAAAAATAAGGAACTGTAAAAATATGAAGACGTCTGTAAATTAAATCATAGTAAGTACTAAAAACGTACCATTTTACAAAACTAACATAAAAAAAATTAATATCTATTCTAAAAATAACGCTTTTAACATAATCGCGTAAATCACATGTTTTATTTGTTTCATAAATTAATTAGGAGATATCTGTACCGTTTTCACGCAGTTTTAGCCTAGTAAAAATGTTAATAAACATGGAATTTATGGGCCATGAGCTGTTGGATAAAAACTCGTACACTTTATTGTCATAGACAGTTCACTTTAATTAGAAAGGTTTGTCAAACTAGTAGCGAATTAATAATTCAATATTAATATTTTTGACATAACAAAGGAGAGAAACGCTTTTTTTAATTGATAAAAATCTATAATAGTAGATTATGCACCGAGGGGCTAAAGTTGTCTTATGTCACGGGCGTCATATTGAATCTCGAGCGCAATGAAGGATTCGGGATTCAACTCCCGAGCGCAGCGAGGGAGTTAAGAGTTTAACTCACGAGCGAAGCGAGGGAGTTAATACAAGAATCCTGAATGCAGCGAGGGATTCAAGCTAGCCCAAGGTAAAGACACCTTTAGCCCAGAGGAGGATACTCTACTTTTTACACCTACTGTGAGAAAATAATAGCCATAGTACGAAAAACAAAGTATTTATTAAATAAACAAACAGTAAGAATAACATATTGGATGGTTGGCTGTATGCATTTTGAATTTAGAACGTCATTGGAGACGCTCGTGAAAATAGAGTATTTATGATAAAATGTGTAACAAAATAAATTAACTAATGTTACAGCCAATTACTATTACGGTATTACGGCGCTGTACGGTATTTGTTAGTATTAATGCCAGTTTAATGTTATTCCATTCCTTTTAAAAAATGGTTCGTAGTTATCTAATTATTCTTACAACATTATGTCTTCGAAAACATGGCGACGATATGAAGAAGCAGTCGTTATGATTTTCTAGGAAATCAAGAATATCATCCACGCGTAGTAAGGGTTTCGAGAATAGCTTTCCTCTTTATGCCACCAAAGGGTGTTTGTTAGTACTATACTGCCAATTTAGCTGAGCATGTGAGATTCCAAATTCAAATCACATTATTGACCAGCGGGTCATAATGAAATCCAGTACAACATTATTGACCGGCTGTGCCCCCGGCCACTAATGACTCACTTTAGGTTAAGGTTGCTTGACATATAATTTGAAATTTTCGAGCAGGTGGTGTGAAAAGTATATTATATGAATTTATGATCTAAAAAAAATCAAATATTTTCTCTAGTCTACGGTTTTTAATTTTTTTTTATCAATGTTTTTTTACCAACACATAATTTCACACAACTAAAATGTAACGGTAATAATATATTTTTTAATGTCTTGATTTGTGTAGAAGTTGTTCCAAATTGTGACTGTGAGTAATTTGGATTTTACCCTGTAACGGGCTCGCGAGTATAAATGGTAAAGTAGGAACTGTTAAAACTTTTATATTTATAAGAATAACTTCTAAACTGTCTTGTTACCAATATAAAACAGATTAAACACAACTTACGAAGTAAAAGAATAAAACTATTCCTCATCATCATCATTTCAGCCGAAAGACGTCCACTGCAGGACATAGGCAAGCACCGCCACTTCGACCTGCACCCTAATTGCGTAACACATTATCAATCGGAGTTGGTATCATTTTGACAGTTCAACAACATTCATTGCGTTATTTACGTTGTCGAGGAGACAAATTTTTCGAACATATGAAGCAATAGATTAGCAATTTGTTTCAAAATGATTCAAACTCCGATTGATAATGTGTTACGCAATTAGGGTGCGGTTCTGTGCTTCCCGCATCCAAACTATTCCTCACTTAAAAAGAATGTATCTTTCAGACCAGGACCAGAATCGTAGGTACCTGGGTCGTTCTTCTTTTTCATCGACAATGACATGTCCCCTCCGAAAAAAACGCTTATTTCTCCCTAAATATTCAGTGTCACAAATATTTTTTCACAAAAAATCTTTTTAATTTAATTAATTTTAATTTAATTTAATTTAATTTTTTATAGTTTTTTGTGGTACACAGGTAAAAATATGGTGTTACAGTTTGGTGTTTTTATAATACAACCATTAAAATAATCTTTAACACTTCCGTTTTGTTATTACTGCTTTCTACAAAATATGTGACATAATATTCAAAAGTGTGACGGAGGTGTTGGCGATAGAAAAGAGGAACGACCCACCTACATAATTAATTAGATTGGTAACTAAACCATGGTATTCGGATGTATAGGAACGGGCATGACCTAAGTATCACAAATTCAACAAAATTCTCTAAATAGATTTAAAAATGTCTACTGTTAGAGGTAGAATTTGATCTTAATGATTAGATCTGTTGATTCTGTGCAGTACTGGTTACCGTACTGTTATGTGAGGCCGGTTTGTTTACATGTGACACAGTCGAGAGGCAGTAGGACAAGACCGTGCTGTCCTCGAGGTCTATGCAGATATATATAAGCAAAATAATAACATAATACGTAGGTTAATTTTTTATACCTACCTACGTTTGTACCTACTTGTTTCCCGATGTTAATAATAAAGGTTAATAATCACTTATTAGACTGCTTTCCTTTAGCTTTGTAGATTTGCTTAATGCCAAATTGATTTCGACCTTAAAAAGGTGGCTGGGACAGACTGGATGCGTAAAGTGGAGGACAGGGTGTTGTGGCGCAGCCTGGGAGTGTCCTATGTCCAGCAGTGGGCTGCGTTATCAACTCAGCCTATCGCAGTCCACTGGTGGACATAGGCCTCTCCCAGTCTGCGCCACAACACACCCTGTCCTCCGCCTTCCACATCCAGTCTGCCCCAGCCACTTTCTTCAGGTCGTCGGTCCATCTAGCTGGTGGGCGTCCCACACTACGCTTACTGATACGCGGTCTCCACTCCAGGACCCGTCTGCTCCACCGGCCATCGGTCCTTCGACAAACATGGCCAGCCCACTGCCACTTCAGTTTGCTTATTCTGTAAGCTATGTCGATTACTCCGGTTCTTTTCCGGATAAATTAATTCCTGATTTTATCCTTCAAAGAAACTCCGAGCATAGCCCGCTCCATAGCGCGTTGAGCGACCTTGAATTTGTAGACCAGCCCGACTGTTTAGTGTCCACGTTTCAGCACCGTATGTCATAACGGACAGGACGCACTGGTTGAAAACCTTGGTTTTCAAACATTGCGGGATGGGTGACGAAAAGACTTGACGAAGTTTTCCAAACGCTGCCCAATCCAACTGGATCCTTCTGTCGGCTTCCTTTTCAAAGTTGTGTCTACCGAGCTGGAGGACTTGCCCTAGGTAGACAAACTCCTTCACAACTTCAAGAAGCGACCCCTCGATGCGGATTGGACTCGGCAAGACGAGTGAATTGTACATGACGTTCGTCTTGTCTAACTTCATACCGAGGCCAACTCGCCGAGAGGCTCCATTTAGGCTGTGCAGCATCTGGCCTAACTGTTCCAGCGTCTCTGCTAATATGACGATGTCATCGGCAAAGCGAAGGTGTGAGATGTACTCGCCGTTCACGTTGATACCCTGTCCAGTCCATTCCAGCGTCTTGAAGACGTCCTCCAACGCATTGGTGAACAGTTTCGGGGATATCACATCCCCCTGTCTCACCCCTCTGAGCAGTTGGATGGGGCTGGTTTTCTGATCTTGGATCTGGACAGTCATCGTGGCAGCGTCATACAGACATCTCAACACTTCAATGTAGCGCCACTCAATTCGACATCGTTGCAGAGAGGCCAGAACTGCCCATATTTCGATGGAGTCGAAGGCTTTCTCGTAGTTCACGAATGCCATACACAGCGGCTGTTTGTACTCCTCGGTCTTCTGTACAATTTGCCGAACAGTATGGATGTGGTTTACGGTACTGAAGCCTTTTCGAAAACCGGCTTGTTCTGGTGGTTGGAACTCGTCAAGTCTTCTGGCGAGTCGGTTCGTGACGACCCTCGAGAACAGCTTGTAGACGTGACTCAGAAGTGAGATGGGTCTGTAGTTCATCAGCAAGGTTTTTTCACCTTTTTTGAAGAACAGAACCACCGCACCTGCTCCACGCCTCGGGCGTTGTACCCTCTTGGATGACGGAGTTGAAGAGACTCGCTAGTTCTCTCAGGACTGGAGCCCCGCCTGCTTTAAGAAGCTCTGTCGTTATTCCGTCATCACCAGGTGCTTTGTTGTTCTTCAGCTGCTCGAGAGCAGCCCCAATCTCGCACAGGGTAACATGCGGGATGTCCTCCGTGTAGTGGTAGTCATCTACACAATGTTCCGCTGGTTTCACCGTCCGCGTTGAGTATTAAGTGTCCGTAGAAATCCTCGACTTCCTCGAGTATCTCGGACTTTGAAGTCACGATTCTGCCATCCGCAGTTCTTAGTTCCGTCAGATGGGACCTCCCTAATTGTTGAGCAAACACTTTTTACCCTCGATTTTGCTCAATCGCGACCTTAATGTCGCGGGTGTTGGAGCACCGAAGGTCGTGTCGCATCAGCTTTCTAATTTTTAGGTTTAAGACCCTCTTATCTGACGAAGACAGCTGCGTGGATGGCAACTCTCGTCTTTCCCTCATAAGTCCGAGAGTCTCCGAGGAAAGTTTGGACACCTTACTTTTTCGCTGCGACGGGAAAAGTTTGCGGGACACGTCACGTAGTGCTTTGACCACCTCGTCGGCTTTCTCGTCAGCAGTACCTGTGGTTTCCAGCAGGTCTAATCGATTTTGAAGTTCCAGGGCTGCGTTAGGCTGAGTTGAAATTGAATTCGATTATAGTTGCTAGGCAGATGATGATGATGCATCGATTACAATCGATACAGGGTGTAAAAAGACACATCACAAAGCCGTTAAGTAACACTTGGAATACGTTTTAGTTAAAAAAAATGCTACTTTGACCTTCGATATCTCCAGAACCAGTGGATTCCCAGGTATGGTCTAGTGGAAAAAACGATCCAAATAATGGGTAGAGGCAAGTGTCTTTTTACACCCAGTATAATTCTGTTTTGATTGATCAACATAGATTGTGCGGTCTTTGTCCTGTATCAGGAAATAAACTTACTGATGATTCTGGCCTGTGGCAGATCTCGCGGCACGCTCGCCCGCGTTAATATATTTTAATTAAAACAACTTTAGTGGAGTATTTGAAACGCGGCGGGCGGCAACCAAACTATCGGTGATTATTTCGCTAATACGTAGTTTTAATATTAATTAGTGAAATTGTCAAAACCAGGCCACAGTTGTCCCACGAATGCTGACATCTTCAAACTAGGCAATAAAATGAATGCGCCATTAGAACGATGTGATTTGCCGATCGTTTTGTCAACGATATTATTTTGGCCTAAAATGCATATACTGTGTTTAGAAAGTATGCCTATTATGTATCGTTTATCGTTTGATATGGCTAGTAATAAAAATTTAAAATGAATTATTAAAGTTATTTTTCGTGTTTTATTTTTTTATTGATAACTTATTTGGCATAATTTATTTAATACTAGTCGAGAATCTAGTGAAATTCGGATGATTTGTTTTTTAAATTAAATTAAATAAAGTTGCCTAGCATCGAAAAAAGTTTCTAACAAATACATAAAATAGCTTTTGGGCAATAAAAAATGAGCTTTAAAATCTTCAGATTTATTAATGTAGCTGTAGTCTTCCTGATTTCTGCGAAGAATACAAAACATACAATATTAAAGCATATACCTACTGTTTAGATATTTATAATCACAATACCTAATTAGACTAATACTAATCAATTGATTTTGACAAATCTTAATTTATACAAGCTAACACTGAAATATATAGGTAGGTACATGTACTTACCTACAAAAAAAATAAGGGAAAAAATGTAAAGATTATTTGAATAAGAATTTACAACGATACAAAAAAAAATTGGAAGAGCTATTCTTCAGTTAACCTTAATAAAAGCAATGTATAAAATTTTAAGAAACTAGGTAGCACTAGAAGGTATGTTTTTAACGAGCTGTATCTAGCTAGTCTCGTCAATAGATCAAATAAACGTTTCGAACAAGAGGATCAAATACCGATCTCAGATTCCTGATAAACCAATAGTCGAGTACGGTAGTTAAAACATGTTAACATTATAACGTTAACATGTTTTAACTACCGTACGTAGTTATTCAGTACAGCCATAAACATGTCGAGCCTAAATTATTTCCAATAATGAGCTATCAAACCTGTATTAAAATGATTACGTTAATTAGTTTTTTTTAATATTTAAATTATTTGATCGATAAAACGTAGTTTGTGATAATTATAAAATTATGGCCAATTATTTTTTGTGGGTTTAATTTTAATTTAATTTTTAAGTTACCCATTCGCAAGGAAATTAATAGATAAAGACCCAGATTAATAGGTCGCAAAAATTACATATAATATAAAATTTTACTACATATTGTTTAGCTCATTATTAGTTGAATTATGGCCTATTTCACGATGACCGAATATCCGACTATATTAAAAAATGGAACAGAATTGTATGAAATTATCTGCCAAGTAAGTTAATAGAACTTAATCGTAGGTGGTGAAATAGGTGTTATAAAATTTACCTACTATACAGGGTGTAAGTGTAAATAGTGCCAATATTTTAAGGGGTCACTGTACTCATCATTATGTACAACTTTTACTATGGGATCAAACCTGAAATCGCGAAAAAAATATCAGCTGTTCCCTACACTTGCCACTGTTTACACTTACACCCCGTATATTTGCAGTAACACTTACCAACTCGAGTAAAGTATCAGTGGTTATGGTTGGCCCATCGTCCACCACATTAATGACCCATTTTCTCGTGCACACTTTTACTACTTTCTTACGTAAGATATACATAAACAGCTCGTAAACCTCATGTTTTTCGTATTCCTGGACAGAGAACATAATAAAAATAAATTACCTAAACTTAATGCAATAACTATAAATTGTTAATCGCGTAAAATGATTCTAATTTATAAAAGCTTTACTATTTGTAAAACATGATACTCAAAATCTCTAGATTTTGAAAACTCATTTCATTTGAAACGACGCCGTACCTACTCCAGGTATTCATTCACACAATAAAATGGCTTATACAAATAGTCATCACTTCATCAGCCTTAGTAAAATTCTAGTAAATCCCAAATATAAACTTCAAAAAAGCGGTCGTACCACTCATTGTACAATAATTTCCTGTATTTAAAAGTAACTAAATGAATCGTTACTAAGACATATGTACAGTCATCCTGAGCTTAGGTACGTGTGAAATTATTATAAGATGTGATTAACACTATTTCTAAGATGACTGTTATGAATCTGAGGCTAAATATCATTGAGGATGTGGACATTTTTATGAAAATATAGTTCAAGTCTTTCAGTCTAGGTTACACCTAGATCATATTGGGAGGTACTTATAAGTGACCCTGTTATTTGATTGTTACAGGATAACAAAATCCTCTGAAAGCCATGACAGGTTTCCCTAATAATAAAAAAACCGGTCAAGAGCGAGTCGGACTCGCGCACCGAGGGTTCCGTTCCGATTTCTGAAAAAGTGTGCTATTTAGAGAAATCGTTCTAATTTTCCTGTAATATTTATATAAACTTCTATCACATAGAATAATTTCAGATTTTTGTCTATGCAAACTTCGGTGGGGAATGGTATTTTTTTTACATTTTTCATCAGATGTCGAAAACTATGTGGCCTAAAAAAAGAAAAAAATGTTTGAGAATATGCAAACAGCGCTCTTTGATTATGATATACCACATGCACTAGTAGCCACACTTCGATTTTTTAAGACCGACTTTCTGTTCTTGTTGCAAAAAAAAAAAAATTGTTTCTTACTTACCTATTTGTAAAAAAGTTGGGCAAACGTCATCTAAAACTATTCCAAATTTCAAGTTGATAGCATTAGTATTGAAATATCCGGCTGTGACAGACAGGCTGAGTCACACCATAAGGGTTCCTTATGGGCACATGTTAGTTTCTAACAATTCGAACGATTCCAAAATATCGGCGTAAACTTTGCAAAAAGATTTTCATTAATAAGAGCGATAAAGATCTCACCAAACATAAAGGCCCCATCAAAAATATTTCCCCAAATTCCATCACTACAAAAAAATCTAAATGTCGAAAAGTTCCCAACCACGACCTTAAGCGTATCGCAATTATATCTCGAACAATTAGTCATTCTCTAGCAAGATTTCACTTATACAATATTACATTGCATCCGGATGATATTACTCATCGCAATTGGCGTGGTTAAGATATGAGTAATATCTTTGAAGTTTTAATAATGGAGTGTTAATACTTACCTATTATTTTAACATCTTTCATTTTAAAGTCAAAGCTAAAGTCAAAGATTTATTTGCAGGTAAATATGGTTACAAAACTTCTTACAATATATAGTATAGTATAGTAGCTTAACATTTTTAATCATAACATAATGACGTGCCAATTTTTGGTAAGTACAAAAACTTTTTAAACTTTCGATTTGTACACATTATAAAACAATATCGAGAACGGGTCTTAGCGCGATACCTGTTTACCTCGTAAAAAAAAGGAATATCGCGATAAGACCCGTTCTCGATATTGTTTTATAATAAGTATACAATCAGATTATTTAAATTTAAACTCAAGGAATTCTTTTACAGTATTGAAGGAATTCTCAATAAAACACCTGCATAAAGCCCTTCTGAAGGGGACCATTGGAAGTTCTTTCATTTGGTTAGGAATCTTGTTGTCAATCTGAACACACGATCATCATAATCATTTAGACGATCATCATAAGAGATAGTTAGCATCACTGCTAGGCATGACCGGTTAGGCATGACTGTTGCTCTGACTGACAAGTTCTAATGGAGCAATTGCCACCACTATTGCTGGCAAACAGATTGCTTGGCAGCAGCTTTTTTAGGCAGGGTGTGTTCCTGTCAATCCTCGTTAGGAATGACGAATGCCTGTCAGAAGTCAAGCAGCAGAATAACTTTCACGAGGTGATTTAGCACTTAGCACACTCTGGGCCTATTTTACGATGTCCGAATAGCCACTATTCACCAAATAAATTCAAAAATGGAACAGAATTTGTATGAAATTATCTGCAAAAGTAAGTTAATATGAACTTAATCATAGGTGGTGAAACAGGCCCTCTGAGTCGTCCACTTGCACGTTAAGACTCCATTTCTAGATATAAGAACTCTGTGGCACGAGTTGGTACATAGATCTTCGTCATTATTACATCTCATTGCGATTGTCAATAAAGGTGCGAAGGTGAAATTACCTTGCGGTAATAATTGCCTGTTTGTAGAACTGTAGGCGTCATTGTGTGACGTCATGTTAGCTTTAGTAATCATCACCATTGTCCTTAATTTTTTTCGACTTTCTACCTTTTTGGTACATCGTCCTGTCTTCAAGGACCAAACATTTTCGCCCATATTTAGAAAAAAAAAGCTCGTGGCTAAGTAGAGGAGCTAGTAGCTAAGTAATAACAGCCGCACGGGTCGATCCATCAGGTTACGCTACGCTTGCCGGGGTTGGTCAGTGGATGGGTGACCATCTTTACATACCGAGACTCCTCCGTGCCTCGGAAAGCACGTTAAGCCGATGGTCCCGGCTGTCATTCGTGGATCTTTAACAGTCGTTACGGGTCGTCAGAAGCCTGAAAGTCCACCAGAACCAGTTGTACCAAGGGGTATCTTACTCGTATTACCCAGTTACCTACTGAGTTGTGGAGGTCAGATAGGCAGTCGCTCCATGTATACCGGTATTCAGCTGCATCTGGTTGGACTGGAAGCCGACCCCAACGTAGTTGGGAAAGGCCAGGCAGATTGGTTTAGAAAACTTTCCTAGATTATTTTGTCACTCGTAAAGAGCGTAAGTTCTAGGCAAGTTTTGAAGCCTCGTTCAGCCTTTGCTTATATGAAACCCTGGAAAAAGCGATATTTATTTAAAGAAAAATAAAAAAATCTTTATTTATTTATTTTACCTTGGGTATAGGACTGCACGTGGAACAATCCTTACTACTCGTTTTGCTTCCTCCACGTTCATATTCACATCTTTTACCTCATGGAAGTAGCCTTAGCATCAGCACTTCTTGCGATTATTCCTCATTTCGTTATTTCTCTACACTGAATTCCTCCTTAGCTAAAAATAATTCAAAAGTCAATAAAATTGAACATCCCTAATAAAACAAACGGAATCAAAACCAACAATTAATACCAACATGAAGCTAAAACCGATGAACATGAGTCAGTCGAGTTAGGTGCGCGTGCGACGTTGTTTTCTTACGACGCGCGCCGCTCCGGATGCGGGCATGCCGACGTCATGGGTTGTTTAAGGATTAGACTGGGCGGTTCAAAAAAAAAATCAATACTGGAGAAAATCCTCTTGAATGCTTCAGCTCCAGCTTTTCAGCTATCCCTTATTTCAGCATAGCGAATATATTTTCAAGGTTTTTGTTGTGTTTGCAACGGGACAGCATAGTAAATAAAATAAAAAAGTCTGGAGGTGTCGTTGCAACGAAGTTTCTTTCGCTGTATATTAAGAGCCATCTAGTATGGTCTCAAGTTACAAGTGTCAAAACGTTTGACACTTGAAACTGACGGCATAGCGCTTTTTCCTTACGTCACAATTTCTGCCAGTTTACTTAACTTCGTCCCAAAAAAATGTGTTTATAGTTTTCTTCCCATGACTTACTATTATTATTATTTTTATTACCTACTTTTATTCTGTTGTTGTCTTCTTTAACATTTTATCTTCGATACCTTTTGGGCAGAGTTTTTCTAGCTCTTTAACGTTTTTCATGTGATTTCTATTGTGATTTTCATAGATATAAAATACCATTAAAATAAAATTCATGCCGCCTCTAACACATTCATAGCTCTACGCAAAGAAAAGTCACATCGAGAGATATTCAGTAAAGTACAAGTGAAGTGTCTCTGCTACTAGAAATAGCCGCTACTACTGCTGGGGGGAGGGGGGAAGCGATGTACTTGCGGGGTAATGGGGGAGCGGTGGGGGACGTAGGTATACGTTTCCGTCGCGGGAGCACGTGGCGATTGCGTTGATTTTTTTTTCTTTTAAATGAGGATGGTAGATATGAGTAATTTTTGGATAGGCATGTCCTTTTTATATGTGTGGTCTGTGCTCAGCTGTGAGAGTATTAGATGAATGGGAGGTTCCGTTTTCGAATGATTGTCGACTTTTGTTATAGGTATTAATGGACTGAAAGGACTATTTATTTTAAGTGTTTGTAGTTAATTTTTTTTTAAATAAAAGTTAATCAAACTGCGAGTTTATAAACAACTTTCAGGGTTGTTTCACACTCAGTGTTGTAAAGTTTTTTCTAGTTTTTCAAGTTATTAGCCATGATTTTAAGAATTAGAGGTAGACTTGTCTAGATTTTATGTGCTTTTCCGCGAACTGTAGGTTGGTACATTATAAATTTACAGCACAGCTGATGATTAATGCAGAATACAGAATTATCATAAATCCTTTTGTATTATTATATATAGGCAACGGAATTTCCTTCACCCAAGTATTCTAAATCAATTTTATTGCACATTTGAATCCCGAACGGCTTTGATTTATTTTTATGACCTGGTAAACTGTATCAATTTCAGTGTTTTTAATATCGGGAAAATCGATACGGTGTAAAAGAAATGAAATGGCTTCTGTCTTAAGACTTTTTGTTAATTTCCTAGAGTCTTGATTTACGTTTGCATTAGTATGTAGCGAGTTAAAAGTTCCTTGACGTCTATGCGTGACACTTCACAATTAAAAACTGACGATTTGACACAACTCTTCCTAGGTACTTGAACTAACTGCTTGCATAACTAGTGCAAATGTAAATAAGAATAAGAATAATTGATTGGTTACAATCAATTTTAAAAAATAATTATAAAGATGCTTAACTATAATATCTAACATACACGTAGTTATTTGAACAGTCCCCAAACTAGGGCTCGCCTCGGGGGCCTGAGTTATACCATTACTGGAGAAATCAGGTAGATATCAAGTCTTTTCTACGATTATCTCTTTGAGTCGAGCTAGGATGATGTGCCCATAAGATGCCCATAGAGGATAATTTCCGTAAACACTTTTATAGGTAAATGTTTTCTATGTTAAACTTGAAAGGCTTATTAATGCGCTTCGGAAACGTAGGTATAGAATTTTTTTTTTTTTGTTAAATTGGTGATAGTTTTAACCAATACGGTCGATAAACATAAGCCGCGTTAAACTTTTTAAACTTTCGCAATTTGTACACATTATGAAACAATATCGAGAACGGGTCTTATTGCGATAAGACCCGTTCTCGATATTGTTTTATAATAAGCCTCGTTATTTAATTTCCTCGTAAGTTTTAATTTCGTCATCAACAGGCAATGGAATAACATTGACATCGACTTACACGACGAGTTGTAGGTCGCAGGTTCGAACCCCGACATGCGCTTTACTTTGTGTAAATTATTTCATCACCACTGCTCACAAAACTGTAAAGGAAAACATCGCGAGGAAACCGGCATGTCCTAGAACCAAAAATTCGAAGACATGTGACATCTAACCACCAACCCGTACAGGGCCCGCGTGGTGGATTATGGCCCACTCCCTTTCACCGAGAGGAGGCCTGTGTCCCAGCAGTGGGACTTACCACTTGTCAAGAATACGATAGATTGAGCTATATTTCATTTAACTCAACCACAATATCCACCATGTTCTTGATCACACAATCTATACCCACACCTTTGCCTACCTCATCGACATAATGTCCAAGATTAATACCGACATCTACAACGCATGTACTCCTAAGTACTGGGGAGTACTTTGCATACGAAATCCTCTCGATTTATCGTCAGCATTACCAAGGTAACAGGGACCCGTAAATCCAGCACTACAGTAATAATGGCGGCGTAATCTTTATAAATTCTAACTGACCAGCAATGTTACGAGTCTTGGAGTGTAGAAGATAGGGAGATGTGTTATCGTTGTCATTGGAGAATGAGGTTTTGTATGTTTTGTTGAGAATGGGATATTGAGGACCACAGCCATAAAGGTTAGGTGGTCTTGAGTGAGGAGCCCTCATGAAGGAAGCTCTGCTAGCCGACGCAAAAATATTGTGGCGATTTTTTTTTCCTGCACTGGATTTTCAAGACTCTGCTTAGCACCGAGAGTTGAAAATCCAACAGTGTGTTTTTTTGACGCGCTGGTATGGACTCTGTTGGATTCTCAAAGCTCGTCTCAACACCGAGAGTTGAAAATCTAGTGCGCGACATTTTTACGTACACTACGGTAAATGCAGTAGTGGGGCGCGTCATTTCAGAGTGGACAAGCTCTACGCTCTTTAGGAAACTTCTGCATTCTGCTAGTCCATTCGGAAACTCCATTCTTCTGTCTGTGAATCCACCGGCCACCATCTTGGGGATTTTCTGACATGACCATGTCAAAATTCTCGAACATTCATGCCAGTTAAACGAAATATGTAGGTGGCACCATCCTTTGTGACTTCTTAATTCGTTTTCTTCATGAACTTTAAAAAGTTTAATCTCAAGTGCCACATTCTTCTCCCATGGTATATTTCTACGATCATCGGTACTAACATATCTGAACTGTCGAGCAAGTAGACCGCGGGTACATATTTCACGGCGGTGTGGCAACGCGGCGTCGCCAACCGAAATAATACAGAAATGTGTGGGTGGGATGCACTCGCGAGGTCATGGAGGCAAGAAGAGAGATTCTGGGAGTAGATGAGACAGTTTGCGCATGTTAGGACCAAAACATTCGCATTCTATTTAACCCTTTAACAATAGTCACGTGATTCAGGCCTTAGGTTCTTATAAATACCAAGGTTACTTTGACTCTAGGGTATAACTTTGGCCCAAAATGAGACAGATGTTTAGTGTCATTAAAACCACACTAAGCTCCACAAGTACGCGTCTATAACTCCATCTATTAGTTACCGAAGGACATACGACGTTCGGTTGTGTGGTCACGACACTTCGGCCAGTTTAAACAGTTGTCTCGACTTGGGCCAAAATTATGCCCTAGAGTCAAAGTAACCCGCCCTTACGGTACCTACTTTAGGTTTATTTTATTTTATTATTTTCGGAAAACTTACAGCTTACTTATACAGTGTTTGAAATTGAAGGCCATTTACAAGTTTCCACTGATAAACACTAATATAAAAACTATAAAAAGGTCGGTACATATATACCTATACATAACATAAATTAGGAAACAAATAGTAGGTACACTACAGAGTCCACACCATCTATTATAGGAGCACCTATAAGGTACCATAATTATCTAAACATGGACACGGTTTCAGACAATTTCACAGTTCGTGACATAAAGATTCGGCGAACTCTTGTAATGATTGTTAATGTCATGACTGTAACATGTTTGAAACATGATGCCAGACCAAGTAGGTGCTCTTGATTCGTGACAAACAGTGCCGCCTCCACCGAGCCCTACGCCGACCATCATTAGAGTATTTTTATAATGTCTCTGTAGGTTTAATCTGGTCTCTAGCATTATTCACCGGCCGCTGAGCGATATACACTCGGCCCTCGATTGGACAACAGTACGCTCCTTTGATTTAGTTCTGGCGCCTCGTTTTAAGAATAAAAATGATTTTTATTGAGAATTATTAATGGGAGTTATGTAATAGGGATGTGTAGACTTACGTTTCTTTTTGTGGATTTCGTTCGTTCTTGAAGTTCTTGGGTAAATTTGTTGTTCTTGGTATGAAGTTTGGATCCACCTATGTTCGTTTTGCCTTATCCAAATAGAAGTCCTCCATTTTGGAAGATAGGTATCTATTAGTATAAAATTATTTAAATGATTGCTTATTCAAGCAAAGCTTATTTCCTATTCACCATCTGTAGTCTTCCCCAACTATGTTGGGTTCGGCTTCCAGTCTAGCTGGATGCAGCTGAATACTAGTATTGTACATACATGGAGCGACTGCCTATCAGACCTTCACAACCCAGTTACTGGGTAACACGATACGATATACGAGTATATAAGCTTATTTCCCATTAGTTTATAATATTAAGCTCCAGAGTCCAGTTTGATACAGGTGGTTATCTCTTATTTCCTGTTTGTTTCTTTTTACAACCCTCATTATTGCAGGACAGGACATACGGACTTCACACACATACATAGCCACCTTCACACTTCTAGTTTTTATGACGGCTTCTGATTGATCATCTTGCGGAGAAAAAGACTCCTACGGCCTTATTACAAAACGAGGTTATTCTTCTGCCATGGTTTAACTTTAAACCATCCAGCCACTGAACCTAGCTCTGATAGACATACAGTTCTTTATACAAAACTGACAACTTAGTCCGGTACAAAGTTGTCAGTTTAAAACCGACATCATAATGTGTCGGAATAAAGTTCGACATTCAAAAAAGGGTCCATGGTTTAAACCTGAACCTTACGGTTTAAGTTCACTACAAATTACCATCAGCATCATTACACTTCGGAGACCAAGTACTGATTCCACTTTAATGTTAAATGATATCAATATTTCCATTAGTAAAAACACCTGAAAAGATTCCCACAGCACCGTGCTACGTGTTCAGCGCGGGGGCAGGCAGATTACGAGGTACCCACCGAAATAGCCCGTGTATGTACCTACGTAATTGTAAAAATAAAATGTTTGTTTTGACGCAGCAAAGTGCTGTCTCCTCTGCAAGATGGCTTCCTTATGTCGGTAGAGTGATTTTATGTGTTAGGTTGAGAGGAAAAGGAAAGCGATAACTCTTGTTTATTTGGCGATTATTATGGATTGGATGTCACCAGCGATTTATACATTATTGTAACGTTGCAAACTCTGGTGTTCGATTTTATCTGCCCTCGAGACGGTAGCGGTAGCTAAACATTGATTCTTCAATAGTCTGTTTTGTCCTTAACACGTTGGCGGACAGTAACAACCACAGGCGTCTAGGTAGCTAAAAGTCATACGACAGTACGGCTGTCGACGTCTGAGTTTTTACTAGCTTAAAATCAGTACGCCACACGACGACCGATTTTCCATACTATCATAAAGAACGGCATGTTGTACTGTCACCACAGGTATAATTAAGACTTTCGTACTGTCACTACACAATTTTTGTCGTTACGTCAAAGAAAGTACCTCCACGCACACATTCAAGTTTCTATGCAAAATACCATGCGTTGTGACACTACGCCCGTGGGCAATGTATGAAAATAAGTTAGTGGCTCAGTAGCCGCAACCACTGAGATAGTACTGTTCGCCAACGTGTTAATCTTCATTTTAGAAAAGAAAACTTCGTCAACAAGAAAATACAGAAGTACTTCAGTTACTTGAAAGAAAAGAAAGAAAGAAAGAAAAAGTATTTATTGTGACTCGCACAGAACTAAAACTAAAACACAAAATAAAAGTTGAAAACAAACAAAATATATAAAAAAAAATAAAAAGTCCCGTACGAGGCCAAAAGCATGATGCTGCGGCACTTAACATGAGTGTCGCAGCACTGGTATTCTGATAGGGACTTGCGACTTTATAAGCTTCCAGATTCACAAGAACATCAAATGTATCAATCATCAACATGAATACATTATCCCCATACGCATACTGCAAAATTACCCGCAAATCGCGATAGAATTATACTCAAAATAATATCAATAACACTTGCGAACGCAATAATATTCGTTTTGCGGGAACCACGTGCGCGCGCTGCTCTTAGATATGGAAACATAGGAAAACTCAGAAGGCCCACGTTATGCTTCTCAAAGAGTCATAAGTTTTAACGACATTCTGGGATCTCAATTTATTCAAATCCATAAAGCAAGGGGTTTTTTAAACTATTCAGCATTTAATATGCATATATTTTTTAACGTTAGCGATAAAAGTATAGGTACAGAGGCCAGCACATCAAGCTACCCCAATCTGTCAAATTTCTGTGATAGTTTGTCAACTTTACAACAAAGGCATAAGGTTCATATTCAATTGGCAAAATTTGACAGATTGGGGTAGCTTGATGTGCTGGCCTCTGTACATTAAAATTATAGTACAGCCAGCGGGCTTTCAGTTAGTTTTTTTTTTTTTTTTTTTTTTTTTTTTTGAGAGTGTAATCATCAAATAACTTCTCCCGCTCTGGGTGGAGCGGAAGGGCGTGGTGTCAGACTTTTACTGACTAAAACCCACCCGTGTTCCTTCAGTTGCCTATGCCAGGGCCGCGGTAACCCCTTCAGACAACCCGCGACCCCAGCGGCGGCACTAAGCATCCTGGGATGCAGAATACAGGCTGACTTTCAGACAAACAACTTTTAATATGCTACCCACCGAAATATTTGAAACAGCGAATTCTTTTCTTACATTTTTATGAAATAGGAAGTCGGTTAACACTTCTACTTTTTGACATCATCTAAATTAACGCAAAATCATACGATTACCTGCTTTTTAGCATTTCATCTATTAGATAAGAGTTAACTTTTAACCGACTTTTCAAAAACAAAAAGGAGGAGGTTATCAATTCGTCGCGTATATTTTTTTTTTTTGTATGTACACCGATTTCTTCGTCAATTGTGGACCGATTTTGAAATTTCTTTTTTTGTTTGAAAGGGTGTGCTCTCGAGGTGGTCCCATTGTCACCAAGTCAGAATCTGATGAGCGGATCCCATGGAAGTCGAGGGAAATCATGACATCACCATCAGTTCCAGTTCTCCTGGTTCCTTACTAGGAGAACTCCTCAACAATTAACGTTCTTGTATCGGAAAAAACAATATTTCGTAAAGGGTGATGAGCAGTTGACATTAGGCTAGTGAAAAATAAAAAACTTTTTTACAAAAAAAAAAAACAACTGACTTTCAAAAAAAATACTACAAAGTGAAAAATAACTTTAATTTCGGAAGTCGGTGGCAAAAAACTAAATTAGAAAACCAAAGACAACGACTTCCGAAATTAAAGTTATTTTTCACTTTGTAGTATTTTTTTGAAAGTCGGTTGTTTTTTTTTTCTTTAAAATTTACATGTGTTCCGATTTTAATGAAGTATTTTTCTCAATAATTAAGATTTAGAAAACTCAAGTATTTGTAAATATCAAGCTGTGAATAATCCGTTTTCCGTTGAATCTTCTGTAACTATCGTCATTGCGTAGCGTACTGCGTAATTGAATAAAAATGTGACAAATGTGTGAATTACAAGAAATGTGCGCAAACACAGTATTTATAGATCAGTACACACGTTCTTTATAACTCACGCTATAAAAATTACTCTAAATTATGTGTAGTGACTTTAGTGTCTTGTTACTGCGAACGACTTTATTTTCAGCTAAAAATAAACTTTATTTCGTGGTATAACGGACAAAGTCTTGGTATAGTACCTTCTACAGTACAACTAGAAGTTGTCGTGTTTTTGTTTCTCACTTTGAGGGTAGTTATTAACTTTTGACATAAGTATCGAAGTTTGTTTGATACTTCGCTATGGATTACTTCTTGACATGATAGTTTTTCTTGCTGTTGAAGTAAGAAAGTTAATAGATCTATTCATATGTTGTTTTTTGCTTTTCAATTTTCTATTTTGATCTTCGACGTTTTTAACACTGTTTTTTTGTAAATAGAGTTAATTCATTAATTTTCGTGTAGTTAGTGAGTAAATAGAGTTTAATATTCACTTGTTTAAATACACTTGCGTGCAAAAAAATTGGCCCACCCCATGCTCTCTATTTGAGAGTCGATAGCTCAAAGATATTAATGTATTTATTTTAATTATTTTATACTGTGTGAAGGTAGGTAAGATAAAGTTTATTTACACATACACATATACTTTGATAAAAGCAATATTCTTGACAAGATCGACTCGATTCTTCTGATGTTCTCATCAATCACTTTTGTTTGAAAAAACTGCGTGACTTTTTTTTGTCAGTGAAGTTGACATAAGCTTAATTTTGTTTATTACTGTTCGTTTATTGATCATTTGACTTGATTTTTTAACCAACTTGAAAAAAAGGAGGTTTTTCATTCGATCTGTATGTTTTTAAATTCGCGTTTTTCTCAAAAAGTAATGAATCAGTTTTGATATTTTTTTCACTTACGTAATCTACATACAGTCAGGAAGGTTTTAGTACACAATATATTAGGTTATTGTTAATTAAACTTGCTAAATTTTCACGTTTCATATCGAAGAGAATGGGGTGGATCGATTTTATTGCACGCAAGTGTAATTCAAATCATGAAGTCTTAATTATTTTACTGTCTTATCGCTAGAGTCTGACCTGCCTTAAGCATGGCAGTGTGTGGATTTGACAAAAGATAAGACTATTTATATTTAAGACCTTTTGTGTACCATATTTTATACAAAGTAAAGATATTCTATTCTAATTTTGTGAACAGATGAAGTTATAGATTCACCTCCAATTCCATTACTTCTTTAACGCATTACCTTTAGAAAGGCATTTAACTAAGAAAGTAAAAAACTAGCAGAACACTAATAAAAAATAAAAATAATTGTTCCTTCAAATCTTAACCCCTTAGGTGTCCATCATTACTTTCAATCATAACCATTATCATGATAGTACGTAAATTGGCAAACTTATATATATTGCGAGTATCTCTGTTATGTACCATCGGCAAACTATTAAAATGGCGATATTCTATCAATCAAGTTTTTGTTTTATGGTCCCAATTAACTTGCTAACGGTACTCGCACTAAAACTTACGTTAAATGAACAATGTTTTATTATTTTTTTAAATAAATTTATGAGTAAGTTTTTGAACCTTGCTTTGCCTAGACTCTAAAAAATTAAGTTTGTAACTCTAGGCCCTAGAATTAGGTACAAAGTAAAATTTTATGATGGTATACTCTTATAGAAGCACAATAATAAAAAGAATAAAGAAATTACTGGAAATAAATAAGGTTCCATTTTTGATTGCATAAACAGATTCTCTTGTGAGACATGCTTGACTGTTTAGGAGCAAATTTTTTTTCTTGTCCTTAATCCGAAATTCATGGAAAATCTTTGTAGGAAATAAGATCTAGTTTTTTCGAATCGGAAATAATATTTTTAAACGTGACAATATTTGACGTTTGATATTGATGTTACGGGACTGCATGGAGCTTTTTTTAACTCTTTGCAAACAAACAGACATATAATCTCAATTCTCCGTACACACAAGTCGTATTTTGCGAAATTTACACAATTAGTCTCGGTATTTTCGCGAAGTGCTGGCGCAATTCGCGAAATAATGATATCAATCAGCACAGCGTTAATGGCTCATACACACTCATCAATAAAATACGTTGAGTTCGATAACCAAGCCGTTAGAAAACTATTATTTTTTTCACTTATTATTGTCAGTTAAAGCGTTTCGTACGTTCAGTTTAATAGCTCGAGGAATTGTTATAAAAACTTGCGAAAATGTTGTGTTGATTGGCTTGTATCGATTAAATGAATCGATAATAGTTAAGTGATACATTTAACGTCTTATTTTTGAACAGACGTGTTTCCTGTTTATTGATACCTTAATTTAGAATAACGACTACATTAGTTAGGTTTGGGAAACGGTTGCAAAATTCACGCATTGTCTATACCTAGTGCGAAGTTAAGCTATGCTTGCCGGGGTTGGTCAGTGGATGGGTGACCATCTTTACATACCGAGATTCCTCCGTGCCTCGGTCCCGGCTGTTATTCGTGGATCTTTGACAGTCGTTACGGGTCGTCAGAAGCCCGAAAGTCTGACAACCAGTCTTACCAAGGGGTCTCGTATTACCCAGTTACTGGGTTGTGGAGGTCAGATAGGCAGTCGCTCCATGTAAAATACTGGTATTCAGCTGCATCCGGTTAGACTGGAAGCCGACCCCAACATAGTTGGGAAAAGGCTAGGCAGATTGATTTTAGTGCGAAGTTAAGTTACCTACTTAGTTATTTTTACATATTTTTCCCCGAAATTCCAGTTGATATGCGAGGCTTTCTTCCAGTTGATAGAGAGCAGTGGTGGCCCAGTGGTAACGGTCGCGACTTACGAGTTGTAGGTCGTAGGTTCGAACCCCAACGGGCGCTTTACTTTGTGTAAATTATTTCATCACCACTGCTCTCAAAACGGTGAAGGAAAACATCGTGAGGAAACCGGCATGTCCTAGAACCAAACATTCGCAGACATGTGTCATCTAGGGCCAGCGTGGTGGATTACGGCCCTCTTCTTACAGAGAGAAGGCTTGTGTCCCAGCAGTGGGAACAGTATAGGCTGATTATGATGCGAGGTTTTGCACAATCATGCCACAAACATGATGCTAAACAAATGCCTTTCTGCCTTCCTAGCCTTTTCCCTACGTTAGGGTCGGCTTCCAGTCTAACCGGATGCAGCTGAATATAAGTATTTTACTTGGAGTGACTAAGCAAATGAACTAATCAAAAGTTGAAAAATATTATTTCCATGAAAAATGCTTTCATAACTTATACTGTCTATATTATTCTAAAGTAGCTTTTGCCAGCGGCTTCGTCCGCGTGGATCTCGGAAATTATGCCACGGGAACCGTATACATTTTTCCGGGATAAAAAGTAACTTACATGCTATTCTAGACTATAATCTAGTGGTAGTAAGATTATTTCGTAGCTGTTTGTTCCTGACCATGGATCAAAGAGAACCAAGTAGGTTGGTAAGTAGGAGTCAATACACCAAAATCTCTACGTTTATCAAACTTACTGGTTAAAAAACAAAGGTTTTTATTCCTCAGCGAATATTCAAAGAATCACTTATTTAAACTGCATGTAAATAGTGTCGAAAACGCCATAAAGATTAATGAAAAATCCCCTACAAGTCTACTTGACACGTGTAAACGCGACGCGGCGACGTCGCTGCCTCGCGTGCCACCCTAATTGCCTAACTTTGTACACAACTTACCTACGCACTGTGCTTCGTTTGGACGTAAGTGGTGTGGGTAGTTGCTACTGGAATATTGTGTGAGTTGTTTGTTTTCTTTAAATTACGACCTTGATGTTATGATCTTTGTAGCTTTATCGCAGTATATGCTTTGATTGATTTCGTTGCAATATAAATCGCTAGAGAAAATCTCTCGATGTTTCGATGTAAATGACATAAGTGCCCGCGCATTAACTCCTCCTCCGTCGTTCACTCTTGACAGAGTGGTCATGGTTGACGACTCTGCATTTACTTTGGCCATAGCAGCTCTCGAGTATTAACTATTTTCATACATATTAAAAATTAAATTAAATTAAAATTCATTTATTTCGGAACCAGACCTTATTATCCATAGTACATTGTGAAATTAAAAATATAATTAATTAATTAAAATATTACAATTAGACAAACAAAACATTAAAAAAGTCACCAATAAAAACATTATAAATTACCATTTTACATCAATCATCATCAATTTTTCATCTTAGTCTAAATTTAGGTCTGGAACCGGAGTGCTCAATATGCAGCTTGGTCCAGTACCGCATTATTGGACAATCCAGATCCAGATCCATCCTCCATGCGAACAGCTGAAGGTAGCTGTTGGAACTGCCTCGTACGCGGCGCATCAGGGACACAACTCTCTTGCGAATAATCGCTGGAAATAAATATTGCTTATAAACAAGAAATAACAATATAGTACACATTATCAAACAATGACCAGACAAAACAAAAATATATTTCCGTTCATCCCATTCTAATAATAGGTACATCGTTTGTTTTTCCATACAATTATTAAGTAGACGATCTAATCTTACTGTTGCTCATCTCAGTTAAACAGTTGGCAACTCCTCCAATTCTTTAGTAAACAAATGCGCGATTCCAAGTGTTCTAAATATGTGGGACACAGGAAAATTCTTTCATAAGTTTGCAACATAAGATTAATTGGGCTTTTTCATTGAATATTTCAATTTTTTTTATGTGTTAGGGCATTGATTAGTTTAATGTTAGCATTGTTTTGTATTTTATAACACATTTGCTCGTAAAGGGTCTCTTATTTCACCAATTTCAATATCGTAATGTATGTCATTACGTACTTGTGCGTTATTGTAATGTAAAAGGCACGGGTTTCTTTTTAATAGGTAAAACGGACGGTTTATCAAGATGCTCCGTTTAAAACGAACTGTACTTTTTTAAATCTTAGCAAAGAGTTTTTATGTCAGGAAAGTGGTCAACATTTTATGAATAAAATTAACTTTGGGAGATAAAATATAAAAAATAGACATTTAATTCTTTAATTTCATTAATTTTGATAATAAATTACAATTTATCTGTAACAAAAACAAAAAAATATTAATTTACTTTATTAGTAATACTGGCTGTATTTGTGCCTTTGCCTTAAAAAAAAGCGCCGATGAGCGCGCATCGCTAATTTGTGAACAAGTAAAAATTATTCTGCGCGCTTTTTCTTTTCGCTGTATTGTTTTTATTTGAAAATGTCGTCAATTATTGAGGAATTTATTAATTCGACACCGCCAGAAGTCTCAGAGGCAGCGGAAAAGGCTACTCTAAGCCTCTTGCCCTAAAAATCGACCGATAGATGCAACCAAGCAAAGATGCAAATTCATTTTCAGAAAGTGTGTTTTTAAAGATTTATTTGAAAGTCCGAGTTTTATTTATTTCCTCGCAAATTATGTTATAAAACGTCGTATGACATACGTGCGCTTTGATAATTACAGCCTCTGCTTTCTTGTAGCCCTCGCCTACGGCTCGGTCTAGCAATATCGCCTCGGCTGTAATTTTCAACTTACCGCACTTATATCATAATGTACTATTACGTAATTTACTTATTTTTTCCCGACAAGATTTTAGAATTTACTATAGTTAAAAAGAGGCATTTTTCGGAGGACATAATAGGAAATTACCTGCATTGACGATGAAGATTTTCTTTTCCTTTAAATCATTTCTAGACAGTTCCAACACTTTATAGAAATTCTCTTAGTAAACCTATCTACATAATAACATACCTAATCAGCCTACAATGTTCCCAGTGCTGGGGCACAGGCCTTCTCTATGTGAGAGGGAAACCTATCTAAATGAAGCAAAATACACTGGATACTTAGAACCAAATAGTGCCATCTCACAACTAGAAGAATCAAAGAAAACAATTTATCGTAGATAATAGTGTAGCAACTAGCGCCAGTAGCTGGCACATACTAAACAGGTCTATTGCAAGTGCGTGCGCCCAATACTTACCCGACTTATTTGAGGGAAATACGGATTGTGTGAAATAGACACGGCTATCACCTCTTCTGACTAAAGGTTATGTAGGTAATAATGGCGATGTTATGACTTAGTTTTAATGGTAAGTAAGTTCATTATTTGTTTGGCAGTTACTGGCTTGTTGTGAACAAAGATGTTATTGATTTTAGAGCTTTTAGAAGTGATTGAAGATTACAATGATTTTGAATATCAAGTCAATGTGCTAATTATGTCTCTGCCTCATAGACTCCCACATAGGACTATTGACTGCATAAACGAAAAATGCACAAATCGAGTTTATTTGCTAGAATAGATAATAATAATCTATATAAATAAAAAGAGAAGTCCTGACTGACTGATTGACTGACTCATCAACGCCCAGCGCAAACCCTTGGACCTAGAAAGCTGAAATTTTGCACAGAGGTTGCCTTTATAATGTAGACAAGGAACAAGGAAGGAATTCCCGGTAGCAGGTTCCCTTGGGATAATTTCCGACATCCACGCGGGCGAAGCCGCGGGCAAAGGCTAGTAATAGATAATAAGTTATTGGATGGGGAAAACACAGTTTTCAAGTATGTATATTGAATTTCAGTTAAGTATTGGCTAACATAAATGTAGTTTTATTGAAACTGTAACACAGAATGCTCCTACAATTTCTAAAGCAGACTCAGGTATAAAAAACCGGTCAAAAGCGAGTCGGACTCGTGCACCGAGGGTTCCGTTCCGATTTCTGAAAAAGTGTGCTACTTAGAGACATCGTTTTATTTTTCCTGTAATTTTAACATAAACTTCTATCACATAGAATAATTTCAGATTTTTCTCTTTGCAAACTTCGGAGATAAGGGGGGGGGGGTTTACATTTTTCATCAAAAGTCGGAAACTATGCGACTTAAAAAAAAATAAAAAATAGTTTGAGTGTGCAACCCACATGCCCTAGTATACTTTAAATTTTTAAGACCCCCTTTCAGTCCTTGTTGCAAAATAAATATAAATATTTTTATTTCTTTATTATTTGCAAAATAGTTGGGTAAACGTCATCTAAAACTTATTCAAATTTCAAGTTGATAGCATCAGTAGTTCTTGAGATATCCAGCTGTGACAGACAGACAGACAGACAGACAGAGTGAGTCACACCATAAGGGTTCCTTTTTTACCATTTTGGTACGGAACCCTAAAAACATTGACTTCTTACTTGAAAGAGCCATTCTAGTGTATTTATTTACCTATGTTCTTACGGTAGAGGGATTGGGTAGAGCTCAAACTCAAAATAGGATGTCGAAGTTACTGCAATCATAGCCCTCTATGCCTTATTTATATTATTTATCCCTCTATGACAGTACCTATAATAAAGGTCTAATACAAGGACCCCTAAAAATCAACCAGAAATGGAAACATTGGGCAATATAACGAAAATAGTTGGAAACTCTTGATGGCTGGCAATTATTTAGCGGAAATAAGTTCTGCGCTGCGGTCACAGCACGTGCGTGCGCGCCGGTGCCGCTAGCCACGCGATCCGACGACACACAAACCGCAACACTGCCGACTTTCCTAAACAACTTACCCACCCACCATCACCCCAAGTGGTAATGTATGAAGACCATGTAACACCAGCGATACGTGCGGCCAATAAAGAATAGTTTTGACAGTCAGACAGGTGTTTAAATTTATAAGTTGGCGTGTTTATATCTCAGCGATTGTATCGCCTTAAGTATCGTGGAAGCGCCTACGTCGACTGTTTAGTGCTGTTCGGCGTTTTATTGCGTTCATAAATGTTAATTTTATGTAAAATTCTCTAGATTCTTCCACTTTTTGTTCGGGGTGCGACCGTGCGGCGCGCGACGCGCGATTATGAAACGATACTTATCTGTTTTAAATGATATTTGTATCGGTTTTATCTGATACTTGCGTTGACACTTAATTTTTTAGGGTTCCGTACCAAAATGGTAAAAAAGGAACCCTTATGGTGTGACTCAGTCTGTCTGTCTGTCTGTCACAGCTGGATATCTCAAGAACTACTAATGCTATCAACTTGAAATTTAGAATAGTTTTAGATGACATTGACCCAACTATTTTGCAAATAAGAAAGAAATAAAAATAATTATGTTTTTTTTTGCAACTGGGACTGAAAGAGGGTCTTAAAAAGTATCATATGAAAGAGCGCTGTTTGCACATTCTCAAACTATTTTTAATTTTTTTTTAGGCCGCATAGTTTTCGACTTTTGATGTAAAATGTAAAAAAAAATACCGCCCCCCCCCCCCCTTATCTCCGAAGTTTGCAAAGCGAAAGATCTGAAATTATTCTATGTGATAGAAGTTTATGTAAAGATTACAGGAAAAATAAAACGATGTCTCTAAGTATCACATTTTTTCAGAAAACGGAACGGAACCCTCGGTGCGCGAGTCCGACTCGCTCTTAACCGGTTTTTTTGGTATTGTAGCGATCTTGACAAAGTATATCAACAGGTACAAACTATTAGTATAGCTGGAAAAGTGAGGTTACTTTACTAGTAGGTAGGTATACCTACTCCAGTTTTCTATAACGAGAAAAGCTAGGGTTCCAGGTCTAAAATAATTCATGTTGATAGACTGCACTTGACAAGCTTCATAATCCCCTTCTATAAACTCCTGGAATAGATTGATACATACAGATAAATAGAGCATAAAAATCACGCGCACCAAGTGCCATAAAATCCATTTTCCAGCAGACCACATATTTAAAACAAAAACAGAATATAAACACGTACCTACACTTTAAAAGTAAACAAAAATAAAATTGAAATCTTCCACTCATATGAAAGAAAATCTGAAACACGGAAACGTCTCGTTCCTGTTTCCAAAAACGCATGCATTTACTCCACTTGAGGTGAACGCACTCTCATTAAAGGGCCACTGGTTTAAAATCCCGAACGATATCCAACGACACTTCTGTTCCCCTCCCTAATCTCCTCCCGCGAAGTGGGTCGTCAATGTATACAAAACAGAGTGTCACATTACGCCGCCAACGCGGGCCCTTCTTATTTTTATTTTGTCAAATTGTAACTGAAATAAACTGAAGTGAGTAATAAAAATACCATCGGTACTGTTATTGCAGCCAGCTCGAAATAGAGGTGTCATGGCGGCCCCTCGTGGCACTTGTCGTGAGGAAATGTTAATAGATAGGATGTAACCGGCGGATAAGAAGACGCTCTTGTTTTGTTTTCAGCTGCGTTTAGATTTCATGTACCTACTTGCTTTTTAGGACACGCGTTTTGGAGATATTTCAGCTTTGACAGTTGGATTTGATGTTTTCTTAGGTTTTGTCGAGTTTTCTTCTGTTATGGGTGAAGTTATCCGTTAATTTCTTTAAGTCCAACTTATCATGATGACTGTGGAGGTTCGATTTCAGTCAGAGCTTTTCATGAAACCTGAAACTCGTTATTGGTGCCAGGAATGTAGATATGTGATGATATGAGCCTAATCATTTGATCTAGGTTCAGATGAGGTTTCCTTTAGGACCTAGTAATAAAGGGAAGAATACCTAGGTTATACCTAGGTTACCTACGATCTCCCATATTGAAAATAATAAAAAAACTTGTTCCTTTAACTATTTTATTTTGTGTGTTCTCTGCGCTTATGTTTACCGCAAATAAACGTATTTTTCTTTCTTTCTTCTTTCTGAACTGATTAAATGGATTCATGTTTTGTGGATTTAGTACTCGTACTTCACAGCAGTGTTGCTGTATGATTTATGATTTTCCCTATTTTGAAATCTTTTTGCACTTTCCTCGAAATATTGTGCCATAAGGAGATGACCATTGACAATGATCTCCTAGAATTTTTAAGATTATGTCCTGCACTTTTGCGTAACACACTATCGATCGTAATCTGAATCATTTTGAAGCAAATTGCTAATACATTTCTTTATATGTTCGAAAAATTAGTCTGCTCGACAACGTAAATAACGCAATGAATGTTGTTGAACTGTCAAAATAAAACCGATTCCGATTGATAGCGTGTCAGGTACGCAATCAGGGTGCTGACTCCAGCAGGTATAGCGATTGTGGCAGTAATAATACGCTGTTAAATTGCGCAATCTCACACGTCACTTGTTTCTCTCGGATGACGCAAATGATGATCAATGTCAAGATGACGGGACCCCGCCAGGTATATCGAATATAATGTGACTATGATTTAATACAATATTTCTACTATTTCATACTTTCATAATAAAATTCTACACTCATAAACTTTCAAAATATTGTACAAAGAAAGTGGTCCCGCTATTTTGATATCAAAATGACGGGACCACAATTCAGTTAATAAAAACACATGGTCTGATCTTAAACTGTACATACCAAATTTTAATACGATTTAGTACGACTACGTTTCAATCGTTATTATTCTTTAAAAATAACTTACACTTCAGAATAACCCTACCAAAGTAAAACTGCAACAAACTTAACGCCTAAATAAATTGAAAATGTTGCTTGGCTTAAAATGTGATGATACTTTTTCTTCAGGCGCTTTTCTGATGTAAATATAATAAACTCTTTTTTTTTCTTGAAATTACAGTTAGTAGAAATATTGTATTAAAACATAGTCACATTATATTCGATATACCTGGCGGGGTTCCGTCATCTTGACATTCATAAATGATGTCGTGGCAAAGTAACCGGTTGAAAGGTATATCCTGACAATGAAACTACTTCTGTAATGATTTAGTATTCTGTGAGAAATAGTTTTAAACATGCTGCATGATTACAAAATAGTGAAAGGGCGACGAAGGGTTTCAGAACCGAGAACCTAAACACTCAGAATAGTGAAAGGGCGACGAAGGGTTTCAGAACCGAGAACCTAAACACTCAGAATAGTGAAAGGGCGACGAAGGGTTTCAGAACCGAGAACCTAAACACTCAGAATAGTGAAAGGGCGACGAAGGGTTTCAGAACCGAGAACCTAAACACTCAGAATAGTGAAAGGGCGACGAAGGGTTTCAGAACCGAGAACCTAAACACTCAGAATAGTGAAAGGGCGACGAAGGGTTTCAGAACCGAGAACCTAAACACTCAGAATAGTGAAAGGGCGACGAAGGGTTTCAGAACCGAGAACCTAAACACTCAGAAAGTTTCACGGAGTAAGTACTCGAAAACTAGAATAGTTTCTACGATAAAAATTTAAAATTGTGATACCTAATTATTTACGCCCACGCCCAGCGCCCACGCTTTAGCCCTGCGCGTACGCATCTACTCGCGTTATTTTGTCTCAGACACTTACTATCCTATCATAATCGTATATTATTGTACTTAATTGTTTTCAGCGGCCATTGTTAGGCCAGTTTAGAACATTGGCCTCGTAAAACTGCGTCACGCCAATTTTTGTTGTTAGAAATATTTAGCTAATACTGTGCTAGCTGTGTCCGGTTGAAGACGTGATTACAGAGATTCCGCAAAGTCGTAATACATTATTAGGTTTAAAGATACTTATTCGAAATCCTCATGGATGTTATATCGGACTCCTACTGGCTAAAACCCCAATTTGCAGAGTTATACACAGCCTCTCTCTCTTCAATTTGTATAAAATTAGTATAGGGTATTTTTAGTGTTCTTTCTAGAAAATTATTCCTCTCAAACTGAGCACCTGCCATCAATCTCTTCACCAGCCTTAGTTGACTGGTAGACAATGCCCAAGGCATTTAGTCCGCCTTTGTACCTTTTTTTAGTGCGGAAAGTTTAAATAAATAAACCCCACGGTTCCTACCATTACCATGGGTCGGGGCCCGGGAGGTACTCGTAGAGCTCGCCTAAGTTGAACAGACGCGCCCCACTACCACTACCACCTAGTGGGGCGCGTCATTTCAGCTCAGACGAGCTCTTCATTCGCGCGAACCCCCCGACTGGAGGGCTTTGAATTATCCATACTCTTTGCGGGGATGAAAAAACCTTTTTGGACTTCCAAAATCTTTTTTGATTTTAGTAGATACGTGGAGGACTTACAGCTAATAAAAACAAACAAAATAGTAGACCATAGTCACCAAAGAGCCAATTACAAATCCTCACGTATAGACTTGTAATAAAGAAACAAACAAGGAAGTCCAAACAGCTTTTACATCGGCGCAAAGCACTTATTATGAACATCTTAGTATGCAGGACTATGCTAGGTAGTTGCCTCCTTATAACCCCCGCCATGTGCTGAAGCCAGCCACCACGCGGTGTAAGTAGAGAGGAATCTGACATCCCCTCCGTCTGCGATCCCCAGACAGAGAGCAAATTAGCATACCCTTCTCCATTTGAAGATTACAGATGAATTGATCTTGCATACAGTGGCGGATTTGCCCTAAGTCCCAGTAGGCCCGGGCCTAGGGCGGCCAGATATTAGAGGCGGCCAATCTGGCAAAAAATTCACTGATGATAACAAGAAATAACTGAAAGTACCTAATTATTCTAAAGGCTCGCGCACATTGTGGCGGCCCGCACTGCACCGCATCGCGGGCCGCCACAATGCGGCACCGCATATAACAATTAATAATCTTCCTAAATCACTTTCGTACATCTAAATATACAGGGTTACTGGTTATAGACCAATATACTCTTAAGAGATCACTGTTCTCGTCATTATGTACAACTTTTACTAAGGGACCACACCTGTAATCGCGAAAAAAAAATCAGAAACTTTAAGTAACTAGCAGCTAAATTTCTGAATCGATTTCGATAATAGTTGGCAATAAAGTAAATTCATTATGTAGATGATGTTGGTGGGTGCTGAGAAGGGGCGGCTGGTACTTACTACAAAAAGCCTGGGGCCTAGGGCAGCCAAGATTGCAAATCCGCCCGTGCTTGCATAATATATTTTGTACAAAAACAGTTTGCTAGCTATTTCCAGTTTTTTGGAATTTGCGATGTTAATCCATGTAAACTGCATTACCCACTGGCAGTACCTATAACTGCTTGCCTAAACCCTTTGGGCCATACGAAAACACTGAAGCACAATATATTGCACCCATTCACAAGTTCCATAAGTGCGGCGGACGCAAAGACAACTCGTTCCTTTTGCCGCATATATAATTATTAACTTCTGAAATAGACGCGAGTCGTTCACCCGCCGACGTATTTGGATAACTTGCCGTTTATATATAACTGGCTTATTTAATTTAAGTAGGTACCTATAGTGTTGGGTGGTGACACGGAAATGTGTCGATGGCATTTTTTTCTAGTCTATGTTTCAAACTATCGTGTACCTACACGTGTAGGCATCAACATAGTCCTACCTACAAGAGTCAAGTTATGAAAGATGATATCTAGGATTTGTTGCACAATATTACCAGGAGTAGACCTTTTATTTGTGTTGGAATCTCATTTCTTTATTTATTTTTAGTCTGTGTTGTCCAACTGCAAGGCAAAGGCTTTTCTTTCTCCTTTCCACTCCTCTCATTCTTGAGCTAAGTAGTGTGACCAGTCCTGTCAAGCGTCAAGCTCGTCTCGCCATCTTCTAATTAGATATCTTAATTTTTGAGAAGGCGGACGTTGAATTACCACAGACTGAACCACACGGTAGTAGGTAGTTGTCTTCATCGCATAGAGAAGGGGTGCACCGGGTTTCTCCTGTGGAAGGCGCAGCCGTCCCGGAAAAGCGAAGTCGCTTCACGCAAAATCCTCGCGGAAAATGATAGTACCAACGTGACGGCACGGAATTTGCTGCCTACCATTTTACTGGGGTTACCGTATTCTCACAAAAAAAACCTCATGGTATTAATTAGATTCTATAATAGATTAATCTAGCAGAGGACTTATAAATGCATTTCTTAAAATTCATTTACATAATTTGGAAACAAGCAACAAGAGCTCATACATCAAAACGTTTTTGTGGCCAGCAAACATTACAAATAATTTCATATAAATTTTCTTCGCTGATTTTCCACGAAATTTAAAGCTCAATGTTTCCGATCATCAATCTTGCTCCAGTCGCAACACGCAGCCACAGGCGCCGGCGCCATACGGCCACAATATAACAGATTATCATACAATAAACGCAAAACAATCCATAAAATTCAACTTCATTTTAATTAGCAGCGATCGCGTAAACAACATAAAATATTACAGGAAAATATAATAAAAAAATTCGTAAAAAATGGGTCATAGAAATAATGTCCCGGGATTCAATCAACGTTGCAATTCAGACAACATTCTACGTAGTTTTGGGCGATACGCCAATAGCTAAAATGTGTAAAAAAAAACTATTTTGTTTTGCTTCGTATTATTTAATTTCATGTTACTATTGCGCAAATGTTACCTACGACACATCGCCTACAGTTGCGTCTCAGTGAACACTTTATAATATTCTGGCATTCCTCCAATAGAAGTAACTTCTTAATATTTTCAGTTCATTCATTAATGATCTAGTGAATTTTATTGATGGACTTTGAAATATGTTTGTGAACATAAATCTAAGCTTAGCTAATAATGTCTTCTAGTATACAAATATTATCTCCTCATTTATCGTGTTATTTATTAGTCCAATATATAATTTTAAACGTACTAGACAATGTATTAATTTGTTGTAAATTAAAATATTATTAACGAAACTATTTTCAGGATTTTGTTATGCTACTACTAGCGCCATCTACGCACTTTTCTTTAAACTAGAAACTCCACGATTTAGAATAGCGCCACCTAGTGTGAGCACTCGCAAGCTTGCTTGAGTCTTCAAATTAGAAACTTCGTGGAACGAAACTTCAAAACATTTTCCAGTTTTCCAGTTACAGCTAGTGCCCGCTAGTTTCAATAGAGGGCGCTTTTGGGACACGATGATAGTTCTTTCAGTATCATTCAGCTATGTTTCAGAGAATCAATAAACTTATTTCACATTTCAATAGTTTCTAGGCAAAATTATTAATTCGTGTTCAGTATAATAATGCTTTTCGGGTGTTGCTGGGGCTTCCGCGGTTCTGTAGTGCGTCGGGTATGTTTGCCGAGGCAGGCATAGATAGTTTTGAGGCTATCATGCGCAAAAGAACGGCATCCCTAATGCGTAGAATACGTGGAAGCTCCAATAGCATCCTGAAGGTCATTGTGGAGAGGCCAGACTGCCCTTTTCTGATACACTGGTCCCGTAGACATAGCTGCGGGCCCGGTGCTGATGAAAGGTATTTAAATTAATGTTTTATGTAGAGGGTAACTGATATGGTCATGTTTTAGTTTATTTTTAATTTGGTTTTGATTTAAATTTTTAGTTTTGTTTGAATTTTAATTTTAACTGATTTATTTGATTTGATTTGAATTTATTTTGATTATGATTTTGATTTTAATTTAATTTTGATATGATTTAAATTTAATTTTGATTGTGATTTTAATTTTAATTTTGATTTGATTTTTATTTTTTATTTTTTGATTGTAATATTGATTTTAAGTTTAATTTTAAATATCCATGACTTTGATTTTATTATGTACTAACATAGTTTGTAAGTTCTCATATTATCTAATACAATATGGATGATTTCCGAAATAAAGATTTGAATTGAAAAATTATTAATGCAATGCACAATGTTGATGTTTTATGAGTTTGTACTTGTTCTTTATAAATGTTTGTATTTAAAACAGTAATCTCGGTTCAATCTTTCTCAATTTGTTTTCCAGAAAGGAATTCCGTGTATTTAGTTACTTACATAATAAATAAGAACTAAATACATGGAATTCCTTTTAAAAATTAATAAATATTAAAACATCTCAAAGAAGATATAGAAGATTTACTTATATGGTAGGTTTTTGCACTAAATATTCGGCGACAAATGTTTTAACATGTATAATTAAATACTAAGACAATGGCATCAGTTGCCAGCTACTCTTGACAGATCAATGCCGAATGAAGCGGAACCACTGGCTTCACAAATCTCATCCATAATTACCAACTAACAAACATCAAACTTTTCAAACAAATGTAGTCTTTACACGGAGGATTTAATGTGGTTATTGAGTGCAGGAGTAACGTTGTTGGGGTATATTCTGGTAATATGAAAATAGTTTTGGCAGTACGAAAATATTGTAATGTTTGATTTCCATCGTGCGTTTTGTTAAAAATTATTAGATAAGTATTAATAAAGGAGTACATAAGTACATTTAGGTACTTAAGTAAATCGTAGATGGGTCGGTACCTATCAATAGACAAAAAATCAATCTGTAAAAACTAACATCAGGCTAGACATGATATCTTACTATATCTTACCTTTACTGACCATTATGACAAACAGACATAGGTACCTACCTAATGAAAGGCTTGGTAACAGGTTCCCATAACATTGCCAACATAAGAGCATGGATTCCTAAAATTATACTCGGATGAGAATGCTATTGTAAATGTTGATAAAAAATGCACCTACCCACCACATTATAAGATCATGCCCATGCATGACAAATATTTTCATAAACTTGGATTTTTTTATGTAAAATGCGAAAGTACCACTGAACCGATCATCCTGAAAGAAATACAGAAACGGACATAGGGTACCTTTCATCCCGAAAAAAGTACTGTTCCTGAGGAAAACAACAATAAAGTTCTTATTATAATGATTTAAATATATTATTACAAGCAGAGTACAACCCGTACCCTAATTGCGTAACACATTATCAATAGGAATTTGAATAATTTTGATACAAATTGCTAATCCAGTGCTTCGTATGTTCGAAAAATTTGTCTGCTCGACAACGTAAATAACGCAATGAATGTCGTTGAACTGTCAAAATGAAACCAACTGCGATTGATAATGTGTTACGCAATTAGGGTGCCGAATTGATTGTCAAATTCTAAATTAACGAGAGCGAAGCCGCAGGCAAAAGCCAGTAGATTATAAAGATAGATGCAAATGCAAAATTCTCCGAAGTGATGGTTAAGAATTTACATTCACCTTGAATAGATTATTGTATTCATCGATCGATAGCCGTGGTCGTGCAAGCTGTTCAGTAGGTACTAGTGACGCCACAGTGATAATATTTGATACTTATAAGTAAGTATTATAATTTCTTGCGGGCTCTTCTCCTTATGAAACAACCAAATTGAACCGTGCCGCCTGGTTTCTGGCGTTTCTTAGGTGCCCATGTGGGTTTAGATTTATGAAATAAAATATTTTGAATTTTGAATACTACTTACTCTGCATCCTGGATCCATAGACGTAACGGATTACATACCTACCTGACGACGAGTAACAAACATTGGTAATGGTTCTTTGTCATCCGATGCCTTGCAGAAAAAACTAACGCTGCATCTTTTTACAGAATTGAAACTTCTAAAAGTTCCAATTTCAAAATCGAGTGGAAATGTTTACGAGTATGAAGCGTCAGTTTTTGCCAAGTACCTACCTACCTACCTACCCTATATTATTATGTGGCCGAAAATACATAACTACCTACACATACACAATCATACATAATCGATTGACAGCTTTGTCATTTCATATACAGGGTGAAATTGAATAGATGCGACAAAATTTAAGGGTGTGTTCTACGCACCAATATGAACAACTTTTACTATGGGACCAAACCTGAAATCGCGAAAAAAAAATCAGCTGTTCAGTACATTTTGACGAATTATGCGAACATTAAATGTACTGAACAGCTGATTTTTTTTTCGCGATTTCAGGTTTGGTCCCAAAGTAAAAGTTGTTCATATTGATGCGTAGAACACCCCCTTAAATTTTGTCGCATCTATTCAATTTCACCCTGTATAACAAGAAACGCGACGACCGACGGTAACCGTTTTGATAATGTGGGTAGAATTAGGAAGGAAACCAAAACTGAACTGATTCCAGTTCAGTTTACCTACTTAGTCTCAATTGAATAAGATTATAAGTATTTGACGTGACACATCAATGTACATCTCCCATCTAAAACACTCGCACACATCCCGCGTCTCCCGCAATACGCGCCATTATTTTTAGCGCGGAGCCGCCGAGCGATCCCGCGGCCGTGGTCATCACAATATTATGCATCACGCCTAGTTAGTGTACTAGTGATAGTGTTAAGTGTATACAGTGCAATGTGCGTCTTATGACGAAGGCTCAACTACCATGGATCACTTCAGGAGACGGCCGCGGTATAAACTGCGGAGGGTAAGCTCCAACAGGAATTTTTGTAAATTTTTTGAGGTTATGTTACGTTTTCAACTTTTTTAGTTTACTCTAAGTTGTTATCATGTTTATGAATTAGAAATCCATCATTTTTAGGTCATATTTATAGGATATTTTATAAGTTTTTCTCATAAATAGTCCGTATACGTGTCAGCACAGTGTTGCCAGGTATTAGTTGTGTGTTGCCAATTTTTTAAACGTTAATTATTGTTTGTAGTACGAGAGCATTACGTCGCGTTGAATTTATAATAATACACTAAACAGAAGCGGTATGTTGGTAGGTACATATATATCGCTTTGGCTTATGGTGGAGTGATGAGTTTTGTTATAAGAAGTAAGTAAGAAGTAGGCATTGAATTCACTTTATTTGCTAAACTGTCAATGACGTATGTAAACTGCTGAATACTTGAACCTTGAATGAACTTGAACCGGGTCATTCTCTTTATACATTCGTACATGTCCCAGAATTAACGCACAACCTCTTAAAGGGTCATTGTACTCGTCATTATGAACAACTTTTACTATGGAACCAAACCTGAAATCGCGAAAAAAAATTAGCTGTTCCGTATATTTTGACAAGTTAGGATGCAAGATAAATGTAAGGAACAGCTGACTTTTTTTTGCGATTTATTGACAGTTTAGCAAATAAAGTTAAGAGGTTGTGCGTTAATTCTGGGACATGTTGTACATATTATAATTAATCTTACCTACTAACGTGATCAGGTAGGTAGCTTGATGGATGTAGGTAAACCCTACAGACTTTATGTGAATGGAGGGTAGGTAGGTAGACCAATGATGCGTTAGCCTTCACCTATGTAATTCATGGATTTTATAAGTCACTCACTAGCGAGCAGCGACCCGGCCCTGGGGGCCTACTCCCTAAGTCCGTCCGTACTTCCATCCGTCCGTTTATCCGTCCGTCTGACATTACGATCCATCAAAACAAGTGTAAAAGTTAAATTTTTCAGACGGACAAAAACACATCGGGAGTAGGGACAACTGGCAAATCATGTTGTCATTCATACTACGCTCGGGCCCCGAACCAATCATCCATTCGTAGGTGATACGGAGTAAGAAACGCCCGTAACGAAGTCCGAAACTACGGACATCGTGCTTAGGGAGTAGGCCCCCTGTTTCGCAGGGTTTTTACGACTTGACAAAACGTGGTTTCTATATTACATATAATAAGTTAAATATTAACGTATTATACTTAGAAACCTTTCGGAATAAATTCTCTAAGCGATAGTGGAAATCACATCAAAATCCGTTACGTAGTTTAGAAGAATAACGCGGCCATACAGACGACACGAAAAGCGATTTTCTTTTACTATGTAAGTATAGCAGATATAGGTATACTGTAGGTGAAAGTATATTATAATGTATTGCATTTTTTTACTATTTTGAATGCCTTAGGTAAGTACTTCGTGCGTCTGTTTTATACTTCCTCAAGGTTGGGACAGTAATGCATCGTGTTATTTGATAGTGTTTGCATACGTCATAGAAACACTTGACTGTGCATCGGTTGGGTTGCACCAACGGTTGCACTCAGAAGCACTACTCAGGAACAGTTAGTTCCTTAATACTGGTCGGCCCATGTTCAAAAATAATGTTATGTTATTTGCTGCATACCCTTTTCCCAACTAGATATATTGGGTTGGCTTCCAGTCTAACCAGATGCAGCTGAATACCAGTATTTTACAAGGAGCGACTGCCTATCTGACCTCCACAATCCAGTTACTGGGCAATACGATACCCCTTGGTAAGACTGGTTGTCAGACTTTCGGGCTTCTGACGACCCGTAACGACTGTCAAAGAACCACGAATGACAGCCGGGACCAACGGCTTAACGTGCTTTTCGAGGCACGGAGGACTCTCGGTATGTAAAGATGGTCACCCATCCACCGGCTGTTATAGCGTAGCCACGAGCCCCTCGAGCCAATCGTCCAATCTTTTATAAAGATTCCAAGATAATTTCATTTTTTTTAGATGCACTAGGTACTTTAATGCACCTCTCCAACAAAGAATGAATGGGTAGGTAACTTGCGCCAACTTTACTAAGAGTTGAGGGCATTTGTAAACAAAACAATAGTTTAAACCAGAACTATCGATATGATCTGGGAAATATAGGAATCCATCTAATGACGCAAAGTATCCCATTTTTATCCTTGAACTGCAATTTCAGAAGCAGGACAAAAGTTGTACCACTCACTCACTCAATGTCATAATAATATACATACCTACCTATGCGTGCTTATTTATCGTTCTAGTACTTAAATAGTACGTAGTTTTAAGTAAAACAATAAGCATAGCGTGTGACTAGTGATTCCGTATTTCATGAATGGCGCATGAGTCAGACACGATCGTACGAGTTAGAACGTACACAACGCGTTGAACATAAATGTGTTCAAAATGAGAGATTTGTTGTGAGTACGCGGTATTGGAAGGTTTTCTTGAGCTTTCTAAACTGAACTGTGTTGCGGGAATTCATTCATGGAACTAGGTAGGTACTTAGCGCAGTTTTATCCGAATGTAAACTTCGTCTTGAGGAATGTTCCTTATCTAACCATAGTCTGTTATTACCCGACTACGGCAAAACCAAAAGGAAGGGTTATGATTTTAGCAGTCTACTTGTGTATGTATGTATATAAGTATGTATTTACGTATGTTCCACCGTAGCGCCTAAATTACTGAACCGATTTTGATGAATGAGGTATCAGTAGATTCGAAATAATAGTCCGGGTGACATAGGCTATATAAATTCTCCTTAAATTTAATATGGTGGACTTAAATTTCACGTAAATTTCAGACCTCGAAAAAAATTAAATTGAGATTATCATGACATGTTTGGTATTAAAAGAAAGGTCTTGACGAGCACATTACAAATATGTATGTACCTATGTCATTATTGTTTAAGTAAATAAATATTTTGAACTTTTTAGATAAATTTTATTTTTCCGTAGTCGTAAAAGTTTCAAACAAGAGTCAATCAATCTGCCTAGCCTTTTCCCAACTATGTTGGGGTCGGCTTCCAGTCTAACCGGATGCAGCTGAATACCAATATTTTACATGGAGCGACTGCCTATCTGACCTCCACAACCCAGTAACTGGGTAATACGATACCCCTTGGTAAGACTGGTTGTCAGACTTTCGGGCTTCTGACGAACCGTAACGACTGTCAAAGATCCACAAATGACAGCCGGGACCAACGGCTTAACGTGCTTTCCGAGGCACGGAGGAGTCTCGGTATCTAAAGATGGTCACCCATCTACGGACCAACCCCGGCAAGCGTAGCTTAACCTGATGGATCGACCCGTGCGGCTGTTATTACTTAGCCACGAGCTCCTCAAATAAGTTTCAAACAAGAATAAAGTTTAAAAAACTGTAACCCGTTTTTTAAACTTTATTCTTGTTTGAAACTTTTGAAAGTCTTTTTTACTTTTGTTGTTGCGTGAAATTAAATAGGTAATACATAAAATAACATCACCCTGTATTCCCCGATGGGTTAAACAGAGCCCAGACCTTAGTACCTACACACACAGTCGGTATATTTCGCCAGTTATGTTTAAGGAATTAAATAGTTATTGTTTACCCAAGTTGCTATCATTGGGCCTTAGAATTAACTACTCACATCTTGTGTCTGACCTTTCTTTTGCCTTGCCAATACTTTCTAATTATTCGATCCCTCTCCATTTTCTGCAACACTGCTGGGTCTTGTCCATCTTTTCAAAAGCCCTTAGATGTTCCGTATCGTCCGCCACGGTCAGAGTGGGCCCTCGAACCAGATGGGGCTCTTATAAAACCTTGGAGTCAGTGATTTTTCAGTTGTAGGGTCCCGGTGACAGCGAAGTTGGTCGGAAGAGGTTTGTGAAGTTAGCAGTGCCATAGTAGCAACACTTCAACTTCCCTATTTCAGATAGGGAAAAACAAAAACAGGTTTCTGCTTAGTCAATTTTGGCAAGATGTTTTCATACTTGTAGCTGACGTAACGTGTTGTCATTCATACTGGTTCGGGCCCCGAACCTACCATCCATCCGTTGGTGATACGGAGTAGGAAACGCCTAACGAAAGCCAAAACTATACGGGCTTCGTGCTTAGGGAGTAGACCCCCAGAACCGCATACCTATGTTTGCTTATTTGTTTAAGTACTTTCTAGATTTTATCCACGAATTTCGAGGAGTGTGGTTTTTTGGAATGTTGGCGAGTTGGTTGCCACCCATGGCCTATGGTTGGCTTGTCCTTCGAACAAACTTTGTTTTGTGAGGGTTCCATTCTCAAAGGGTGCCAAACGGAACCCTATTACTAAGCCTCGGCTGTCCGTCCGTCTGTCTGTCAGCGGACTGTATCTCATGAACCATAATAGGCATAGTTGAAATTTTCACAGATTGTGTATGCCGCTATATCAACAAATAATTAAAATAAAATAACGTTAAGAGGGGGTCCGAACAGGTAGCCACAAGAAACGTTTTTTTTTTAAACTGAAGCATTTTTAAAATATGTACCTAGTGTTAAATATTGTGAAATGGTACGGAACTCTTCCTGTCCGACTCGCACTTGACCGGTTTTTCAAAAATATATAATTAGCTAAACACTCATGACCTTGATGGCCAAGTTTCTCGTTTCCAAAAAGTTGTGAATCACAGTTACAAAATGTTGGCAATGTATTTTTCTGATTAAATCTTACTCATACAATTAGTAATTTAGTATTTCAGTTAGATTTTACATCACGGAGTGTTCTCCATGACTTCTTCTCGACTTTTTTATAAAGAAATAAATATCATGTTTGAAAAGTATAAAATAGCAATAAATCTCATCAGAATAGCTTGAAGAGTCACTAGATAGGTTAGCTCCCAAACTAACCGCTGCCTGTATGAAACTCTTTTGAAAAGCAGCAGTAAACTCATCCGCATAGCTAGCATAATCAGCCTATAATGTTCCCACTGCTGGGACCCAGGCCTCCTCTCTGTGAGAGGGAGTGGGCTGCAATCCACCACGCGGTTTCTAGGCCATGCGGGATTCCTCACGATGATGTTTTCCTTTTTTTTTTTTTTTTTTTTTTGAGGGTGGGAAATCATCAAATAACTTCTCCCGCTCTGGTTGCCTGTGTTCTAACGCGGTGCACAATATACAACTCGTAAGTCGGAACCGTTACTTCTGAAGACTGTTATTGGTTGTTTTGAAAGTAAAGCCACCGGCATCTTTTGTTTTATTCTCGTGATAGTACTTAAGTTTTTTCTAGGTAGCCAGACCTATTACCAACTTGTCTAATCTTTTCATCGATTTACGATACATTCTAGTAATGCTCGTCAAAGGAAGGCCTCTCACTGCTAGTAGAATGAAGAAGACTATTCACAGCCCCGCTTATGCCAATACCCGCTACAACTAACGCCCCAAAGATGCACAATTCCCTACGGTGTATCTGTCGCTGTAAGGTGGTTGTAGCCCTGATATTGTTATAATCCCCAAAGATGTACCTAGTCATCTACCGTAATCTATATAAATAAATAGAGGAGTCGACCTGTCGCTAATTTAACTAACTAACATATCTGGACTAAGCCAATGGCCGACCTAACCATAGGTAGTAATTTGATACATTTTCCAAGTCGAATCGATCTGTACCTATGCCTTACGGTCCCCATGATCATAATGCAAAAATTGAGACCGATATATCTAGAGTTTACAAAAAATAAAGTTGTAAAATTTACTTCGAAAACGGGGGCCTACTCCCTAAGTCAGTCCGTTCATCCGTCCGTCCGTTTATCCGTCCGTCTGACTTAACGATCCATCAAAACAAGTGTAAAAGTAAATTTTTTCGGGCGGGCAAAAACACATCGGAAGTAGGGACAACTGTCAAATCGTGTTGTCATTCATACTTCGTTCGGGTCCCGAACCAATCATCTGTCCGTAGGAGATACGGAGAAGGAAACGCCCGTAACGAAGGCCGAAACTACGGGCTTCGTGCTTAGGGAGTAGACCCCCGTTACGTCACTTAGTCAGATTAGCGACGGACTGACTGACTGACTCATCAACGCCCAGTCCAAACCCTTGGACCTAGAAAGCTGAAATTTTGCACAGATATTCTCTTTATAATGTAAACAAGGAACAAGGAAGGAATTCCCGGTAGAACGTTCCCGTGGGATATTTTCCGACATCCACGCGGGCGAAGCCGCGGGCAAAAGCTAGTATAGTTATATGAAAACGGTTCATAAGTATCTTACTAGGCTTATATTCCTATTAGGGCACTCCGACTAAATAGGTTAGGTATTATGTTAGAACCGGTCCGGGGGGTTTGGGCTTAATGTCAAAATTCCATATTTTCATATCATCTGAAACTCAAAATGTCTTATGACCCAAAATGCCTGAAATCTAAAATGCTATGCGTGAGTCGAACGAGCGAAGCGAGTGCTGCCGCAGCAGTTGCCGGCGAGCGCTACATTGAAATTGGGCGCAGTAGCAAAATTAGGGCACTCTGACAGTTTTCATATAACTATATTACGGTAGATAGCTATTATATCCCTAGGGATATACGAGTAACTATATCACGGCTACAACATCTTACTGCGACATAACCATACGCTAATAGCTATTCTACTAGATCATGCCGCGACAATGCTATTTTCTTGCGGCCTATATTTTTAATGATCTTATTTATTTTCGTTTTGGTCATATTTACCGACATTAGGGTATATACGGTGTTCTTGTTTGTACAATGTTTGAGGAAAATCACAGTTCGTGCTTCCGATTTTTCCTATTTGGCTGTGTACCTATATGTAAAGTTTGTTGTCTTGTGTTATGGCTCATTGGTATATGCATTCAGTTTATAGGTATGTTGAGTTACACGTGTCTTTATTATGGGTTATTTAAAATAATTATTACTGATCCAAGTATCAAAACATCTGTTATCCTAAATCAACACTTATACACTGGTCTGCAAAACTAAGTACTACACTTTTAAAATTTATTTTTTTTCTAAAATATACAAGTTAGAGATTTAAAATAAAAAAAAATGTTTTTTAAGTAACATTTTTAAGTCTAAAAAAACCGGTCAAGAGCGAGTCGGACTCGCGCACCGAGGGTTCCGTTCTGATTTCTGAAAAAGTGTGCTATTTAGAGACATCGTTTTATTTTTCCTGTAAACTTTACATAAACTTCTATCACATAGAATAATTTCAGATTTTTCTCTTTGCAAACTTCGGAGATAAGGGGGGGAACGGTATTTTTTTTACATTTTTCATCAAAAGTCAAAAACTATGTGGCCTAAAAAAGAGAAAAAAAATGTTTAAGAATGTGCAAACAGCTTTCTTTCATATGATACCCCACATGCCCTAGTAGCCCCACTTTGAATTTTTATGACCCCCTTTCACTCCCTGTTGCAAAATAAATATAGATATTGTTATTTCTTTCTTATTTGCAAAATAGTTGGGTAAACGTCATCTAAAACTGTTCCAAATTTCAAGTTAATAGCATTAGTAGTTCTTGAGATATCCAGCTGTGACAGACAGACAGACAGACAGACAGACTTAGTCACACCATAAGGGTTCCTTTTTTACCATTTTGTTACGGAACCCTAAAAAGATAAAACAATAAAAGTAGTCATTTTTAGCTTCGTGTCATAAAACTCAATTAACATTTACAAGTATGTTTTACATTGTTATTTATTTTTTAATAACTGGTAGGTATTGCCTCCTCGGGCTCTGTTTACAGCTTCGAGTCGATTTGGCTACTGAACACGAGGTTTCGGAGCCGATGTTGGGGAATGTTCTCCCATTCTTCTATCAGGGCCTGTTTTAGTGCCCTGAGGGTTTAATGCCCTTTTACTGGGTTTCAAGGCTAAAACCCATTCAAAGAGTTACATATGATAAAGTTAACCTCATAGACGGCTTACCCCTTCGAAAGACTTAACTCTTAGCCGGGGTTGTACCTAGACAGAACACATACTGATATTTTACAGTGATATTTTCTTCTCATCTGCGAGATTTTCCGTCTACATTATACCGAATGCGCCTAAAATACGAAAACTCGTTACGTTTCCATTTCGCGTATTGACAATAAGTCCATAACGCCTTATATACCTAACTTCTTGCTTATCAAAAATAACCCATCCGCTTATAACAATAAAGATCAAAGTAACTTGCACGAGTTCAAGATAATAATAATTTGATCCCTTTTGTATGAGATGTGAACGTGTGAAAGCCATCCAATACATTGACATGCCATTCACAGAACACACCACGGCATGAATATTTTAATGTTAACTTGAATTTTATTATTACTTATAAGGAAAATTATGAGTTTTTTTATCATATAGGTCAAAATCAATGGGGAGGTATATAAGCGAAAGAGGTGTGTTAAATTCGGGGCACAAAGCGTTTCGTTTTTGGTCCCATGTGCAAACTGCGACCTGTGAATACGCGTGAATTTATTTATGTGTGAAATATGTGATAAGAATAACATAAGAACGTGGATTTAACTTGAACAGAAGGTACTTTTTTATCTTTTTTACCCGACTACAAAGAAGAAGAAAGAAAGAAAGAAAATACATTTATTTAGCACAGACTAATTATGAGGCACACAAAATAATATACTTAACACTAATAAAAATTATAATAAAAAGAATCAACATTTGCTAAAACAATACAGAGCGATGCAAGAATGTGTACCCCACGGCTGCGCTGGTTTTCAACTGGACCGAATTGTGAGGTAACGGATGTAAATCAGTTTTATACTGCAACGTGTGTATGCATACTTACCTACTTAAATAAAAATATAAAATAAAAAATAATAAGTTTGTGTCAGATAAAAAATAATATCGTGTATGCACATGAATGTGTGACTTTGAGTAAAATTGTACAGTCAGCATCAGAGACAAAGAAGTATTATTTTTCGATCATTTTCTTACGAAGTATCGATTTCTCTCAAGGCATTAGATACACCTAGCATCAAAAGATTAGTGATTAATAAATTAATGTGAGGATTTTTTCACAAAATAAATGTGTATGTAAGTACCTAAGTGGCATGCCTTTCTTCATTTGAACTATTTTTAAAAGTACTTAGCAAAAAAAACATAGTTTGCGTGTTATTTCCATTATTTCAGCATTTCCGTCATACCATCAAAACCCTTGACATCGTTTTCGTCTGTTTAAAGCTTGAGCTATGCCATTTTATACCACGAAGCTTAACATAATATAACAGATATCGTCTACCAAAATCCCACAAAAAAAAATACAACAACAGTCGAGTATACCTACCCAAATGCAAAAACAGTACAGTATACCATCCCCATAACACGATCATTTAAAACAGACAATGACTCTCGAACAACAATATACTCCTGCACTGGTTACATAGCTGGCTGAACGTGAACGTGGCGGTCGTCGACCTTAACACAGCGCGTAATGGAGCGCTCGTGTTTGTGTTTCGTTGCGGAAGTTGTTCGAACGCGCGGTTACGGTGCGAGCTTTTGTTGAAAGGGAAATCGGAAAAGCGGAATGGGTCGTTTTGGGACAGTAGGTAATTGAAATGATATCGTATTCGTCTAGTTTATTTTATTTGTCGGCCTTCTTGATGAATGTGTAGACCAGATTTTTTGAAGTGAAGACTTCTTTAGGTGCGTTGAGCGATTTTTGGTAGGGCTAGATCTTACCGGGTTCGCGACACTTCGACACCGCAACATGCTATGCATAGGTTTACTTCTGTCGACAGTCCCCACGACTATTTTACATTTTAGGGAAATTCTAAGTAGGTACAGACAACAGCACAGGTTATACCTGTCAAATTTCTCCAAATGATTTTAAACCTTAAAATGTTGACGGTTAAGTTCAAAATCGAATGAGAAAATATGACAGTTTGTAATAACTTTACCTGCTGCTGTGTGTTCATTCAGCCCATTCTCTTGAAAACGCCTGTGGTTTTTTTTAAGGTAATGGTCAGAAAAATGCTGTCACAGACATATATGACTATGGTTGTCTCATATGCTAATGTACCCATATAAATGTTTTTTTTTTAAAACAAATCTACTCAAAATCTATAAGAAAGCTGTTGACGCTGTTGACGCTGCCGTTCTTACCATAGTGATGTTAGCATAAACTTTTCATTCAAGTTTCGTCACATAGGTAGGTACTATAAAACGCTAGGTATCTCTGTCTGTCCGTCGTGAATGCGCTCATAACTCGAAACCAATTAAGTATGTGACTTTGGTTTTAATTCATAGACATGTACAGGCTTGTTAATGTTAGTAAGTATTTACTCATAGCCTAAGTGTCCAACTTGTAAAGTGGCACCATAGAGTAGCGCGCGTGCTGCCCGTCAGCCGAGCGAGCGTCTGCCACAAGTAGGTCAGACGTCGCCGGCGCGGCGCGGCGGTGGACATCGATCCGAACCCCGCGCATGCGCCACACACCACAAACAGACAGCAACCTAACCCGCATCAAAACAAGCCTCATTCTCCATTGTCACTGAATGTTTTACCGCATGCCAACTCTGAACTTACACCGCAAAATTATCTTAACCCCTTCTTACATGGACATAAAGTTCATTTTCCTTTAACATTTCCGAGGTTGAATTTGGTAATTGAAGCTATGCTACGGTCGTCTTGAGTCGTATTACAGGGGAGTAAAGTTGATAATTGATGGTTGTTGTGGGATACTGTATATGGAATTATTAAATGACCAGCCAATGTAGGCTGTGCAGATAATTATGTAAAAAGTAAAAACGTCGTTCGTTGAGCTCGATACGATGCCATTGTAAACGTACATGTTCTCGATAAGGAAGACATCTTTCATGAAAATTTACTTTAGGGCAATGTTATTAGGCTCGTTTTAGTCGATCACTATCCTATTCGAGCATTGTAAAATGGCTTTCATGGTACATTACTCTTTTTTGGAGTGAAATAGAACTTTTTTTTCTCGCTCGAAAAAATTCCAAAAAAAAAGGCCGAAAGTCTGACAACCAGTCTTACCAAGGGTTATCGTATTACCCAGTAACTGGGTTGTGGAGGTCAGATAGGCAGTCGCTCCATGTAAAATACTGGTATTCAGCTGCTCCCGGTAAAGCTGCAAGCCGACCCCAACATAGTTGGGAAAAGGCTAGGCAGACGATGAGTCATAGTATGATAACTGAGTTAATTATCTGTTTTTGTTGCAGATTTGTATGGCAATGAAACTTAGTTAATGTAACATACTTACGTCATTAATTGGATGATGTAATAATATGTTTGTTTAATCATTGTTTGATAACGGTTTGGGAAGAACTGACATTAGTTCATGACGAAATGATTGGTTTTTGTAAGACAGCTGTTCGGTTATATTGTTTTGGGGTCATTAGATCTTTATTTCATTTAAAGATACAAAATTTTGAAAGAAAATTCAAAATAATCTCTTAGCGGTAAATACGTAAGCAAAATTTTAGAAAAAATACAGAAGAATATTTAATTGAGAAAATAAAAGTTAAACATCGCAAAACTTCATTAATAAATACACTTCCAGATTCTATAAATACTTTGTCAAATCCATACATTCTGTGGACTTATTGTCCTTTCAGGAAAACACGTAAACTCGGGTCTACGCGTAGGGTCTACGCCATTGCGCCACTGCTACGAGTTCTACGACCGCTACGGAATCGCTACGAGTGCGTAGCAGATACGTAGGCCGGTGATTGCGGGCGTTCATAATTTACATAGAAATTATTTTATCACGTAAATGGATGTTGTTATAACTACTGGTTTTTATTGTTTATAATAATTCATTTATTCATTAAATATTATATATATTCATTAAGCTTACAGTTTACACCAAATCGCTTATATCTATGCTAATTATTACACTAATATTAAATTACACTATTACACTAATATCAAATTATATTATAATGTCAATAATAAAAAAATAAAAATAAATAAATAAATAAATAAAAAAATTATAATAATAATAAAAATAAATAAAAAACTTATAATTTCAAAAAACGAAGTAAGACAAAAAAAAATTCAAACAGGTAGAACCTATTGTTGGTAAAACACACTAGTTATTGTTGTAATAACTAGTGTGTTTTGTTAAATGGAGTTAATGTGGTTGAATGACCGCTACTTTTACTTTTTCTGACATATTTAAAATAGTCTATCTCTAATTACTTAAACAAAAAATTCATTTCTATTTAAACAAGTAGGTAATGGCAATGGTAGTAGGTGATATCAAATTACAAAAAGTAATTCAAATAAAAAAAAATCTTTCATTCTTTCGCTTATACTCGTAATTTTATAAATCTACCAAAATCTTGAATGAAATAAAAACCGTACTAATCATAAACCGCGTAGTATTAAAACGAAAGCTATTATGTAGCTTACGAGGTATAAGTACGAGGCGTGAGTCACCGCGTGTATGCGGAACTCACACGACTCGCACATACCGGCCTTGCGCTCCTCATTAGTAGGCCAGAATATTCCCGTACCGAGGCGCCGACGTAACGGTGACGTCAGATGAGACATAGTTGCCTGACCCCTGAATTTGTTTCGCCATTTCTTCACAGGGGTAGTCAATGGCAATGTCGACTCCATCTAAAATATGACGTGTAAAAGTGATTTCGATATCTTACAGGATAAATAATTTAATTTAATTTATGGCGAATTGTTGCTGTCAAAATCACGCTACTAAAAGGTAGACCATGAATACTCCCGTCGTAATATAATGGTGACGTCGGATGAGCGATAGATGGCCGACTGTCGCGGAAAGTTGCTGTCTTGTTGGACATAAGGGGGCGTAATCATTTGTAGGACTGTTTAAGTGCACGACAAGTCAGGCCGTCTGCCCTCGAGATGAGAGTGAGATGACGGTGCCGAAGTAGCGATACATATATTTACTACGGCCACATGTCCACCGTACGTCCGTCAACGGAACGTCACGTTCGGTTGGAATAATTAATTTCTTGTTGACGTCCTGTTGACGGTGGCGGTGGACGAACGCTGTCAAGACAACAGCAGTTGCGCTGCAAGTGGGATAACAGGTGTAATTGAAATAACTGAAAACCCTCTTCAGGAGTCATTGCAACGTTATCATCGGAACAAAAAGTGCTGCTGCTGCATTTTTTCCAGTTATGCGAACATAAATATATAGAGAAATATATTTTTTTTGCGATTCCAGATTTTAGCGTTTTTATTTCAATTACACCTATAATGGTGTGTATAGTAATTGGTCACTCCCAACGCTATGCCACTCATTAATAACCATCGCGTAACCTAAGGCGGCCTCAGATGATATACGATAGTTGACTGATTGTGGCAAAGTGTGACGTTGTGTTTTTGGATGCATAGTCTGACTAGGAAACTGTTCACCACTTTTAGAATGTAACAACACAAACAATTCTGCTCAGTTAGTTCAGTTGCTGACTGTGGTACTGTTTTACGTTGTCTACTTCGGCATTTCTCGCATTATAAATTATAAAAAAATTATGAAGTTATGTGTCAGCTAAGTTAACCGGAACTTATCCACAAGTTAAGGCCATAAAACTACAGGTAATATAAAAAATAAAATATTCATCTAATGTTTGTTGCTACAGTCTACTCAAATCCTTGTTTCCAATTGATGTAATTTTTACTTAAACACGTTCGTACGTTTACGTTATATTAGTGTGAATGCAGTTGATTTTAGAATGACCAGTACTATTGAAGAATTCATAAAATTTGTTGCAGTTTTAGCGCAAAATGACGTAATTTTTCAAATACAGTTGTTGCATTACATTTTTGGGAACTAAATTGCGAACGCAGAATAACTTAATGACGATATAACTTCATTTTACTTGTAACTACAATCTAGTTAAGTGTAGTGCAAATATTAGCAGCGCTCCCGATAAAAGCTCAAGTCTCGAGCGCAGCGAACTGAGGACGCCGGGAAGTACCTACTTATATACTTGTAGCAAATTTTTACTATAAAGTTACACTGTTTGTCCACCACACAACGTCAACGGGACGTCAACGAGGAACGGGATTATTTGAACCAACCGTGACGTGCCGGTGACGGTGTGTGGTGGACACGCAGCCAAAGTAAATTTATGTATCACTACTTCGGCGCCGTCATCTCATTCCTGTTGACGTCCCGTTGACGTGGCGGTGGACAAACGGCCTTTTGGGTTCGCTAACGTTCAGACCTGAAATACAGGACAGGCTTTTCTGACGAATACACAAGCTGAGTTATATCGATTACGTTTGAAGAGAGAAAGGAAAAAATTGTTGCTTAGTGGTGGTGACTTCGTAAATTGAGAGCTTGATCTAGATCTAACAATGTAACGTGAAAATTAAAAGCAAAACTATTTCATTCATTTAATTTCATGTAAATATAAAATTGTTATGTAATTATTGTGACCTTTGAGCACGTTCCCAATCTTGATTTTACACGCAGTTGGTTCAATTTATACTCATTCATCGCGGCAAATGAACTCGCAAAGAGTTTTTCATTATAGTGTAATTTAATCTTTAATCCGTTCGAAATTCCGAAAACAGTATTTTAATGTAGTTCAAGGGCATTTTGAGTACTTGATTATACACAAGGATAAAATCTTTCCGACTGGTTATATAAAAAACAAAACCCTGCTTTTGGGCTCCGCCGCAGTTGGGTAAAAATAACTTCCTTAATAGCAACTTTTTCTTACTTCGGATAGCATAAGATAGTTCATCTATATCTATAAAAATCAATGCCACTTTTCGTGGTAATTTTATAACTCAAGAACGGCTGCCCGATTTAGCTGATTATGGTTTTGAAATGTTTGACGTAGTCCAGGGAAGGTTTAAACGATGAGAAAAATTAGAAAAGTTGCCGGGAAAATTGGAAAATTCTGGAAAACTGAAAGTGGATTTTATATGGGAATATTGAAATTGGGACAGGACAACGTCTGTCGGGCCAGCTAGTGCTAACATATAGAAGTAGTACCTGACCATCTGAAAAGTCGCGTCACATCGATCAACCATTTTGTAGTAGGTATCGTCCGAACCCGGTTGAATTTAATTGAACTTTTATGAATATTGCCCCTAAACATAAGTTAAGGGCCTCTAAATACATATATGTTCAGGGTCGTTAATTATGCAGTTTATGATATTGCGTGATGATAAAATTAATGGCTTTCAGGGGTGCCTAATGAAATTAATTTTTCTTCGGAGTATAAAAATTATGTACACAAAATTGTGATCTGTATAAAGAGAAATATCAACATAATATCACAGCAGACAAGGAGAGTCCTGGTTCTTGCGAAAACAAGACTTTGGCAAGTGGGGTTTAAACCTGTGTTATTTATTAATGCCAAGTTGAGTAACCAAGGTACACCATTATCAAACATTAGAACACCAAAAACCTTGTTGGCTTTTGTACGATGTTCAAGAGGTTTTCTGATATATGACTATACAGGGCGTTAGGTTAAACGAGGGACATACTTTAACGGCGTGTAGTACTAATGAAAATGAACAACGTTTACTATGGAACTAACCCTAAAATATAATAAAGAAAATCAGCTGTTCTCTACATAGTGCAAACAAAACCTACGCGATCGAAATGTACGAGACTGCAATTTTTTTTTTTTCATATTCTATGGTAAAAAGTTGCTCATTTTCTTGAGTACAACAATCCGTTAAAGTATGTCCCTCGTTTAACCTAACATCCTGTTTAATGTTACTCCAGACCTTTATGTAGAATTTTCAGTTGCTTTGGTTCAGAGCTAATGTGGACTATTTGCTTGCTGAGGGCTTAGTGTGAGTTTTTATACTTACTCGATCGCGTTTACGTTATCGTTACCTTATGCCCCCACAACACAGGCGATCAATCTGCTCAACGCCCTGATTGCTCAGGAGCCGGATGTTGACATATTTAATTACAGCAGCAAATGTATGTATAATGTTTGTATGAGGTTTTTTAGTTGAATGCCATAGCATACAACTAGAAAACTTCATGCAACAACATATTGTTGGCTTGCTGCACGCTTTGGTGTACACTGTAAGTGCAGCAAGCAATTGTTACATAAATAAATAAATAAATAAATGTCAATTCGTATGGAATAATTGTGTTTCCCATTATAGTCACCAGGCGTCGCTTATTCATTTTCAGTACAAACTGACGTTTACGTTAACGTGATCGAGTAAGTATCAAAACTCGCACTAAGCCCTCTGGTCCGTGCATCTTTTACGTGAACTGCGTTCCGTGTGGTACGTAAATATCATAATGGTGCTTAACCCAGCATTTTAAAGACCTCTTTTTTATGTTAATTATATTTCGTACGTTTCATTCTTCAGATAAATAATAGACACATGTAGTACTTTCATTGTACTGGCAACTTCGCACTTTTTAAATATTAGGGTAGATTGAAAAACTTCCCTGCTTGCGCTCCAACGACCGCGACGCTCCTCATTCTTTTCTTGTGCGCGGCAACAAGCACTACTCTCAATACTTTTATATATTCAGTGATATTTCGTTAAAATTATCTTCTAAAAACGTTTACATGATGTCTAAGCGTACCGCTGACAACAAAATTAGTTACTATGAAAATAAAATGAAAAGACTAGAACGTGCAAACAAAAACCGAAGTCGTGTGATTATATTCATCTTCGTCGGATTCCAAGAAAAATCAAGGTTAGTTATGATGTATTTTTTATTAAGTGATTTCGTGTACGAGGTATAACCATCTATAAAACGCTTTTTATGTGGTTCAAAATAAATAAGCATCTATAAGCTAGCCTGGAGGATATCACTTTGAGGGTATCACGAAGGTATATATAGCACGATGTGTACCTAACATCTACAAAACTCTTTTTATGTGGTTCAAAATAAATAAATGAGCATCTCTAAGCTAGCCTGGAGGATATCACGTTGAGGGTATCACGAAGGTACAGCATGATGTATAAAAATACGCCTGGAGGTTGACTGCGGGTCAACACGAGGGTTTGAAAAACGCTTCCATTTGAAAAGTTGATCGTTTCTGACGACGAAACCATAGCATGATGTGTAAAATACGCCTGGAGGTTGACTGCGGGTCAACACGAGGGTTTGAAATGAAAAACGTTTCCATTTGAAAAGTTGGTCGTTTCTGACGACGAAACCATAGCATGATGTGTAAAATACGCCTGGAGGTTGACTGCGGGTCAACACGAGGGTTTGAAATGAAAAACGTTTCCATTGGAAAAGTTGGTCGTTTCTGACGACGAAACCGTAGCATGTGTAAAATACGCCTGGAGGTTGACTGCGGGTCAACACGAGGGTTTAAAAACGCGAATGCGACGCAGCTTCACGTTTCAATTGAATCTCATGACTTTCAAGAAAACATGGAAATGACTCCAGAGGCGCCGATTCAACTAGCGCAGGTGATTCTCCGCAGCTCGATCTGGAATTACTATATACGGATGAACAGCCGATTTACGGCCAAAACATACACCATAGTATAATACAAAAACGTAGGATTCCTTTACAAAAAAAAAAAAAAAAAGACTTGCCTAGGATCTTAGGGTGCTTACTTTGAATCCGGAAATTAGGCTGCGGTCTCAGAAATTAGTAACCGTGACAAAAATATACAGTTGAAACAATATCAACTAGGCCTCAGTATAAACGCGCCTAATAAAGCTATTATTACCCAGCTGCTACTATAAGATGGTAAAATTCATTTCTGATAGCTGTAGGATCCTGGCCGACCTACATTATACCGAAACTCATGTGAGGACAAACTCATAACTGTCTGGACAAGTCTTTTACGCCACTTACAAAAGATCACGAACGAGACGAGACTCTTTTCGGAGAAAAGCTCTCAGAAACCACAAAAGCTTCAAGCTATTGAGCGACAAGGATCGCTGATTAAATATCCGCTCAAAGGGCGACGTCTTTAGATAGCTGGACCATCGACAGCGAGGACTCGGTTTTCGGCAAACGTGACTGGTCCCCCTCGTTATGTCTCAGCGAGCAGGGGGGGGGGGGGATTGAAGGTTATCCACGAGCAGCGACAGCATACCGGCAGCAGCCCGCGACCACGAGGTTCCCTTAGCCAGGGCAAGCACCGTGCCCAGACTCGTCGCGAGCGATACAGGTACACGCGGGTCGTGTACAATATTTTTGCAATTGTGAATGAACATCACTAGTAACAGTACAATCTAAGATTGATTCAAAATGGCTACGTGATACCATTTTCTAAAAAAGTATAACAACTTGTTGTACCCTCTAACACGTTTACGAATGAATAATAGATCAATTCATGCCTGTAGCGATCGACAACTAGACGCGATACATGAATGTGAGCCACAATCAGATCAATTTATTTCCAAAATTATTAAATATTCAAAATTATAACTCAAAATCATTTTAACACGGAGGACTATAGAACAGCTTTCAAATTAATTCCTCATAACGGCATTATGGTCACGATCGATTTAAATGAAACATATTTATTGGTATCAATTAATGCACCACACAATTTAAATTTCATAATAAAGTCGGTGAAAATTTAACTTATGAATTCAAAGCTATGTCTTACGGCTTATCATCGTTCTTACCAAGAACTGTTACAATGTTTAGGATTTGTGACAAATTTTGAAAAAGCTCTTTACAACCTTCACAACGGACTAAATTCCTAGGTTTTAATTATAACATTATTCAACGAGTGCATATTTCAAAACGTTGCACTATTAAAGAGTTTGCCTGTTTAATCGGCGTTTTAACATCCGCCTGTCCGGCGGTTACATACGGTTGGGTGTATACTAAACGTCTCGAGAGACAAGTAGAGACATTAAAACATATGAATCTAAATTTAGTCCTTCGTCTGTAATACTGCTGGATCTGGAATTATGGTCTCGGAACATATTTTCGACATCTACTTCCCTAAGGCGTGATACGTTTCAACTAGAAATTTTTGCAGACGCCTCGATGTCTGGCTGGGGCGCATTTTGCGATACCAAAAGAGTAAACGGTAAATGGTAGAGATAGAATTCCATGTTATCAATTATACACTGTAACATATTTAGAGCTGCTGGCAGTGTTTTTTGGTCTCAAATGTTTTGGACGCGACATACGTACATACCTATCGATAATATCACAGCTTTAAGCTACATTATATCGCATGGGTGGTATCAATACCCCATTTAAACGCCTTGACACGAGAAATCTGGCGTTGGGCGTAAAACGAAATTTATTTTCAACTGCCTTCCAGTCGACAGCGATGCGGAGGAATTTTTCGTTTTAGTTAGGCTAAGAAATTATATTTTTAACTTAATTATACTCTTTACTGTCTCTTATATTATGAGTAAAAATAACAAAGAAGCTGATGAAGAATCTCGCAAGATTAACAAAGACCAAAGCAAACCAGTTAGAGATTTACTCGCTTCTCGCACCAATGTTAAATGTAATCAATACGTATCATGGAAACCAGACCCAGACTACATCTGAGTAGTGATAGACGCGTTCACAATTCCATTGGATAACATGTTCGTTCATGGTTTCCCACCTTTTTGCCTTCATGTTTAGAAAATCATAATAGATAAGGCTGAAGGCAAAGGCATACTTGTCTTTCCCTATTGGCCTTCAGATTCCCCCTATTACAAAAATTGCTCACTTTAGATATTATAAATATATATTATAATTTATTTATAAATTCCGAAAATAGCAAAAATCTTCCTCTAGGAATCCACAAATCAAAGGAGTAACAAACTGTTCGCAGCGAAGCTCTCAGGAACGTGTTCATAAAACGAGGTGTCCTATAGCCTTTTTGGATTTAATGATGGCATCATTTACCAAGAACACATTGAAACAATATTGTGTGGCCTTCCGGTCGGCATACTATGATGTAAATGTGTGCGCGAGGCGTGTTTGTACAAACGGTCCGGTACTTACTGTGCTTCACTTTCGATATGCGTGGCGCGGAGTCCATCTTTTTTTATAAGTCTATGATATATCCATACAAATCTTGCATACCGTCAGTGTTGTCATTCTTAACAGAACAGTTTGATAAAGGTGCTGCTACGGCTCTCTTAATAGTTACCGTTCGGCTTTAAGTTTTATATAGCAAGTTTTAAGTAGTATTTGGTGATGATTTAGGATCTCATGAACAGATCAAAAGGTTATTAAAAGGAACCTATAAGGCCAAACATCCCAAAATACGCATCTACGTAGAACCCACTTTTACAACACATCGCTCAGTGGGGCCCTAATATAGAATTACCTTTAAAAATGGTTTTACAGAAGCTTGTACCTAATCTTATTAGCCTTATACACAGCTCACAGAGCGTAAACAATTACATCTATTACAATTAAAACATTGATATTTGTCCTAACGGAGTCAACATTATAATTTCCAATAACATTAAAACGCTGTCGGCCGCCATCAACCAATTTTATTCCTGCTGTACTTCAAAGAAAATATAAATAAACGTCTAACGTCGGAAAACAAGTACCTAGGTACCTGTTTACCTCGTAAAAAGGAATATCGCGATAAGACCCGTTCTCAATATTGTTTTATAATGTGTACAAATCGCGAAAGTTTTAAAAAGTTTAAAATATAAATATTTGTCCAGCAATAACTTTGAAAGATTATTTGTCGATTACTAAAGATTTAAGGCCAAATACAGTTGAAAACCTTTTGATGAATACAAGCGACCTTATAAGGCCACCTGCACACAAACCATCAGCCTATGGATAAAGCAGGTGCTCGCGGAGAGCGGCGTGGATGTGTCGGCGTTCGGCGCGAACAGCACCCAACACACTCCCACATCCACGGCGCGCAAGCAGGGCGTCTCGCTTGACGTCATCAGGAAGACTGGTGGTTGGTCGCAACTATTGCAGACGTTTACTAAATTCTATAATCGCCCAGTGAGCGATGATGTTTGTTTCGCTAGATCAGTTTTTCTCCCTGGTTAACAACCGGGACTTTATTAACAGCGATTAGAGTATTTATTTATCTGATTGTTCCTGATTTTCTTAGCAAGTGTCTAAATTTATGTTGTAAAAGAGCAAACTAATATAACCTTTTTTGTTTACAATCTAAGAATGTTGGAGTTGTGTTGAGTAATGAAATGATTTCTAATAATAAAACATTAGTTCATTTAATACTATCTAGTTACAAAATTTTTAATCTCTAAACATCTACATGTGTCTATTATTTATCTGAAGAATGAAACGTACGAAATATAATTGATGATTAAACGAACTTACCTGTAAGTGAAGTTCTATCCCAATTATATGAGTACGTTTCATTCGAAGATAAAGGTCCCTCCCTTCCCAGAGCCCTTATCTAAAAATTTTGCAATAGGACTCTAAAGAATGAGGAGCGTCGCGGTCGTTGGAGCGCAAGCAGGGAAGTTTTTCAATCTACCCTAATATTTAAAAAGTGCGAAGTTGCCAGTACAATGAAAGTACTACATGTGTCTATTATTTATCTTCGAATGAAACGTACTCATATAATTGGGATAGAACTTCACTTACAGGTAAGTTCGTTTAATCATCAATTGCCCTACTTACGTGCGAAGGCGGATTTTAACTGGCAACTTTTTATTTAATACACCGATTCTATCTTTTCATACGTTTCTTCAGATAGTTCATCAGCTGCCTAGCCTTTTCCCAACTATTTGGGTCGGCTTCCAGTCTTACCGGATGCAGCTGAATAACAGTATTTTATTCAGTTTCCTCAGGTAGTTATGGATCTAAATAGAATGCTTCATTCCTTGTTGAGAAAAATGTCGTGTGTAAATCGGTATCTCTACTATTTCACTCCAAAATTTGCAATTTCATGTTTTGTACCAATTTCCATTGGTGTTGGTCTTAGGAAGGATCATTTAAACCAAGTTTAAGCCCCAATCTGCCCACAACTCACGTTTGATCCAACCTTTTGACTACGATCTGGCTTCATAGGTCCATTCAAGCTCTCGCAGCGACTGTCGACGCTGGAAACAATTGGCCCTCCATTATCTGAGGTGACCCACTTGCTGTAATCCCTAATGTTGCTCCCAACACGGTTCGTCAACCGGAGTAGAACTGTGCGCGCGCATCCATTCACCTAACGGCGGGGGAGAGTCCGCCAATCCGAGGGGGGCTTGAGATTCGGCGTTCGGAGATATTCGGGCTTATTCGCTCGCTCGCGTCGCGCCGGACGGTAGTGCGGCAGCTCCGATGTGCCGCCACCACGGCCGACCCAGACGCGACCCCGCTGGTGGTCCGCAGTGGCCACCACCTGCCGCCATGTCGTAACATAATGGGGTACAACAACCAGGGGAACGGGTACAACAAGTTGTTCACTCAGGTGCGCGCGCAAGTGTTGTGTTGTTGTTAACTAAGTGTTGATCTGTGGCTTGTTGGTGATAAGGGCCGCCATGTCGCCATGTTTACGTAATGATAATGTTGTTTGTTTGTTTACACACGACATCGTTCCGATGGTTCCGAGAGCTTGCAATCAATCCGCCTCCCCGCCTGTCTGATGACCTATAACTTGGTCGAGGCGGACCGATGCAATTCGTGTCAGTGCTATTTGGGCCCTGCCCTGTTACGATAGTTCAATATAAAGCCATATTTAGACGCGTTTCTATACAGTTATGACTAAAAATACGCGTAATTGTGCTTTAAGCTTCCTGGTAGTGTTTTCAAAGCTCTGAAATCATGTCTGTGGTAAGATTTTTCAATTTCTTCATCACATAAATATTCACGCGACTCATTAACCAACGCTTGATGCTAACCAGGTATGTTTCGTAAATGTATTCGATCTTATACAGCATCAGAATGTGCATCAATCTCTCGTGTGTTCTGCGAACGGACTCTATTTCTGACGCTGTAGGTACTGTTGGTTTGATTGTTTGTTTGTCTGTCTGTCATTACTGCTAGTGTTTAGTCTATTATAGTTAAACGGTCGCGCACGTGCAATACGTTATACTTCAACGAAACGATTAACAACAAAATAATTGTTTGCTAGGAATAGTGGTTTTGAATTTATGCTTACTTTGAATAGTAAAACAATGTTTGTTATTATTGTAGTTTAAACAGTTGAAATGCAATGGTTTATTATCTACATGTATTACATGTTATTGTATTCAGGAATACCTAGGTATGGTACAAAGAGATATCTAGGCAGGACACACTAACATATTTGTATTTGTATTGCTTCATGTTCAATTTTTAACCGACTTCCAAAAGGAGGAGATTCTCAATTCGTCGGATTTTTTATTTTTTTTATTTTTTTTTTTATGTATGTTCCCCGATTACTCGAAAATGGCTAGACCGATTTGGATTTTTCTTTTTTTGTTCGAAAGGGTATACTTCCCAAGTGGTCCCATGATCATCAAATCAGGATCTGATGATGGGATCCCATGGAAATCGAGGGAAACCCTCAAATTTTATGGGCACACCTATATCGATTTCGGTATTTTTTATAGTAACTCGTGCATTTACTCTCGGAAAGTACCATTCGGTGAACTGGAACTGATGATGAAGACCACAGAGGGCCCTCGGAAATACTATATATATTATATTACTTTTTTTTGCAGTAGTCCTACATTGTAACATACTAACACAAAATTGGATAGGTATTGTCACGAAATTGAACATTAAGCAATACACAATACAAATATGTACCTCTATGTATGCCTGCCTAGATATCTCTTTTGCTGTCTGTACATAATTATAGTAGTGCGACGATCCACAGATCTCTCAGCTCATAGTCCATTATGCACTAAAGTAATTAATCTCAAAACTTTTTGAATGCTATATTATAAGGTACCTACCTACTTTCTACATGTTTAGCGAATCTACCATAAGTTCTGTGATAAAAATCCAGCAATTGGCTCATCTAGATATAACAAAAACAGTTCAACTTAAACAAAAGAAAGTACCTATTTCCTATACGAATCTTACTTCCTAATATCCATTATAAACTACGCCCAGCAGACGCCCAGCGGTCGTAGTTTATAATATTTACGCGCACGGTTTATTCGCGCACGGTTTTTACGACTTGACAAAACAGAAAGATTTCTATAATAAATGTAAGTTTGATGATAAATAGACATATACCTTCCGGAATAAATTCTTTAAATAATGGTGAAAACCGCATCAAAATACGTTGCGTAGTTTAGAAGAACAACGCAGCCTCACAGACAGACACGAAAAGCGACTTTAATTTATAAGTATAGATGCGAAAGTTTGTGAGTATATATGAATGTTTGTTACTCTTTCACGCAAAAACTACGGTTTAACGGATTTTGTTGAAATTTGGCACACAGATAGTTTATAACCTACATTAACACATAGGATACGCGCGGGACGCTGCTCACTTTACCTTCACTTTCACTTATAAAGACTGCTCATCCTCCTGTGCCATCATACTATAAACACAAAAAACTTCAATAGGTTGTAAGACGTGCAGATGCTGTACGATTTCACACACACAATAGTTATTTATGCAACTGACGTATAATAAGGGGTATTAAAACACGAATGTGGGTTTATCACACGAGGCGAAGCCGAGTGTGATAATAGTATCACATGAGTGTTTTAATACCTAATTATGTACAGTTGCATACAAAACTTTATCTACATCCATGTTATGAATTCTATAGAAAAGGTTCTGAAACAGTTTTTTGCAATACTCGTATCGAACATGGCGGCCGGCGTCATGGCCGACGTGAATTCGAATAAGTTCTTTTTTTAATTACGGCGTTGTTGTAGTGAAACGCGCGTGCATTACAATGTTCTTTTTTTGAAAACGAGTTGCATTATGAAATTCAGTATAACATTAAAACACCAGTTTGGATGCTATTATGGTTACCATGGTTACTATGACACTGGCTGTTTTAATGTTGGCAATAAGCTAACTGTTTCAGAAACTTTTATAGAGAATTTATAGCATGGGTGTAGATAAAATTAATTCTGCAATTTGTAAAACAAACAGCATAGATAAACGTATGGAAATCTTTGTTTTTTTTTTTTTCACGTTATAGGAACCATACGTTTTACGTTATTATTATGTGAACTCTTACTCTCTTACAAATAAAACACGGAATAAAATTATATCAGGAATAACAAAGGAATAACCATACATTTTCGTAGGTTTAAATTTGGAATAACTTTATTCTGTGTTTATTAGTAAGACGGCTACTATCTAAGGGGCGGGGCAAAAATTACGTGTCTGTACATACAGTCACCTTAGCTGGTACCCCCTTAAACAGAGTCGCTCAGTTCAAGTATCTGGGCCACTGGGTTTCCAAGGACCTTAACGATAACGCAAGCAAAGCGAGCAAGTAGTAGCGTGCATCGCTAATTCGCTACTGAGTCTTGTTAGGTCCAGTAACTACAGAATATTAAGCGTGTTCGCGGACAGGTGGGACTCTCCACTGCTGCGCCACTGGATACGTTTCCATACTGCACTGTGAGCGGTAGACAGTTCCTCCTGGTCCTTAAGAGGAAAGGCGGGTGGCCAGACTTTTGAAAATTAGGTATTAAGAAGGTATTGCTGTCGCTCTGCGAGCGCTCCGCCCTCGAATTCGTGCGATAAGGACAACTGCAGATCCGACTAAATTTTAATAGCCTATGTAAAAAGTCACATTTCGAGGTTTGGCTCTCGCCTATTTCCTCCTCCAATATTGGACCAATTTAAAAAATATTTCATAAACTGAATAAGAAGGATATATACTATGCCACTATGTTTTTCTTTTTCCGTTAATAAATGTCAAATTTGTACACTAGGCGTCTGTTGACAGCGGTCTGAATAGGCAATTTTGAGCATTTTTGGAGGGTTCTAGTTCTTATAAAAATAATATATCATCAAAAAGGAAAACATAGGGGCATACAAGTAACTGATATTTATATTTCTGTAAAAAATCATTGCTTTATGGTCATTAACCAGAAAGAAAACAGGCGAGGGCGTTTGTATCTTTTTGTATGGAGAAAAGAGCACCCACGTTTCCTCTTAATTGCTTTTATCTTGAGTGTGTTGTTTTGTTTGTTTTATTTTGATTTGAATTAGTTGTTTTTAAAATTGTGTGTGTTGAAATATGGATGTATTCTGAAATAAATATACAGGGTGTTCGGCGCATGGACCGACACAATTTTTTGGGGGATTGGGGGGGTCATTTGCTAGGTTTCACCTAAAGACCTCCATGTCCTAAGTGTGACGGTAATTGAGATATGTTTTTTTTTGTTCTTTCTTTGAATTACCCAAAATCTCGCCTTTGAATTGATTTTTTTTTTTTGTTTATGGTTGCAATAGAACAAAATAAACTTTATAATAGTCTGCAATGTATTTTTATTCTAAATAAATTATTATTTGATGTAATTTATCAGTAGAAAATGACTTATGTGCTTCCAAAGTCTTAAAAATGTTTAAATGTATGAAAAATTACTACTCTTAAATTATTTTTTTTTTTTTAATAAAGCCATTTTGACCTTATTTTTATCTCAAAAAGTTCTTTAGTTTGTACCCTTTCTAAGGGTATGCTACACGCTATGAAAAACAATTCAAATGTAGTCAAAATTCTAGTTAGAGAGTCAGTTATGGAGTGTTTTAAGAAAAGATTTATTACGGTAATTATATTTTTTTATTTTATTTCGAATAAGAATACATTGTAGACTATAATAAAAATTATTTTGTTCTTTTACAACCATAAACAAAAAAAAAATATCGATTCAAAGGCGAGATTTTGGGTAATTCAAACAAACAACAAAAAAAAACATATCTCAATTACCGTCACACTTAGGACATGGAGGTCTTTAGGTGAAACCTAGCAAATGACCCCCCCAATCCCCCAAAAAATTGTGTCGGTCCATGCGCCGAACACCCTGTATATTAATTGTATAGTAATTAATGAGGGCCGGTTCTGCCTAAACTTACTCTTTACGTAACATACCATAACGTCACGTCTGTAATCCCCGAAGGGTTATGCAGAGGTGTACCTTATAGTACTCCTACATTTCGCCAGGTATCTTTAAGTTCCATGTAATAGGGGGCAAGCCTATTGCCATCAACCGGGCGCAGATCCAGACTGCTACTGAGAATTCTTAATGAAAAAAATCCAATAACACTTTTGTCCGCTCGCAACTGGGGAATAGAACCCAGAACCTCATAAGCAGTAGCGTTGGGCAATATACTCTTTATCCATATAAAATTGAAATATAACTTTAGTAAATTTAGGGTTGCTTTAGGGTATATAGCCGACCTCGTATTTGCGTATAACCACTTTTCGACAACAATTCAATTTAATTCAATTCAATTTATTCAAGGTTTACAATTATTTCATGATAATAACTATGAATACAAAATCTTAATCTAGGTCAATAAAATACATGTGCCTGAACTAGGTAATCCTGTGTTTCAGGCAATATATAATTCCAAGTAACCGGAAAATTCACTACGGTAGAAACGAGTTGCAGGTTGTAGGTTCGAACCCGACAAGCGTTTTACTTAGAGTAAATTATTTCATCACCGCAGCTCTCAAAACGGTGAAGGAAAACATCGTGAGGAAACCGGCATATCCTAGAACCAAAAATTCGAAGACGTGTGACATTTGCCAACCTGCACTGGGCCCGCGTGGGAGATTAAGGCCCACTCCCTCTCACCGAGAGGAGGCTTGTGTTCCAGTAGTGAGAACATTATAGGCTGGTTATTTAGGCTAAATGTCACTTTAACCTTAGGGAGGCAAAGTAAGAGGTCGACTAATAGGTACCTATCTAAAATCCCTTGGTAATGACAGATAGATAAGAATGACGTAAGCAATCAGACATTACCATCTCTGTAACTAGTTCTGGCGTCCATCCATGGAATCTGAAGGGTTTATTCTTAGCATTGTTCATAAAATGTGAAACTGTCAACGGCACTATCTCTGTTTGCGACAACATCCTGTGGTTATGACAAACATGGTGAAAACTCGCCAATTTTCTGAACGTGGTGGAGAAACCCCTCGCAAACTATATGGTGATCTAAGAGTGACCCGTATTCTAAGGCTTTCAAATTCAAATCAAATCAAATTATTTATTTTTGCAGAAAACACTGGTACAATGATGTTATTAAATGTACATGTTTCAAGTGATTCTACCGCAAGGCATTCAAAATGTATACACTCAGGTTTATCAAAATCAAGATTGACATTAAATAAAAATAGGTATAAAATTTGATAAAAATATTTTATTATTACCTTCTTAAAGTCATCTATAATAATAACAATTAAATTATTTCAATGTCATTCCTAGAATTATTACAATACATTAACAGATTAATTATTTAAAGATACATGCATAATTGTTCTATTACTTGATGTCACTGTGAGATCATGAATCTCAATTTTACTACAATTTGAGTCGAGATCACTATCAAATCTACCACACTTACTGAATACGGAAATGCTAACACAGGCAGAATCTTCTCTACATAGCCAGCCAAGTGCACTTCTCTATTTTCATCTAATCAATCGCATTTATAGCTTTGCTCTTTTGGAATTTATATTTGTACTTTATAGACTTACTGTACGTATAGGTGTAGCATTATGATCTTCGATACTGATAAGGTTGATGAATTTAGAGCACTATCTCTGTTATCAATCTTAATTTATTATCGTAGCCCATAGAATGTTTAAAGATCCATCACGTAAGCAGCTGATGCGGAGCATATGGCTCTTTGTATACATGGAATTGGTTTAACGTTTTGGTTTTTCTAAAGCATAGTCGGACGTCATCGTAATTTTGCCAAAATAATTAGTCAGATTACTGCTGTTAGAATATGAAAGAATACAGCTGTTAAATGCTGTTCATTTTTATAATCATAGTTGTGTAAAAACATTGCATTCAGTTATTTTCATACTTTTCAGAATTGTAATAGCAATAATTCAAACATTTTGAATGGCGTACATGTAAACAAACAGCTAATAAACAAGCACAAGGGCAAACAAAACCGTTTTGAATGAAATAATTACTTGATTTACAGAATAGTAAAGTACAGTAAAGCTAACGGTCAGCTTTACTCTACGATTTTCCTAATTTTCGAACTAAAAACACTGCAGTACAAGATTACCTATATGTATCTAAGTACAGTAAATTCAACATTTTGTTTTATTTTTATATACAGGGTGTCTCGTAATTAATGGACTACCTCTTAAGGGGTAATTGTACTCATCATTATGAACAACATTTACTGTGAGACTAAACCAGGAATCGTGAAAAAAAATCAGTTATTCCCTACATTTTGACGATTTATGCGAACATAAACGTAGGGAACAACTGATTATTTTTTCACGATATCTGGATTGATCCCATAGTAAAAGTTGTTCATAATGATGAGTACAATTACCCCTTAAGAGGTGGTCCATTAATTACGGGACAACCTATATAATAGTCCTCTTCATTAAATTTAATAATTGCCTGAAATAAATGATATTTAATTTAATTGTGCTCGGGATTGCTCGTTTTATATGGCATACCTACCCAATTTCTATAGCATTTTTCTTTTTTGTTCTTCTTTATAAAACATTGTAATCTAAATGTGGAAGCTTGTAATTAGCGATTGTCAGTTGTTATTTTTGTAACCATTTATGTGTATTAGTCTGTAAGCTTTCTTAAAATTGTAAAAATAAAAAAAAAATAAAAAATAATAATAATTTATTTATATCCGGCGACAGCGACCCAGACAAATTTTCTTTCCTTTCGTGAGCTTTCTGATGATTTGCAAGTCTTGAAAACCCGGTCATTACGTGTACAGAAGAGCTGATCAGCATCCTTGTATGTGTAAGCATATGAAGGCTTTGGGCTACCTTTGGGTATTTGGCGTTTCTTGTCTAGTTCTTCAAGACGATTTGTTTCTGCTGGGACACAGGCCTCCTCTCTTGGGAGAGGAAATACCACGCGGGGCCAATGGGGGTTTGTATATGTCCATGAAAATTCCAAGACATGTCTTGGAATTTTTAGTTCTAGGACATGCCGGTTTCTTCACGGTGTTTTCCGTCACCATTTTGAGAGCAGTGGTGAATATTACGAGAGACTCATCTCGTAATATTATTAAAAAAAGTTTTTTGACGAGATTGTTTAATCTGAATCTGAAATCTAAACACACCTCCCACTAAAATCCATGTAACACGTTAAAATGATTGTATATTTTTCTTTTTATTTGGACGTTTCTCACATTTATCATTGTTATAATCTGTCGAGGTTGCTCTATAATCAAAATAATATTGTTTTCATTATTAAGTTTGACTTGATTTAACGGTGGAATAGATAAATGCATTATGCTAATTACTAAAAACTATACATTTTTTTGTGTTCAGGTTGATATAGGTACCTATTACAGACTAGCTTTTGCCCGCGGCTTCGCCCACGTGGACTTCGCAAAATATCCCATGGGAACGTAGGTACTACCAGGAATCCCTTCCTTATTCCTTATCTACATTTATAAAGGCAACCTCTGTGCAAAATTTCTGTTTTCTAGATCCAAGGGTTTGGGCTGGGCGTTAATGAGTCAGTCAATCAGTCAGTCAGTCAGAACTTCTCTTTTTATTTATATAGATAGATAGATAGGTAACATAAAAACAGATACAGACACAGTTCAACAGACAGATAAAACCAAACAGATGACAATGATGATGATGACATAACTCAATGCTGAAAACTTGATGTACCTACTTACATCCCTTTTTACAGAATATCGGAATAATAACAAAACAAGGAACTATGCAATTATAGTTACAGCCAAGTGAGTAGTGTGTCAAAGACAGACATTTAACAATAATTTGCTTTTAAATCATAGTAAATTCAATAGCCGATAAATTATTGGAAATGCCGGTCGACAGAAATATCGCCTTAAGGCTCTTACAGACAGAGGCGATATCGCGGTCGCGACGCGATATTTCGATATTATATCCGTAGAAAAATATCGCGTCGCGACGCGATATCGCCTCTGTCTGTAAGAGCCTTTACTCGTATTATACAGGGTGAAATTGAATAGATGCGACAAAATTTAAGGGGGTGTTCTACGCATCAATATGAACAACTTTTACTATGGGACCAAACCTGAAATCGCGAAAAAAAAATCAGCTGTTCAGTACATTTAATGTTCGCATGTAAAATGTACTGAACAGCTGATTTTTTTTTCGCGATTTCAGGTTTGGTCCCATAGTAAAAGTTGTTCATATTGATGCGTAGAACACCCCCTTAAATTTTGTCGCATCTATTTAATTTCACCCTGTATACACCGGGTAGGTTTATATGGGCTGCCAACATACTGTTGTTAAATTGTTGATGTTGGCAACATGTTGCACTATTAGTAACTTGGAACCCATTTTAGTTTAGAGCCCTTTTCAGTAAAATTGGAACAATCTTTTCCAAGGTCCAGTAAAACAGTGCCAAATGCTGCGATGGTTAAGCTGACGCATTTTAGCTCATAACAATCTAATTGAATTGCTCTGAATCGTGCTTATAAATATGACATCACATGCAACTTAGCCCAATATTCGCCTCCAAATATATTTTTATTATCTTTTTATGACATCAATTTATATTATTATTAGGTACTTACCTAATTTCAACTCTTCATGGCTTTTGTGGAATAGATACCACAATTTTGCCAATATCACGCAAATAATAGCAGTGGTGGCCCAGTGGTATTGGCCGCGACTTACGAGTTGTAGGTCGTAGGTTCGAACCCCGGCAGGCGCTTTACTTTGTGTAAATTATTTCATCACCGCTGCTCTCAAAACGGTGAAGGAAAACATCGTGAGGAAACCGGCATGTCCTAGAACCAAAAATTCGAAGACATGTGACATCTACCAACCCGCACTAAGCCCGCGTGGTGGATTACGGCCCACTCCCTCTCACCGAGAGGACGCCTGTGTCCCAGCAGTGGGAACATTATAGGCTGATTATGTACGCAAATAATATCAATAATAATATATATAATATCAATAAATTTATCTGTCATTGCTTCTTTTTACCTATTGTGGTTAATGTTTTTTTTTTTGGACAGTGAAGAGATATAATAGGTACTTATTCCTTAATGCTAAGCGTGGCGTTGACTGGATATAAGTACTTTGACAGGATGGTCTTTGGGTGTCTTATAAATACTACCGACGTACCCTGACCAGTCAGGATCCTCGCTAACTCCTTGTCAATTGGCTTTTATTTTAAAAGGCATAAGCTGCGGGTAGCTCTGTAGTTTTATAAGCAGTAATTTGTGCTCTTTGAAGTAGTTTTATTCTAGGCTTTTACGATAGCTATCTCGTACGGAATGTTCGTTTGTTGTTGATTCAATTAGTATTGTAATGTTTTGTAGTTAAAATGGTTTAAAAAGAGCATTTTGTAACGGTTATTTTTAAGTCGTGAACACGGGTGTTTGAGCTGGTCAGACATTTTGTTAGGCGATGTTTAGCATAGGCTTTGTTTATTGGAAAGAGTCACGTATTTTTAGTTAGCTTATCTAATACCTAACCTACTGGTTTTGTTCTAAAAACGCTTGCAGGGCGTTGTTACAAATTCTACACGAAGTCCATGGCGCCTCGATTAGGTACTGAAAATATACTTTTTTTTTACTTAAAATTTGCCCAATAAATTATATATTCAGTCACCGTAGCACACAGCGAGCTAGCGTGATAGTTTTGCCAAACTAAAACTATGGTTAAATTACATTAAAATGTAAGTCAGTTTGACATTTTGCACTTGTCAATTTAATCTCCGAGATTAAAAAGCAGACTTTAATTATGCCAAAAAAATGCTTTCTTTTGAAGGAGCACAACTTTATAATAGAATACCCTCTAGTACGTAAGAAATCACTCTTTCAATGTGTTCAAAACTCGACTTAGTCAGTTGCGGATCGATCACTTCCGCAGAAATGAAAGCATTGGATGGGCAACTAGTTTGTAATACTGATGACGAGGAACTTGAGTAATTTATGTATGTTCTAGTATTGTTCTCAAGTAAGTACGTAAATGTCTTTATTGAGAATAAAGTTTCTTTAAACCTAAACCTAGTTTGTCCTAGGATTTATGTTCAAAACTCCTATCAAAATGTTCACTTTATAGTACAAAATTTGTACCTACCTACTTCGATCAAAACCAACATATAATATAATAAACAGTCTATCTACTTACTTATATAAAAAAAAATCGACTGCCGAATGATATGTAAACGCATCACTTCAGAACGGTTGCACCTATTTGGCTATTTCTTTTTGTCACGACAAGGTTTATATGAAAGAAAATGTTTGAAAAATTGCCGGGAAAATTGATAATTCGGGAATACTGAGAGTGCATTTTCAATGGGAATTTTGTTTGAATTATTGAAATTTTGACAGGACTACGTTTGTCGGGTCTGTTTTGGGTCTGTTATTATAAAATCATCAACTTTTAAAATCAGAATTCGAACGGATCCTAGTGAGTCCCATTGGTTGCGTTTGTTTTGCCGTCCTAAACGGCACTTGCGCGGGAATCAGTCCATTTCCAACAAAAATAGACTATAATAAAAATACATTACTATTATCGTATGCAGCGCGTCATCGAATCGTTGAGAATACCATCGTGTTTGATAGACGGAACTATCTTGCATAGGTTAGGCATACCATCATACCTACCATACGTTTTTATATCGTAAAGATAGTTTATTTATTTTAAAAGCGTTTTAACGTCGATGTTATATTGTTTAGCAGTATCAAAAACAAACATGGCTGTCAACTTTTTTTTATTTTACGCTCCTAATTTGAAAGTTTCAAATGTTAGAATGTTCTTTTTAGAGTTGTACTCGCTCATCTTTTACATAAATCGACTAAACTCTCCTCACTAGGGTTATTTTAATTATAATTTTAGATGGTTGTGAAAGGAGTAATACGATGCATTATTCATATTCATGTTTTATTGGTCTGAACTTGATGTGATCGTGATAGGAATGAGTTCATAATAAAATTAATTGTAATCGAGTTCTTAGTCGATTTGCTGGCTATATACTACTTACCTTCATAGATTTTGCGGATGACTTGACTAATAGTCCTTGAATCTTTCGTATTGAGGTTACATCTACCCCGTCCCCTGTTCCTTTAGTGAGATCCGCATAATAAAAAATACCTAACTTACCTACCCACGCAAAAACATAGTAACGCTAGCCAAAACAGTGGTTGATACCTAAATAAAAAATCCTCTACTGGCGTTGCCCCAAAAACAAGGGCGTAAAGTATGCACAGTGGGGGATATCGAGCCAGTGCTTGGGTGGTAGGGGGTGGCAATGACGTCACTACTTCGACCCGCCAGACTGCCGCCGAAACCGTCGTGCCAGTACTGTTCAAGCCTTGATCAATCGCGGCCAGATAAAGCCTACTTCCCGAGCTGAATGGGTTTAATACCTTGGGCCTTAGTCTGTGAATGAAAATGTTATCGCGTTGACGCTTAATCACAGTTCTAATTTTAAATTTGACACAGATTATGAATTAGATTCTTTTTTCTGTAATATTAGCAAAAGTACTGGTCGGTTCGTCTTGTAGTTTGTATGTAAAATGTTTGTAAGTGTGAAGACGATTTTTTTGTTTTATTTAAATATTTTTGGAAGCTTTGGCTAAGGTGAGCGTCGTCTGTAGTTTTTTAGTTTGTGTGGTTTGATTTAGATGCTTTTATTCATATTTAAAATGCTATAACTAGTTCTGTAGTTTCATCTCATTTGCCGTTAGAGTACCCACATATACATTTCACAATGTTTTTATTAATTTGATTTTAAATAATTTATTTTGTAGATGTTCTTATTAATTTATCATGAATCGTTTCAACATTAATTTTGTAGAGCTTAGTGTTTTTTTTTTTTTTGTTAAATTGTATTTATGTTAAACATTAAATTGGCTGAATCCGAAATTGTGATGAATTGATGTACCTAACTCAAAAACAGATTCAAAATTCCAAATTGCTCCAAAATTCTGAGATTATATAATACTAACATAATACAATCCCACCCGAAATTATTATCGCATGAACTAATCGTTTTGTTTTTAGATTATGTGCCGACATTACTTTGTGTACAGCCAGCGCCACAAGTCGAAAATAATTCTGTGACTTTGATTAAATAATAACTCTAATCATCTCATTTTTGTTATGCATATAAAATATTGCAACTGTCACTGTGCTAAAATATACCATAGACAAAAAAAAAGGAAAAAAAAGGATCATTTTAAAATGATTCTAGAACAATATATTCTAGAGTTATTATTGAATCTGTGGCAGTCTGTACGGGCTCCAAGCATGTCTGTCTGATTTCCGTCTGTTTGTGTCTCGCATTGCATGCAGTCGGCACCACTCACCACCGACCAATGACAAACTACAAGCCCCTGGTAAGACACCTGGATTTCTTTTTATTTAAATCTAATCTATGTGCTTTTCAGTTGTGTTAAGTATTTTAACTCGAATACCAAAAGGTATCTGCTCACTAAAAGAGATATGACCGAGACTGGCACTGGATATTAAGGCGCAGATTTCCTGCGAACGATCAAAAAGGTGGTTTTTTAAAGCTGTGTATCTCATAAACCGTAAATAATTTGGACATGTAAAAAAATATGATATTTTCAAGTCCTCTTCGCATACAGTGATGGAAGCCAAAACATAATTAAACATACTATAATCCACCAAAAAAGTCTTTAAACATACCTCCTAATAATCTTTAAAAGCTGTTTATCCCGTCATTAGCAATTATAATTATAATTAAAAATATACCATGAAATGTCAAATTCCAAACTTCATCCAGTGATGGATTACTTTTTATGAAATAGTTAATTTCTAATTTTATACGATTTTATTTGCACTTTTACGACATAATTCCGGTGCGCGTGAGAATCTTCTATCTCGTGCGTCAAACTAGACAGCCATAAAGCCATTTCACTTACACACCGAGCTAAACCAAGCTTGGAACCAGGGCCTTAAAGTGTCTGCAGTATAAAAAAATGACCCAAGCCCATGCCTTAAATGATAGGTATCCAGAGGAGTGATTTTTCAAAGGGGGTTATCTCCATGATAAACAATTTTTTAGTAATGGACAAAAACCATGACTTAAAATTATACTGGAAATGTGTCCTTCTGTAAGAAAATGAGTTTTTTTTCTGTAAGTTTCCTTAACATGACAGTGACGATGGCATTCATAGATTTTTTTTCTAGCAAAAATGGAAATAAGCCCCTTTGAAAAATCACTCCTTCATGTTGCATGAGAAAAAAATCTAATTGAATTTATAAAATTGTGCGTAAATCTTATATTTAATTATGGTATTTAATTATTTATTTTGTGATGTAAAAAACAGCATTTTTCTAAAATTAGATTTTTGTTCTGGCAGTGAGACCCAACAGAAAAATACATACTCAAACAAGTCAACTGGACTCTGCCCACAGAGTACATTTTTATAGTCACATTAAATCTTCTAGCTCTCGTCGTATTCTATGGAATACGACGAGAGCTAACGTCTTTTATTAATATTTGGGTCTGACCTTTAGGTTACAGTTTCCAACATCAACTTTTTTCGAAAAACCTGACCTAGGTACCTATATCCTGGTAGCTGGTAGTATGATGATTGATGACGACACAGCCTGCTCAGGGTTTTTAGGGTTCCGTACCAAAATGGTAAAAAAGGTACCCTTATGGTTTGACTCAGTCTGTCTGTCACAGCTGGATATCTCAAGAAATACTAATGCTATCAACTTGAAATTTGGAACAGTTTTAGATGACGTTCACGCAACTTTTTTGCAAATAAGAAAGAAATAAAAATATCTGTTTATTTTTTTTTGCAACAGGGACTGAAAGGGTCTTAAAAAATCAAAGTAGGGCTACTAGGGCATGTAGGGTATCATATGAAAGAGCGCTGTTTGCACATTCTCAAACATTTTTTTATTTTTTTTAGGCAGCATTGTTTTCGACTTTCGATGAAAAATGTAAAAAAAATACCGTCCCCTACCCCTTATCTCCGAAGTTTGCAAAGGGAAAAATCTGAAATTATTCTATGTGATAGATGTTTATGTAAAGATTACAAGAAAAATAAAACGATGTCTCTAAATAGCACACTTTGTCAGAAATTGGAACGGAACCCTCGGTGCGCGAGTCTGACTCGCTCTTGACCGGTTTTTTTTTATCAAATAAAATAAATTGTCATATTTGGGATATGTCCCAAATATATTTGGGACATATCCCAAATATGACAATTTATTTTATTTGATAAAAAAAAAATAAAAAAAAATAAATAAAATAAAATAAATTGTCATATTTGGGACATATCCCAAATATTATTTGGGATATGTCCCAAATATGACAATTTATTTTATTTGATAAAAAAAAACCGGTCAAGAGCGAGTCAGACTCGCGCACCGAGGGTTCCGTTCCAATTTCTGACAAAGTGTGCTATTTAGAGACATCGTTTTATTTTTCTTGTAATCTTTACATAAACATCTATCACATAGAATAATTTCAGATTTTTCCCTTTGCAAACTTCGGAGATAAGGGGTAGGGGACGGTATTTTTTTTACATTTTTCATCGAAAGTCGAAAACTATGCTGCCTAAAAAAAATAAAAAAATGTTTGAGAATGTGCAAACAGCGCTCTTTCATATGATACCCTACATGCCCTAGTAGCCCTACTTTGATTTTTTAAGACCCTTTCAGTCCCTGTTGCAAAAAAAATAAACAGATATTTTTATTTCTTTCTTATTTGCAAAAAAGTTGGGTGAACGTCATCTAAAACTGTTTCAAATTTCAAGTTGATAGCATTAGTATTTCTTGAGATATCCAGCTGTGACAGACAGACTAAGTCAAACCATAAGGGTACCTTTTTTACCATTTTGGTACGGAACCCTAAAAACCCTGAGCAGGCTGTGTCGTCATCAATCATCATACTACCAGCTACCAGGATATAGGTACCTAGGTCAGGTTTTTCGAAAAAAGTTGATGTTGGAAACTGTAACCTAAAGGTCAGACCCAAATATTAATAAAAGACGTAATAGTGTACAAAGTGTGCCATAGGTAGGTATTACTCACGGATATCGATATTACTTCTCCATTACAATCCATGGTAAAAACTGCATGATTGCTGCAAAGCGTTGCGCGCATGCGTAGTGCGCGCGCCGGTTGAGACGCGTGCCAAAATATTTGCACTACGGGGGGCCTACTCCCTAAGCACGAAGCCCGTAGTTTCGGCCTTCGTTACAGGCGTTTCTTACTCCCTATCACCTACGGATGGATGATTGGTTCGGGGCCCGAACGAAGTATGAATGACAACATGATTTGCCAGTTGTCCCTACTCCCGATGTGTTTTTGCCCGTCCCAAAAATTTAACTTTTACACTTATTTTGATGGATCGTAATGTCAGACGGACGGATGAACGGAGGGACGGGAAGACTGACGGACTTAGGGAGTAGGCCCCCTGAATCGTTGGTTCAACTATAACGGACAGTTCTGTTTTAGTAAACTTTGTTTAAATGTTTTGTAAACCTGCTATTTATAGGAAGAACTAAGCTGTTCTATTCCGGGTTGGTTACCGGGTATGCCAGTGGTATTCCAAGACACGTTTTGGTTGTAGAAAACTTTTTGTGGAATCAGTCTAGTGCTGGAAGTAGTAAGCAAATTCTAAAGTATTCCCCATTCTATTGTTTATCTATACCTATTATCAATAATAAAGCTGAAGACTTTAATGTTTTGTTTGTTTGAACATACTAATCTTTGGAACTGCCAGTCAGATTTGAAATATTCTTTTTGTATTTGAGAGCCCAATTCTTGAGGAAGGCAATAGGGTATTTATCATCATGCTAGGAGCCGAGTAAAAGAAAAAAAGTCAGAAAGAACACTAACCAAACTCAAACTCACTCAAACTCAAAGCATTTATTTCAATTAAACCAATTACAGGCACTTTTGAATTGTCAAAGAGTCGGTCAGTAGGTAAGTCAGAAAGTTGAAGCTAGTTGCCCATTCCAAAACGTAGATCTATGGAGATGGATCGGGCAAGAAACTCCACGGACACTCTTTTAAATCAAAATATGGTTACAAAATATTGGTTACATCATTCATGTTGAAATTATACATGTGAGAACGATGAACGATGAACGAACCAAAAATGAAGTAATAATAGCGCGGGTAGGCGATGCGATTCGACGCGACGGGGTGAGTCAGGTGTACAAGAAATTACACGCGGACGAAGTCGTGGGCAGGATTACTTCTATTATATTATTGTAATCCAGGCAATCCGGTCAGTACGCAACTTGCTTTACTAATTCGGCTGTAATTTCTATAAATTACATTATTTTTTTTAATTTTGTTTTTTGTTTATTACTGTGGAATAATGTGCTATCAAATGCCTAGACCGTGCAATAGATGTCTGTTCGACTGGCTTCCTACCAGTCGAGATGAAACACACGTCGTGTGTCTATTCACAACGTAAAACAGATTTACGACTGCGTACACTCACATTCAGACAATGACTCACGATATCGAAGATCATTATGAAAAAATCTAAGCGATTTGTATCGTAAACTTTTATAGACACACTATTCTAAAACTGTACCACAATCTGATGTAGCATTTTTACGGCCCGAAACCGGGTTTGTTTTGTTCTTTAAATTCAACTGACTGATCTATAAGACCCTAAACCGATCAATCACCCCAGCTTTTTCTGAATTATGTTGGGATAACTTCCATTATAACCGAATGCATGTGAATACCAGTATTTTACTTGCAGTTGCAGCGAGATTCAAAATCATTTAGGCTAAAAACTTTTTTACAAAGAAAAACAACCGACTTCCAAAAAAAACACTACAAAGTGAAAAATAACTTTAATTTTGGAAGTCGGTGTCTTTGGATCCGTATTTTAGTTTTTTGCCAACGACTTCCAAAATTAAAGGTATTTTTCATTTTGTAGTGTTTTTTTTGGAAGTCGGTTGTTTTTTTTTTGTAAAATAGTTTTTATTTTTCACTTTTAGTGGGTCAGTTTGTAATTTATCTAAGTTACAATAGCCCAATGTCAACTGCTCATCACTTTTTACAAAATATTGCTTTTCCCGATGCAGGGACGTTAATTTTTGAGGAGTTCTCCTAGTAAGAACCAGAAGAACTGGAGCTCCATGGTGAAGTCATCATCACCATTATGCATTTTGACGAGCATAAATTACTTAGCAACCATATTAAAGTAATCGAATCGCAACCCGTGAAATACTTATAAATTGAGTAGTTCCGATGGCCATCTGTGGTCTTCATCATCAGTTCCACTTCACCAAATGGTGTTTTCCGAGAGCAAATGCACGAGTTACTATTAAAAATACCCAAATCGCTACAGTTGTGCCTATAAAATTTGAGGGTTCCCCTCGATTTCCATGGGATCCCCTGATCAGATTCTGATTTGGTGACACTGGGACCACCTCGAGAGTATACTTTTCTAAACAAAAAAAAAAATCCGTCGACAATTGGCGGAGTATTCGATGAACAAACATACAAAAAAAAAAAAACATTCAATGCCGAACATAGTACCTCCTCCTTTTTGTAAAGTCGGTAAAAATACAATTAGGACATTATATACAACGTGTAACGTTAAATGCGCAAAACCTCTTAGGGGGTCACTGTACTCATCATTATGAACAACTTTTACTATGGGACCAAACCTGAAATCGCGAAAAAAAAATCAGCTGTTCAGTACATTTTGACGAATTATGCGAACATAAATGTACTGAACAGCTGATTTTTTTTCGCGATTTCAGGTTTGGTCCCATAGTAAAAGTTGTTCATAATGATTAGTACAATGACCCCTTAAGAGGTTTTGCGCTTTTAACGTTACACGTTGTATATGGGTTATAGGAACTTTTCTCACCTTTCTTTGTTCATTGTCTATGCTCGAACCCGATTTCAAGAGGACAGGGTAAAAACTAGGCGAAGAAAAATCAAATTTAGTTAGGTACAGTCAGCAACAAAAGTCGATCAACACTTGAGTTTTCTAAATCATAATTATTGAGAGAAATACTTCATTAAAATCGGAACAGATGTAAATTTTAAAGAAAACTAACTCTTATCTAATAAATGAAATGCTAAAAAGCAGGTAATCGTATCATTTTGTGTTAATTTAGATGATGTCAAAAAGTAGCAGTGTTAACCGACTTCTGTTGCTGACCGTACTACCTTAGGCAAAATTGAATCGGACCTTGATGGCTGACGATATCTACTTACAACACACATATTGTTAAACATGACTCGACATGTTAAACAGGAGGAGCTCGTGGCTAAGTAATAACAGCCGCACGGGTTGATCCGTCAGGTTAAGCTACGCTTGCCGGGGTTGGTCAGTGGATGGGTGACCATCTTTACATACCGAGATTCCTCCGTGCCTCGGAAAGCACGTTAAGCCGTTGGTCCCGGCTGTTATTCGTGGATCTTTGACAGTCGTTACGGGTCGTCAGAAGCCCGAAAGTCTTACCAAGGGGTATCGTATTACCCAGAAACTGGGTTGTGGAGGTCAGTTAGGCAGTCGCTCCATGTAAAATACTGGTATTCAGCTGCATCCGGTTAGACTGGAAACCGACCCCTACATAGTTGGGAAAAGGCTAGGCAGATTGATTGGTGATGGCCGCCGATATCAACTTACGACACACAGACATATTGTTAAACATGACTATAAAATTAAGTCATAAATGTAAAACAGCAATTGAAACATGCAATAACATGAATTAACTGTTGGTTAAAATGTTTCACTGTCATAAAATAGTGGAACCGTTCCAAAAATGTCAAGGAATAAATGAAACCTTGAACTCTTTGACACCAAACGATGTACACTAGTGACTACAGAAGTGACGTGATCTATCGGAGATAATATGAGGGTTGTAGATGGAATATCTGCGTTGAATATTGAATTAGGTACTAGCTGTTCTGGTGACCTCACTCTCATGATAATGTAACCGATGTATGGACTCCCTTGAACATTGAAATCCTTCTCTAACCAAGCCAAGAGAAGTAATTCTCTTCCTCGAAAATATATTTTTGAAAAGATGTTATTTATCGTATGGGACCATGTGGTTTTGCCACTTTTATGTCTGTTTTCAGCAACAATAAGTGACACTTAAATGAATCCCTATATTAAAGTGCACTGTTGGATTTTCAACTTTAGGCATAACGGCGCACTGAGCTTTTTATACGCACGGATACGTTTTTATAACCGTTGTTTGAAGTAGGTATTAAACAATAAATTAAAATCTAGGGAAATATATTGGTACTATTGGGGATATATACTAGACAGTATACACGATGGAAACACGATTTGATGAAGTTGGCTCGATAGAATAAATTCGCAAAGTTACCTCTTTTCGAGTATTTTTTCCTCTATTTCGCTATTTTTTTTATATAAATAAGTAATTTTTTTTTAAGATTCATTTACTAAAATAAAGTCACGGATGACTGGAGCGTTTATACACGATAGTTTTTTTTTATTTAAGAGCATTATGATGAAACTAACAACGAAAAACATTGAAAAAGTGCAAAAGTGTGGTTATTTTCTTTACTCTTTACACGTAAAGAAAAAGACAGAGACGAAGGAAAAAGCGCCGAGAGTTGAAAATCCAACAGTGTAGGTAATAATATTTAGGGATTCATTTAAGTATCACTTAGGGTTGGTGAGAACGTCTCCCATCACGTTCCTCACGTTCTCCCATCAATTTTAGAATTTGGAGACTTCGAAGTTTAACTTAGACAAAATACACAAAATTAATCTTGGCAGCTATTATTCCCCTTACATATTTTTCAGAGTATAATTTTCTACGTCTTAATTTTCCTGCTTCAATCTAGGTTGCTAATCATGTTTCTTTTAATGTTCCAGGGCTCAGCAGATTCAAACTATTCCCAACCATCGTCGGAACTGTCGCTTGACGAAGACAAGGAGGCGCTGCGCCGCGAGAAGGAAGCGCAGGCTATCAAACAGCTGGACAAGGCACGGGTGAGTAGACTGACGTCAGTACTCTTAGGTCCGTATTACAGAACGTCACTCAATACTCAAGCATTACTTAAAATTAGATTCAATCCATTTGATTGGTTGAAACTAGTTTTAAACTAAATTTAAACAAAGATCAGTGCTTGAGTTTCCTTCTGTAATACGGACCTTAGACTGGAAGTAGATGCCATCCAACACCTTCCGTTAAAGTATAAGAGCAACACTGAACCTGTAACCCTGTGTTGCAGGCAGGGACAACCGTACAACCCCGTCTTTCGAAGGACTAAGCCGTTTATGAAATTACCTTTATCATGTGTAACTCCTTGAATGGGTTTTAGCCTTGAAACCCAGTAAAAGGGGTTATCCCTTCCTTCAATTTGGATAACCCATTGAATGGGTTCTATACTTAAAACCCAGTGAAAGGGTTACCCCTTCATTAAGAAAACAAAAATAATAAAAATAAAGGCTAATTAAAAATAAGGCATTATTATTTTAAATAATTAATATTAAGGCTAATTAATTAATTTATTATTTAGGTGTTAATATAAGGGTTTTGTACGGGTAACCATATTAGCAATTTGCAGCGTATGCCCATCATCGAGAGATCATATTACATTGCTCCGAGTTGGAATGTTACGCTGTTATCGTTTTAAAGAGAGTTGAAGTGTAACCCTTTTGAACGGCTTAATTTAAGACTTTCAAAAGGGTTACCTACATCGTATGGGTTTTTGAGTAACTGCTTAGGAAAACCCTATCGAAAACCCTTTTCATGGGTAACCAAAATGGTCCCTGGTTGCAGGAGAAGCCAGTGGCGTTCGCGGTGCGCACCAATGTGTCGTACGATGGCACCGTGGACGACGACTCGCCGGTGCACGGCAGCGCTATCTCCTTCGAGGTGCGCGATTTTCTCCACATCAAGGTAAACCACTCTAACGTTTTACTTAACCAGTTCCTTATTTATTTATTTTACCGAAACTCAGCGGCTTTGGGGCAGAGTAAACGGTGTTAACTATTCCCATCCGGGGTACCGCCAATAGGCACCATGGTTTATCCAGGCTACCTAATACAACATCACAAAAATATCTATGAACTGATGCAATATGACTGAGTCAAGGATGATGGTGTCTTCATATTAAGTATCGAAGATTCTTGGCTAGAGGCGACAGGTGCACGCATTAGGGTCTGCTACATACTCGTGACCTCATCCCGGTCCGGGATCTCACTTATCGTAGCGTACAGTTTGCGTCAAATAACTCTGCCGCTCTGAAACCAGGCTTTCCGATGCACATAGCTTGGCGCGCTGCTGTTTTAGTATATAGATATTGACTCCTGCGCAGTCATTTGTAGCCTACTTCAGAACGGCAAAGTTATTTGACGCGAACTGTTCCCCCGTGGCCATGAGCTACACGCTCAAGTGAAAACAAATAAAAGAAGTTGTTTAGACTTTAGAGCATGCCATGAGTTACCGCGTCGTGACTTGCGGAGCGACGGACGGAAACAGGTGATGAGCGCACGTGTCGCCTAACAGAGGCTTGCTTCGCTCGAGGCCGTGAACCTAAGGCCTAAGTTTAAGGATGGTATGTTCTATGTTAAAGGATTTGGTTTACGCACTTAGTCCTCCATATGGAATATTGTGCGTGGGCCATGGCGGCCGTCGAGGGTTATTCCAACCAGTCCACCTCCCTCCAGAAGTTAATCAAATCTCCGGGTCTGTTAAGAACATCTGTAAAAGATTTGGATATTCCGAGAGTTTCTGTTATAATCTAGGTGTCGCCTGTGCATTCAAAGAGCACGTGCGCAACGGTCTCCTCAGCCTCCATGCAGGCCCTGCACAGAGGACTGTCCGTTATTCCTATTATGTGGAAGTGTTTGTTTAGTGAATGTCCTGTGATGGTCCTGTGATAAAGCTACCTTTTACTGGGTTCGTCTTTCACTGACTTGAATGTGCCCTGGCGGTTGAGAGTATGTCATGCTCACTCAAATGTCTCGCTGGTGGTGGCGTGTGTGTTGGATCATTAAGTTCCCTTCAAAATGGTTGAGCTAATTGGTGCTGATCCATGCGTCATGTTCGTGAACGGGCGCCGTCAGTTGGGACTGGTCGTCTCTTAGCTGCCACGGCTTATTTTTAATTTAGTTGTTTTTAGTTTTTATCTTTTTCATTACGGACGCTTTTAACGTGCACGTCTTTCTACATTGTCCTCACATCTATATTTTCAATATGAACGATGTAACCAATATTATGTAAAATATTTGATTTAAAAGAGTGTCCGTGGAGTTTCTTGCCCGTTCTTCTCCAGGATCTACGCTTTGGAATGGGCAACTAGCTTCATTTTTCTGACTGACCGACCCAAGACCGACCCTTTGACAATTCAAAAGTGCCTGTAATTGGTTTATTTGAAATAAATGCTTTGAGTTTGAGTTTGAGTTTGATGGTCCCCGTCACCAGGCGCAGACCGTTCCTGTTCAGACGTAATAAGCGCCTGGTTAGCGTACCATCCAGATATGGCATAGCCTGCCTGGTCTGTCTACAGCCTGGTGTCGAGGACCACCAACTCTCCGCTTGTGTATGGGCGAACTCCTGTAGCCACCTGCGTAGCTGGTTGATGGTAGTATTAACACACCCGTATAAACGTTCCAGGAGAAGTACGACAACAACTGGTGGATCGGGCGCCTCGTGAAGGAGGGCAGCGACGTGGGCTTCATCCCGTCGCCCGTGAAGCTGGAGGCGGTGCGCTCGGGCATGACGGCGCGGCGCTACCCGCGCCCCCCCTCCACCGCGCCGCACGGCCCGCACCCGCCCCTCTCCCGAGGTAGCACCCCTCCCACGCCCGGTACGTCATGCATACCTCATGCGCAGTGCACGCCAACGTGGTCCACTACGAGATACGAGAGACGCGGCTATCGATTTTTTTGGTGTCTGATTTATGCAATTTGTTGTTCAGTTTTGCTGATGATGGCATAAATGCTACACTCTCCGGCCGCGTCAGTTCTAACCGAAAGCAACGGTCGGTCGCCCGAGTACGCGATCGTTTATATGAATTTTGACGCACAAACACGACTTGCTGCCAACTTCACACGATAGCTGTCAAATATACGATAGCCGTCAAATTAGTACGCATTGGCAATGAAGTTCGCGAGTATTGCGGAACATAATGGCGTCTTGACAGTACTATTCTTATTTGGCTCGCATAGTACGTCATCATATTCACATAAAAGAGCGCGGCAATCGCATAGTCGCGCGACAAACGCTGTCGGTCCCTTTTCACAATTTTACGTTTTTCTATTTTAAAACTAAAGACAATGTAGATGTTTGCCTCTTTCTGTGTAAAATTAAATTGAAATTGATTGTTTTTGAGAATCGAATAAATATTTCAGACGCCATTATTCGATTGTTTAGTCGATTTAAATCGATAGTCGCGGATTTGAGATGATGCTGCTACATTGAAAATTAAAGCAATTGGTTTTGATTTTCATTGTTCAATGAAAATATCCCAATTATCTTTAGAACTAGAAATTAATGTGCTCAAATTAAAATCATTTAGTAAAATAGGATCAAAACGATTAGTTGGGATATTAGAAGCAAGATTGACCACCTGCCTAAAGCTTTATCATGCACTGGATAAAAAGACATACACAATACTTTTATAATTTATTTGTTGAATATCAGTTTATTATCGCTAGCGAGAACATTAGCTCGATAACGGTAGGTAGTCGTAGGATCTTAAGAATCATGGGGCAATAGGTAACTTACTTTTATTATTTGACTAGCTGCGCCGCGCAGTTTTACCCGCATAAGTCTAAATCCCGTGGGAATGTCGGGATTAAAAGTATCCTAAGTCCTAACCCAGGTCATGGTCTAACCTTGTCTCAAATTTCATCCAAATCTGTTCAGCCGTTTTATCGTGAAAGCGTAACAAACAAACTCACTTTCTTTATTAGGATTAGGATTTGCAAGTTTCCTGTTTTTAAGGTGAGCAAAGAACTATTCAGTCTAGGGAAAAGTTAATTGTTTTCCCAGATGTCAAAAGGTTTCTACAATATTGGCTTCTCTTGAGTTATTTCTAAAAAAAATGGTTTATTTTATTATGTTTATTAATATTGTGACTATTATTAACTAGAAGTGGGACCTACTAATTGCTAGCACTTAATTTCATAAAACAAAAATGATAATTTTGTACTTATTTATATTGTAATAGCTTTTGCCAGCGCCTTCGCCCGCGTGGATGTCGGAAAATATCCCACGGGGACGTACTACCTGGAAATCCTTCCATATTCCTTATCTACATGAAAAAGGGAACCTTTGTGCAATGTTTCAGCTTTCTAGATTTAAGGGCTTAGGCTGGGCGTTGATGAGTCAGTCAGTCAGGACTTCTTATTTATATAGATGTATGTCGTTTTATCTAGTGCAATGTAACGTACAACGCAGTTGTTTGTCTCTCTCTTTACATCGTCTTGCTCTTTCTAACACTCTGGACTCGCTGCGAAAATAATGGCCTATAACAAATTTTCTTCTAAATTAACAAAACTATTACTATTAAAAAAGCAAGACGGTTCTATGTAGTTCGTGATTCGGTGTTATTACAATTGGCATCTTACAATATTTTACTAAACAAAATTTAACTTAATTGCACCTCGGCGCGGAGTATATTCTACTTTATTTTATTTATTATTCAAATATTATTTATATTATTTACTTTTTAAATTTAACTCAAAAAAATACTAACATAATATATCTCTTTTACCTTTATTTTCATTTAGGTAGATTAGCATTCTTCAAAATTATTATATTCTTGCACTAAATTCGACTTATAGCAATGAAATTGTTACTCTCTCCACTATCAAAATTTTGATATTACTATACTATAATTATATGGTATGTATAACTGCTTTGTACAAGCCATTCATGATCACTCATCAATTCGGTGAAATTTGCTGGAATTTCCTGGTCTATAGAGATGTACCGATTATTGACTAAAATCGATTATCAGTCGACTATAGACTATCCCCTACTTTATTTAATCAGTAGTTAGTCAATTCGTTCGCCAAAACAAACAAAGCAAATATATTACCTGTATTTATATTTAATAAGTTTTAAACAATATTTATTTACTTAATTCTGTATTTAAAAATGTTAACGATCGAATCGACTAATCTGTTGTCGTTTAAAAGCTATCAAGTGACTAATCGAGTCTAAATCGAATAATTCGAATAGTCGGCCAGCACAATAGTCGATACATCGAATAATGTATACGTAGCACTCACGTTTGCCACATTTTCAGATGTGCCATCGTTCGATCGAGGTAAGCTCACGCACTCATCGCCCGACACCAGGAAATGTCGTAAATTTTCACCTTTTAATTATTACTAGATGTTACCCGTGGATTCGTTCGCATAATTGTTTTATTATTTTGGTGAAACCCCCGATTTAAATATATAACCTAATGGTTGTTTTTCCCCTATAATAAATACTTTTACTCCAAGTTATGGAATGCATATTTTTTAAATAATAGGTATTAAAATACACAAACGGACTAAACCGACTGACTAATAATAGAAATAATCTACTATTTTGAGAAGTAATATTCAAATTATTATTTTATTAATAACTGCTTAATATTTTGCTACCATAGCCCCAATATTTATACTGTAAAATCCTAGTAAAATCCCAAATATAAACATATATTAAAATTAAAAATATCTAAGTAGATACTTTTGCTCGAGACTGTACACCGTTGCCATCCCACACTTTCCATTATTGCATGAATCCTCTATTATTAATTTCTCTATTTTTAATTACTCTTTAATATCTCTCTTGGTGTTTTACAGGAACGTTTTAGCTATCTTATAGTTTATTTATTTTTCTGGTATGGTAATATTTGTGGGCAGAATGGTTATATGTAATATTATTCTCACTTGAATTATGCTTTTGAATGTTGTCCAAGGGTCTTGAGGTTATGTGTAATATATATTTTTCTGTGTGAAATATACACAGTAGAGGAAAATATCCCGACTAAACTGAGTATCCTTGTCCTGACTAGTAAAGGGTGTTATTTTAGAGGCAGAGAACTTTAAATTGAAATAAAACACAGGAAAATGTTTCTAATCGTTCCTGTCTGTGAATCGGACCCCAGTGGTCCTATCGTCTCCCGACGTTATTTTGACTGTTTTTGTATTCATAAACTGTATTTTTACTCCTCTCACTTGCACAAAGTGTAGGGAAAAAACAAGGATGGCATTTCAAGTCTCTAAAATAAACCAAAAACGATAACACACAGAGATAAGCGAGCGAAAGCGAGACCACCCAGAAATACTCTCACACAAAAAGCAAAAAAAAAAAAAAAAATGGCCGTCACAGTGCTTAAGATATCCATGAATTTAGCTTTATTTGACAGATCATTTTATGGCATAAATGTTTGAATATGATTTCGGGCATGTGGCCGCCGCGTCTGGCGCGTTCATGACGTAGATATTCTGGAAGTCAAATTTTCACACACTATTCTCAGTAAATTAGTAGGTGTATTTCGGCAGTAATGCGTCAAATTTTGGCATCCAAGTGCTCAACTGTCACTGGTTTATCAGCGTAGGCTTGTTACTTTATACATCCCCAGAGAAAATAATGTACCTAATGGCGTCAAATCGCACGAACGAGGTGGCCAGATTTCGTGAAAAGTCCTTCCTCAAATGTTTCCTTCAGTAAATTAAGCCAAGTTTTTTGTAAATTAGGCCTTCGCGACATCCATGGCGGCCACATGCACTGTATCATCTTCAAACATTAATGTCGTAAAATTAGAAAAAAGCCATTTTGATGGATATCAAAACATTTTTCTGTGTTTTATTTCAATTTAAAGTTCTCCGCCTCTAAAATAAACACAGTACCCTGCCATGACTAAAAATATGGACTCACTATTGGGCATAATTAAAATCACCGCGAAAAGTTGAGATTGGTGATTGGAACATGATGTCTGAGAACGATTGATAAAGTCAGCAATAACTGATAACTACCTTCTAACAAACACAAGAAGAGGTTTTGCTTTGCGAGGATTTAAACAAAAATGTTTCTCAAATAGATACCTATGATGTTATTTGTTTTCCTACTTATACTTCTTTATTAAGTTTTTCCTCTACTCTGTAACCTGGGATGTCTCCAAAAAGTCTTGATGTTGTCTATGTGTACCGTAGCAGATATTTATGAAAGTTTGTGTTTTGTACGTTGAATGAAATTTAATTTGCTCCTTATTGCTCAAGTCCCAAAAATATAGATATTTTTGTAAAAAAGAGAGCATGTTAGCTATAAATCTTTGAGGGCTACAAATGTTAAAAGTGAGTATCTTGATGTTTTATATTTGTACCAGTAGGAAGTACCAGTACTTATAATAATGTACTGGTTGGGATGCATGAATGCTGATGCGATGCATCATTTATATGTTCCAGATCAAAGGGAAAACTATGATTATTAGGAGCAATCCTAGCTATACGACAGGGTGCACACAAAATGTAGGAGTATGTAACAGCAAAGCGTGACAGCAACTTTCTAGTATTTCCTATCTCTCAGGCGAGGAGTCGGACGGGGCAGGGCGGGGCCGCGGGGGCGGCGCGGGGGGCAAGGAGAAGCGCAAGCCATTCTTCAAGAAGGCGGAGGCGAGCACGCCGTACGACGTGGTGCCCTCCATGCGCCCCGTCGTCATCGTGGGGCCCAGCCTCAAGGGCTACGAGGTCACCGACATGATGCAGAAGGCTTTGTTTGATTTTCTCAAAAGACGCTTTGAAGGCAGGTGAGGGTGGTATCTTAGCAGTTATTCGAGTTTTGAAAGCTCCTTTAGAATCGTGTATTGATCTAAATATGACGAGTCAAGAGTCCTTTATTGAACTGCAAAATTTAGCCCGTTGGGGTATTAATTGGCATGATTAAACTAATTCTGAAAAAAAATCTTATTTCTGACTGTAACAATCTGTCAGAACAGTCTCTAAAGTCTGAATTAACCGTCTAACTATTGGCAAAGAAAACCCCATATGTTATTCTGAAAATAGTTTGGCTTAATTACTTTGAACCCGTTCATCAGAAGCCACAACAAGTGCCCAAAAAGCCAGCTAACCCTTTATTTCAGAAAGCGGCCGATCTAAAGCTAACCTCACTAACAACTAACAGTTTACCAAACGGGACTAACATTGCAGGATAATAATAACCCGCGTGATGGCCGACATATCTCTCGCGAAACGCTCGCTCCTCAACAACCCATCGAAACGTGCCATCATGGAGCGTTCCAACTCGCGGTCCACTTGCCTCGCTGAAGTTCAGGTATGACGTGTTGCAGGATCATCATCACGAGGGTCCAGTCCGATATATCGTTAGCCAAACGAACGCAAAACGCGCCTAAGAAACCGTTCGTAGAGAGGGCCGGTAACAGGACCAACTGTTTAGTCGATGTCCAGGTGCGATTTCATTAGTAGGTCTTAGCTGTGGTGTTGTTGTTTGAGGCACGTGATATGTCGTGGGCGTGTTTGGAATGAGTGGATCTAGAGCTGCGACCTCGCAGATATATAGGACTTTTACTTTAGGGTCATCACGTAAGAATTTTCTCAGCACCTAGAATTTTAGCGGACCTGCGAGATTTTTAGGAATATAGAAACGGGACGGTATTGTAGTTACACAGAGTGAAAATGCCAAAGTTGTTTTAGAAGGCAACTATCTCAAACACACACAGTTTGAGTCCTTTGTCGGTCTTCCAGGCGTTCAATTTTCGCCAACAGTTCTTGTTTGGACGAAAGGCACACCTCTGATCAAAGTCCTGCAAAACGAACAATAGTGTTTTTGATCAATAATCTAGTCATTTCATATTTTTATCGCCAGTTTGTATAGTGTTAAAATTTTGCTTTTTTTCATGGCACATAAAATTCAGCTTAAATAAAAAATTTCCTTCCATTTCTTTAGATTTAGTCGCACTTAGAGTTTAGTAAAGTTTTAGTACTACGCTCGCTCGATCCAAACATGCTCATATTATGGTATTTATAACATAATGGTTAACTAGTTACTAACATACCACGATATCCTTTCCAAAATTTCCTTTGCAATAAAAAAAAATTGCTGATTCAAATAGTCAAGAGTCCTGGGTATAAAATAGTAGTTCGTCTGTAGTAAGGTTGAGACAATATAGTCTATATTTTTTTTGCCGTAGCGTCTTATATTGTAGTTTTCCCAATAAATCCAATATATCCTGAGTATATTGCATACAAACATCATAATATTTTTGATTTACTACACCAAATTATTGTACGAGTCATCTTCAACATAAATCTCCTTTATTGTGTCCTTCAAAATAAAACTTAATATTTCATACCGTATTTGTATAATAATAAATTATTATTAGTACCTAAACATTTTTGCCTAATGTGTCGTAGAAAAAACACAAAATTTCGTGCTGACACACGCTGTTTTATTGTTTTTAGTTATAAAATAAGGTAAAAAGTTGATTGAAAACCTCCACCATAGCCTTTAGTAACCCCTCTCCTATTTACTTATGATATATAATTAAATGGCTTTAATAAGCATTTTGTGAGGAGTGAACTTGCATGAATGGTTGAAATTACAGTTGCTGAAAATGTATTAATTTGCATTGCCTAATCTCTACGCTTTGACGGGTATAATCGGCCTAATCCTACTCTTTGACGCCTAGTTGGCCTAATCGAGGAATTATCCTCCATTTATAGTAAGAGAACAGAACACATATTGGTAGATTTAAATGGTCAAAGTATGGAGGTGTACAATCACGAGCAAAAATATATTTACGTCAAAAATCTGACTGTCGATAATAGCGTCAATGATATAATTATCTGTACTTACTTACCATCTGTAAAGAGTATTGATATAAACGAAATCATAATAAAAACTTACTAATATATCTCGTATTAAGGCTACGAATGAGTTATAACTTATTCGTAGTATTAAGGTAATTGTATTATTTTATGAAACTTTATCGCTGGTCAGATAATGATTGCTCGTTACTGTTAGCTGAATATTCGTGCAACGTTATAATTAAACTTATCAAAAAATGGTCATATTACACTCCCGGACTCCTACATCGAGCCACCTTCATTTTTTATGTTTGTAGGCCTAAAACATCAAAATAATTGTGAGTAAGAGAAGAAGTTTTAATGCAGTTTTGAAGCTGACATACCTACTGGCCGTCATTTTGGTATCACCAGTGTTCGAAATTTGATTTCACGAGTTTGAAAAAGAGAAGAAAATCGGAGTTGGTAGAAGCAACAAGCTTCAGACTGTAGTCAGCGAAACGTAATTGCACAACTCGATCTGCGTTCAGGGAATTTACTATCGAGAGTGATGGCTTCGTAGGCCATCCAGGAGAACCACGAAACTGGGGCACTACAGCACAACATCATTTTGTTTTCCACTACCATTATTTAAAAAGATAGAGACCTTTAGACAAAAATATGCAGCGTAGCTTGTTTCAGGTGTCCGGGAGTGTATTATGTTTGATTATTGTTTAGCATAAATGTTAGTTGAAACTACAAGATAGCATTTTAGTTGATTTTAGTGTTATTTTTTTATTACCATTTTTGTAGTTTGATTAAAGCGTTTTAGAGCAAACGTGGACGAATAGGTACCTATAATAATGTTTAACCCACGACCACATAAGCTCTAAAATTGTTTTCTCTTAAATTAATGTCTTGTTCTCGTAGTTAAAAAAATCTCGTAAATAAAAACTTAAATAAATATGTAGTTATAGGTACGTAGTAATATTGAAATAATGACCTAATTAAAAACCTTTAAGTTGTTTTTTTTTTTGTTTTTAGTTAATGTTAGGAGATACTTAAGTATAAATTTATGATAAATTTTGCTTTGCAATATTGTCGCCATTAACATTTGTGTACTTAATTTATTTATTTATTGCGCTTATTTGTACACCATCTTGGGCCAAGTCAAGATGATGCTAAGACATCTATGAAAGCACTTCAAATACATTTCTCTTTTAAATCAAGATTCTCTTTTGTATCATCGCAATTTGCGGTCTTCACACAAAACGTGCCTTCACCGATATGTCCATCGTTTTACAAATCTGCCTAAGAATGTTTAGTAGCCACTGGATACATGATGTGGGCTGCCGTTGTAAGACGACTAAAATTACACCGTGTTTAACACAATTATTTCCATCACAATCAGAATGAAATCGAGAGGATATTCGACCTGGCTCGCACCTTGCAGCTGGTGGTGTTAGACTGTGACACCATCAACCACCCCTCGCAGCTGGCGAAGACCTCACTGGCTCCCACCATCGTGTACCTGAAGATCTCCAGTCCCAAGGTGGTATTACAAATGCCTTCCTAACATTGCAGTCATAACACACTCTTACTAAATATGAATGATCCCATTGAAACCACAAGGAAGGTATACCTAGGTTTATATATGATGGCAGATGCGTTGGTGATCGTAGTCTGATTGAGGACATTAAGTCTAACAAAATCTATTAGTCGCCTTTTATGGTACTTGGAAGGGAAGGCCTAAGGTAGCTAATTTGGAGTGGTGGAGCGTGCTATGGAACTGCTCAAGCTATGAATTACCAAACGCTACATGATCCGCCACTGCGATTTTGGAGCCTTAGTCCTACCAAAATAATGATAGGAGAAGAAGGAAATTTATAGGGATAGTGAAAAGTCCATATAAAACTTATTAAGATTATGATAATACTATCATAATCCTAACAAGTTTTATTGGTTCATTTCATTCATGATTGTTACCTAGAGTCCTATAAACTAGTAAGTCAAGTTTTTTGTTTTAACTGCAGCTAGATTGGATGTTTAGAATGTCTAGTTAGCCACATGTTGTACATCTATCCCCTTCTTCTTCCGCCTGATGTTAGTTGTCACTACGATGCCTCCGTGTACTAGCTACAATCTTGGTTGTTTTGTCCCCTAGGTGCTACAGCGCCTGGTGAAGTCCCGCGGGAAGGGTCAGTCCAAGAACCTGTCAGTTCAGCTGGTGGCTGCAGAGAAGCTGTCGCAGTGTCCCACAGACATGTTCGACGTCATCCTCGATGAGAATCAGCTTGAGGACGCTTGTGAACATATTGCTGAATATTTAGAGGTCAGTTTATTACTCCATTTTAGCTGTAAGTATGTCTTTGTGGACCTAGTAGAAAAGTAGAGAACCGGTTCCGGTAAGTATACAGAGTTATAGGTAATATGTCGGCAATCCATTAAGGGGACGAAGGAGAGGTCATTTGCAACCAAATTACCCCTAATGACTCCTATGCAAATGTCAGCCATTTTCGAGTAGGTAATTTGACGTTTTATTTTTTCTTGAAGATATCTGCGGTATACAACTTTGAAAATTTATGAAAAACTCTTTACTGGTAGACATTTTCTTATGAGTCATAAGGGGTCATTTGGTTGCAAAATACCTCTCCTGCATCCCCTTAATGGATTGCCAAAATGTTACTAATAACATTGTAAATACATTTTCCGAAAGAAATATAAAAATTACCCTATTTATAAACATTTATAGAAGTATAGCTTAACACTTTGAAGGACACTAAACGCCCATAGGCGTTATAAAACTAAAACTTCTATTGTGTCTAGTTCAGTGTCCATGAATTCGTTAAAGGGGACTGCGGATCAGAATACTCATGATCGAACCCTGCCAGGATTGGCATTGCTAAATGAGGTTTGGTGAACGGGACAATAAACAAAACACATGTTACTATAAAACTACTTTTTAAGACTAGCTTTTGCCAGCGGCTTCGGTCGCGTGGATGTTGGAAATATCTCACGGTAACATACTACCGGGAATTCCTTCCTTATTCCTTGTCAACATTATAAAGGGAACATCTGTGCAAAATTTCAGCTTTCTAGGTCCAAGGAAACCCTTGTCAGTCAGGACTTCTCCTTTTATATGAATAGATTAAAGTGTATTTGGGCTTGCATATTATAGTACAGCTTTTTGTAAAGTTACTTTCATGTAGGTAATGCAAATACACATCTCTACTTGTGGTGTAGAGCCATTGGTTTCTATAATGTTCCTTTATAACAATAAAAGTTCCAAAGCATCTCCGTGAAAGCTTAGGTGAAGTGAGCTGTCATTCCACCCGATACTAGGGATCACACTATTGACAGTAAGTTCACTTCAAGCTCACTTCGAAGTTTTCTTGGTGAGATATATCGGCAGATTTCTATGCACAGTAAGTACCAAACTCTAGTGTAGCTAAACTCAAAACCGTGTTACACTGTGTTGCAGGCGTACTGGCGCGCGACGCACCCGCCCGTGCCGGAGGAGGCGGCGCCCACCAGGCCCATGCAGCGCACGCACAATGCGCACGCGCAGCCCGGTAAGCACGCACACACGCACACACACATACACACACTAAACTACATTGTTGTTCTACTAACGTAACACTACAAGTCTTCTAATAGTATAGGATCCGAAGTATAAGATCGATCTTCACCCATCTATTAACCGGATGAAAATTATTTTTCATCACATACTGGCTTCTGCCCGCAACTTCGTCTGCGTTTATCGAGATAAAAAAATATTAGTAGCACTAAATCTTATATATAGTTTAAAAATAAAATAGAAGTTGCAGTATACACATCACATTGTCACCTATACAGGGTTAGGGTCAGCGCACACCAAGAGCAGAGCATTTTCTGAGACCATCGAAAAATCAATCTTATGACAATTCCATATATGGCAAAATTGAATGCGCTCCAAGCATGCTCGAGCATGCTTGGCGTGTATTTGATTTTGCAATGCAATGGTCTGCTCTTGGTTTGCGCTGACCCTTATTGGTAATATGTCGGCAATCCATTAAGGGGATGTCGAAGAGTTCATTTGCAACCAAATGAGGGATTATGACTCCTATGCAAATGTCAACCATTTTCGATTTTTTTTATAAATATTCAAAGTTATAAAAGTACCGCAGGTGTATCTTCAAAAAATGTAAAATGTCAAATTATTCGAAAATGGTTGGCTTTTGCATAGGGGTCATTAGGGGGAATTTGGTTGCAAATGACCTCTCCTACGTCCCCTTAAATGGATTGCCGACAATAATCCTGTACCTATATTAAGAGATAGTGTATTGTGTTTATAAATACTGCACCTTTTATTATTGTTAGATATCTGGATCACCCGAACATCGTGAGATAAAATGGTGCAGACTTTAGCATTAATTACTCGATGTTATAACAATATTAATATTGCTTGAATAAAGGTAAAATTCATTTTACACATGCAACCACACAATAAAAATCACCTATCTGTCTACCTAAGTAGGTAAGCCTATTATTACCTATCTCATCAAAAATGACTATTTTTTTACCCCAATTAACTGGCGGACAGAGAGGTGTGTCAAGGAACCGAATATACAGTGTGTTTTTCAGATGGGAAAGTTCCATCTCAAAAACTCATAAGTACTGTAAATGAGGTCCTGTGCTAAGTCTGTTATTTCTTATACACAGCTCAAATACACATCTATCTCTAACAAATATGTCTGTAAAACTATTGTTTATTTATGTATGTAACCGTGTACTGCGATATTTTGAACCCCCTGCTAACACTGGAGGGCATCGCGAGAGATCCGACTCGTATAGCTACGAGAGGGAAAGAGGTAACTAACAATAATATCTATGTATGTGTGGTATGTAGGTATATATCGGACAGGACATGTCCACGACAAATGTTGACAAAAAAGTTTTAAATTGTGCTAATGCACCATTTAAAACTAATAATAATCATTTAATATTTTCTCAATAATTAAAATGATGTAAAATGAGCAACACATTTTTTTAAAGTTTAAACAACAACAATATGTATTTTGCAAGCGTTTAAACTTTAAACGCTTTCAAAATACATATTATAATAGTTAATACAAAATATTTTAAAATAGCGCTCTCTTTGTACTTTGTTGCAGTCAGCATAGTTTATTAAAAAAAAAAAACTATGTTATGTTTTATTTATTTTCTATTTCATATTCATTACATGTTTCATTTCAATCTATTTTCAATGTCTACTAATATCTAAGGTACAGTCACGGACTACTCCCAAATAAAATAAAATTAATAAGAGGGAGCTTCCCTTTAGAAAATGTTACAAAGTGAAAAAAATCCGTAACTGTACTTCCCAGTACAAATAAACGCCGTTTGCACACCACCGCTGCGGTCCACAGCATCATAGCGGCAGGATTATGGCGGCGGTAAGCGGTGGTGTGCAGACAACGTAAGTTATAAATGTTGTAGTAGATGTTGTCCCTCCCCGCCAGAGGACGCCACTCGACTGACCCTCCTGTTCATTTCAGTACAAGCGTCGGGGCAGGCCCACTAACAACCGAGCCGAAGACTAAATTCCAGGTGTTTATTGTCAGACGCACCGGCCCCCGTCCAGGTTGCATACAATTTCTAGCGGCCCCCACCCTTCTAACCGCTTGATCGCTTCAGGGTGACGCTTCACTAACCCTTCCAAATCCGACAGCTGCACAAAGCTGCTGGATTCCGCCAGCTAACACGTAACAGCGGTTCAGAATGACGCTAACTGTGATGCGTTTTAATAAGTTTTGGGTCTTGGGGCGTCGAAAGTAAAAATTTTTGGGGTTTTCTGAAAAAATCCCTGGTTGATATCTGTTTGTCGTCTTGAGCTTCAGAAACAATGTTATGTTAGATCATTTTAAATAAATAGATTTTTGGACATCTTACACTGACGCTGCTTCCGACACGTCACGACTTGAGCAGATCCTATATACTACCGTCTTGTGTCCCTGGTTACATGACCTCTCATATACCTTCTGCCCTCTCATCGCCACCCGTCTCGCGGTAACAAGTCGTTCCGATCGTCCAGTCAAGCACGAAGCAGAACATCTTCCATCAAGCAGGATACTTTCATAAAGGCAGAGGGCCTGATCAGGCGTATAGTCTGCAGCATCTCACGTGCACTGTTCCGCAGCATCGCCGGTGCCAGCCGCGGCGCACGTAGTGATCCCGGTCCCGGGCAAAGTGCGCACTCCCGGCGGGACCAGCATGTGACGTGTTGAGTCTAGTGTCGCAGCCGTAAGTGTGGGTGCCCCCCTCCCCGCCCGGCAGACGGCCCCGCTCCTCCCGCCCCGTGTGATGTGTGTGCTCTCTGGTCCTTGAAACCCTGGTCGATGCAAAGGCTGGATGGATTTCCAGGGCCGTGATCGTCCTGATTATTTTTGAGTTTGTTGTGTTCGAGTGCGTGTTGATTTTCAACGGTTTTATTTTGTTTCGATTTCATACTATTATCACAAAATCCTCTTACGAGCGTATTGTACGGTTGACAGGCGGCAGGTCCCGCGCGGCGCGGCCGGAGCGCCTGGAGGAGGAGTACTACCCGCGTGGCGGCGAGCGGTACGAGCGCGGCTACCCGCGCGAGTACCACGACTACGGGCCCGAGTACACGCGCGAGCGAGCGCACGCTGCGCACGCGCCGCCGCCGCACGACTCGTACGGCCACGACTACACGCGCGACGCATACGCGCGCGACGAGTACGGCCGCGAATACGCGCGCGACGAGCGGGAGCGGCGCCGCGACCGCGACCCGCCCGATGACTACGGGCCTTCGCGTCGCGCGCTTAACGCTGTCTAACCGCACTGCACCGACCTTGGTCGCGCCGCGTCGTGCTCAGTGCGACCCGCGAGCCGCGCCGCGTGGCCACCGCGTGCTTAGCGTGCCGCGCGCCCGTGGTGCCGCACCGTGCCGTACGCGTGCCGCGTCCCGCTGCGCCGCCGCTGCTCGCGGCGATTGTATAAATTTTACATACTGAACGAAGGAGGAGCTAAGTTTAGTACCGTTAGATATTATCCGTTTCCCATTTTTTGAACATACTCTGTAATTATATTGCATCGTCTGTACTTCATTGTTGCAATCATTTGTAAATAAAATACTTTATATCGATGACCGACGTTTCACTGGTATCTCTGATGAAAGTCCGTACTTACTTCCACATAAGTTAGGTGTGTTTTCATGTCGACACGGATATGATCATCACTCAATGATAGTTAGATACATTCTACCTACATATCCTGCTAAGCTTTGGGAACCTTCTTCCTGTTATTGACCGAGCGAGCGCAGCGAGTGAAGCGTCTCTGCTTCAAGTCTGGCAAAATTTGCTTTTGTCTGTCAGTTTGTTGCTACTGCTCTAGAGGTCTGCACGAAACTTGGTATACTTACAGGTTTTAAGACTTTGTAGCTTTTTTTCATTGTAGGGGACCTACTTCCTCCAAAAAAGGGCACAAAAGGGGTTACTGGATATCTTCGCCTATGAGATCCGATTTCAATTCTTTTTTTATTTAAAAGGTAGTAACTTTAAGTTGGTCTCATAAATATTTGGTGAAGATCTGACGAGGATCTTCGGAGTGACGAGCAGAATAGCTCCTCAAAATGCAATAAATTGCTCACTTATAGATTTCTACCAGTGGAATTGGCTCTTTACAAGGTAGAGATTGATGGAGCACCTGAGACCACCTTCTCATGAAATTCTGAAAATATTTATCAGAAATCTCTAAAACGAGGCTTGAAACTTTAGTGGTAAGTATATTACTTAATTGTTGTAAAAAAAGAATGTGCTCGCGAGGTACCTACTGTTCGCAGAACTGCTAGTTTATTTATTTGATTCTACTTGCATCGTCAGCAAAATAGTTGCAAGGTAACTTGTGATGGATGAAGCTTATAAGATAAAAAGGATGAATATAAATGTAAATATGACGAAGGTCATTGTGTTTGAAAGAAAAGAGCATGTATCGGTGTGTAATGTGAAAATAAATGATAAGAGCCCACCCACTCCTCAAGTGGGGAGTCTGTTTACAAGGGATGGAAAAATTGATGAAGATGTGGAAAGGTGAGTAAATGCGGAAAATAAAGTGAATGGTGCTATAGAATCGATTGTGATCAACCAGTTTATGTCCAAAAAGGCTCGACAGGCTGTGCTGGTTCCTGCTCTTATGTATGGAATTGAATGTTGCGTGTGGCAAAAAAAGCATGAAAATAGGTAAGTAGAATAAATGCTGTGGAAATACGTAAATCCTTGCAAAGCATGTGTGGTGTGACTATGAATGATAGGCTGAGGAATGATTAAGGCAACGGCGCGGTTTAAAAGAAGATGTAGTTACAAAAATTGAAAAAAGTATGCTCAGATGGTTTGGTCATGTTGAAAGGATGAATGAAAGGCGACTAACAAAAGGTTACAAGGCAGATATGAGTGGAAACGCAGGGAGGGGACGCCTTAGGAAGACAATAATAGTGACCTTATTGGTCATATTCTTCAGAAAGGACAGGTGCGTAGTACACGCAACTGTATGACCAGATGTATGAACGTAAACGAGGCAAAAGATGTAAGGATCCCAGCAGGTAGCGTTCTGTAGTTTCTGCCTACCACCATGGAAAGAAGGCGTAAGTTTATGTGTACCTAGAAGTGTATGAAAATAGAGTTATGTTAAATACAGCGTCATCTAGGTCAGACATTAGAACTACGTTGAATGTGAGCACAACGCCATCTGTGTCAGACCTTTGAGATTCGATGACTTTGCTTTTAGAACTTGAGAACAGCGCAATCTATAAAATATTTACTGAACTGCCAGACTATATACCTCTGTACCTACCTGTTCAAGTCCCATACAATAGGAGGCGTGGAGGCGAGCCTATTGCCACTAAGAGCGGTTTCGCACTACGTCCGATCCGAATCTGAATTCAAAATCCGAGTTCAATCCGAATTGGTAATGTTCTAAATTCGGACGGACAGAGTTCGGATCTAGTGCGCAAACCTGCATCCAAATAGTACTGTGGCTACTTTGGACCAACATTTCTAGGATTCGGATCGGACGTAGTGCAAAACCGCTCTAACCGGACACGGATCTAGGCTCATTGTATAATATTAGTCTATGTCTAGGCTCCGGGCAGCTGTTGAGCCTGATGAAAAAACGAAATCACACTGCCCGGCCTGGTGATGGAACCCAGCCTCATGCAGCACATGCTAAGCAGCGCAGTCAAACTGTCTACTTTCTAAACTCCAGTAAATAGATACAACAAGATATATTGTCAAAAACCTGCTCTTAACCCTTCGTGTGCCGGAACGTGGATCCACACGAGACAATGGCTTTTTACTTGTGTCTGTAATTACAGCATTCGACTAGTTAAGCGGGATTTTTCCAATATGGCGGTGCGAGCGGCAAAGATACGAGGTGGCAAAGTGAAAATTGGAAGAGATCACGTCGAACTCAATAAAATTACTAAAATTTTAAAACTCCTGGAAAACCTTCCAGGTAAAACTACCAAATGACTGGACCATTTGGAAGATATTGAACAATCAATCAATATCGGCGGATGACGCCAAAACAGTTTTGGAGAGGAATACATTAGAAGGATTGAGGAGGAAAGTTAATTAGAGGAGGGATCTTTAGGTGGGACATAATGGGTGGGTAATTTTTTGAGCATTCAAAGAAAACTTCTCATATCAAAAACATATCGCAGTTTATTACAGACGTGTTTGAAGTAAATTCGATGACGTTCAACATGTCAAGATGGCGCCCACCAAGGTTGCCATATTAAATAAATTAAACATTAAATCGCGTAACAGATGTTAAATAAATCTAATTCTCCATAATATTATCGCTCACGTGCCTCTTTGGTGTCTACTAGCTAAATAATACAATAAATATATACATTCTCATAGAATTACATTTTAATAGTTGCAACATTTTTGTGGAGATTAGTACAAGAGAAAAATTTCCTCACCTTCCAATAATCACCAAAAAAAAAACCAGATTTATAGTTTTATGACAGACAAATATGTCCCGAAGTAAAGTTTTATGTGTAACAATACATTGGAAGAGGATTTACCGTTGGATAATAAAATTCGTCTACAGCTATTACAAATAGCATTCTAGCATCTTTTTAATATAGCTTTGACACTACGTACCATAACATTTTTATTAGGCTATGTACAATTTACTTTCAGTAGTGCCTTAGGTATTTCAATGGCAAAAGCTATGACAATCTTAGATACTATCAATTCACTTGTGACTTCTTGCAATGCATTAAAATTGCAATATCTTCAAGCCAAAATAGCTCTTACATAATCAGGAAGTCATGTTCCAAAAACTCCTGAATTCCGAATACATTCTGGGTCTTTCTGTGACTTACTATTAACCTTAACCGCCTCGTTATGTTAGTTACAAGTATTGCAACAACTCTTTGGTTTCACACTCACTGAGAACCCTAGCTGATTGAAACCACTCATTGGTTAATCGTACAAAAATATAAATCGTTTTATCGTAATATTGAAATTACGATAAAACTAATTATATAAACTAAATGTAGATAATTAGGCAACATTTTAAATTATCCTTGAAGATCAATGGTATTTTCTAAATACAAAAATAAAAGGACCATTTTTGTTCTACTCAAAGTTCGTAACGATTCACTCCGTTTCATCAGACAGGGTCCAAAGCTCACACCAAATACCTAATAATCCAAAATCCATATTTACACTTTACACAAACTGAACCGTATTTACACTTCACAAGAGTCGCTTTCTCACTATACCATCGAGGTGCTTACGGCCTTTAGCGCGGCACCGTAATCGTCTGAACCTGGCTAAGTACACGGCTAGTCAGATGTACAGATAGTCATTCTTGGTTTCCCTACAGTAGCTGATGCTGGGGAATTTGTAGACGGGGCTGTATCTTCTCTTCTCGCCTTCAGCTTCGAGGGAGAGAGCGGACAGTGCTCGGGAAGGTTCTTCGTCTTCCGACTGGGTCTCCTCGGGGGGAGGCAGGCTGCGCGGCGGTAGGGGTGGTGCGCGCGGGTTGCGGCGCACCCTGAAATGGCAGTCGCTCCCTGCGGGCCAGGCACGCTGCACCATCAGAGGAAGGTCGTCAGGGTGTAATTTTCGCTCGTACTCCTGCGAGGGACTGACCTGAAATTGAATAATTAGGGAGATAAGTATCAGTTGTTGCAACTGGCTTTCAATAAACATTTGTCTCAGGGATAATGTTAGGAACAAAACCTATTTATGTTTTCTCTATAAATTAATTTGTCATTAATTTGAGAAATATTATTATTTTTAACATCTTGGTCTTGGTGTATCTTGACAAATTTTTGGACAGTGGCAAATTGGACTTGATCTACGATGACTGGTTAGTGAGAGACACATTATATTATCTGAAATGTGTTCTTACAGGAGTCAATAAAACACAAAATTTTGCCAGACAAATACCGAGTGCTATTTCTTAGGTTCGAGGTTTTAATTAGGTAGGAGTTAATTGAAGAATAAACATCAAAGTTGTACAAACGCACCTCATAGAGCGAGAACCTCTCAACACCCTCGTTGGAGTCATAGCAATGCAGCAGGATGGCCAGCACCTCGTCTGCCGTGGTCCTCTCGCTTGTCAGCAGGCACTTGTACTGCGACGAGGACATGAGCGCCGAGTCGTAGATCTTGATCAGACCGCCTGGTCGCATCTGAAGTGAGAACCTGGAATTTGATAGGGGTGTGCTTAGATTATGGAGAATTTTGTGATGGTCTAAATAAAAGTATAGATTCGAAAGTGTATGAAGTGGGGTTTGGTCCACTATGCTAGTCCATGCGGATTGATGGGCATTAAACCAGAGATGGGCTTGGGTGGACTAAGATGTTATTAGAACGGGTTAATAAAACTACCGTGAATCGAGTTATAAACATGACTTGTCACACTTTTTTTTCTTTTTTTCTTTTTTTTTCTTTTTTTTTTTTTTTTTTTTTCTTTTTTTAACGTCGGGAAACAAGTAGGTACCTGTTTACCTCGATAAAAAGAATATTGCGGTATGACCCGTTTTCGATAGTGTTTTATAATGACTTGTCACAGTTGGTAAACCAGGTTGTAATAAGTATTTAGGAGTTCTTGTTAATGCTTTAGTCCAACAAAAGAATCGTTGCTGTTGCGGTTGCTAAAAGTGGGTATAACTTTGGAAACTATAGCTTAAATCCGCCAAATATTACTCAGGTAATTAGGTACTGTAAATAGCTAAATTTCTCAGTTCTATTCAATTCATACACTTTGTCCGCAGAGCCTTGCTTACTGAATAGAGCATTCTCACGGCTTGTCTTAGCTAACGAGCAATATACATTTTTTTACAGTCTTGAAGGTCGTTAACTCAAAAGATAACTACAATTTATTGTGTTGTGTTTGCTAATTATTTTAGTTATGAATTTTAAAGAACAATTTTTAAAGTCTAATGGCTAAAGCTGACTAGCTGGCTTATCAGGACGGTCTTTGGGTTTTTTTTTGTCAACGTCTGCTATCAGTGCTACAGGAAATCCTAAAACTGTTTGGAGATTTCAGATTTATTATACTTTTATTTATTTATTTTTTATTTATATAATTTATTAAGAAAAGATGGATGGATTGTGTGAGGAATGACATGAAAGAGAAGAAGAAGAATGATAGCGTGACGATTGACAGGGGAGAATGGAAAGAGGCACGAAGAGGATAAGGGCACGAAGATAATGATGATATAATATACATCCTAAAAACGACAATTGAATAAATACCGACATTATGAGATCAAACAAGACTTCCCAGCAGATAATGCAGACACGAAGCTTCAAAAAAGAGACGTAGTAAATAAGTGCCTATTGTTTATTTTAAGACGGCAAACCCTATTTATTAATAACACTTTTCCTACCGAGCTCATAAACTATATTCAAAACGCCCATAAACCCAGTAATACATTAAGAACATACTGCTTTAACCGTAATAACGTTCCATTTAATTCTCAATAACAACTAAAGTTGATCCCTTTACCAATCTACTCCAAACTGTCAACACACAGTAACACGATACATATGGTCAATAAAGAGCTAAGAGGACTCTTTTAAAAGTTTTTATAATTTTTATTGCCGCCATGTTTACCGTACGAGAATAGCCCGTGCCGGAAGAAGGGACAAAAGTGGATCTTTTTCGGTATACCGGCCGGTGGTCCCGGTACCAACGACGCAGTATTGAAGGGTTTTCTGTTGACCGATGGTGGTTTAAAAATAAAGTTCTAGTGAAAGGGTTTCGCTAATTTCATTGTGTGAAATTGTGGTAAGACTGTGGTTTGAAATTAATGTGTGATTCAACAATGACACAACTATGCAGTAATAAAATATGTCTTGGTCATATTGTGTCATTTGTTGTGTTGTTGAATGGAAATAGAAAATTGGATTATCCAGGTCACCTCATAGTTACAGATGGAAATGAACTAACGAAACTGTCATGACGATGACGTAATACGGTATTTTACTCTATAGGAGAAAAAAATCTAAAAATATATTATTTAGATAGCTTATGCAAAAAGCAGTCGGAAAATGTTAGTTTTAATTATTCAATTCAAAGTTTTCAGTGTATTTAATCTGTTTTCTAACTCCATGAAAGTAGCCGCCATGTTGTTACGTCATACGGCTGTGTAAATTAAAAAGTGTCAATGTCAACTGTCAATTGATCAGGGCCCTGCTCTAAGAGCTCATAATAAACGCACTGCGCATATAAAGTTTTGTTTACACTGCCAAATGACGTCATGACCACAGAGCAATATGGCGTCCACTGCGTCCAGCGTTTTCGCGCGAAATTTGAAAATATAAAATTTAAATGCACTAATTTAAATGTACTATTTATATGGAACTTATCGATTGAATAAAAATGTTTTGGTGAAAAAGAAGAAGAAAGAAGAAGAAGAAGAAGATTAGATAGTAGGTAAGCAAGGTCAACAACTGGTTACCCAAGATGTGCAATAATCAAGTCTCCAAAACAATACTTACTTAGAATAGCCCTTCGGATGGCACGCCTGCAGCGCTGCGGGCCTCGCATCATCATCTAGCACCAGCGTGGTCCTTAGCCCCGCGGTCCTCACTCTGACCTCCATGCTGAGGTAGAACAGCCTCGGGTCCCGGTGGCGCATGCGGAACTTGCCCAGAAGGGTGGAGACCACTTCCTGCGCCCGAGTGCCCCACGTTACAGAGAGCGTTTTGTACTCAATGTCCGGCCGGAGGCGACGGGCGTATACTTTTATTGTCGTCTGTGAACAAAGAAATTTATTTATTAGTTACAATAATATCAAATACTTAATGAGTTGACTAAATGAAAAAATTAGAATATAAATAAAGTGCAAAGGAGGGACCAAATGTATAAATCGAGAAGGACCTTTGCGAAAAAACTGTTAGTAGATCTGCTGAGGTTTCCGATAATATTCAAATTGTATTTAATTGCATACAATGATAAATTATGTCTGATGTTATCTTTTGTTGATTTTATAGTATCAACCGGAAGATTTCCATTCTTGAAGGGCCTCCCTCGTGTAGGGTGAAACAGGTGCATATCGCCACGGTTGTCTGATAGGGTACGGCAATATTCTGATTTTAAATAAATATAGGACTTGTGCAATTATGAACTGTCTTGACCCTACTATCTCATGTTAAACAGCCCAACTGTGGACTCACCTGTGTGATGAGTCAATCCTAACTAATATTATAAATGCGAAAGTGAGTTAGTTTGTTTGTAATGCTTTCACGCTAAAACAGCTGAAAGGATTTGGATAAAATTTGGCCGACCTCCACGCGGTCAGAGCCGCGGGCAAAAGCTAGTAGGTTCATATTATATCGTTTGTCCGTTTTCACAAATAATATCCTCAATTTGCTATTTCGTTAATGAATGAAATAGCACGTTGGTAAAAAATGGCAAATCTTTTATTAAATAAAAATTAACGTCGGTTTAGATAAATAATCGTTTTCAGCACAAAGCCTGGGCTGATAAAGTTCAAATTTTAGGTCGTATAATGTTTATTTTCAACTGTTATTGATAAGCAAAGCAAGGATATCAAACTTCCGTTTTTAGGGAGTACCTAGTCCATGTGAAGTTACAGCTAATTTTATCTGTGTGCAAACAGAAGATTAAATTATGTAAAAATATTTTGGCAAATAGAGATAGATAAGTAGAACGCGATGGTAGAGTTCAGGAAGCCAACATTTTGGCAAATAATGTAATTGACGAATTATTGTAAATGTTAAAATACGTGTTGATAATTAGGTTTGTTTCAAAATTTTCAAGTAACACAATGCAGTACGCAAACTTTGCGTCGTTCAAAGAAAAACAGACGACGTTAAAACAATAAGTGACTTTGTTGAACACAGTTGAATTTTCTACAATTCCAGATAGAGTTGAAAGAACTCGTAATATTATTCAGCCAATCCTTTCGAAACTACCAGAATCGCTAAGCATATCGCGGGCTCACAAACAAGATACTCAAGTACAGTAACTAACAACCAATAATGTTATTATTCTGTGTAACAGAATGCAAAGATTGCAGAATATCCAGTTCCCACGCGAGCTGTTCTCACCGTACAATAAGAACAAATAACACAAAATAATGAATAAAAGTCACATCGCAATAAAATGATAATGGAGGATTTTATGTTTTAAATGACTCACGTGAATATTATGGGGGTGCAGTGCTAAGCGCATGCGCGGAGCCGGGACTGGCGCAAACGCGGCCATGACACGTGCGTGTGCGACGACGCGCGGGCGACACTGTGACTGAACCGAGCCCCAGAGCCTTCATTCAGTTGAAGAGCATTCGAGCCCTACAGGGGGCATAGCAAGCATCTGTCGTTTACTTCCTCACTTTATTGATGGGAACAGGAGACTGACCGGGGAATGTCGGGATTTCTACAGATTCAGGATGTTAGACTGGTGAAGTAGATGTTGAGTATGACAAACCAAAAATGGATGAAAGCATTCAGAAAGTTCACTAGGAGCTAAGATTTAAAATGATCGAATTTGTTTTTTTTTTATTGCAATAGGCACTAAACAGCCAAGGAACCATTTACTATCTATTACAACAAGCTGTATAAAAATCAGTGCACCACTGATCTGGCAGAAATCAACCACAGTGACGCAAAATTAATACTGTAATTTCCAGTAAAACATTGAATACGATACCGACAGATAGTGTAATTTAAAACATAGGACTTGCAACAAGACCTGGCTTGGCGCCGGAAGCTCCCAGCCCCCACACAAAGGGTAAGCAGACACCTGTCCCGTCACGGAAACCGAACCGACTCCCGATCGATTGTACCGACAATTTCGAAATATCGCAGGCACCGTGTGAATGTTCTAAACACAATTTGCAAGTGGCCAGGTGCTTCAAGGACCAAACAATATGTGAAACGTGGGAATTGGCGAAAACTATTTAGGCTCCTAAATAGTTTTCGCCAATTCCCACGTTTTCCCAGAATTTTTATTGCTGCTTTATTAAATTTTTTGTTGTATCTACTTTATGATTTTAGAGCCAGTAATAAAGGACCAAAAATGTTATCATCTGTGTAGAAAGATAAATAACAGCTTCCAATAAAGGAAAGAGTTATTAAACTGCTTAGCAACAGTGCAGAGGAGGGAAACGTTGCAAATTGTTATTCATGAAACAAACATTTGCATTCCAGCGAATAAATTCGTTGCAATCGAACTGGAACCAGACGAAAATCCAACGGCCATTGTTCTAGTATCACGTCCTAGGTTCTCGGTATCCACACAATTTACATACAATAGGTACCATTCAGAAGTCCTATTAAATGAAAACCTAACATTCTGAAATCCCAACTGATTATTCAAACCGGGAAGAAAGCACCGGTAAAAGTGGTCATCTTTCGTCGACAACCACTGAACTTGAACTGGTGACTCGGCGAAGGAAACGCAAAAACCGCCACCGGACGGCCCAGGAATGCGGTACTCGCAGCCAAACCGGCAGCCTAAGTCTGCCCGCGGCAACAATCGAAACTAAGTACGCCCTTACAAATTAAAAGGCGATGTCCGACCACTAGCGCCGATGTAAGTGTCAAGTTAGGTTGGCGTACGACAGGTTAGAAAACGCGGTGATAAAAAGTTTTATACCGCGGATTAGACATCCTTGTCACAAGGCTATTGGTTATGGCCATTTGTTAGTGCATGCTTGGATTTAAACGAGCATGTCTTGTCCGATCCAATCTCCTGTTCCGTTCTGAACACAAGAACATGTCAAAACATCCGTTTCATTTTTCTTTCGTAGGTTTTATTGAACTAAACAGCAACGGCTACTCTGCATTCAACGATGGACGTTTAGCCGTTTTGTATATCAAGTTGATGTTATACTTTTTCGAACTTTATCTCCGACAAGCATTATTATTTTACCAGCACTAAGTCAAAACACGAAACTGATTTCACCTTCCTTAATAATGGCGTTAATATCTCAATCTGCTATCATCAAGTAGCGGCCATTATAAAACAATAAGTCCCAAACAACAACAAAAGACACTATTGGTCCTTTGCCTCAAATTGCTCGTAATGTGACCAAATCGCCCACAGCGTCGACTCCCGCGGACATAACGTCCAGCACAATGCGTATTATTGCACGACGACTTGAACGTAGTTTGTACGCGTAATCATAGATGGCGTTGTGTGGCTATTGTTTGGTTTATAAAGATTGATGTCTTGATGGATCAGATGATTCAGATGGATGAGCGTTCGTCTATTTAGGGGGCGGTTTCTGGAGTTTAAACTCATATTCGTCAAAAATATCTATTTAAGCGAATTCCTTCCATAAACTCGGTTTTTGAGGTCCTCAGATAAACCTTCGGTAGTACCTAATTCAGAATAAGAATAAGAATAAGAATAAGAATAATTTATTTGCACAAAATACAGGTTTTACCAGATGTAAAATTGGTGGTGTAAGCACAGTCCATATTTTGCCTGTTCAGGGCATGCAAATCGGTTATTAAAATAAGTAGGATTTACAACATGTAGGTACCTACTAATTTAAATTACAGTAGGAACACACACTACAAAACTATAAAATATACCTAGTCTAATTTAAATTACAAGATAACCTTAACTTATCCATAATTTATAATCTAATAAAAACCTTAATATAATCTAATACACACTACCTTATGAATTTATGATCTAATATAAAATTACAAAACAACCTTATCATAACAATTTTGATTAAATTACCTAATATTTATCTTAGAATAATGTTTTTTTCCCTATGCTGCATAAATTCTTGCAGTGTATAAAAACAATTTTCTACTAACCATCTGCGCAGTTTTACTCTAAAATATTTAAATGGGAGTTCTCTTAAATACTTTGGTAATTTGTTAAAAATAGTGATGCACATATGATAAACATTCTTTTTAGTTAGTGTTGTATTACAAAATGGAATAAGAATTTTTGTTGCATCCCTGGGTCTCTGTTTGGTATAATTGTCACCTTTGAATCTAAAGAACTCTCTATGCTTCCTTACAAAAACTGATACCTCAAACAAATACATGCCGGTCAAAGTTAATAATTTCATCTTTTTGAATAAAGGCCTACAAGATTCAAGTGGACCTTGTAAGCTAAATTCTTCCATAGCGTATAGTTCAGTCTTCGTCTTCAAGACGCTGGACTGGACTGGACAGGGTATCAACGTGAACGGCGAGTACATCTCACACCTTCGCTTTGCCGATGACATCGTCATATTGGCAGAGATGCTGGAACAGTCAGATCAGATGCTGGACACCCTAAATGGAGAAAAAAAATCTGCTGCTCCCTACATTTTCACGAGTTATGCGAACATAAATGTATGGAATAGATGATTTTTTTTTCGCGTTTTCAAGTTTGGTCCCATAGTAAAAGTTGTTCATAATGATGATCGAATCGAACAGCGTTTTTTTAGACATTGTATAATCGTAGTTTTATCGAAAAGACGCCTTTCAAAATATCCTGGTACTTGACTTGGCTTCCTAGTTTCTTCGTTTCCGCAAATAATAATCCGGAAGTCACAAATCCGGAATGATTTTGATACCTAAATCACTATCACTAAGGTCAGACAAGAACTGTTCCAGGTATGATTCCTAACCTTAGATCATTCACTACCACCAGCATTCTAAGCAAAGCTGTGTGGGCAAGTGTAAAGGCTAAATTGGCCATTACAAACAGTCGATAACCACCATAACGATGTCGGTTTGTGGCAGCAACACGTGTCGCTAACGAAACAGTTTGTTCTGCCCACGCGCAGGTTTTATTATGACGCGGGTTAGCACCTGCAGTGGTAGGCGTTTATTGTAACTGCAGTCGTTGTTAATGGCGGTTCAATTGAAGGTAGGTGTTATTAATGTAGGTAAGTGCTAGTTAGGAATGCACCTATTATTTTAATTGACGGTAAGTTTAAGTAGGTACCTAAGTCCTTAAGGCATATTATTTGTATGCATATCTCGAAGAATTAGAAGCGAAGCTAAGAACTATACAGTAAGAAAAATTATTTTAAAGATACTTGATAATGATAGCTCGTGGCTAAGTAATAACAGCCGCACAGGTCGATCTATCAGGTTAAGCTGCACTTGCCGGGGTTGGTCCGTGGATGGGTGACCATCTTTACATACCGAGACTCCTCCGTGCCTCGGAAAGCACGTTAAGCCGTTGGTCCCGGCTGTCATCCGTGGATCTTTGACAGTCGTTACGGGTCGTCAGAAGCCCGAAAGTCTGACAACCAGTCTTACCATGGGGTATCGTATTACCCAGTACTTGGTTGTGGAGGTCAGATAGGCAGTCGCTCCATGTAAAATACTGGTATTCAGCTGCATCCGGTTAGACTGGAAACCGACCCCAACATAGTTGGGAAAAGGCAGGCAGATTGATTGACTTGATAATAAAACGAGACGACAACGGCGACGATACTATTCACTCCACAATCAATCTGCCTAACCTTTTCCCAACTATGTTGGGGTCGGCTTCTAGTCTAACCGGATGCAGCTGAATACCGCGACTGCCTATTTGACATCCACAACCTAATTACTGGGTAATACGATAACCCCTTGGTAAGACTTTTTGTCAGATTTTACGGCTTCTGACGACCCGTAACGACTGTCAAAGATCCACGAATGATAGTCGGGACCACCCGCTTAACATGCTTTACGAGGCACGGAGGAGTCTCGGTATGTAAAGATGGTCACCCATCCACTGACCAACCCCGGCAAGCGTAGCTTAAACTCATGGTTCGACCCGCACGGCTGTTATTACTTAGTCAAGAGCTCCTACCATTCGCTCCATTCTCCCGATTTTGATAAAAAGCAATTCTTTAGCATCGGCTTCTATTGTGACTCCTAATCCAACCAAATACCTCAAAACATTTTGTTGAACAATCCGCTTTGTTACAAAGCTATCAGATGTTCCACTTATTCGTAACAGTAACGGTACAAAATTGAGCCGAGTACACTACCCTCGGGGCACAATAAATCTAATTTAAACTAGACTAGCCACAAACACCAAACAGGATAATACCGTTAAGATTATTCGGTAGACGTAATCGACATACTACATCATTAGAGTGAGGTAATGGCTACTTTTTTTATCGGAATGCGATAAAGAGATGACGGATTTAAATAAGATGCTACTTCAACACAAAGACTTGGTGTATTTTTTTTTCAGGCACTGAAGAATCACAATGGAATAAACAAAAAAAACTTGGCGTCAGAATTTAAATTCTTTTCAGTCCACGAGGTTTAAGCTGAGCTTTGCATTTGTGTGAGTGATCACCAAAATGGTAGAGAGCCCATGACCAAATTACGTAAGACAAAATCTTCAATCGTTTTACGTTTTACAACGATGCGACATGGTTTTGGTCATGGCCTCTCATACTAAAAGAACAAAAAGCCGATTGCCAAGAAGCAGTATAAACCAAACAAAGAACGCGTCGCGCTCTATGCCGGACGTCACACCTACAGTATCTATGTGCACTCAAACAAATACAGAGCTCAGCTTAGACCTCGCGGACTGTACATGATTCGTTCCATGGATGACGGGTTTCAAACATGAAACATGTAAGTAAGATTCTCTTCCGTAATGATAGGTAACAACTTCAAGCAATCAATTTCCAGTGGTGGTGGATGCTGTTGTAATGGAAGCCGACAGAAAAGACTAGGCCTAAGATGATGATGGCCATCTAGCCATCAACAAAATTCTACAGATCCAGGTCATTGACATATAATGTGTATCCCAACTCACCCCATAAGTTGAGCTCACAAATATTACGGAGCAATTGACGGGGCTACTGTGGTAACTTGGTAAGTGAGCAAACATCCGCTGCGCAGGAGCAAGAGGGCGCCGCGCACGCGCCGACGCCGCCTCAATTAACGCAGACAGTATAAGGACCATTTTTAACTGACTTCAAAAAAAGGAGGTGGTTCTGAATTCGTATGTACAATGCGTTTCAACTAAGAATAGGAAAGTCAATGACCTCTAACTGTCAACTGAAGCTAGAAATCTAAGACTTGCAAAGTTTTGTAGTGTTAGGCTGCCTGTCCACCGGAGCGGAGCGAGGCTGCGGAGCGGAGAAACGGAGAAATATTAACCAATAGGAGCGCGAGCGGACGGCGGAGTGGAGCGGACTTAAGATTCTATTGGTTAATATTTCTCCGTTTCTCCGCTCCGCAGCCTCACTCCGCTCCGGTGGACAGGCAGCCTAATCCTTACCCATTTTAGTTCTGTTTTTGGAATTTGTTTTTGTTAAAATATGTCACTGACTTTACAAATGTGTAAACGAGATGTTAGTTTGCTAAATCTTCACAATATGGCGCAAGGTCATTCCTATTCTTAGTTGAAACGCATTGTACACCGGTTTCTCCGTCAATTGTGGACTGATTTTGAAAATTGTTTTTTATGCTTTGCGATATTGGATACTTTAAACTTATCCATAGGTATAACAAAGCTCATTTTAAAGAAATAATTAAAGTTCAATAACCATAGACATTCTCTATTTTTTTTTTTTTTGTTATCAACATTAAAAATCAAAGAGACTCAAAGATCATTACAAAGCTTTTACATTTAAAAATAAAAATATCAAAGGGCTTTCAGTTCTCGCTAATGTCATTTAGTAATTTCGTGAAGAAAATATGTGCGTTTAAATATTTCTGACAGTCTAATGTGGAAAATTGAGCAAAATGTTTTCCTGCCCATTACTCTGTCTGTGTGATCGTAAACTAGGCGACGAGCGGCGAGCGGCGAGTGGCGAGTGGCGAGTGGCGAGCGGCAGAATTTTATTGAAAACATCACAGTAGCACGCGTTAATATGGAGTTGGATGTAGGGGCCAAGAAATAAGCGGTTAACAAGGATGCTGTACACTGATTTTCCAAAATTAATTGTCTATCGTGAAATGTAACACACGTTGAATCAAACTTGCATGTCGTGTTGCATTGCATACATTTTTGGCCGCCTCATTCGTATTACATTGCATAATACTGATGATAGGAATTTTAAATTTTCTGTCATTATAAAATTAAACACTATCGAGAACGGGTCTTATCGCGATATCCCTTTTTTACGAGATAAACAGGTACCTGCTTGTTACCCGACGTTAAAAAAAAAAGTAAAATAAAAAAGTTTAATTCTAATAAAGTACTTACATAATTTGGTCCTTAGAGTACAATTAAAACTGACTGAATGGATTGCCAATCATACCCGTGACTATTAATATAACTTCCCCTTGCACTCTTTCCTCTTTCACTATTGTTTATTATATGATTATGACGATATTACCAGTACAACCACAACCTAAAAACGCTAGAGCTTGAACTCCTCGCCCGTCCCCCGCTAACTTCGTGTCGCTTGCCTCAGGACGCCGCTAAATTGGGCTGAATGAGGTGTGACGTTAACAGCAGGAAATTAGGAAATGGGAAGCACGGCCGATCGTGACGGTTTTTGTCCGGGCCGGTTATAGAACGGCACGGCGCGTGTATCCGCCGGACCGATTCTTACCTAATTATACTTGATTACACCGATTTGTGGATTACCGGTGATGCGGGTGATTGAAGTGACTTTAAGATGGTGTGTGCATAAGTAAGTGTTTTTATGTCCGCTTGGTACATTTGACTGCATTTAAACATTCATAGACAAGTGGGTACATCCGTCCTTTTCTAACAGGCACGTTAAAAAGTCACTCATGATTACATTAGGCAACGCAGTTGTGTCAATATTTCTGCTACTCTACATCAGATAAGTATTCATAACGCCCACATATTTTATCCCTAGGTTACTACAGCTTGATAGCAATCCTATAAGTCGTGAGATTGCACTCAAAGCAACAGATACAGCGTCAATTCAAGCGTTTAGTTCAAATAATGATAACAGTGCAGTGACAGGTTAATAGCCCATCTTACGGGTTACTCCTACGCCGCCCATAGTTAACCCACTTCTTGTATTGAGTGAACACGCAACATTGGCAGAATACCGTTCAAAATGAAAATCAAAATATTTTATTTCACCTAAGGGCACTTATGAAACGTCAGAAGCTAGGTGCACGGTTTTTTGGTCGTTTCGTACGGAAACGAGCCGGCAAGAAACTCCACGATTACTCTTTTAAAAATAATTGGCTTTTACAATATTTTCAAATAACATTGTTAATAGGTATGGGACTTTAGATCTAGAAATGTTATCTTGGATCGTATAGAAGATAAGTTATTGAAAGAAATGGTGCAGGGGAAAACAACTCAAACTAGGACAATAGAACTAGGACTTTTTAGCCGTATATTTTCGCCGACAATATACTTAACGTACCTAAGTTAGTAGCTTGCTATACGTTTCACACGAGCGGAGCCGAAGCGCACAGGTAGTTAAGTTTCTTTACCTACCTATTTACTAACTAACCACATAACTTCGATATGCGTGGCGTAGTTCTTCTTTTTTTTTCTAGTCCGTGATTAAACATTATTTGTTTAATCACGGACTAGAAAAAAAAGAGTTTTACTGATTAAACATTACTACAGTACCCTTCTGTATTGTACACCTACTGGCTCTTGACCAGTTTTTAGGGTTCCGTATTTTTACTGATGACAGGAATTTAATGCCTGTTTGAGGAAAGTGACATTTTGCGAAAGGGACATTCTGAGAAAGGGCATTCTGCGAAAGGGACATTTTGCGAAAGGGACATTTTGCAAAACGGACATTCTGAGAAAGGGACATTCTGCGAAAGGGACATTTTGCGAAAGAGACATTCTGCGAAAGGGACATTTTGCGAAAGGGACATTCTGCGAAAGAGACATTTTGCGAAAGGGACATTCTGCGAAAGAGACATTTTGCGAAAGGGACATTCTGCGAAAGGGACATTTTGCGAAAGGGACATTCTGCGTAAGGGACATTTTGCGAAAGGGACATTTTGATACCAGTAATCATTTTAAGAAGTGGTCATTTTGCGACTGATCCCATAAAAAAAACAAATAAGTAATCGTACCTAAATCAGAAATACATCGAGTTCTTATTCCAACTACTTATGCAAGTGTACGTTGCGTTACAGTAGGAAAATCAGACATTTCCATGAAAATCCGTGTGCTTATGAAACAGAGAAAGTATCGATAGCAAAAAAAATATTCGTTCAGCACCATCGGTCTCATGCGGCGGAAATTAGCGAGGCCATTACAATTATAACAATAAACTGTAGAAATTACCGGAAAATGGCGCTGGACGGGAACTTAGCAATTGTTGCGTACCACTAATTATATTGTTTGTGGCTCGCGTGCCATGTGTGAAAGCATGTTATTTTGAGATTTTTTTAATATTCTGGTTGTTGCGTAATATCTATATTTACAAGAGTTTTGATGATTATAAAATAGTAAGTTACAGGCAGGAAAATATCATAACACACACACACACACACACACAAACACACAAACAACACACAAAACAAAACAACACAAACACAACACACAACAAACAAAACAACGCAAAACACACAAACACAACAAAACAACACACAAAACACAACAAAAACAACAAACACAACACAAACACTAAACACAAACACTGCAAAAATCGTCAACAAAATCTGAAGTTACGATTTACTTTTCACAGGTTGCTTTGATTTCAACATTGCTAAAACAAATATGACTTGATACAAACGTTCAAAATTTACGCGACTAGGCTGAATATCGTAGACTGAATCTCTAACAAAAAATATTTAACATTTTATCTAGAAAACAGTTCTAAAACTAAACGCAATCTAAAGTGCCATCACCCGACATTTAACCCTTGAAACTTTGTCCAATTTACAACTTTAAGCTTCACTTATAAACAAACCGAAAGTTAACTCTATCCCCTTGTCATAAAGGTTAGATAAACTGACTGTATAATTTGGTTTTTCATTGAAGTGTCGTAAGGCAAGCGCGACATAGAAAACGATCGTGATCCAAATGTAATGTGATTTGATATGCTCTCGAAGTCTCGAATCTTAACCCGTGGTAATCCTTTTAATCCTATTAAGCTTACTTTAAATTAGGTACTGCAGGAGTTAATCAATTATAAGTCTTTTGTAGTTACATAGTTACATACTTACTTGGAAAGTTGCATGGGAGTCAGATTATCCTCAATCTGCCTAGCTTTTTCCCAACAATGCTGGGGTCGGCTTCCAGTCTAACCGGATGCAGCTGAATACCAGTATTTTACATGGAGCGACTGCCTATCTGACTTCCACAACCCAGTTACTGGGTAATACGATAACCCTTGATAAGACTGGTTGTCAGACTTTCGGGCTTCTAACGACCCATAACGACTGTCAAAGATCCTCGAATGACAGCCGGGACCAACGGCTTAACGTGCTTTACGAGGCACGGAGGAGTCTCGGTGTGTAAAGATGGTCACACATCCACTGACCAACCCCGGCAAGCGTAGCTTAACCTGACGGATCGACCCGTGCGGCTGTTATTACTTAGCCACGAGCTCCTCAGTCAGATTGTTCTATTATGGTAATTTTAAAACCAAGTGGTCTTTTTACGGAATATCATAGTTCTAATATACTATTTCCGATATAGAATTGCATTCGTTGACCTAATCACAAACGTCGCAATTGAGCTCAATTATCCAATCATCATTTGAGTGATAAAACAGATGAACTCGCTAAAAACATTACCCTCCTTCAAACTACACGGTTAAAACAATCATGAATTACGAAACTTTCAATAACGTTCGGATCATAAAAACAATTGAATTTAAATATCTAAATATAAAACGCCCTCTTACGAAATAAGGGACCACTTGAGACCTGACCTAATCTAAGACGTAGGTACTTACAAACAGCCACAAGTTTAGGACAGAAGGACCATACTGCATCGGTGTTTACTGTATCTAAAGACCATTCCAGACCAAGACCAAGACCACCAAAGGTGGGATCTACATATAAATTGTCCCATATTTTTAAGACAAGGTAGGTATACTTAGTTGCCGGCAAGAGTCGTGCAAACTCCATTTTTAACCTTACGAAATTGTCCTATTACGGCAATTCACACACGGGCAGGGGCAATGAGGTTAATACAAGATCAAGCTTATTTATCTACAGGTAGAAAACCGAATACAAGAGCCCGCTGACGAAGACGGCAACAACAGTTCATGTGCAATTTGTGCTCACGATTCGTGCTGGCAAATATGTATATGAAAAAAACATAACATGCTGTAGGATTAGTTTGTGATACAAACACCAACGGAACAAAAGTTTTTTTTGAAATTTTCAACACTTAGTACGCACTGTTTTCGTTTGGTGATCTTTGCTATGTTTATGTTGTTGCCAAATACTATTCTATACCTAAACTCCTATTCTCGTTTTGTTAGAACTGGTCTTTCTGCCCTTCTAACACTGATCCATTTCTATTTAAGTTTTATAGCTCGTCAGTCACATACGACTAACAACTGGAACAACATTGAGGTGTTAGCCCACCGGCGCACGCGCCGTTCTCGTAAATGTCGTAAAACAGACCCTTTTGATGATAAGTGCTCTCGTAATAAGATAGAATATATGGGTGTTACTAAGAGGAGTCTTATGGGAAATGAGAACCCCTCAAAGTTTTTTCAAGACAGACTTAGAGGTATTTTTTGTGAGGGTAGCCTTGAACCGTTCTTAAGAGTCGAGAGAAGTGGAAATGTACCAACCAAGAACGTAAAATGAAACCTTAATCAAAATCAAAAGTCATTTATTCAAATTAGGCTGAGAATCAGCACTTTCCGAACGGCATAATTACATAAGACAGTCCCCACAAAACGCCCGCCCTTCACCACTTCCTAGTGCTTTAGCTGGGAAGAAGAAGTAGCGGAACAAACTCCCCAGCAGCACATCTGTTTTTTCAATCAGACTTCATTACATCTACTTAATTAAGAACGAATTCATATTATTTATAAGCAGATGATTCTGACGCAATATTAATAATAGTCAAATCAATCAATCAATTCAGAATTCGGTTTTTTAGATGTATTGAATATGAGCGAATAGACACAAGAAATATTCAAGTACATAAGTACAATTCCGCCTCAAAAGGCCACCTGTACCTACAATAAATAGGATAGGAAACTAACGGACACCACATGATGAACACATTTTCTTTCATTCAGGATGTCACTACGGCAAACATATCATTATTAAAGTCATCTGTCCTCCATCTTACCTAGCACAAACAGAACAATAATGACTGGTAAACAAAGCCTTCATTAACATCAGCTGCGCATGAGTCTCACCTGCGTTGCCTGAGTATCAGACACCATTATTACACGCCATATGCTGACGGCCCTTTAAAAACCACAGAGCTTTTGAGAGCAAAAAGTGGTGCCTTAAGCAAGGGTTGTCTGTGCTCTATTGAAATTGTACTAAAAATAGACGAGACATACACCTACTTGAACTTAAATCGTCTTTCATTTGCTTAGGGCATTGCCATAGTCGAAATTTAAAAATAGAGAATTGCCCAAGTTTAGCTTCATGTACTTACAACATACATATAAAAAGGCATGAGGAACAGGGTGTAAAGTTCACTCATCCTCCATAGAAAAGGTAGGATGCTCCGACCAGACCGGTGTCGTGTCTGGTGGGCTACTGCCCAACGGTTGATGTAGGGACGTTGTATACATGCTAGTCCCGCAGTAAACTCTGATTGCGCGATGCAGGTTCCGTGACGTCATGTCATTGTGATGCGTAGTTCGTATGTGGCGATGTAGATGCCGCCACACATATATATTCTTTTAAATAGGTTCAGCAGTGGTCGGTTTACCGCCAAATAAAGGTTTTCAGAGAATATTTTAGTTTTGAAAAGAAGAGTAGACCTGTACAGTAATAAATCCAGTTACAAACTGATTCCAGTACTTTGCTCTAACCAAAGAATGCTATGCTATAAAAACACATTCCACTAAAGTAACACTAGTTTCTCATAGAGATAAAAGCTCAACCCTACTCACATCCTAAAGACAGCCGCTTAACAGCAGCGCAAAAAACGCGTAGCTCGGCGGCATGCGCGCGCGCAGCACGTGCGACGAGCCAGGTGCGCAGGAAGCCGAGTTCAATCACTACCATCTCATGGCTTCTGTAGGGAACCGTTTAACTTCATAGGTGTTTTAGTTTGTAATGTATAAAAGACCCGTTAGTACTCGTATACAAAAATATATAGTAGGCAATATTTTAAAAGGAAATGCCTATCACTGGATTGGTAATATTATGTATGCAGTAGTTGAGGAGCTCGTAGCTAAGTAATAACACCCGCACGGGTCGATCCATCAGGTTAAGCAACGCTTGCCGTGGTTGGTCAGTAGATGGGTGACCATCTTTACATACCGAGACTCCTCCGTGCCTCGGAAAGCACCGTTGGTCCCGGCTGTCATTTGTGGATCTTTGACAGTCGTTACGGGTCGTCAGAAGCCCGAAAGTCTGACAACCAGTCTTACCAAGGGGTATCGTATTACCCAGTTACTGGGTTGTGGAGGTCATATAGGCAGTCGCTCCATTTAAAATACTGGTATTCAGCTGCATCCGGTTAGACTGGAAGCCGACCCCAACATAGTTGGGAAAAGGCTAGGCAGATTGATGTCTGTAGTAGTTGCTACTGGTAGACAAAAATATTTATTTTTTTATTTTTTTCTGCTGTCTATCGTTTGACATCATCTCTTGGATGTCTTCAGCTTCACCCACAAGTGGGAAAGGTCGCCTGATCTTTGATGAGAACAATACCTAGTGAGAATTCATACCAAATTCATTGTAAAGGTAAAATTAAGTGAATATCCAACCTGCGATACTGCTGCCTTCTACCACAGTATAAAAACATACAGTAGGACGACGCCTTTGATCTCGTGGTAAATGCTGACAACGTCTAGACATTGTCGCCACAGCAAGGGTTGTCCCAAGTTCACCTAGCCCCATCAGCCAAGTTCGTACCGTCCGTTCCAAAAAAACTTAAGGAATAAGCAAGCAGGTACTCAAATGTTACTGTGTCGTATCTCTGCATTTTTCTGTGTAGGTACATAAATTAAATAATAATAATACTTAAAATACAGACATTTAATACTTAGGTATATTAGATAGATTAAATGATCATATTGGTATTATTATAAAATGAATGTAATTGATAGTTGATAATAAATTAAAACAATAATAGGTACAATCAACACGATAGCCCTGAAAATCGTGTCCCGAGCTACGAACATGGTGAAAGTATGCAGCTCGGACTCGCCCCTCCCGCGTCTCACCCCTGACGCTCCGCACGATTGCCCTGTCTAGACGGCTTCGTCGAACGACTGTATGATGACTGTGCTTCTACTATGCGTGCCAAATAAGAATAGTACTGTCAAGACGCCATTTTGTTCCGCAATACTATGGCAATACTCGCGAACTTCATTACCAATGCGTACTAATTTGACAGGTATCGTTTGAAGTTGGCAGCAAGCGCGGTCCTATTCTTATTTGCCACGCATAGTAGTTCTATAGCATGAATGCGAAACTATAAAAGCAATTCCGTCATCACTGTCAGCAGGCTGTCTAGCGTAATTTAAAAGTTATCCGATTACCCCGCTGCCGCCAACTTTTTACATAGATTAAGTTTTATTCAGAGCAATACACCGTTTAATTTTTTACCCATAAATCCACGTACTTACAACGATTTTACCGAAAAAACATATTACGATCGTCCTACTTACGATTTTGGATGTCGAAAAACTTAATAATTTTTGTAACATGAAAATTCTGGCAATACTTACACCTTTTTGTAACAATAAAACTTTTGATATGAAAGGCTTGAGTTGAACAAAAAAATATGGAAAATATAGAGCGAACATCATATTAACCTGAATTTAGAATATCGGTATATTTCAATGAAGTCAATAAACTTGAGGTTTTAATAATTGCGTTTGTGACTGCGGATCATACCTACAGACAAGTCTAAAGTTTACGTTATAATATGAAAACTGTCGCGTAAAGTACTTGCGTACTTTATATTCCATTCTTATTCCATTAAACTATTGTGAACAGTTTGACAACGGTGTTATCATAATGGTAACACTAAATTGACTTGCAACAATGATCGTAATATTTAACGTATGTAATAACAAAATAAGCATTCAGAAAGTCACTCCTCCCGATACACCCAATCCCTGCCCCGTATCGACCGGAACCCTCGGGATATTTACTTTTTTGATATTAATTCAATTTTATTTGACGGCGAGTTACGAAACTTCATTATCTGGTTAAACCATTATTGTTAACCGTGTCGCCATGCACTGAACGTTATATCTGCTTACGACATAATGACATATAATTTATTGCCATAATGGTTATGCCTGCAGCGGGCAGCCCATTTATCTATGTATATTGGCATTATTGGCCGTTTGAACGCATGCCTTTGCGTTTGTGTAATTGAAAACCCATTCGTTTCAACTGTCAAATTTAAATTCAACTGTCAATGAAAATTGACGTTTAAAAGCTACTTGACTGTAGAGGTTCATAAGAACCAACCAACCAATGTTGTTTTCATTGTTCATTGATAGATTGCTTACTAATTTATGGAACAAGAAATTAAGCAATTACGATTAGTTTTTCGCACGGATATCTATGGTTTTTCGGAATAGGTTTTCGTCAAAGTTAAACTTTTAATAGATCATTAAATTTTTATTTGATGATGCGTCATTTCTTTTATTAAGTTTTTAACAGTTTCAGTAAATTCTTTGGCAACACAAATCAAATTAGGCGTAGTTCCATTTAGTCTTAATTGCATATAATTATAACCGGAATCACGAAATTTTACTCGGTAAAAAGATGAAAGCGTTTAAAAAACTAAGAAGTAGCTACGGACGCGGCAGAATGGAAATGATGCGTGCACATATCTATATCTGTGGATGCGGATCTAAACATGAAACATTATTTTTTCCAGTAGGTAATGATTTTATTCTGATAACAGTCAGTTTTTTAAGCATGGTTCACTTTGTGGAAGCACTTGAATGTTTTAATTTTAATAATTAATTTTAAAATTTTTAATAATTAAATAAACTTAGGTACCATTGTTTTAACGCTAGACACTACAGTTTATAAAAACTAAGACCCTTCCCACTCCCCACAAGGAGAGTATATTATGTATATTCCACATACCACAAATTCCACATTCTTATTCAATCGTTCATTAATAAGACGAAGCAAAGAATAAAATAATCACACTAATATTATACAGGGTGACTTTGAAAACATGCGACAAAATTTAAGGGGGTGTTCTACGCATCAATATGAACAACTTTTACTATGTGAACAATTTCGAATTCGCAAAAAAAAAATCGACCTTCTTTTACAAAAGGGTCCAATACCTTTAACTATAATATGGGAAGGTAATTTTTTTTTTGCGAATTCGATGTTGGTCCCTTAGTAAAAGTTGTTCATATTGATGCGTAGAACACCCCCTTAAATTTTGTCGCATGTTTTCAAAGTCACCCTGTATAGGCGAAAGTTTGTGAGGGTGTGTCTGTGTTTGTATGTTCGTTACTTCTTCACGCTCAAACGGCTGGACCGATTTGGATTAAATTGGTATGTAGATATAGCTTATACCTTGGATTAACACATAGGCTTTATCCCGGTATACCTACGCGGGTAAAACCGCGGGGCGCAGCTAGTAATATATTTATATAATATATTTAACTCTTTAAACGTCGATTGACACCCAGGTACAATGAAAAATCTATTGTGTCTGCTAGTTGGCGTGCGACGGGTTAAAAATGTAAATGATATGTATGTAAATGAAACTAAAAAAATAAAATATAGAACTTGGACAATCCAAGCTTCACCATACGGTACAAAACCTTCCTAAACTTACCGAAACAGCTTTACAGTCCATATTTTTAATTCCCGTATCAGGAATGCCGAACAATTACGACAACTGTTTACCGATTGGTCGCAGAGCACTTACGCAATTAAGGAAATAAGGAGACATTTTGTTCGTACGGCTGCAACCCAGATGTTTGAAAGCGCGACCAATTGCCAATAAACATGTTTCGGCGATCATCGACTTGCGACCACGGCACTTGAAATAATTTCTATTAGCACAAAGTGAAGTAGGTCTATTTAGACAGTGATATTTGATAGTATTGTGGCTGTGGGCGAATACCAGTTTAAAAATGTCACAACGTAAATATTAGGTAACGTAACTGGCTGTGAAATATTAGGATAAGACCAAGCATAGATGAACCAATTATACGAAAGCATGAAAGCTAAATAAACAAAAACGAAAAAAAATTTTAGTCGAAAACGTCATCAGAATAAAACTAGAGTGAAGATACACAAAACGAAATGGTCTGAAATCGAACCGTAGGACCAATTTCTTATTTTGATGCTCTACACTCTCTACAGGGTGTTCACTGTAAAGTCGATGTAGTTCCGATTGGCTGGCATTTTGATGTTAATTTAAGTTTATCCTGTAAATCACGATGCTAACCGGCTCCACCAAAGCTGCGGGATAAACCTCCACTATATACTTACATGAATATGTAGTCGTATTGTTTGCTCAACGACTTGACAGATGTGCACTAATTGACGCACGCGCATATTATGCGCACCGAGACCAGTGCGAGCGCATCATTGTACTACATGTATACGAGTTTCGGGGCGAATTAGTGATGGGATGTGTGTCCGGAAAATAGATCCCGATTTTTATAAAAACGCGTTTGTACAAATTCGTTATATGGATATTTTAGACAAAGTGACTGTGGTAGACGTATGACCTTCCATTAAACGTTTCTACATACATAATGTCAATTTATCATTACAATGGTACAATTGTAACAAGACTTTGAATGTATTGGATACCTGTCAACCGCCTTACAACTAGGTATAAATTGATTTACATGTACACTTTAATTCTGAAGACACTTTAATAAAAAACACATAATCGAATATGATAATTATGATTCCTCAGTGAATATGAAAGATTAGCTGATAGTCTCTGAGCGATCAAGTTAAATAATTTATTTCACAATTTCGCATGAATACAGGAAAACTCACAAGCATTCCAAGAAAACCCACAAACACAATCATTTTCGGAAAACGCTGAAGCATTCCTGGAAAACTCACAAGTCACAAGCAATCCTGGAAAACTCACCAGCAAACTTGGAAAACTCTCAAACACTCCCGGAAAACTCACAAGCGAGCAATCCTGGACAACACATAGGTAAGCAATCCTGGAGTTCATAAGTAGGTAATCTCGAATGCTTCGATTCGACTCCCGATATTTCGTAACATCACTAGAGCCGGTCCGGTTCGTGACCGGTCCCGTCTCACGAGTACGATTGTGTTGTACCAACAATTAGCTATTGATAAACTCGCTAGTCGACATTGTACGCCTGGCTTTTCTTGCTAAGGTACTATTATTATGAATTTAACAGTTTCTCTGGGCTGAGGCGTGTAATGGTAGTTTATTATAAGAGTTTGTTTTTAACCGACTTCAAAAAAGGAGGAGGTTCTCAATTCGGATGTTTTACATAATAAAATCGTGAACAAGCTTGAATGGAAGCCAAAATTAAATATAGTTCTAAGTTTAATTAATTGCTCTAAATAATTACGTGCGCTGCACGGATCGCTCCATCAGGTTAAGCTATGCTTGCCGGGTTTGTTGATGGGTGACCATCTTTACATACCGAGACTCCTCTGTGCCTCGGAAAGCACGTTACGCCGTTGGTCCCGGTTGTCATTCGTGGATCTTTCACAGTCGTTACGGGTCGTCAGAAGCCCGAAAGTCTGACAACCAGTCTTAGTAAGGGGTATGTATTACCCAGTTACTAGGTTGTGGAGGTCAGATAGGCAGTCGCTCCATGTAAAATATTGGCATTCAGCTGCATCTGACTAGACTGGAAGCCGACCAACATAGTTGGGAAAAGGCTAGGAAGATTGATATGACTCGTTACAAGAACCTTTTCACACTCAATGTCAGAGGCAACTAAAAAATGAGAATGGAGCTTAGTCATTTAGTCGACATTAAAGGTCACTCTTAAATAGATACTTTTACTGTACCTACCTGCCCAAATGGCTTGTATTATTAATTACATTAGCTTATGGTTTGTCCGCCGTAAAAAGCGCGGTCACTGTCGGACTGCATAGAAAAGAAAGAGAAGCGCGATGACACAACGCTTGCAAAATATGAAGTAATTACCGATTTACAAAAAATCTAGGGATTGGACTAAAACAGTAATCACATGAAATCATTCCTTATTATTTTGTAAAGAACTGTATAAATTTATGAACACTTTTAATGAAAACTGTAGGAGTAATATGGTAAAAATATTTATTGTGTATTTTTTCTATCAAAAAAGTGCTATAGTTACTGTAAAAGATGGTCACAAAGTTACTTACGAGTATTTTGGCCGTATTTTAGGGAGGACAAGCCTTAATTTGTAATTAATTTATTGCTTTTTTTCTCGTGTTTAAATTTTTATTCTCGTGTGTCATTACTTCATTATGCTTATCCCAGTATCAGCTTACTTACAATGTAAAGACAATCTAATCAGTTCGTACATTTCAACAAACAATAAGTTTTTTCAAGTTCTGAGAATTAAAACAATTACACGCTGTGTCTGTGACATTGAACTTATCGTACGTACAGACAGACTGACTCTTTAATCATTGTATACATAATGAGTTATTTTAATGTATGTCCCAATTTTACTAAGGCGGCTTCGTGTGTTTCAAAGGATATCGAGTCCACGACCTTTCTCAAAATACTTTATGGCTGTAAAATCGTATCAAAATTAACCCATTCGTTTTCGAGATAAGTCCCATATTATACAACTTTACCTACAGAAGCGGTAAAGATTGCGAATGCAATGCAGTGGTTTTTTTTTACAATTAAAATTCCAGACAAGTTTCTATATAAAGTCAGCCCGCAGCTTTGACCTTCAGGTAAAAAAAGTTCACTGTTCAATACTGCAGACATAAGCATAGGAAAAACCAACATTATATTAGGTGTAAAAAAATTAACTGCAAGAACTTCGTCCACATAGTCGACATCGAAAAACAAACCCATTACAAAAAAAAAATTTCGCGGAATCGCGAAAAAAAATCAGCTGTTCACATTTATGTTCGCATAATTCGTCAAAATGTACTGAACAGCTGATTTTTTTTTCGCGATTTCAGGTTTGGTCCCATAGTAAAAGTTGTTCATAATGATGAGTACAGTGACCCCTTAAGAGGTTGTGGGTTATTTATTTTACACCTTGTATACATAAATACCACTAAACTATTTGCTAAATAGTCACTTCTTTCTCAAAAAGCTCCCAAAAATCAATATTACACCGTTAACTAGCGAAATAATTCAATCAATTATGGAATCACTACATAGTATAAAACAAAGTCGCTTCCCGCTGTCTGCTTGTCCCATACATAGGGACAGGCAGACAGCGGGAAGCGACTTAGATTTTTAAAACTACGCAACGGATTTTGATGCGGTTTTTTTTAATAGATAGAGTGATTCAAGAGGAAGGTTTAGGTAATATGAGCTGGTATCCGCAACAACACCACAATGCACGTATTTTGCGTATGGGAGGGGAAGGTTTATATGTATAATACGTGCGCGGTCTAAACGCGGGCAAAAGCTAGTGTTCGATAAATAAGTAATATGAGAACTGGTTAGCTCAAAGGCGGACATTGTTGTTTGAACATCCATACCATAGGGTTGGTCCAATCCCCTTATGTATTTATGTAGGGGAGCCGGGGTATAGCCGTATGGCTAAAAATTAGGATTTTAACGCATTCATTTTAATTAAAACATAATTGTATCAAACCAACGTTTTTAATTCTAGTTTAATTTAATCCTATGGCTCGTCATTTCAGATATGTAGTTGTTTTACTAAACTACAAAAGAAAAACAAATCTTCTTTTTATTAGATACTATTTTGCCCGCGGCTTCGACCGCGTGGATATCGGAAAATATCCCACGGAAACATACTACCGGCAAATCCTTCCTTAGTCCTTGTAGTCTACATTATAGAGGAAACCTCTGTGCAAAATTTCAGCTTTCTAGGTTCAAGGGTTTGGGTTAGGCGTTGATGAATCAGTCAGTCAGTCAGGACTTCTCTTTTTATTTATATAGATAGATAAAATAAAATTTATTGCTGAAAGTTTTAACACGACTTCAGGAAGCACTTACTAAAACATTAAAGTAATTTTTAAGAAAGGAAAGCACGATTCGGATATCAGTTTCCGTCAAACACAATACTATTTAGTTTTAATCAATGATTGTATTAAAGATTTAAGATAAGTACCTACCGTTTATTAAAAGGAATGCAGCCAAAAGCAATGTAGCAATCCAACAGCAATGTAGCAATTAAAGACTTTTGAATATATAATATATTGCATATAATTACAGGTCCATTTGTTAACGAGGCAGGAAACATAAAGTCGTTACCGGACACTACATCCCAAAATTATTACAACAAAAAACTGTTATGCTAAATGCCAAAAATTTGCAATAGTAAACATTAATTTATTGTCTCTGAGGCCGTATATTTAATTCTAGAGCTTCTGTATTTTATCTTTGTACATTTATACTCATTGATTAATTTTTCATAATTTCTTTACTTGCTCCTGTCCAAAATAATAAGGTCTCAATTCTTTTGTAATTTTCTACAATAATAAGCATCCTCTAAAACTAATGTTTCTTTTAAAAACGAAATTCCTACAGTTAAAATCATTTCAAGCTTCGAGAGCAACTGATGCTCTCAGAAAACAAAGTTTCTCTACTTATTAATAATTATTTTTAATCTCATTCTGGGCGGTGGCAGCGGTAGCCCTGCCGCATATACAGCGTGTATTCAAAGCGACCGCATGCACCGAAGCGGTGTCACGACCACCGCCTACCGACCTGCCCTCACGACCTTTCTCAGAATCTATAATTATTGCAGCACCCTGTTAATGATTTATCGCGGCATTTAATAAAGAAGACTACTTTGTAAGGATGAATGAGGGAGATGAGTAATTATTATGATGTAATTTTATGTCATGACGAAGATGGTTATTATTATTAAGTACCCATACTTCTTGTCGATTCTTTCGTAAAAAAAAATATTATTTAAAGGGATATTACATTTTTTATCACATGCATATTGTAATTGTTTTTAAACACGTTTCCTACTGAAGTTAACCTTTAAAACCAAAATCGCTTTAAAAAATACTTTCAATTTAAAACCCCAAATCATAAAATTAAAGATAACTATTTATTTTTAAGTAAAGGAATAAATATACCAACTATCAAATACATCTTCCCATCCAAACTTATGTCTCTCTACAAATAAATGTCTCTTAGCTCTCTCATAACGCTTAAATAACTTTAACTAAAGCCACGAATTAAAGAAGGTCGGCCAAATCGTACCTGACTACGAGGCTGTGGTGTACAGATATCCCATATATATGAAAAAATCTAGTATTTTTTAAGGTCTTAAAAAACATAAGAAATAGATATTTAAGTCGCCAGAAAAAAAAGCACAAACACATTTTTTTTTTATAGCATAATTTGCAAATTATTTAGAATAACATGTTCAGAACGCACCTTTGACGACTCATTTTGCTTAAGAAATGATTTAGTACTCAAAGATTATAATTATTCACGTTATTAAATGTAATTCAATTCTATATACTTGTGTATCAAACCAACTAGTGCTGTTTTTATTATGTATTGGATTCTTGTCATAAAAATAATTATGTGGGTTCATAGTAAGTATCAGCATTTTGTTGAATTGTGTACAACGGAACGTCATAATATGTCATCGACGCGCGCCATGGATTGACAGTGTCAATACTGTCAATTACAACGGGTGTCAATTTGACACTAACATACTGTAGTGTGTAGTCTTTGCACCCGGCGATCTCGCATTGTTGTGTTGTTGTTGTTACTGTGAATATTGTGATACGTACTGTACTGTTTTGGATTTCCTTCTGTTGTTTGACCTTGGCATTGTTTCACAGACTGATAACTAGGTACCGCTTGTGACGATTATTCTGTGCTTTTGATTTCCGGACACCGATAACCTCAAAAGTATTTTTTGCATTATTGAAATATCTTGGCTATTTAGATATTATTTTCGAAAGGGATGGTGTTTACTACATAAAACAATCAAATCTCACTATAATTTGCTTCTGTACACTGAAAATAAAACTCAGGTCCAGCTTCTATAGAAATTTGACCGACGTTCTTTACTGCACCCACAAGAGAGATAAAACAATGTCTTATTGACGTGGTCTCCTTGTGCGCGAGATGCGCGGCTGGGTGCGCCAGCGTCGCTGCGCGTACGCATCTTATTAACGAGCCGTAGCCAGTGGCCATGTTAATGTGAAACATATGTTACCAGTATCAGCAAAATGATCGCCGTTTAAGGTTTCATGCAAAACGTTTTGAGATTGTGTTACATTCCTGTGTGGTAAATAAAGCTATTGTAAGTCAGATGGATGAGACAAACTGGGACACCTATGGTAGGAATTTAAGACGGGTTGTGAACATTCTGTGTTTTAAACATTGAGTTATATAACTAGAGAAGCAAACCTCAATAAAATGTGTAAAAAAAGTATAACCACTATTTAAATGCGACGACGTAGCTTTGAAACCACTAAACATTTAAAAGTAAACATATATCTGTCTCACTTACACAAGTCGCAAGAACAATACTGTCGCTTAGATTAGACAAAGACCGCAATATAAACATGCAATGGCGGGATGGGGTTGCCTACCCATGCGAAATTTTACCCAACTTTTTAAACGTTAAAAAAAACGTAACGTTTAAACGGTAAACGTTAAATTATTTTTTAAGTATGTGAATTATGTATTTCTTATTAGATGTGTATTAGAAGGTTATATGTAATGAAAATAATCAAGGCATTTTCTTTTTGAACATTTTTTATTTCCTTTAGTTAATTTTCATACATATAATTTAGATTTTTAAATATAAAACATTAAAAAATATTAAAAATAGTAGCCCACCGGTATCGGGAACAGGGTCCAAGGTACCGGTGGTCAGGGCTGCTTAGAGAAGAACCTCCTAACGATACGCGCGGTGTCCAGAAGTATCGCTTTCTGGAGCAATCTTCCTTAATCCAGCTGCCTACCGAGAGCCCCTTCAGGTGTTGATCGAGGCTCTTGGCTATTATGCCATTGGCCGTCACGACTATCGGCACAACGATTGCTGTATTACATCCCACATGTCGACAACCTCGCGAGCCAGGTCAAGATACTTAATCTGCTTATCTTTTTCAGCTTTCACGAGGTTCTCGTCATGCGGGACCGCTATATCAAAATCATTGTGCAACGCTCTAATCGATCTATCACCACTATGTCTGTCTTATTGGCAACAATAGTCCTGTCAGTGATGATAGATCGATCCCAATACAACGTATTATTGCCATTTTCGAGAACTGGGTCGGGCACATACCTACAGTACGGTACTTCCAATTCCACAAGACTGTATTTCAGAGCAAGTTGCTGGTGGATAATCCTGGCTACAAGTTTGTGCCTATGCAAGTAGTCTCCGTTAGCCAGACGAGACCAGTCAGAAATAATGTGACGGATTGATTCCCCTGGACGGTGGAATGCCCGACAGATGTCAACCGTCCTTCACAATATATTTCTGGTAGTTGTTCGTCTAACTTCGGCCATAATCGCAAAGACAAAACCTTCGGTTTCCCCAAAGAGTCAGTTTTCTATAAGTCCTTTTCGTTTTGAAGGTTTTTTAATTCTTCCATGAATTGCACTGTTTAATCATTTACATTTAGCTGCATTTCGTCTTCTTCGCTCAACATGCGTTTTTTTTTCAGTTCCTCTATCGTTTATTTTTTTTATTTCTAGTCTTTTATTTTTTGTGATATATTTTTTTTTCTTTTCTTAGTCTTCTAGCCGATAAATTTTTCAAACGGTGAATTATTTTCCTCATTTTGGGCTTTCGGGGCGTTTCAGTTATTTCGACTATCTCTTCGTCGGTTTCCACAGCATCCACATCCATATTTTCTTCTTGTGAAAGCTCCACCTGCTCTTTAGAATAACGGTTGTTCTGAAAAATATACAATTTACTGTAGGCAAAACAGCTCTTTACAATATAAAAACTAAGTTGAAAAAAACATTCAGTACACAATGTAGTTTGAGTCGATATAAACTAATTTGTTGCTGTGGGAGTTCAATGAGAAGGCATTTTTTGTTGGCATTACCTATAATTTGATCATATTAATTGCCGCATAAAATCATTACTTACAATAAGCATTACAATTGCTTGATTGGACAAATAAACACGGGCACATTCGCTTTTTGGCCCTATTTTATCTTGATCACGGAAGTGCTTCAAACAAATGACAGTAGATTTAGTAGGTAGCCAGTCAGTCTCTTTTCTCAGCAATCGGATTATTGATTGAGAAAATTGATTGCATCTTTAGGTACTCTGGAACATTGTTAATTATTATTAAAAAATATTTAAAATCGCTTATTCCATAAATTAAAAACTCCCACAAATGTGGGAAACTAAAACATAGTTTTTAGTTGTAACACTGATCATGATTAAAAAGAAATCTACATTTTATTTACTTTACTGCGTTTTTACGATGATATAAACACAGAAACAATAAACTTACGTGTGAAAAGTAATTCCGGTAGTTTTTGTGATCTTGAATCGCATTCTTTCATTACGCATTTACCCGTTTTGGCGATATTTTTTGTCGCGGTTCACTTCGGCTGCCGTCATACAGAGCACTGAACTGACGTTAGTTACGCATACGGCCGTGGCCGTATGTCAAGTGGCAACGCCTTGGCGCGGTAATTGCTAATCTAGTGTATATATATCAATGGTTTTAAATTTAAAAACTAAAAAATCAAAAAGAAAAATCAGAAATGAAAAAAAAAATATGATGATGAGAGAAAAACCTTCAAGCATTGGAGACCTGTCAAGCAAAACACACGAAGTTTCAGAAAGCATTATCTGCGTCGAAAATTAAACTCTTATCTACCTATACGCTGAATGTAAATTAAACCTCATAATAAACCAAACAGATAGATAGAATCTACACACAAATCGACTCCCCATATAAAACTACGAAGCGTAAAAATCTCCAGTTGGCCATCATAATAGATTGTGCTGCATTACCATACAATAGTGCTCACCCCACCGCGGATATAGCTTGATGCTTATGGTATACCCTGCCGCACTTCCGGACAGTATCAATAAACACTGAAAACTATGCAGCATACATTGTATAACTATATATATAAATTAAAGTCGGTTTTCGTGTCTGTCTGTGTGACCGCGACGCAACGGATTTTGACACGGTTTTCACCATTATTTAGAAAATTTATTCCGATATGTTTATGTGTGCAATAATAAACTTAATGAAAATAAAAATATCTTAGTGTTTTTCGTGAGGCAGTGTAATAATATTTATAATTATAAAGACGTAGTTGTTTGTAAGTTTGTATCTAAGGGTAATCTTTGGAGCCGCTGGGGTCGCGGATTGTTTGAAGAAGTTACCGCGGCCCTGGCATAGGCAACTGAAGGAACACGGGTGGGTTTAAGGCCGCGTTTCCACTGACGCGGAGCGGAGCGGAGACGTGCAGGAATCGTCCAATTACAGACGAGACAAGAGACGCGATGAGGATTTCAACCATTATGATTGGTCGATTCCTGCACGTCTCCGCTCCGCTCCGCCCAGCTCCGCGTCAGTGGAAACGCACCCTTAGTCAGTAAAAGTCTGACACGCCCTTCCGCTCCACCCAGAGCGGGCGAAGTTATTTGATGATTTCCCACCCTCAAAAAAAAAAAAGAAAAAAAAAAAGGGTAATCTTTGGAACTGAGTACTAAACCGATTCCGACAATTATTTCTCTGATGGGAAGCTACAATATTACACGAGAGTCATGTGATGATTTGTGTGATTTTATTAAATATTTTTTTATAAATTTTATCAAATTTATTTTAAAAAAAAAAAAAAAATTTATAAAAACAGGTGTTTGTTTGTGCTTTTTTAAGAAAGAAGGAATAGTTATTTCCATGAATTGTTTAAGAGTAAGTAAACTTAATAAAAAGATGCCCTTGACCATGAAAGCTAAGCAAAGCACTTAAAAAGAGAAAGAAAACAATTATCTGAGTTCAAAGCATTGTTATAGGAAAATAAAAGAGAGGTAATAAGAAACGTCTGGTTCTAAATGAATATTTATTTTAGGATTTACTGTACGGTAAGGATTAAAATGGTTGCATCGTTACAGACAGTGTGAAATAGCAACAAAACTGTTTATGCGAGTTTCTCGCATGCCAGGACCAATTTTTTTTTTTACCGTAAACCAAGTATTGTCCTTCCATTCGTCTGCAACCTCGTTGATATTATCGAAAGAGCACAAAGTAAACACTCCTTTCCAATTTACTTTATCCAATTACCATGTTATGAATATGTTGGACAAATAACGCGAATACAAGCCTTGCGCCCACGGTGGGCCTGCGCCTACGTGCGTAACCGAGGTCTTATGTGATGTTAAATAATTTTTGCTCCTTTGTAAGGCTGCTGTTATAGCTTATATTTTAACACTACCCATATCCTTAGGTGTAAATTACTGTAGGTACGCTTTGCACAAAACTTTATGAGCTCTCTGAAGTTGCGCGCGAGTGGAGGCAAAGTATAAATTATTTTTGTGATGAACAAATCAATGCTGTAGGTAAGAATATAGGCACTTTAAAAAATGTTTTACATCTTACAATAATGATTGTGCACTCATTGTACCATCCACGGTTTTGTACTCGGGCCTACGTTCAGAGAGCTCATAAAGTTTCGTGCGAAGTGTACCGACCATTTTCTGTATGGTAATGTGAAATTGAATATTAGTTAAAATCCGGACTTAAAATGTGTGCAAAATTTAACTACTTACATGACATTTACTAAACCATTTTTCATTGTAATTTGCTTTCGTGAAAACTCCAAATCACTTTTTCCAAAGCGGGTCTTCGAGGACTTTCCTCGCAGTTAATAATATCTTGAATTCTTGAATTTTAAACGAGGTTATCAACATCGCGTTATCCTTATACCTACTGTATTATCAGGGTTATCCTCAATGCACACTGAACTTCCAATTTACCATAAACTTTGCATTGAAATGCAATTCATTATTTCTTTGTTTTAAAGATCTGTAATCAACAAAATGGTAGGTACAAGACAAGCCCTTACATTAACTGCTCCTTGTATTCCAATCAGGTTTGCCCTCATTATAAGTCGTGTATGTCTTACGGTTGATCGCTTCTCTGCAAGCCCTAGACAGATCTCCGGTGACATTCCACGCGACAGCCAGACCGTGACTGTGACCGAAATACTGAGATATTAGATACTGATGAATTATAATCTCGTATCAGTTCTGCTAGCGAAATGTCAACGAGATTAAAATCTGTAATACTGCTATTTCAGTGATTGAGCCATCACGGAAGTGCATCAGGCTTAAGTTCTTTTGGACCTTATTTGGTCCTGTCATCCACTCATTCATTCGTTTCCTTCAATTAACGCGACGGGACTTTGCATCTTAACTTTTTCTTTTCCATAGTGGTTAGGAATATCAGTTGTTTACCCTTATGTACCGTAAGTATAAAAACTTGTTTCTTATTGTACATGTTAGATGTTAATTATGTGCAGCATCCAATTACGCGAAGCAGCGAACTTAGGCTCACAACCTTCGGAACCGGTTGAGACGTGCTCTAAGTGACTGCAGTAAGGGTGAGATTGACTTACGCGTCTATACGAGTGTTTATTGCATTCAAGACATTTTACTTTGCACGTCACGTAGTGGCAAACATGTTGGACTTCATTTAATTTATCATCTTGTATGCACTTTCTATGTATACACACACATGTTTAAGCAAATAAAAAAATCTTATCTTATCTTATCTTTGTATACCTACGCTCAGAAAAACTATGAGTACGTAAAGGTATTTGCTAAGCAAAAGCAGAAAATAGATATTGATTTTAAATAATATTCATGAGACGTGAGGCTCCTAATTTTTAGATCACAAATTATTGTAAAATCTATTACTGCAATGCAAAATATGCGTTAAAAGAGATCAAACGCGTTCAAAATCAGTTTGGGTTTATTAATTTACTTTAGTTTCGACAACATTTTGTAAGTGTTTATTTTATGACAAGTATTTGTTTCTTAACTTCAGCGTAGTTGGGAAAAGGCTAGGCAGAGGATGATTTGTTTCTTAAGGCGCGGTAAGACGCAAATCTTCAAGGTTAGGATAGTAAATCGTAAAGGTATAGGTACAAATACGGTTGAAAATGGTGATGCGTTTGATTTTAGTTGAATCTCGTGTCCGCCAATATGAAAGTTGCGAAAAAAAAATGAAAACTGCGAAATAACTTGAAAGTTATTTCGCAGTTTTCATTTTTTTTTAAATACATCAATAAGTTAAAACATTTTTACATACGATCTCTAGTTGATTCAATTTTCTTTTTTATAGTTACAAAAAAAAATCTAAACGACGAAAAAGTTGTTTCGTCTCCTTTGCAATTTTTTTTTTATCAAGATCCTAAAATCGTTTCTATAAGATGTCTTTTTTTCATAGACTTGACTAAACAGTATATTTTTTGGGCTTATAATATGTAGCAATAATGGCTAACTGAGCGACGAAAAAGAGGACGTTTTACGTTGTCCCGGTTAGGGCAGCGCCTTAACAAAGTCCAAATCCGTGGGCACAAAATAATAAGAATAAATAACACGCTACAATGATTTTAATTATAAAGTAACTACCAACTTATGCTCAAATTAGTAAGGTTTAATATAATTAGAAAACTAATTTGTATGTAAAGCGTGTCTTTATTTTTAAACACTCCGGCAAAATTAGATAAAAAGTCACATTTATTTTAAAAATGCGTCAAATTAACCATTATAAGTAGTTAATATAAACGAGTCTTCTTAAAAAAAAAAACAATTAAAAAAATTACTTACCTATTATATTTTAGGTAGGGTTATATTTTGATGGCTCTCGTGATAATATTCCCAAACGCTGATTAGAAATATATTTGATATCACGGATATGATATAATTCCCTGAGCATAATTATACCGAACATTCTCAGGATTAATGCAAGAAAGAAACTCCATCATTATTATTAAAGTGCCTATTAGAGTAACATGTTCATCACGTCGATTATCCGTCATAACTCATCATAACTCATAATCAGTAACTCACTGATCAAGTCGGTAGCGTCAGACATCTGCTGAGCTTCCGATAGTATGATGTGATAGCAGCAAAGCAGCGATTTCATTGATTGATGAATTTGAAAACATACTGCAAGTTTGTTAGCTATCCTAATATTAATCCAATGACGAGTACGAAACAATACCATGAAGAATTTTCCAAATCTGCTGGCAGGAACAATCTGCATTGAATAATTCACTCTAATTATAAAAAGCATTTAATGCTAGGAACTTTAGTTTGACACTTTCATTTTATCTTATGTATTGGAAATTTGGCATTTTGAGGGGCATTTATTTGGGCGGCATCAAGACGTGGAACATAAGCCCTGGCGGCTGAGAGTATGTCATGCTCACTCTAATGTCTCGCTGACGGTGGCGCGTGTGTTGGATCAATCGGTTCTCTTCAAAATGTTTGAGCTGAATAGTGCTAATTCCATGCGTCAGGTTCGTGAAGTGCACTGTTAGTGGAGGCTGGTCCTATCTTATCTGCCACGGCTTATTTTAATTTAAATTTTGAATTGTTTTTTTTTATATTTTTATTACGGACGCTTTTAACGTTCTGCATCGTTCTCACATGTATAATTTCAACATGAATGACGTAACCAATATTTTGTAACTATATTTTGATTTAAATGAGTGTCCGTGGAGTTTCTTGCCCGTTCTTCTCTATAGGAACCTACTACGGTTTGGAATAGGCAACTAGCTTCATCTTTCTGACTAACCGACCCGACCCCATGACAATTCAAAAGTGCCTGTAATTGGTTTATTTGAAATAAATGCTTTGAGTCTGTTATGTTATTAACTGACCATCTTTATACACTGACAGGAGGAATCAACCCGGATCACACAGCTAGCAAACGTAACAGCCTAACTGCTCCCGAACTGTAGGTATACGTTATGTGATCATTCCAATTTATACCTTTTCTCAATCTTTTCCTCGAACATCATGCCTATACTTAGCAATATCGACATTTCAAGTAATCCTCTTATTCTTGGAACAGCTTATTAACATGCGCTCGAAATCCTCTAGAGTAGAGGTGAGCGCTTGGCGCTTGCGACAGTACCTATAGTTCCAAGAACTTCTGACGTTTAGAGGTCACCACTTCACTGCGCGGAAACTCGTGCGCAATGCGCCCGCGCAGCGCGGAGTGGTGTTGATTAATGTATCATAATGTCAATCCGTACGTAATGAACTGAGATAGTGGTTGCTGTGGTTGTAAATTCCACTTTGATGTAATGTGCAATGATATTGTGTGATTGGCAATGAATTTGAATTGCAATGTGTCGACATTCGGCAGAATATTGTAGGAATTTGTATAGTTATACTATAGCTAACTCTGTATAGGCGTTTACAGCTAGTAAGATACACAGTAGTATTTAAGTTTATGTAAGCATAAAAATAGTGCTAACTACATATAGATAGATGGGTATTAATTTAAATAAATAAAAAGAGAAGTCCTGACTGACTGACTGACTGACTCATCAACGCCCAGACCAAACCCTTGGACCTGAAAAGCTGAAATTTTGCTCAGAGGTTCCCTTTATAATGTAGACAAGGAATAAGGAAGGAATTCCCGGTAGTACGTTCCCGTGGGATATTTTCCGACATCCACGCGGGCGATGCCGCGGGCAAAAGCTAGTATTAAATGAAAGAAAAGGCGGGAGGTGTCGTGGGAGACCCGGTTGGAACAAAGCTCCTTTCGCTGTATCTAGATAGGGGCTCAAGTTCTATGTAGGGGCTCAAGTTGATCCTGACTCTTTCAGGCATAAAGCTTTTTCGTTATGTGACGATTTCTACCAGTTTCCTCCTACCGTCAGCCGCGTTAAAGAACTTCGTTCCAAAAAAAAACCGGCCAAGAGCGAGTCGGACTCGCGCACCGAGGGTTCCGTTCCGATTTCTGAAAAAGTGTGCTATTTAGAGACATCGTTTTATTTTTCCTGTAATCTTTACATAAACTACTATCACATAGAATAATTTCAGATTTTTCCCTTTGCAAACTTCGGAGATAAGGGGGGAGGGGGGGAACGGTTTTTACATTTTTCATCAAAAGTCGAAAACTATGCGGCTTAAAAAAAAAATGTTTAAGAATGTGCAAATAGCACTCTTTCATATGATACCCCACATGCACGTAGCACCACTTTGAATTTTTAAGACCCCCTTTCAGCACCTGTTACAAAAAAAAACATAAATATTTTGATTTCTTTCATATTTGCAAAATAGTTGGGTAAACGTCATACAAAACTGTTCCAAGTTTCTAGTTGATAGCATTAGTAGTTCTTGAGATATCCAGCTGTGACAGACAGACAGACAGATAGACAGACAGACTGAGTGACACCATAAGGGTTCCTTTTTTACCATTTTGGTACGGAACCCTAAAAACATAGGTATTAAAGCTAAGCAATAAAGAAACACAAAGATTGAAAGATTAATGAACCCGACAATCTTTCCCCAATTCTTGCAAGTAATTTGGTCAGACGGCTGTCGATTATACAAACAACATAGTACAATACACACCGTTCCTACAACTTAGACCTTAGTCCAGTCAGTGACCCAGCAGAACATGAACAATGTCTACACAACTTGTAGGTACATGAGTCAGCTACAGACTTCCTTATACGTCGATTAGCTAAATAAAGACAAATCGGAGCGGTGACGTCCTTAGTCATGACAATTTAGCAGCCACAGTACTTAGTTACAACATGTGGCTATCACAAGATCTGCAACCCAAAAGTACTTTAATTGTTTCATGAGTGCAGACTTTGTTCCAGATACGTTGTTTTGCATGGATGGATTATTTTTAATAAGCATTGCATTGTTTGGACGGGCTTCGGTACAGTGAAGGATTATTTTTGACAGCAAACGGAGTAGACTTACTTTGGTATTCGGCGCTTATTATTATTTTCATGAGCGTAGAAGGTGGCCACGCCACAAGTTAAGGCCCTGGTTCCAAGCTTGGTTTAGCTCGGTGTGTAAGTGAAATGGCTTTATGGCTGTCTAGTTTGACGCACGAGATAGAAGATTCTCAAGCGCACCGGAATTATGTCGTAAAAGTGCAAATAAAATCGTATAAAATTAGAAATTAACCATTTAATAAAAAGTAATCCATCACTCGATGCAGTTTGGAATTTGACATTTGATGGTATATTTTTAATTATAATTATAATTGCTAATGAAGGGATAAACAGCTTTTAAAGATTTTTAGGAGGTATGTTTAAAGATTTTTTTGGTGCATTAAAGTATGTTTAATTATGTTTTGGCTTCCATCACTATATGCGAAAAGAACTTGAAAATATCATATTTTTTTTACATGTCAAAATTATGTACGGATGAGATACACAGCTTTAAAAAACCACCTTTTTGATCGATTTCAGGAAATCTGCGCCTTAATGAATTTTACACAGTAACGGCTAATTAATTGTAAGTCCGCTAGCTTAAGAGGCATAATTACATTTCGACCGTGATTTTTGCGTTAATTGGACAACTTTGGCGTTCTTTTTCTGAGGAACTGAAGAACTTCGACAACTTTGACTTATTGAGTGGTGGAGAATTGTTATTTATTAGTATAATCCGACCTCGCTTTTTGCAATTTTTTCTTTTCTATAGGTTTAAATAATGACAAAATTCTGAAGCAGTTTTTCATAAAATGCGCGACTGCATTTTTTCGAGCTCGTGGATTATATCTTGTAAATAGTGGTTAAGGTCATAGCGGCCTCAGAATATTGAAATATTTATGGAATAGCTATAAAAAACATCCCATTCAAAACCATAAAACTAGGAAAAATGCTCAAAATCAACTGTATTTTTTTTGCTATGCATTTTCTGGTGTACAATAAAGTATATTTAGATAAATAAACATCGTACCTTCGAAATTATTCATCAGCAAACAACTGACTAACATATTCTAACACCACAGAACACGCTTGATTCACGTAAAACAAAGGAGTGTGAGTAGCAATAATATTGACAGCCAACGACGAAGCTACTTACCATAACTAACTGCTTGCTGATTAATTAACTCGTAAATCTGCGCCGGCGCCGTTTACGCGGTAATTAAGGCGCCACACGACGCGTACCTACCATGTAATAATTATATTCGCGCAAATACGTACCTAACTTTTGTTATTGATATCTATTTTTAGAAAAATATTTTAGAAAATAGGAAAAAAACACCAAACAAGTTCAATAAGCAATCAGGATGCAGCTGTGATCGAGAGAGTGCACCGTTGTGTGCTGGCCTGCTGGGGATTGTCTCCGAAGTTATTCATGAAATGAAATTTTAATTGCAAGAATTGCAGTAAGTACATTATAGATCAAAATTCATTATTTTCGTTCTCAAAGTTTAAACAGAGGACCCAAAGAATGTTACTTCGAGGACGAAAATCAGATTTTCTCTGAACGTAAAATAGTCCAGCAATTTCTGAATGTCCTGGACATTCAGAAATTGCTGGACTATTTTACGTAATATGGTTTCATGATGAAGCAACGGTTAGTTGCCTAATAGTCGTGTTTACCAATAAAAACATCACCAATTACTTAGCTATAAATGTTACTGCAGGAATCCTAATTTACAAGTGTATCTTATTATACCTGTAATTCAATTCTAATGCAACCTATAAGTACCTTATTGTGTTATTTACTGTACCGACACGGATACACAGACGGACAGACACAAGGCCGACACCGCGTTTAATTGTTGCACGAGTTGAGTTACTGCGACACATATTACGCCATGGATTAAAGAAGGAAGGAAGAGAATATAGTGATTAGTGACAATACTTATCATTTCCCTGTTATTGCTCAGAACAATAACAGTTCGCACGAAATTGCGTAACACGGAATCAAAGTGCTTACAGTATTTATTAGTTCTAAGACAAGTTTGATATTAATCATTTGGTGAAATACGCTAATTAGTGAAGATTTATTAAGACTTAGGTAGTGAATTTCACGCGACTTATCTGTTAACTGTTTATTACAATAAATATAAAAGCAGTTACACCGTTTTCATTTACAGTTAATTCTAACTATTAAAATAATTATAATAATCTTAGTTAATAATTTACATTAGATTAAATTACATTAAATTACATAGACACCGCTACTCTTTAGAGTGCCGTGCAAAATTACTAGTTATAAAATAAATAAGCTTACTATAATGGGTATAATCACAGGTCTTATGATAATAATGTTCTTAAGTTATGAATTTTATGACGCCAGTTACCTATTCGTCGTCGCGTCGGAGAGGTTAGGTTTATTTGGTAGTATGTAATTGACTGCGTCACCGTTGCCGTTGCTTGTACAACTTCAGTAGGTACTACGAGCGATGGCCATTTACACTTCCTGCTCTGGATATTCCAAGTAAATAAAATAACGTAGACGTCATAGGCTTGTTTTGTAAATGTTTTCTTGGAAAAGCCCTCTCTAGTATCGTTAACATCAAGTTATTTACAGTACCTACTTAAGAGGAAAGGCGGATGGCCAGACTTTTGAAAATTAGGTATTTTAAGAAGGTATTGCTGTCGCTCTGCGAGCGCTCCGCCCTCGCATTCGTGCGATAAGGACAACTGCAGATCCGACTAAATAGCCTATGTAAAAAGTCACATTTCGAGGTTCGGCTCTCGCCTATTTCCTCCTCCAATATTGGACCAATTTAAAAGATATTTCATAAACTGAATAAGAAGGATATATACTATGCCCCTATGTTTTTCTTTTTTCGTTAATAGTTGTCAAATTGGTACACTAGGCGTCTGTTGACAGCGGTCTGAATAGGCAATTTTGAGCATTTTTGGAGGGTTCTAGTTCTTATAAAAATAATATATCATCAAAAAGGAAAACATAGGGGCATACAAGTAACTGATATTTATATTTCTGTAAAAAATCATTGCTTTATAGTCATTAACCAGAAAGAAAACAGGCGAGAGCGTTTGTATCTTTTTGTATGGAAAAAAAGAGCACCCACGTTTCCTCTTAACATTTATTCTTGGTAGTTATTATTAACTTAATATGTCGCCATAAGTAACAGCAGATTCAAGTTCAAAGTGATTGCCAAGTACAGTTGTTTTATCTCACGAAAGCGGGCGAGCCATACTTGTATGTGTAAATGTTACATGCACATTGTCTTTGTGTGCGTAAGCTCGGGAGCGCGGCGCGCTACCGGCAGGTACGCACACAAGAGCGCGTGTCTGTATGCATTACATCTACCTACAAGTATGGCTCACCCGCTTTCGTGAGACAAAACAATTACCAATACCGACTACCGACTAACCGAATAGCAATTACCGACTTAACGGCCGCAACTTACGAGTTGTAGGTCGTTGGTTAGAACCCTGACAAGCGCTTTACTTTGTGTAAATTATTTCATCACCACTGCTCTCAAAATAGTGAAGGAAAACATCGCGAGGAAACCGGCATGTCCTAGAACCAAAAATTCGAAGACATGTGACATCTACCAACCCGCACTGGGTCCGAGTGGACGCCTGTGTTCCAGCATTGGGAACCTTATAGGCTGGTTAGCTAATAATTTAAAAAAAAATACCGACTATAGAAACTTTCCAATAAGAAATACCTAGTAGCCGTAATAGTTCCGTCAACTTTCTTTGAGCAAATAAATCCTAATTATGGTCACGATATGATGATAAGGCACAATAATTTCACTACTGTGTATTTGCGATTTAAATATAATATTTACAGAATATATTATCATAAATCGACTTCTCAAAATAAATAACGTCAACGAGTTGTTTTATTATGAACCAGCTTTTGCCCGCGGCTTCGCCCGCGTGAATGTCGGAAATGATCCCACGAGAACGTACCTACCACCGGGATAAAAGTATACTATACTATGTCCTAATCCAGGTCATGGTCTACCCATGTGCCAAATTTTATCCAAATCCGTTCATCCGTTTTAGCGTGAAAGCATAAAACAAATAAACAAACTCACTTTCGCATTTATGATATTAGTTAGGATTCCATAACATCCCCAAATACAGTTAGGTATGTAGATGTAAGCCACCAATTTCGTACGCACGGCTACAGATCAAGCTATACATTTCCAGTATAAGCTAATCTCGCATTGTATAGGATTTCCTTACAATGAGAGGTTAGTGTTAACTGGAAATGTATAGCTTAATGTGTGGCCGTGTGTACGTACGTACTGAACTTTACTTAGTGCTCACTTCCTCAGTACTTTCAGTGCAGCCGCAAGGCCGTTGTGTGCATGAACTATTGTGGACTCACAAGTTAAGGACGCTGTTACAAATGGGTAGTCAAATCATTACTTTTTTACATAAAAGTGTGTTTTTTAAATAAAATGCTTTGCTTTCTTAAAATGTTTTTTGGTTAAATTGTTGATAAGTGTGCATGATACGATTCTGTACTATAAACGTTATTTTAGATATGTACAGCTTCTCAATAACGGTACCGAAGTAAAAAAATTCACTTCGGTACCATTATTGTGAAACTGTACCTATCTAAAATTATATTTATGGTTCAGAATTGTACCATGCACATTTATCAACAATTTAACCAAAAAACATTTTAAGAAAGCAAAGCATTTTATTTAATAAACACACTTTTGTGTAAAAAAGTAATGATTTGACTACCCATTTGTAACAGCGTCCTTAATGTCATCGGTGTTATCGAGTACCTCTACTACAAAAATGTGTCAATATTATGCGTTGGCATGAGTCACCGTTGCGGTGTGAACTGTGAAGTAATGAATGAGTTTGCACGTGGCCTTGTGACCAGCCCGTGATACTATGGCGCATGCGCATTGCTGATAACAGTTCTTCGTTATAAGTTTACTAGCTTTTGCCCGCGGCTTCGCCCGCGTGGATGTCGGAAAATATCCCATGGGAACGTTCATGTGGAAAACATAGGGCATATCCCTAACTTAAGAAATGCTGGGTTTCCCATACAAACTTTCATCCCTTTTATCACCCCTTGTAGGATAATGTTTGAAGACAAAAAGTAGCCCATGTCCTTTCCCAGGATGCTATCTATAGCCTTGCCAAATTTTATCGAAATCCGTGCAGTTTTGTAAATTTTAAAATCAATCCCCATTTTACCCACTTAGGGGATGATTTTTAAAAAACGCTGACCCGCATATTTCTTAACTTCTTACCAATAGCATAATTTTTTTATCCCTAACTTAAGAAATACTGGGTTTCCTTACAAACTTTCATCCCCTATATCACACCCTGTAGTATTGTTTTTGAAAGTATCCTATGTCCTTTCCCAGGATGCTATATAAAGCCTTGCCAAATTTTGTCGTAATCCGTGCAGTTTTGTAAATTTTAAAATCAACCCTAATTTTACACCCTTAGGGGATGATTTTTCAAAAACGCTGAACCGCATATTTCTTTATTTCCTATCAGAAGTATACATTTTAATTTTCACATCCCTAACTTAAGAAATACTGAGTTTCCCATACAAACTTTCATCCCCTATATCACCCCCTGTTGGATTATTTTTTAAGACCAAAAGTAGCCTGTTTCCTTCCCCAGGATGTTATATAAAACCTTACCAAATTTTATCGAAATCCGTGCAGTTTTGTAAATTTTAAAATAAACCCCTATTTTACCCCCTAGGGGAGGATTTTTCAAAAATGCTGAATCGCATATTTCTTAATTTCCTACCAATAGCATAAATTTTTTATCCCTAACTTAAGAAATACTGGGTTTCCTTACAAACTTTCATCCCCTATATCACCCCCTGTACTTGTTTTTGAAAGTATCCTATGTCCTTTCACAGGACGCTATATAAAGCCTTGCCAAATTTTGTCGAAATCCTTGCAGTTTTGTAAATTTTAAAATCAACCCCTATTTTAACCACTTAGGGGATGATTTTTCAAAAACGCTGAACCGCATATTTCTTTATTTCCTATCAAAAGCATACATTTTAATTTTCACATGCCTAACTTAAGAAATACTGAGTTTCCCATACAAACTTTCATCCCCTATATCACCCCCTGTAAGATTATTTTTTAAGACCAAAAGTAGCCTGTGTCCTTCCCCAGGATGTTATATAAAGCCTTGCCAAATTTTATCGAAATCCGTGCAGTTTTGTAAATTCTAAAATCAACCCCTATTTTACGCCTTAGGGGATGATTTTTCAAAAATGCTGAATCGCATATTTCTTAATTTCCTACCAATAGCATAAATTTTTTATCCCTAACTTAAGAAATACTGGGTTTCCTTACAAACTTTCATCCCCTATATCACACCCTGTAGTATTGTTTTTGAAAGTATCCTATGTCCTTTCCCAGGATGCTATATAAAGCCTTGCCAAATTTTGTCGAAATCCGTGCAGTTTTGTAAATTTTAAAATCAACCCCAATTTTACCCCCTTAGGGGATGATTTTTCAAAAACGCTGAACCGCATATTTCTTTATTTCCTATCAGAAGCATACATTTTAATTTTCACATCCCTAACTTAAGAAATACTGAGTTTCCCATACAAACTTTCATCCCCTATATCACCCCCTGTAGGATTATTTTTTAAGACCAAAAGTAGCCTGTGTCCTTCCCCAGGATGCTATATAAAGCCTTGCCAAATTTTATCGAAATCCGTGCAGTTTTGTAAATTTTAAAATCAACCCCTATTTTACCCCCTTAGGGGATGATTTTTCAAAAACGCTGAACCGCATATTTCTTCATTTCCTACCAATAGCATAAATTTGTTATCCCTAACTTAAGAAATACTGGGTTTCCCTTACAAACTTTCATCCCCTATATCACCTCCTGTAGTATTATTTTTGTAAAAAATAGTATCCTATGGCCTTCCCCTGGATGCTTTATAAAGCCTTGCCAAATTTTGTCGAAATCCATGCAGTTTTGTAAATTTTAAAATCAACCCCTATTTTACCCCCTTAGGGGATGATTTTTCAAAAACACTGAACCGCATATTTCTTTATTTCCTATCAAAAGCATACATTTTAATTTTCACATCCCTAACTTAAGAAATACTGAGTTTCCCATACAAACTTTCATCCCCTATATCACCCCCTGTAGGATTATTTTTGAAAAAAAAAGTAGCCTATGTCCGTCCCCAGGATACCATCTATAGCCTTGCCAAATTTTATCGAAATCCGTTCAGTGGTTTAGGCGTGAAAAGGTAACAGACAGACAGACAGACAGACAGACAGAGTTACTTTCGAATTTATAATATTAGTATGGATAACTGTAAGCATATAGCACCTATAATATCTACTGGATCAATTATAATTTTATTAAACTTAATTTTTAGACGGTCGCGCGATCAGATGACTGTAATATTTAAAATTCTTAGGGGATTATTGATGTGCCTGATCTCCATAATGAAATCTGTAATCTGTTTGTCCCAGACAATTATTGTCATAGCAGAAAACACCGCTTACTGGCTGTTCCAACTTGCCGTACTGTTGTACGCTCCAAGTCACCTATTCCTAGGACATTAGCCGCTATTAACGCTCTCCTGAACTCAAACACAGATCTTGATGTGTTTGTGACGCAAGCACATATGGAGTAGGGACAACTGTCAAATCGTGTTGTCATTCATACTTCGTTTGGGCGCCGAACTAATCATCCATCCGTAGTAGGAAACGCCCGTAAAGAAGGCTGAAACTGCGGGCTTCGTGCTTAGGGAGTGGACGCTCACGCAGGAGGTTGCGTCTTGTGTCGTGTGGTCAGGGTGAGAGTTGCTCAGAGAGCCATGTGGAGCGTTCCATGCTTGGCTAAGCGTTTATGCTTACCTATAGACCGAGTCCCAAACGTAGATACCTACAGACGTACGAAGGCTTTCGATATCGGAAAACGAGTTATGCAACTCAAATGGAGTTGTGCAGGACACCTGGCAAGGTGTAGTGATGACAGGTGGAGTAATGCTGTGACCGAGTTGCGTCCAAGGACTGGAAGACGAAGCGTCGGTCATCAGGCGGCGAGATGGCGGACGATATTGTTACCATGGCAGGAAAAACCTGGATGAGGTTGGCACAGGAGCGTGGGGATTGGGACAGAGGGTGAAGTCGGACTGTGGATGATGATGAAGATGATGAAGATGATGATGATGATGAATGTAGAATTTGGCATTTGTGTTATATACGGGCAAAAGTTAATTCAATTATAAACAAGTTAAATAATTTCCTTTTGAAATTAATTTAATTGATGTTTCATTGATTCCTTCTCAACTAAACGGTAAAGTTACCGCGTCGTAAAAAGATAAATACATGCGCGCATTATATTATATTTCCGTTTACCATTAAAATCATGGCAAAATGTAAATCCTCACTTACACTAATTCGTTCCGCTGATCAAACACCAATGATAACCAACCAATATAAAAATCCAATAAATTAACCAACCAAAGCGCATTAAATCTATTCACTTAATACCTTCACAAAGGAAACAAAACGGAACTATATTTGTATACAAAAAACAGTATAATAGCAACACTTAACATTTCACGGTAGAGTAGTGAAGTTTTGTGCGCACGCGCGGATCTACGCTACAAGTGCATATCCGGGTACAATGATCAACTTCCGGCCGTATATTGGGATCAATTGGCCCTAATGGTCCCGGGGAAATGTAGGGCTCTTGCTTGCCCTTCATCCGGCATCCGGCATCAAGGATGGGACAATGTCGAAGGGCGTTATATCGATATCGAAATCTGTTTCTCATAAAACTGTTTTAACTAAATGCAAGTACTTTATTTTATAAACGTCGGGAAACAAGTTAGGTACCTGTTTACCTCGTAAAAAGGAATATCGCGATGAGACCCGTCCTCGGTGTTGTTTTATATTGTTCAAAAGCTTTTAAATTAGCACTATACTTACCAAATTTATCTTTCACGATTAGCCTAAAAAGTTTTCTAACCATAACAAACAAAAGAAACACCATTTTAACAACACATAAAATGTTAACCAGGCTCATCCAAGCCAAGCACATGCAACATTCAATTAAATCCTTCATGCTCATAACATATTATCATCTGCAAATCCAGCGTGATGGGCCACGTTGCACAATTATCGACAATCACGATTCACGAACAACCCTAGCCCCGTTTACACAATGAACCATGTATAAAAGAGTAAATCTATACACGGCTGGAAGTAAACAAGCACTCGACCGACATGCGGCTATTGGCCATGAAATTCTGTTAGATAATCTTTTATGTACTCTTGCGTATTTAGCAATGTCGAATAAAAAGTTATATAAGTGTATTGGTTACTGTTATTGTGTAAAGATTTGTGTGAAATGTGTGAATTGATTTTTATTAAACGTGAAATGCCAAGTTATAAATATACAAAATAACGTGCAGATTATTGAGAACGAGGCAAATGTTAGTATCAGGGTTGAGATGATTTAATTCACCTGATTTTAATCATTGATTACAATCAAGTGAGTTTTTTTTAAATAAATTGTCGATTTTAAATCAATCCTTTTAAAGCAATACATAATTGACTGCAATGAAATCCGGAAATGGCAACTCTACCTCACTAACTTTGTAAAACAATGGAAAACATTTCTTACAGAGATGTGTCTCCACGTACTAACTCAAGGCATCTGATTGACTGCAAACCACTGCATTCAACTTATAGCTGAATGTTTCTGCAAAAATATCGAATAAACGTAACAGACTTCAAATAAATATATCCATCCAACCTTTTCCATTAGTAGTATCCAAATTCAAAAACTAAAACAAAAGTGTCGATAATTACACCCCATACCTAGTCCCAGTTACATACGGTCGCGGTCGGCACTACAATGGCTCGATAAATTATTACATAAACACACATGCGCAAGCGCAAGTCACAGGTTATCGATCTATTGGCCGTCACTGCAATTTAATTAAATTATTGTTACTACATGTTAATTGGTCGCCAATCGCGTGTTAGGCGTATGTAGGTAGTGTAGGTACCTACTACTCATTGTGTTGTAGTAATTGGCTGAGACAATAAGGGGAATCTTTATTGGGACTGGTCATGGACTAATTTGTAAATGTGTATTTATTTATTTATTGACAGTTGTCGATTTTATCTTGATTTGTTGTGTAAGCTTATAATAAAAATCAATCTATCCTAGCCTTTTCCCATCTACGTTAGGGTCGGCTTCCAGTCTAACCGGATGCAGCTGAATACCAGTATTTTACATGGAGCGACTGCCTATCTGACCTCCACAACCCAGTAACTGGGTAATACGATACCCCTTGGTAAGACTGTGTGTAAGCTTATAATAAAACATACATAAAACTTTTTCATAAAAATTAAACTATGATCATAGTTGTTAGGGTTTTTAATCAATCGATCTTATTCTTATGGGGATGATTTGATTACAATCAAATGAAATGAAGAGTCATTGGTGTTTATTAGGTAATGAAGCCCGCGTTAGGTTGATTATGCATAAATATACTATGTAGATGCTTAACTGAAGGTGTGAAATTATTTCGAGTGCTGATTCAGACTCAGTATCCTATAGTACCTACCTTCTGACTCATTTAAACAATCTCATCTTAGACCCAGCATCAGTACAACCGCCTGCTGGCAGAGAGAAATCACTATGTGTAACAAAACAAATTGTAAATAAACGTAGGTCTGTATGCGTCATTGCCCTTAGAATATGACATCATTGCGCTCGCGCTTGCGCATCCCGTCAGCACAAGCTGTAGTACTAGCACGTGTGACGTTACTGCGCCTGCGTGACGATATGTGTCAGCGTTGATTAAACTCAGCTGGAGTCTTGTCTTTAATGTGATTGGATCAATTTATACTTAAGTCTGAAATCGCCAACCCGTCTTGAGCAAGCGTGGTGATTAATGCTGGTGCCTTCTGTGTGTGAGAAGTGGCCTTTGCCCAGCAGTGGGACAGTAACCCAACGTTCGCACGGACGGAAAAATATCGCGGTGATTTTTTTTCGCGCACTGGATTTTCAACGCTCTGCTTAGCGCCGAGATTTGAAAATCAGTGCGCGATAAAATCCCGCCACGATATTTTTACGTCCGTGCGAACGTTGGCTAATAACAGGCTGGTATTATTATTGTGTCTTCGACCTATCTCGGCACCTGAATTCCCGGACCTTTGGAAAGCGTACGAGGGACCGAAGCCAACTCGCAGAAGCCCCCCTTAGGCAATTTTGAGTGTAGGGTACGGGCACCCCGTCGCGGGTAGTTTAAAAAAGATACCGTGGCCCTGGCATAGGCAACTGAAGGAACACGAGTGGGTTATAGTCAGTAAAAGTCTGACACGCCCTTTCGCTCCACCCTCAGCGGGAGAAGTTATTTGATGATTTCCCATACACAAAAAAAAAGGTTCGGGGACCAGCCGACGATTTTCCCTGTATGCACTCTGCAAGTACACCCAAGGACAACATCCGGTTGGTGCAGGACTAATTGCAGAATATGGAAGCAAAACATATGGGGCTATGGGTTTGGGTGACTATAGTGGATTAGTTAGATTAGTAACCTAAAACTAACGAAGGACTATGTCCCCTGCCTCATCAATTTTATGTAATGAACAGGTAAAATGACAGGGGGTGACTTGCACACGCAATAATGGGTAATGATTCCGAGTAACCATGAAGGATGAAGGTTCCAAACATTCCAAACAACTGCCCGGCGAGCACGGCCTACTGTGACATGGCTTGAGTCACACATTTTATCATAGTTTGGGCGATAAAACTGTTTTGTCTTAAATGTTAGCACGGCGGCGTGAGATAATTTCTTGAATGTGACATAACTTCTTGACGTTTAGTTGGGACTCATTATGTCTTATTTGCTAATATGGGCGCACCAATTATATCACAAATGTCACATTTTGACGGTGACTAAGAAAAATTTTATCACGTTCGTTCGGAGGTGGTGATAAGATTTGAAAATTGAAAAAAATAATGTTTTCCTGCTAATTACTCTGCACCAAATGGCAATAAATTATTTTCTTGCATTGTGTGGTGGTGGTTTATTTGTGTGAAGAACTGCACGCGATAACAAAAAAAAATTGTAATAAGTAAATAAATAAATGACTATATTTAAACGGTTTTTTTTTAATTTTTAAAAATTTGTATTTATACATGTAAATTATGTCGTCGAAAACAACAAAAAAAAATTATTTAAGTAAATACATATGTACTTAAATACTACTATATATTTTTTTGGTACCTACATGTTCAGAATAATGGGTTTATAGATTTTATAAAAGGGGGCCAAATTTTCATTATTTTTGCGATAGGACACACCGTTTTCGAGTTATATGCAAAAGAAAAGAAAAAAAAAAGATTTAATTTGGCCGCATATTCAGATAGTCTTGCATTTTAATTTTTTCAATTTACTATATCACACTATGAATTTAGCAACAAGAAAGGCATGTCGCGGCTCTAGATTATGTCACATGGTTGACCCGTGCTAGCATTTAAGACAAATTCTAAAACATGACATAATTTATCATGTCTTGTCACAAACGTCTTGAGTACGCCCGTGCTCGCCCCGCTGTGGTGCATACGAAAGAAAATCAATTATCAATCTTCTCTATGTAAAAGCGCAAAAGAAATACACACGACAGGTTTAAAGCACCTGCCGCATCCGTGTCGCTGCGATTAATTCTGCGCGCGCGCATACCAGCAGATATTGTTCAGAAAGGTCACGTACTCGCCGCGCGTCGCCCGCGCATCGCAAGCCACTATTGTGATATTTTTAGTCCATATCTAGATCATTGCGAGGATGTGTTTATGTCTAAGCTGACTGCTAAATGCGTTGATCTTCCTAGATCCGTTGAGAGATTAGTTCACAATAGGGTTCAGTGGCTTGAAACAATAACATGTGGAGAATAGAGTGTGATGTTTTATCAGATATCGACACCCTATAGCCTGCTCGGGGTTGGTTTATCCCAGGTTTTACCAGGTCCAGGATCTACCGATTAAGCGCTTACTATAGGGTGACCGTTTAACTCGCGTATCGCCTGCGCGGTAAGAAGAGAGCGAAGGGAGATGTTAGCGGATGGGCGAAAGGGGTACGCGAGTTAAACGGTCAGCCTATACCTCAAATAGCTTAGCATGATCCTCAGTTATGTCGAAAATACTGTAGCATTAATTTTGAAATACATAAAATGGTAAAGATGTTTGATCTCGACGTTCAAAAAGTGCTGATTCTCAGCCTAATTTGAATAAATGACTTGATTTTTTGTTTTTTTTTTTATTTTGACGAAAACACGATTCCATAAAATTTTCTCGATAGAAATAAAATCCAAAGTTACCTCCAAACCGAACAATAAACCGCTGGTCTGGTATTCAAAAAATACTTCAAATTAGATCATGAAACTTTGCATACTAACTGAACTAACTCTGAAGCAGGTCTTATGTTTTTTTTTATTTTTTTCAATTCCACCGTAAAAAGCAATTACCTAAACTATCGGCGCCCAACACCGCACTCAGTCTCGCTCTCACTCAGTCCGCAAGCTGCGGTAAAAAGCTGGACGTAGTATGGCTAACGAAGAGATGATTTGACAGCTTTTGATTTCATTACCCAGAACTACACAACTGTATTTTAAAAAAAACAGCTCTACCTTTCTCTTCTTCTTGATACGATGACTGTCTTTATGAAGGAAGCAGAGCTCGGTTTACAGCATTATTTTAATTAAAATATTTTCTAACAGTAGCTGATTAACTAAACAGCACCCACGTCCATGTAACCTGAACACCAAGTACAGTCTCTTCACACGAGTTATAAGTTAACTTGAGATGGGATCTCATCTTACTTGGCAGTTACGCACAGACTCAGGTTACAGCATCTCATCATAACAGCTAATGATACGGACAGACAGAACTGATCTACTGTTTATTGTTTATGTAATGAACTAATGTAACTTGATGACTGAGTTATCTGCGTCTGCAGGGAGTGAGTATATGAGGGGGTTTGGTTTCATGTAAGTATATGTTTTGCGAATATAATTATTGTGGTTATGATAGGAGATGAGAAAAAAAAATCATTCGGCCTATAGCCTTTTCCCAACTATGTTGGGGTCGGCTTCCACTCTAACTGGATGAAGCTGAATACCAGTATTTTATATGGAGCAACTGCCTATCTGACCTCCACAACCCAGGTACGGGGTAGTACGATACCCCTTGGTAAGACTGGTTGTCAGACTTTCGGGCTTCTGACGACCCGTAACGACTATCAATGACAGCCGAGACCAACGGCTTAACGTGCTTTCCGAGGCACGGAGGAGTCGCGGTATGTAAAGATGGTCACCCATCTACGGATTAACACCGGCAAGCGTAGCTTAACCTCATAGATCGACCCGTACGGCTGTTAGTACTTAGCCACGAACTCCACGTACTTTACCAAAGAGGACATAACATAAAATTAAAATTTATCGGCTTACACTATCTAATTGTGGCAAAAAAAAAATGGATCCATGTATGTACTCGTATAATGCATGAACACGCATTTACTATGATTCATTTGTTGAACTATCGCGTTTGTAGGTTGGTCCTATTGATATAGATTTATTATTTTTTTCAATAGTGCTGTTAGCTATGAATAATGGAACAAAACATTGCATGCCCAAAGATGTCAGTGTAGCTGTAGAAGCTTTGTAATAATTAACCTAGACAACTCAGCTATCGAAGCGAACATTTTATAAACAATCTCATATTATTTAGACTTTCTTTCATAAACATTAAGTAAGTAAGTAGGTATATGATTGTCTAGTCTAGGTACTTATAGGTTTTCGTTAGGTAGCAACCCATTATGCAAAACACATTCTTATTGTATCTATCTATACTTATCATTTTTCTTCATTACAGTTCAATAACTACCTACTGATTTTACCTAGGTCGAATCCGGGTTGAAAACACGCCAAAAGGTTGTTGATAATGATATGGGCAACTGCCGCCAGAGGTTGGCACCGCATTGATATGGGCAACTCGATGGCAGCATTCATTTGTTTCACTAACTGGACGCATACAAAGCCTTTGATAAAAATCACATCATCATTGGCATACAAACATGACATAAGTTCACTATACAAGATTTTCACAAGCATTTTTCTTCGTTTTTCTTGTCATACGAGTAAAACTAACGACGTATATCGTCATGTAGTCAAGTAGTCCGGTCAAGTTAGACATGCAAAGTTACTAACAAGTCATATGTTTCAATTTAATTAGAAATAATAAGTTGGCATTCAAATGGTTGTATTTATACTTTTTGAATCGCTGTATCTCAGAAACGGTGACTCTTAGGAAAAAAGTGTTAAGACAATTGTTATCTGTTGCATGATCTACAGTTTTAATCTGATATTTTTTTTTTGATAAAACTTACCGTTGTACTGAAAAACGCAAAAAACCCATAGGTATTTGCAAACTTTGACCTTGAATAGATTTTTTTGCAAGTGTCGGATCGATGGGGACTTTTCACATTTCATTTCTGTGTTCCGAACATTCGTACAAATTTTCAGCTCTATGCGAATTTTTGTAAACTTACCCCTACTTTTTGAGTTAACTTGACCGGACTAAAGACTCTTGTTAACATTGGTCTAGCATAACATATTTTTTCTTAACAGCTTCCTCTTCGACAAATTCCCTAGTTGTTAGCCCTACATTCTGGTCTAGACTGTAACACCTAGTGTCTGTCAGAGTGGCCAGTTTCACCGGCAGGTAGAAAGCCTGTAATGACAGGAAGTGACGGCAACCGTGTGACCTACCGCTGCGCTTGCGCAATCCCACCGGATATCTACGTGATAATACTGGAGTGGAGCGAATTATGATATGATTGTTACATTAAAAAGTGATAGCGTGATTGTACTCGTAGATGTTACCTTGGAAAAAATTAATTCAAATTCGTTATTTCGAGCGAAGACTCATTATAGGAAGAAGATCAAGAAAGAAAGGTAAGAAGGCGGGAATTTATATATACCTATAGGGTTGGTCTGAATGATGCTATGCTAGGTAAATTATTATTTAAATGTCTTTGACATATATCTCGGACTCTGGGTCCCAGACTTTTGGAACATACCTACGAGGGGCAGAAGCCAACTCGCAGGGGCCCCTTAGACAATTTTAAATGATGAGGAGACACTATAGTAGGTATAGTTAAAATCTCGCTGCAGACTCGGTCATAAATCATTCGAGTGTTTCGCTCTCTTTCCCACTCACGGGCCTTATGGGCAGGCCACGCCCACACGTAGTCCTGCCGGTCGATTCTGTAAAAATGTCACAAAACTTAGGTGAAGTGAGTTGGTTTTTGCTAGGAATTGACACTATTGACAGCTCACTCCACGCTCACTTCACCTAAGTTTTCACGGTGAGATGGTTACAGAATCGCACTGCTGTGCATTACTGCAGTCGATGAGTGATCGATAGTTTTTATATATTTATAAATGGGTGATAGAAATAAATACACATTTTTTTTTATTTTATTACCATATTAACTACAAAGCATATTAAATATATAAACAAAAGAACGTATATATAAAACTAAAAATAGAAAATTAAAATTCTTCGTCTGAGTCATCGTCATCATCTGTTATCGATAATGGCCTTGAGCGCGCGCAACTAGCGCACATACCTACTCCGATTATTATTTATGACCAAGTCTGCAGCGATATTTTAACTATACTATAACCGACGATTATCCCTGAATGCCCTATGCAAGTGCACACAAGGACAACCCCCGGTTGGTGCAGGACTATTGCAGAACATGGAAACAAAACATATTTAGCTAAGGGTTTGGGTGGTCTCTCGACAAACTTCAAAGAAGTAGCGACACAAGAAACTGTTCATCGCATATTGCAACATAGAAATTGGGCCAGTCGCACACAAAATTAAACAAATAGCCATATTTGTTTAATTGTGTGGCCATCAATATCGCGCTAAACACTCCTCACCAAGGCGCTAACATGTCTATTTGTACTTCGTCTAATAACTGCACTAGATAAGGAAGCTTCAGAAGTCCCAAAATGTTGCCGCTATCGTGTCTTCATTGACAAAATATCGAAACTTCTTATAGTGGCGAGTGTTAGGACAGGAGGGTAACGAAACTATTCCAATCACACCCCTAACACTAACCATCCATTGGTTGGTGTGCTGTAAAGGCTGATTTACATTTGCGTAGGTTAAGGAAGTCTAATTATATTATGTCGCAGCTTAATTAGCTTTTCAGCGCCGCCGTTGAACTAGGGCTTGAATTATATTCTATTATAGGTTATAGGTTGGACTTGGAACTGTGACCAACCATGCACGAGCCGGATTGGTCGCAGTAACTATGCTCGTTGGCTCGAGCACACCGACTCTTCTCTTTGGGTTAGGTTAGAACTGAGACCAAGCCGAGCAAGCGAATCAACAAAGCGAGCGCTTCTTCTAAAGCCTACGGCTAAATTTGGGACTTTTGGTCTGATGTTTAGACACATATCTAATACTAATGTAAATCAGCCGTTAGTGATACTGTTACGGTCTTCGGACACTTCAATGCATGTGTCCGAAGAACTAAAGCTATGCTTGCGATTGCGAGATGGTTCTCTAAGTCGGCGTTCGCACGAGCGTAATAAAATCGCGGCGGGATTTTATCGCGCACTGGATTTTCAACTCTCTGCTTAGCGCCGGGAGTTGAAAATCCAACAGTGTGTTTTTCGTCGCGCTGGTATGCACTCTGTTTTTGTTATTCTCAACGCTCGGCTCAACAACGAGAGTTGAAAATCCAGTGCGCGCTAAAATCCCGCTGCGATTTTATTACGCTCGTGGAAACGGGGGTTAACTGTAAATAAAAATTATATAGTCTATCAATATCAGTACTCTCTAGAAAAGTCTAGGTGGAATTATAACTTATTACTACTGTAGACTTTTCTATGGAGTATAGTTTGAGTATATTATCTAGTGGTACTTCTCCACCTTGTCTGTACTGTTGCCCAATAACCGGATGATTAGCCGCAACAAGCACGCATGCGTTCCCACGGACCGATGACATGTGCGGCTGAATGCAAGTGTGCATTGTCCTGTTCCAAATATGAAGTTTTTTTGTTCCAACATGGCGGTCAATAAATCGCTGTTTATGGTTTTTGTTCAAAGCAGTTCAAAGAATACCTTTCTAGGTTGGTAACTTTATGCAAAATAATAAACAATAGATAATTAGGGAATACAAAGCGGAACTGAGACAGTAGATGGCGCCACTTTGACGAGAAAAAGGCGCGGAAAAGTTTTTCGACGTTTTTCAATATTATTTCAGCTTTATTTCATCCTTGTTACTATAATTGTATTAGTTTTTAATAGAGAGGAGCTCGTGGCTAAGTATTAACAGCCGCACGGGTCGATCCATTAGGTTAAGCTACGCTTCCTGGGGTTGGTCCGTGGATGGGTGATGACCATCTTTACAAACCGAGACTCCTCCGTGCCTCGGAAAGCACGTGGTCCCGGCTGTCATTCGTGGATCTTTGACAGTAGTCACGGGTCGTCAGAAGCCCGAAAGTCTGACAACCAGTCTTACCAAGGGGTATCGTATTACCCAGTTACTGGGTTGTGGAGGTCTGATAGGCAGTCGCTCCATGTAAAATACTGGTATTCAGCTGCATCCGGTTAGACTGGAAGCCGACCCCAACATAGTTGGGAAAAGGCTAGGCTTGAGTTTTTAATAGTGAATTAATGAACGACTCTCGTTCTTGCATTGGCCTAAAACCTAATGGCATAATACCTACTGATTCACTCATCACTGAATGATGTAGGTATCATTGCAGATTACTCAATAATAGTAGATTGTAAACACACCGGTTTTCTCATTAACAGTCACCAAACCATAGAATTTTTTTTTTACCATAGATAACAGAAGAGTCCCCATTCTAACCATCATTACAGGTTTCATTACCTAGTGCGATAGTATACGGTCTCATAGAATGCATTTAATATTTAATTATTTACAATTTAAAATAATTAAGAACTTTAGCTTTTTCAATAAAACCTTTTTTTAAATATTGCAAAGGTGCTCTATATCCGGAGCAATAAATTGGCTATTGTTTTCATAACTACCTAAATTGTGTGAAGGCAGGCCAGGCGCATTTTAGGTTTGAAGCTACAAGTACGCGGCGTGTTCGACTTGTCGGGCTAATTCAGCGTGGGCTGCCGCGCGCCGGCCGGCTCGCACGTTAGTTCGATACATACTCATAAGCCGCGTCGTAAAAGAAGACAACCCTAACGAGTCAGAAGGTATAAGGTATAAGAGTTACGCAATAGAAATAGAGGCAACTTCTAGGTGAATATAACCTTAGGTAATTAACGCTGTGCGACCTGAATTGCACTTCATTGTGTGAATAAAGAAATGATTTTGCGGACTGAATCTTCTGTACTTACTTACTTGTACTATTATGTATTCTGTGGTGAAAGTCAGTTTGTGCAAATTTGCAAAATAATACATTTAATAAACAATATTACTTTATTTATTGGTAAATATTGCGGGAAATTATTACCGACTTTCTTGCACAATAATAAATTGTAAAATAAATTACTTACATAATAATTAATTAAGTTTATTGACACAAAACATAAGGAAAACCACAACATCACACTATGACGTTATTTGTACATAGGTACGCCTAGTGCTTTCATACTAAAGACGCAAAGCACAGTCTATTCCCGTTAGAAGTGCATCTCTATAATCAACAAATAAAAAACAATAGAGAGTGCATGGATAGAGGGCGTGGTTGTGTATTGTCTAGCTGTATAAAACCATAGCACCTCTACAATTAAACGAGGTTCCCAAGTCAATGCATCGGAAAAGTCTGTTAGAGAGTGATCATTATGCTCAATGCAAACCCAATGTCGGATACAAACGGTACATTGATACTTTATCAAAACAATAAATCATACACAGTTTGTTTATGGTTACCTACTAGATTTGGGAATTTGGTCAAGGTTGTTTACGAATTCGAATATTAAACATAGTTTTTAGAGCACATTGTGTTCGTGGTTAAGTTAACAGCCGCACGGGACAATCCATCAGGTTAAGCTACGCTTGCCGCGGTTGGTCCGTGGATGGATGACCACCTTTACATACCACGGAAAGCACTTCCTTTCCTCGGAAAGCACGTTAAGCAGTTAAGCCGTTAGGTTAAGCTATCATTCGTGGATCTTTGACAGTCGTTACGGATCGTCAGAAGCCCGAAAGTCTGACAACCAGTCTTATCAAGGGGTATCATATTACCCAGTAACTGGGTTGTAGAGGTCAGATAGGCAGTCGCTCCATGTAAAATACTGGTATTCAGCTGCATCCGGTTAGACAGGAAACCAACCCCAACATAGTTGGGAAAAGGCAAATGATGATGAAGTGTTCAATTAAAACAATATTATGTTAATTACTGCTCAATGAGTCATCTATCGATTTACGTAATAACAACAAAGAATCTAAGAAATCTTATGATGCATGCCAGATGACCCGAGGCACAAAGAAATCCTTCACACAATACCTTACTGACATATTTATTAACAAATGATGTAATAAGCCGTTAACGGGATTTTCTGGGCATATGTTTGATGTAAATTATAAAGCAATAAGTAGGTAGGTGTACACACGGCTACACATCAAGCTATACATTTCCAGATTACATTGCACTCTCATTCTAAGGAAATCCTATACAATGCGAGATCAGCTTATAATGGAAATGTACAGCTTGATCTGTAGCCGTGCGTACCATAATAATAAACTAAACAGTCTACATGTGGTAACCAACCAGCTCCTTATGGCTGATCATAAACATACAGAAAAAACAATTAAACTCATCTATGTACTTGACTGGAATGGATGTTACAAAAACAAATCAGACAGCTCTATTAGTCACTACCACTAGACTGAATAAAACGGTCTAAATTCTAAATTTAAAAAAAAAATACAAAGAAAATGGCGTTGCGCGGGAAGAAACATAATAATATATCAATAAAACTTTTGAAACAGTTACCTAATTGCCAAGATTTGAATTAAAATAAGTATTTTATGAGTTTTGCAGAAATGTTGTCGTTTTATAATCGCAAAAATCATGCGATTTCTCCGCAAAGTGCAACTCTGCATTCATTCATTCATAAAATCATAATACAACAAAATACTACCTAACATATGAAACTGCACTCAGGTATGTAGATAAAATTCCTTATCGGTTGTATTTCCGCTCGTTATTATTTATTGGTCTTAGAACACTAACAATATTGTTGGGAAATCCAACACTATTAACTTGAATTGGAAAAAAACCCGTATTAGGAAACTACGATAGTGTAAGACGGTGACCGAGTTTTTATCGTCCACATATTTTTCTTTCATATACAGACAAGAGGCTATGAAATCTTGATTCCTTGATAGAATGTCTAACTAGACAATTCTCTTGTTCTTGTAAAGAAACTGAAGCTGTAGGTACTTACATACTTGTTTGCAATAGAGTCATTGGCCAGAGACATGCCTGAAACCTTAATTAAAGTGAGCTATTGTTAACGACTTCTTAGACGCGATGAGGTTCGAAGACCACTAGAAGGTCAATACACAACACACACAACATACACAACAACAACACACAATACACACAATACACACAACAAGACAACAACCTCAACAACAACAACACACAATAGTACAATAGGACAATAGGACATAATAAAAAGCCATTTCTAGAGAAAGAAGTGAAAAGTATCAGTATAATTACTCATTACTGCACTTTTTTCACACAATGAACTCCAAAAGTTTAACGACATCGTAAGTCTCATTACAAAGACGGTAACGATCACAAATGTCGGTCAAAACAAATTCGGATGCTCTCACCATTCGAGAACTTTCCACCGTAGAACAATACTGACTTGTCTCCTAAGCCTAAGTTCACATGTCGCTAAACAATCGAGAAATCACCGCATATCTCTATCGACCATCAAAATGTCAGTGTCGAGCTTAATTAAGAAGTTGTGGTGGAAGGTAATGACTGAACGCAATGTCGAAATTGTCCCATTGTGCACAAATTCCCAGGAATTATGTTGAAAATATTTGGTTTGCTCGCTCAAAACAGTTAGACCTTGGTGATGCAGAAATGTGAACAGAGAACAAAGGATGTGACATACCATCTGTGCTGCAGAAACAATTGAAAAGTGTAGGTAATTTTTCATTTTTGTAATACATCGCCTTGTATGAAAAGACGTAATTTAAAGTTGTCGCAAATATTTTTCTAGATCTAAACGTAATGAGAAGGTCGTTGAGGCTAATTAATGTGGCATCACGCAATACCGACATCCGATTTCTCAAGTTACACCAACTTCAACTTGTAAGGGAATTACACGCGATTGCTTACATCGAACTGGATATATCATAAACGTTACGTGACAACGATATTCTTACAAGCATTTTGTCACATTTTGCAAGGCGTAAATCGAAAATTAAAATTGTTTGAACATCAAGTTTCAATAAAACCAGAAACGCAGAAGCGTTTATATACATATTCAAATACAATTACAGATAACCGTATCTTCTAAGTCCACAAAGTGCTTCCTGTCGTTATAATATTTATACGAAGTACTGGGTTCCCATGGTGGTTATTATCTCATGGGAGACATAGGAAATTCCGCCATTAGCTGCGAAGAAAGTGAAATCGAATAATGATGCGCACGCACAGAGATGGTATCACAGATCGCTGTCACTTTACATGTTATTAGAAAAATCTTTAGGGAACTCCAAATGACTTATGATGGTAATCATGTAATAGTAAAAGTTGAAGTAGCAAGGTTAAGAGACACATTAGATACATCATAGTGCACATCGCCAGTTGTAATTGCAATACTTTACATCGTACAATGCGTGGGAATAGCAACTGCCAGTAACCATAGAATTAAAGGACTAAATTAATGATAAGCCTTTTAGAAGCCAAGGTTGCTTGGAAGAGATCGCAGAATACTTTCTGGTGTACAAAGAAGTAGGTATATACATATAAATAAATAAAGAAGACAAAAGGGCTTTGGGAGCCATACCTACCTACCTACTCAAAGTAAATTATAATTCATTAATTAGATCCAAAATTCTGGCATTTACTGCATCAACGGAAAACTTTGCCTAGCTTTTACCAAAGCTTCGTCAAAACAAGATCAATAATGATTATAAAAACTCACCGTTCTATGGGACAGATCAGTGACGGAGTCGTGCCGGTGTTCGAGGCTGCCGAGGCTGCAGCAGGAGGCTGATGACGCGAGGCTCACGGAGTCAGCGCGCGCGCGGTGCGGCGACACCGCCACGTGTTTCAGCATGCCGGGCCCTGGGACAAACAGAGACGTAACAATTAACACAAGCTCCTACATTACACATACTATAACATCACGCTTGATTGTCGCCGAAGGGTAAGGTGAGCATGTTGCCATCAACCAAGCATCAAATCGGGCACCAGACTCCGGGCTGCTACTCAGAAATTTCTCATGGAAAAATCCAAAAACACTTTGCCTGACGTGGGAATCGAACCCACAGGATCTCAATCATGGTCAGCAGTAGCGCTTGCTACAACTAGACCAACGAGGCAGTCAAGTTTTAAGCATAAGCAGCATAATCAGGATAATCAGCCTAAAACTTTCCCACTATTGGGGTTGGGATTGCGACACAGGCCTCCTCTCTGTGAATATTGTAGGACGAATAGCACCAAAAATTCCAAGACATTAAAATTTGTGACATCAACCAACCCGCATTGGTTCCGCGTTGTGGATTACGGCGTCATAAGTTTCATATTAAAAACGAAAATCAAATATTGTTTTAGCATAATAAGTACCTAAGTAACGATCCACCTTCTCAAAAAAAAGAAACGATTATTGAATTAAAGAAGAGGTAATTTAACAATAAAGACTGAAAATGTAAAGATTGATTGATTCTTTTGGATGAAATACAAAATTATACTCAATTCACCCGAAATAATGTTATGGTATAGCCATAGGACTCCAAAGCATGTATGGAAGCAAAACTTGAACTATCCTAGTAAACAAAAGCATCATCAAATTCGGTCGCATAGGGCACTTGCGCACGCACATGTCAGCATCTCTTGTAGCGCCGGATGTATCTTCTAGGGAGGGAACTGCCAAGTACCTGAAGAGCCATTGTAGTGGCACATTGTTGGGCCCGGAAGGTGGGTGTTCCAAAATTAAAGGCGATAGAAAAAGTTTTATTGTACTTTTTGAAGGGACCAACTTGTTTGCTGATTAATCAATCGTACATTTTCTGACTAAAGATTGGAATGCAATATTTGCGAGAAAGAAATGTAAGTAGAGGTTTATCGTTACATATTACATTACAATGTGTGATCATAAAGCAGCATTGTGAACGTTACAAAACATACAATGATTGTATCTGTATTGCATATTTCACTGACACTAAATCCAGGAACTTATAAATGTTCCCATAATAATAATTTCTGTTAAAGGTCTTAACGATGTTGCTACAGCTTTGCAAATAAATGTATTGCCTGAAGACATGAACCACTTTTACCTATGAATCGGTTCACTTAGCAAAATTACCAGTGCTATATTTGTACAGAACAGATTTATCTAAAATATGAGTAGGATACTTATGTAGTTTCAGACTCATTTTTTTTTGCAAGAATTTGCTACACCGTGAATTTCTGAATATGGTAGATATTATGGTATTTTGATTCATAAGAGACTAGATGAAGTAGGTATTATCATCACTTTTATAGTAGGTATCCACTGCTTGGTGTAAATCACCTTTCATTTACGCCAATCATTTTCAAAACCAACTGTAAACAAATTACTAAAACCACCAAGCATAATTATGTTCTCCAAAACCAATATAATTTCTGATAATTCGTCAATTACATCTAAAATGTTAGCACATAACGTGAGAGTGCCCTTATTGAACTCATATATTGGCCTATCTGTCTGCTAACCCCAATTTGCTAATGCATAGTTGTAAAATACGTTGTTAAAGGTCGTGAGATTCAGCACAGATAGCTGCAATACTAAGAATGAAAGAAAGTAGATAGACAATAACGAGACTGCAATTATTATGTAGGATATCTAATCTGGTCTTTAAAATTATAAGTGAAATAAAAAAAACATTAGATACTGCACTACAAAGCCAATTTTTAAATCATATTTACTTTCTACAGAACAATAATAGCCATACTATCTAAGGATTGTAGTGAGTAGTCATTTTAAAAACACAATTTCATCATGGGTAAAGAAATATATATAACTCAAAGATACAATGCTCCTGTGCATTTTTTCTGCAACCAGTTATTGCAGTAAGTAGCATTAAAGTATTTCATGTTTCGTGGGAACACAATACAATAAGCTCATAACTTAATAATTTAGTTTAGATACAATTGACAGTTAAGTTTTTATTCGCACATGGATAACATCGTAAATTTTCTGAGTTCAGAGCGCTTCTGTGAAGCATACGCAAACTGCATGAAATAGTTGCAGAAGGTCAACGAATTCTAGAATATTCTTAGATAGCTTTGGAATAAAGCGACGATTTGAAAGAAGAAGTTAGTGAACTTGAGAGACAACCAAATTTCATAAGGTAAAATAATACTGGTTGACTTGACGTAAAGAGACCATTTCTCCTGATAAGTGAGACGCGAACTGTCGCCAGTATCTTGATTGACACAATTAACATAATTACTAGCCCATAAGTAGATATAGATACCCACGTGGATAGATTGTAAAATCTATAAGAAATGACTTTCAAAGCAAGTCAGACTTGCACTACTGTAGCAATCCCTTTCTAAAGCGAAGGCGTGGACGTCGCACGCGCATCCGCCGCCGCCGCCCCGTGGCATCTGTTGAACAATAATCCCGAGTTTTTGCGAGCACCCATTGTTTTTGTCGGTTTCCCAGAAGACGGGGGAAATCTCGCGCTGTGGGATCTATCTACAATATGCAGCTTTCTACGTAAGTTGCATCTCGGTCGAGAGTGATAAACGATATCGTTGTATTGTATATGAGATTAAAAGTAAGTGAATTTCAATGTTCCTGTATTCCATTGTGATCAAACTGATCATAAATAATGTTTAGAAGCCATGATAATTGTAACATGTTCATTCAATACGTTGCGTGCGATCAACACGCAAATCAAAATAATTATCCAAAGATAATGACCTAATTACCCAAAACAAAATCGATCCAATTATAAAGAACAAACAAAATTAATTGTTCAATGAACGCACAAATTACAATTAAGTCGAGCTCGTGACTGACATGCGTATTAAACAGGGCATTACAATTACAACTGTAATCAATCAACATTATAAAGCAATTCATCAGATTTTAATGAACCAGTCGATTGCTACTTCAGTTAATGACTGGTGAATTATAATTTGAGGTATAATTTGTACCTGTATATCCTCATATATTGAGGATGCAAAGAAAATGGAATGTTCGGCTTCATCGATTTAGGTTAAGCATTCGATACGTTATAGACATTAAGTTATTGGTACATTATAGCTAATGCTTATTGTTATAAACTCTTAGTTCGATACCAATGTGCCGTGCCTTGTGACATCAAAAAAAAGTGTCAGGGCTTTTCTTGGTTCTTAAGATTTTTTTACCTACCATCAATCGCAGTAACCACGATTTACTACATATAATGTTATGGGACAATACACTCAACTATGGTGTTACATATTACTTTCTGGCGGCCATACCGTGACATTTGTCTTCCGTCTTAACTTCTTAAAGTTTTGAAACCGTATCCCCACACTTAATTGCGACATCAATCTTACAAGTTACAACATTAATAATCTCCAAACTTATTCAAATATGAGTACACGCGTCACTATTGATATGTCTTTATTTGCTTGTCTCAATCACTTCCGTTCCGGTTGCTTGTGTTGTGTACGGCGAACACTTAAAATTTGATTTGATGTGTACCTCATCAACGTGCTCCTTTCAACCAATATAAAAGATGCAGCTGCCGAAATTAGTGAAGCTGGTTTCGGCTTGCCTTTATGATAAGGCCGAGATCAATGATGATTTGGCACTAAAAACAATTACTGACATCCGTGCTATCAATCACGCAATTAAATTCTGGTGGTTGGTGATATTGTATTTGCACGATTAGACTCGTCAATTCGTCATCATTGGTTTTAATGGATTTTATTACACGACAACTCCTATTTTCAAACAATTTGCTATTGCCATTATCCTTCACCTGGATTCATCCAAGACGGATATATTTTATAAAGTCCAAGATCGCCGAAATATTTGGCAAATCCCTTTTCAATCTGAAGGTTGTTAAAGCCAAATGTTGTTCGAACACCTAGACACAATATCAAATGAAATGATCTCTCTATTCGGACACTAGTAATCAGTCTTGCAGCAACAGATCAGTAAAAAATAACGTTAACCGGATGAAACGCAGCGAGCATACTAACCATGGAATGTGGATCAATTAATTTATCAATAAAGCGCAAATAATTATTTTCTTTAATTACTTTGGCTCAATGTCACTTAATTCCGTGTTTATGGGAAATTTCTGTATTAGGAAATAGCATCTTCAAAAGAAATACGAAGCACAGAACTTAATGATACCACAGTTACTTAAATTGCTCTTCAGATTTCAAAGAATTTCTTCATACTAAACAAGTATTTTTAAATACACGAAGCGGTCAAACATTAACTTAAGTAGACAATTTAACTAATTCATATAAATACTACAAATTGTACGATATTATTAGCTATGATGATGATGATGATGATGACATTAAGATATAATTTCTCATTTTGGCAAGACAAAATTATTAGCATACGTTTATTACCAAATCGCGAACAATAATACCGCCTACTTGCCAATGTTGGGTCAAACATTTTGTTACAACACTCCGAAATATGTCGTACGAAGGATTTCTTGTTGGTTTACGGAAACCACTAATTCTAGTTAATTCCACTTGAAGTAATGTAGGACGAAATGAGCGGATGCGACTAATATACGAATTTGTTCCTCACAGTTAAATGCTTTAGGAAGTTTTGAAATATTTAGCATTTCCTCATGCATGACTTATTCAGAAGCAGAGTTAATTTTTGCTACTTACATGCATTCTTTTTACGACATTTCTTAAGCTATGTTGTCCTTTACCACTAATTTATCTATAACCGCAAAACATTGGCCCATTCTTTTAACCGTGTTACTATACAATACCCGTGGGCTGCTATTATAGTAATCGGCCCGAATATGGCGGCACAGCTGGGTACCAACCAAACAAAGGTTTACATAACCCACACAACACTTGCAAATTACTGTAAAGGTCATAGGTCCTAATACAGCTCTGGCTTTTAAACTATCGGGTGGAGTTGCTTTGGAACTACTATCATCTGTTTTATTTATACCATCATTAGCCGGCAGAATAATATATTCTTTATGACTTGAACCTCTCTCTCTCTCTAATTTTTTTTCCTTCCCAATTTTGGGAAAAGTCTGTTCTGAATCTTCGTTCTTTTTAAGCTGTGGTTGAGGATTACTTTGAAATTGACCATTAAGAACTAATTCATCGCTACTCCTTTCACAAAATATAAAAACGGAGGTTTAAGTAAACCAAACATTAATAACAAATCGAGCAATAAGTAGATGCTTCGCAACAATACAGTATAAATTGGTGTTTAAGTCCTTTTCCCATAAATCGGAACAGTTCCTAAGAAATAACTCGCAGGCAATACCAGTAAAAACAGTAACCCAAAGCTTTATTGTGTAAACATGTCCTATGAATTCGAATCGACGTGTTTCCAAACAAACCCGGCCAATTCACCATTATCGGAATTAAAGCCGGAATGCGCTCGCGCACGGCACCGACAAACAAAACGATTGGTGGAGGTTTGTGTGTGTCTATAAAGCAGGATACACTACTGCACATCGATTTAGGATGAATAAATATAAACTAAATGTAGTCGAAAGACGATTCCAACTTTAGGTAATTAGATTTCGCCACCAGCCCATTTGCAGCAACAGCTGGTATATTGGAGATAGCCGATTCTCTTTTCTCAACAGGACTCGGATATAATTCAGGCTGACAAAATTCTTCTTCCAATATCTATTTCCATAGATATTATATTATTTATATATTATATTTCCATAGAGATCGACGAATAGAAGGTGCATTGCATACCTACTATGACAGTGTGTGTGTTTGATGAACCGTTTGTCAAATGCCGTTCGGATGTTATGTTGTGTTTTATGAAAGGGAATTTAGCTCTAACAGATCCGTGTTCCTTTGTTGTCTAGGATTTGATAAACAATACTGTTCGTTCTCAGTATGCGACTGACTAGAAAGCCATTAGCGACTGGCTATCCATCATCGCAGTAGTTGTCCTCGACTGCTTTTTTTACATCATGATTTGTTTTATTAAAATATTTAGGTCGAAGATATTTTGTAAACAAGTTTCTTGGATTTGTATCATTAATATCTCTTGACATAGAACAGAATATTTCCTATGTTAAACAAATCGCCACCTATGAAGACTCAACTAATAAAAATGTCACACGGAAGTGACAAGCCATTACTCACTACACGCTTCTGCAGTATTGCGACCTTTGCACTTTGTAAATCCTTTATGACTTCAAGTTCAGACAGGTAATTGATTTCTTATTGATTGTTGTTCTATTGTAAATTATTATTACTTACAGTTATATTTTTCAGACTTTTGATTCTGGTCATTCAAAATTTACTACCAGCGCCAGATTTCACCAGATCCCAAGCGAGGCACTCTCTAGGTATACATTATCTGTCTTATCGTATTAAGATCACCATTCTTCTCGAAGATGGGTAGACAGACTTCCAACCAAACCAGATGCAACAACTGTAACTAAAGTAATAATTAACCATTAAAATCTTATCCAAAAATTAACATATATTAACACGCCATAAAAAGCGAGGAACGAAGCGATTACAAAATAGTATACCGCATCCGGCCGCGCGTTTGAAGCTGATCTATATCTGGTCAATTAATTGGGATGGACCAAGGAAGCGGGTAATGGGCATAGGATGTTGATATTAACCCTTTTTGGTGCATTTATGAAAGAAATTCTTCTCTAAAAGGAATACTTTTGACTGCGTTGACAAAGGTGCGTGGCATGATGAATTAGGAAAATATTTCTGATGAATGAAAAACAAACGCAGGAATCTGTTGCTATGCGTTTTCAGCTAAGTGTAGCGATAAGTATTTTTTGTTTTTGTACATCTACAAGTTACTTACATACATTGCAAAATGCATATATGCAGTTGCTACTACAAAAAGTCAGATTATTATCTTTTCTTCTAACATCATAATATCGTGTAGTAATATAGGAAATAATGTCATAATTTTGTGCATTGGATATCCTTGAATCTGATGCTGACAAAAATAGCTAGTTATAATTATATGTTGAAGCTTGTAATTAGCGAATTTTCCTGCCTACGAATGATTGTTAATTCTGATATTAGTCTGTAAGCTTTCTGTAAAAATAAATAAATAAATAGTAAATAAGATAATAATACCTTTTGTATCTAAAAGCGTACCTAAGCATTACCATAGACTGAGGTGCGTACAACCTTGGCACTGAGTTGTGGGGTCGATTACACGCGATACCTACATTTGTATGCGAGACATGTGTGCAGAGGTGTACGGCGGGAAACTTTGGGTTTCATTTCCGGATTACTTGGGTATTTTGGTCTATCTATAGAAATTTTAGTTGACGATTGGTAATCCTAAGTATATTGTGTATATAATTTTAGCAAAAAAAAAAAATTTTTAGGAACTTCAGTAGTTGTTGTGAAAGTAAATATGGGACTCCTCTTGATTTTTGCTTTGATGTAAACTAATGTGAATGGCTGGATCAAATAGCGTAAAAATCAACTGCTCAATGGGTTTCGTTGACTTACAATCGATTCGTTGATGTTCAATTTTATGTTAAAATTCTGCTGAATTTAAATATAAATGTGTAAAATACAGCTCAAACAAGAAGTTCATTTAACGGTACACATACAGTCATACACTTTCAATTACTACATTAATATTTCATGCACAAATTCCTACCAAAATGTCCTAACCGTAGATTAATATAATGCCGGTAGTCCTAACTGCAGAACATCACCGCACACCGCGCATCATCATCGTCGCTGCGACCATTGCAGCGGGTTAATTTCGGTACTAATCGATACGTGACACATAAAGCCTTGCACACACTGGATTGTAACGAGACACCCATCGTGGAGCCAGTGGTGAAGGTTGACATGGGATCGTGTTACTTGGCGCTTGAATCTCGAATTATTTTTCTTTTCTAGATGTATACAGTACCTATCAGGTTGATAAAAAAGTAATTAAAAAAACTAAAAAACCCGACTGCTGCAAAAACTAAAACTGAAAAGCTAAAAACAAGCCAATTTTAAATTTAATAAAAGTTGGAAGCAGGCGGGACCCGTTTGAGCCTGCTTCCAACTTTTATTAAATTTAAAATGGGCTTGTTTTTATCTTTTCAGTTTTAGTTTTTGTAGCAGTCGGGTTTTTTAGTTTTTTTAATTACTTTTTTTATTTCTAGCTTTTAGTTTACAAATGTGAAATATTTCACACACGATTTAGTTAATAGTCAAGCCCTCGAGGTCCTAACTCTGCTCAAAGCAATTTTTTTTTATAAAAATTCAATTTGTCACTTCGAATTACTTTTAATCATATAAGTTGTATATATTTTTGTAATCACCTTTAGAAACCCTTCATTTTGATACCCCACTCGATGGTATAGAAGACAAAAACAATCGAACTCCACAATATGTCACCCCAAATCCGCCATTTTACTTTATTTTTGATGTTAATGTAGCCAGTGACACTCGTGCTACTAAGACAAATCTATAGACGTATAATTATATAGATCGGACTAACTTACCTAGTGACGTCCGATCCTTAATTATGGGAAGTGATCTCGTCCTCATTGTACACATGTAGTTTGTACCTTGTACACACTCGTCAATCACATTATTTAAAGATGAAAGCCTTCATCATAGAAAAAATACTAAAAAAAAAAAAAAAAAAAAATTATCTTTGGTCCGTCCGCCGGCGCGCACTGTCCTGACATCTGTCAATCATTCTTTCAAAGCATAAGAAAGGGACTTCACGATGACCGATACGGGCATCGTATAGTCCCGGCATAGTGCATACAGCACAACACAACTTTTAGAGGGGGTTTAGATAAGGCAATCCATTACACATAAGTAGATTGATTATCTGGGAAGGGCTGGGATACAATGAGGACGAGATCACTTCCCATAATTAAGGATCGGACGTCACTAGGTAAGTTAGTCCGATCTATATAATTATGCTTCGTGATCTCGTCCTCATTGTACACATGTAGATGTTCAAAGAACAAAGTTGTGTTGGTAATAAGTTCAGCATATTGTATAATAGTTGAACATTGTAACTTAACATGTTATTCTAAGTTTTTTACTTACTCATTCATTATTAAATGTATTTCTATCTATGAACCAGTCTTCCAGTTACATTAACATAATTTAAAATTCTCTAAATGCTATTAGTTCCTGGAATTCTTATTCAGTCCTGAATCAACTAGTCTCATTAATAATCTAATATGGCACACATCCATTATCTACTTATAATCAGACATTTAACATTGACATTAAAATGTAACAACCACTGTGTATAGAGCACACAGCTTGTGCAAAAGCTCTAGCTTGCACAGGGATTACTAATGGTTGAGAATTTTGTGTTCCAACCAGCAGCTTTTCTTATGACTTCAATGTTGATACCTCCTTCAGAGGTCTTTTAAGTTGAAGTAGAGGCATGTTTGTTTATGTGAATTTGGAAATATCTATTCCACTACTACTTAAATTTTGTTTCATCCATCTACTAATGGTTGCAGTAGAGGTGGCATGAAAAGGTTCTCTCATAGTTCTAATTAATGATTTACAATCTTTTCTTATACCTACTCTTAGTAAAATCTAGATAGGGAAAAAGGGGCTAGGATACATTCTCTTTAAAAATGATAATATCAAATTGAGTTGAGATCTACCAGGTGAAGAAGTTTCAATTATTTCTGGAATCTTTATGTAAATGTTATCCTCATTATCGAATGTTATCAATACTAATGAGTGACAAGGTTTGAATTCTATGTGCTGTTAAAAGAGCTAAATGGTTACTTACAAATTTTTTGTTACTTATTGTAAACTAAGGTTTTAGTTAGGAAATAAATTAGATAACCCAACGATACTGGGGTCCCAAACTATTTCATACTTAGGGTTCTTTGGTCTTAATTTAAATATAAGAACCCCCCCTCTCACCCCCCCCCTCCAAAATCTTGACACTATCATATGAGCCAATGTGGGGGCCTAAAACTACAAAAATTGTTTACTATTATTATACAGCGCACTCATTAGGGCATTGAGTGAGCCATATGACAATCCCACAATAAAACTTAGTGGTCAAAAATAATATCACCATGGTGACTGAGCCTAGGAGGGGTCAATATCTTGATTCCTACAGAAGGGAATCTGCTGATTTAGAGTAGATTCATATTGTTTTCTTGTTTTGGAAGCTATTAATTAAAAGGATCAGACTTCCTCTTCTCAGGAAAGCGTTCTTGATAATAATATGGCGGCAATCGGTGTGAGACCGTGCATCTACAGATCATGTAAGTACCTGGGTCAGGTAGCCATGATGTGTCATTCTGACACTTAGTAGTGGAGCTGCTTGCAAACAGGGTCGATGCGGGGCTGACACAGTTTAACAACAAATGAGTTGTGGGCTGTATCACATCACTTCCATTCAATTTTTATTCTAGGTTGTCTAGGTTCTACATTTGCCATAGTGTTTTCTTTGGACTAATGTAAGATGCATAAACCCATATATTTTGTTTTTCCTCTCACCATTGCTACAATTAAAGTCTAGTTAAGCTATTTAGATAAGTAAAACAAGTACCACCCATCTTATGATGATATAGGCTATGACATTGTGATATCTATTCTAAGTAATTCCTCACAGTATCTGAGTTTGCTTGCAAATGTTTTGAGCCCTACAAACGCTTGAACACTGTTCAAGGTAATTTATACGGAACTTTCTATCATTAGCAGTCCAGTGCCCATGGCTTTTGATATCATTACATACCAGTCCCCAGCCAGTTTGAAAAGCATCAGAGAATATTTCTCAGACAAAGTCAAGTTGTTTAATCTTATTGTGATTTGTTGAAATGTGAAACAACCAATAACCTTTGCTAATAGATGGTTTTGAATTTGATTCTAGTTTTGTTGAACTTGCAAATACCTAAATGATTTTGAATTTTAATTTGAATCTAGTTCTGGCCTTGTTATTTTCATTATTGTTTTTAAGGCCACCATATTTTACAGTTGGGCATGTTGTAACAAGAATACCTAATAATTACGCAAACTCTATTAATTGCATCTCATTTTTATGGAATAAAAGATAAACTATCTTTTTCTGAGCAAGTGAAATGGCAAACTGGACTGAATCTAACAAAAAACCTAGATACAGGCAGCACTGTCTGAGCTCTAGGACACACTTTTCAGTATTAATAATAAATCTTAGATTTTTTAACGCAGTTTGAGTAGTAGACACATTCTAACATTTTACATACTTGAATCGGCAAGACACAGAATATTGTCAAGATATATGTGACAGAAAGTGACACTAATAACTTCAGGTGACAGCCACCTGGCTTCGTGATTTGTAAATACAAATATATACTGGAGATACCTCTAAGATATTTATTTTCCTATGGGTAATAAATAATATGCATTTATTATAATTATCTGTTATAGGCAAAGAGTATACTGTCCTTAAATCTACCAGTTTAGTTCAGTGTGTATACTTATTGTATTTTTAATCTCAAAGTGCCATTTAATTTTGGGGAAAATTATAAAAATTTATTATTGACAGTAGAACATGTTTCTATGGCACCTAACTGTAAGAGATTATTAATAATAATAAAATAATAATAACCATTTTATTATCAGGCAACTAGGCCCATACATAAAATACAAAACATTATATAATTTTTTAGGAAATTTGTATGGATATATTAAGATTGCTTTCTTTTTGAATGAAGTTTTTATTCAGAAGTTTCAAAAGGAAACTCAGTGAAAGGTAGTTTATATTAGTCCTTGATTCACTCATGTATGATTGGATTACTAGTAATAATATTACATACTTCAGAAAAATACTGCAATCTACCATTGTGTATCTGAGCTAGTTACAGTTCGGTTCCAGTACCGTTTGATGTCATTGAATTTATCTTGAAGCCCGACCAGGTAATCAGATAATTAATATCTGTTTGTTCCATCCATTCTTTCATTTCCTTATTAAGGCTGGGTAGCATTAATGATCTCCGTGTGATGCAATGATCATGATAAATGTCACAGTAGTATATCTGAGTCACTTAACGTTTTGATTTGATGCACTCCCTTGTGAGACTATTAAACTGTTAAGGACTTTGCCAGTGGATTTAATGGCAACAGCCATTGTAATCCGCTGCAGTTGATTCCACTTTCATTTACTGTTTCTGCCACTAAGATTACAGGTGTTTCATACTTCTTTTAAATGTTTTGCTTCTTAATTGCTATCTATAATTGGTGACCTGACCACCATGTGGCCAGACTGCCGTGCTGTTCCATAGGTAAGGTAGCTAACTGTACCACCCACCTCTTCTCTGAGTAAATTGTCAATACTTGAAGGTAAGACTTTAGGTTGTGGTATAGATACCATTACAATCACAGCCTCCTTCTAGTTGTATTGTAGTAGAATTTAAGTATTAACATAGTATATTTAAGTTAGATTGTATACAACATCTAGAATTGTAAGTATTTTGGAATTTTAGAAAAACAACTGGAAGTTGTCTGATAAATAAATCAATTAAAATTGGCAGCATTGAGTCCGGCTGCGTCGGACTCGGTCAAGTGATACACAACTCCTTGAACGTGTTCGACTGTAGTGTATTCCACGGAAGCGGGCTTCATACTCATCTACAAAGAACAATTGAAGTTCAGTTCCAGACTGCATACATCTAAGTCCACGGCTAACCTCTCGTGATAGCTCTAGGGACACAGCAGGGACGTGTTTTTAACACTGAACGTATTATACCATCGGCTAACCTCTCGTGAAAGCTCTCGTGGTGTCGTTCTTTTGCAAGTATACAGCATATTTAATATTCTCATGGTTAAACTCTCGTGAAAACTCTTAGAGACTCCTAGGGGTCTAATAGCAGAGACGTGTTTTAACACTGAACGAATAGACCATCGACTAACCTCTCGTGAAAGCTCGTGTGGTCGTTCTTTTGTAAGTATACGGCACAGATAATGTTCTCATGGTTAACCTCTCGTGAAAACTTGTAAGAGACTGCTAAGGATCCAACAGAGGCGTGTTTTTAACACTGAACGTATATACCATCGGCTAACCTCTCGTGAAAACTCATGTGGTGTCGGTCTTTATTAAGTATACGGCACAGTTAATGTTCTCATGGTTAACTTCTCGTAAGAACTGTTACAAGACTGTTAAGCATCCAGGATGGACGTGTTTTTAACACTGAAAGTATAGAGCATCGGCTCGTGTGATGTAGTTCTTTCGTAAGTATATGGCACAGCTAATTCTCATGGTTAACCTCTCGTGAAACCTAGAGAGACTGATGTGCATATTGCGGCATCCAAGGTAAATTATAGGAAAATGATTTAAAATAAAGGCAAATTGTTAGGTGTATCAAGAAACTTACTTGAGTTTCAAGACGACTCCGTTTTCGCTTTTCCACTCGATTTTCCAGATCTCGCAGACGTTCGTTCAGCTCCTCCATTTCCTTGTCTCGGATTCTTCGATATTTTTCTATTTCGTTAAAATTTTTCTTAAGTTTTTAACGAAAAACGTGATCAACGCGTGGCACAAAAAAGTACAATGATTGACAGATGTCAGGACAGTGCGCGCCGGCGGACGGACCAAAGATATTTTTTTTTTTTTTTTTTTTTTTAGTATTTTTTCTATGATGAAGGCTTTCATCTTTAAATAATGTGATTGACGAGTGTGTACAAGGTACAAACTACATGTGTACAATGAGGACGATATCACGAAGCATAATTTATCCAAATCCGTTCACTCGTTTAGGAGTTACGAGGGAACAAAGAAACGGACATACATACATACATACATACATACATACATACTTGCATACAGGTCAAATACATAACCCTCTTTTTGGGCTTCGCCGCAGTCGGGTAAAAATCATGATTTTTTTGTTTCTGACAGATTTTTTCGATTAAAAAAAATCTTAATTTTCACCGTAAATAGTAGATTTTGACTTCACAAACTTGACAAATATGTATTTACAGAATTATAATCATTAGAATAATTAATAAATCTATCTAAATACAAATTAACCTATCGAATTACTTTTTCATGAAATCATGACATTTGACACCAATTATTCTAACTTAGAGAGAAGTGTGAATGATTTAAATCAATCAACCCTGTACAGTATGCAGGGTCTGGTGAAACTTCACAGAAGTAATGGGTTTCGATATCGATAGCTGTCATGTCTGTGAAGTTTTTCCAACTAATTTTATTCGACCTTCTATATGCCTACACTAACAGCCATAAAAATAACAACTTAAGATGCAAAGGTAGACGAAGATAAAGCTACCAGTAATAAGCGAGTCATAATCATAACATTTTACTGCATAGGCAGAATTTGATGACAAACAGAGTTACATAGTTGATAACGTACAACAAACGAATAGCATACAATTAAATTGTATGCTATTCGTTTGTTTATTAATGTTACAATGTAAAATAACATGTTTTAGAAACCGCAACACCATGACATGAACGCGACAGTAATCGATTTTCTTCAGTTGACATTTTACTACTTTCGCGGGAACACAAACATACATTCCTAGGGTTTCTGTACTCACACGGTGACCAAACTATTGACATTTGGACGTAATTGGACAATAGCATGCAATGCAGCATGCATTTTAATATGCTATGGATATTGTTTGATAACTACCTGAGAGATCAGGGGGTCTACTCCCTAAGCACGTTACCCGTAATTTCGGCTTTCGTCACGATCGTGCCCTACTCCGTATCACCTACGGATGGATTATTGGTTCGGTGCCCGAACGAAGTATGAATGACAACACGATTTGACAGTTGTCCCTGCTCTCGATGTGTTTCGCCCGTCCAAAAAATTTAACTTTTACACTTGTTTTGATGGATCGTTATGTCAGACGGACGGATGCACGCACGGACTTAGGGAGACCCCCAGGAACCGCGTTTATCAGTTTCATAGTTTATTCCAGCCTGTCATGAACAAGACTCCTTATAAGACTGCTTTTGAGCTTTCTTATATGGTCTTTAACAGTATGAGCGTCACCCACACCCCACACCACACCTATGTCCTTATTATCTACGACCAATCCATTACCACCACCACCTCTCTCAAATTCAAAGCAACTACATATTTCCATAAAACCATGTAAGTACAGGCACTTTTGAATTGTCGGTCAGTCAGAAAGATGAAGCTAGTTGCCCATTCCAAAGCATAGGTTCCTATGTAGAAGAACAGGCAAGAAACTCCATGGACACTCTTCTATAAATCAAAATATTGTTACAAAATACTCGTAACATCATTCATTTCAACTAAGTGCGATTCATAAAGGCCAATCAGAATGTCAATATTATGGACACGCAATTTTTATATCTTTTCAACATAAATCATCATCAAGGCTATGTCCAAGTCAATGAACTATATCAATAAGCAATATCGATCTAATGGTACTTTAAAAAGCCATAGATAATTCATGTGGTGGACATAAACGGAAGTCTCGACGGCCCAATGTTACTGCGCAAAAAAACTGTTCGTACGTGTGTCATATACACGTTGCAGGGAACGGGACTCGAATGCAGGATCAATCGGTAAGCCGTGTTTGTGAAGCCGGATTTCTATTACAGTGTTGTGTCTTGCCGTGACACCTTCTGACGCAGTTTTAGCCAATCAAAACTCGTTGTGATTTTACGTAGTCCTGAACAGATTCGTTTCATTGGATAATCCCGCGTCGCACTCGCGGCACAACACGAAACAGTAATGTGTCGGTGGCTTGAGGCTTACCAGGTTCGGAATAGGTAGCATATCTATGACCATGGGTGTCGTTTGAGTTCCTATGTAAGTAGTTACAATTTATTGAACGTTTCTTTTTTAGGAACATCAGTGGTTGTGATAGTAAATGTTACTCCTCTTGATTTTTGTTTTTGTAACTTAGATACGAATATGGTACTTAACTAGTGGCAATAACCTGGCAGTACATCTGATACATGCAGAGGTCAAATCAAATTTCTTCGCGAAAATCTAGAGACAGATCAAAACGTAGGTGAAGGAACTGCTCGTGAACTGATTAGAGAATCTACAATAGGTAGTACTTACATAGCGTGATGGAAGCATAACAAATAATGGAATAATGGATGGTGGTGGAGGAACCACCGAAATGTAAAAATAATACAACAATTAGATTAAACAGTTAATGTAGAGCTATTCAAAGACTAAACATGAACACAGGTATTTCACGCAATAAAAATGCAAAAATAATCAGATACCTAGGTAAACTCAAGTATTTGTGGTTTGACTCATAAGGAAAAAAAGTAAATCAATACCTATTTACTTAATGATGGCGACCAAAGCTATGCAATCTTAGTCATTGACACAGATACAGCTAAGTTAATACTTACAATACTCACGATATCGGTCTATTTGCACAAATGGTGGAAGATTTGAAGTAAATGAACCAATAGGACCAAAGTAAGTACATGAATATTTAGGTATTCTATGAAAAGGGGTCAATTTCTATAAAAGTTACATTCAAAAATACATTATATTAGTTAACCATGGAAACTATTGGAGACGCATAGTCTCACCCCAGTAATAATACATTTCAAGACCATATCGCATAAAAAGGTCACTTACGATAAATTTACATATATGTACTACAACAACAAGTTATAAAACGTACCGTGATATCATAATACAGTACTATAACCTATGGAATTCTTAAACCTATTAACAATTCTCTACGCGAGTCGTTCACTGTCCCAACAATTATACTAAGACGCCTACAAACGCCAATTGCATACGAAATGCGTTTCCAATCATGCATGTAGCACTTATCGTTAACCATCGCTGATGTTCTTGACACCTAAATCACTCAACTGCAACAAAAAACGCAATGCATAACATCACATTTGTTACTGTCGCGGCGAAAGATAAATATTAGCTTTCAGCTCGCGTGCAAATATCTCCGATCTCACTGTTCAACATTCGAAATGGTTCTTGTAGAAATTTCAACTGTTTTCTCTGGGGATTAAATTACATTTTTGATTGTCTTCGTTTTGATTTTTATTAGGGACGTGCGGCTATTGTCTTCTATAAAAAAATATTTGAATATAACTTTTAATATAAACATATTAATCGTTTTATAGCTCATAAAGTCATAACTTTTATCTTCCTGGAAACTAACGGAAAACTAATAAAGAAATAATGTTTATAGGCCAAAATAGCACTAGTAGAAGCAGTAGAAAGAATCATGATTATAGAATCTTGAAATGACGCAATAAAACAAAACAATAAAATAAAAAAAATATCCATTTGCTACAATCAGAAAATAACCAAGAATGCGCAAATAAAAATGGCCAATTAAAAATATAAATCACAAAACATTCCTTTAATAATTAGCCACACACAACAAGCAATTGCCGTAAATATTTTGCAGAAGTTATCGGCAATAAAGAAAAAACTATTAGATTTATCGACATCGATGTCGGGAGATGTAACCCTGGATAAATCTGTTGTCCAATAACATTCACGTATTTCAAAACATGGGCACTCCAATATGCACTTACTGTAATGAAAATGGTTCTTCATATATTTTCATAATTATCTCCCATAACATTTGGATTACGAAGAAGATATAGTATCATATTCGTTTCCTGGAACCACACACGACCTAATCTCAAGCACGAGCTTTAAGAACAAAAGCTTTTCTATGCGGGCTTGTTATCCAACTTTGAAACACTTAATTTTAATTGTATTATTCCTTCTAAGGTAGTTACAGCCCATTCGGTTTCTTTAACCAGCCGTTTACGACACATACTTAATCCACCATTATTATTTTTAAATACCCACGCCTATTCCATATGTGGTACACAAATACTAGCGCATGAGTTTGTGACATTTTAGTGGCGCGAAAAATGTCGTGAGAACATTTTCCTGTCATAGTCTCGTTGCGATAGCGCGATGATTTTGAAATTGTTGGATAATTGTTCTGTGTGGTTTCCGACAAAGAATAGACACGAGGATTTGGAAATCGGCAACCGCTACGAGTGTGGTAAGAGCACGGCATAGGGATTTGGACAGAATAGGCACTCAGCGTCCTAAATATTTTCTTATGCCTAGCTTGTAAAAATCTGAAGCTTGGTACAATGGTAGGTTTGCCGGGTAGGTTAGGATCACTAAGTACCAAAAAAGTTCAGGAAAACAAAAGCTGCAAAATTTACTTTTCCTAAGAACTTTATTGATCAACACTTATCCAGAAATAATCAATTCAAAACTCAAAATCATCAACTCAAAATTTCGTCATAATCATAGACACTATGACGGGCCACAACATTCTCCATCTGTTCATTACACCAACACGATCAGTAGTCAGTACCCGCATATTACAGACAGCAACATCAATTACACATTTAAAACTAAACATGTGACACTTTCACTTCTTAAAACCACATCTGCTTTATTTTGGGACATATTTAATAGTTCAATTTAATTACATGAACGACCGGATACAATATAAATATTACAAGCTTCTGTTGAAATGTAGGACGCATTGATTTAGTAGTCATCAATCATAACTAAAATATCTGAGGAATACAGGTTTATGATGGTGTTAAATCTAATAAAATTGATAATCGTAGTTCTGAAGGACAGTTCTCCGAAAGACAATATGTTAAGTAATCCCAATTTTTTAAAAGTCAGGCCACAAAATAAATGACAGAACTTTTTCTTCTTTAACTTAACGACCTACTCCCTTAGTTATGAACTCTCATCTCGGCCACTATCGAGGCATATCTAAAGGTTCTATTACGACGTGGCAAAAGTTTTGATCCAAGCAACTGAAATTCACTATTCAACATCATCATCATTCCCTCTTGCCCTTATATTTGCAACTTCTTTCTTCTTCTTTCTTCTTCTTATTTTCTTCTATCAGTCATCCTTTTCTAGCCATATACATTACATTCCATTCACCTTTCACACAATCCATCCATCGTTGCTATGGTCTCTTCAACAATGCTAGCAAATAGCATAAATAAAATACAATGTTCAAGTCTTTGTGCCGTGTCACACATAAATAAATAAATGAAGATTTAATATATCGCTAACTCTATGTTCAATGTTCAATGATGTAAATAAATAGGTAAAGCTTTAAAATACTAGTAATTACAATTTCTAATCTTCTTATGTCAGAATAAAACTCTATCTGGCATGTTGATAGATACATTGCAACGTTTAGCAATGTCTAGGTTGTGGCTGTCAGTATACAGTGAAATAGAGCTGCTAATATGTAAATTGATTCCTGTCTACCTACTTCAGTTGAAATGCTGTAGAATTCCAGCTTTCTGACTAGTAGACACCATAAATAGCTTAGCTAATAGAGGGCAATTAAAACTTGAATTAGAAAATATTAATAGATACGAAAGAAATAATATCACTAGTTTTGATATTGTTGTTCCAAGGCATATTAAAGAAGGAGTAATTCATCAACTCGTCCCACATGTTTACGGCCCATGAAGCGATTATTAAATTATTCTCATGGAAAAAGTTTCAATGGAAAATGAAAGTCTTTTATGCATTTTGAATAAAAGACAAACTCATTTTTCTGTACAAAACCAGAAATTGTAACATTCAATTACACCTAAGTAAGTAGGATGATCTGCTACTACACCTAATAATTACAGATTAAACACTTATGTCCAAACATTTACATAATCACATAAAAATGTAGATTTAGCCAAAACGGTGCAATTTCAGCGTTTAACTTTCTACGCGTTATTATCATTGTGTGGTAACAGGTAATCGTCCGATCTTTGTCTTAGCTAGCACGCGACAATGTTGCTTTAAAAGTCACGTATGAATCACTATTGTATTAAAATTAACCTAATTTTAACTACATGTTTAGCGACACGTACGAGTAATATCTGTTACGAATTACGAAGGGGAATTTGAGAAATTTATTTTCCCTGTTTTTCCCTGGCGTTGTTGTTTTGCCATCTACAAGTACATGCGGTTAACCAGCATTATGTTATTTGTGGTTCTGTATATTTCATCATCCAAACTGTTTACTGGTAAAGTTTGATCATTTGTGTGAGTAGATGTTGCTAAGTATGGATCATCTCTAGCAATGAAAGTAAACAGTCGTCATAAAAGTGATGCTCTAGGTTATATGTTTTTGTTTTTTTTTTCTATGTTTTCGAGAACATACAGCCAATTAAAAAGTACTATTTATCTTAGCCTTTAATTGCTGCGACATCGGTCTCCTGCACAGTTTCCCATGCTCGATAAAAATAATGAAAAAAAACTTATCAGCCATATCTTTCTTTTGCATTCTTGGGAACTCGTTTCAGGTAACTTACGATGGTATTACGAAGCGAAGTTTCGAAGAAATTTTACATTTTAATATTAACTTTCACTAAATACTGATATGATATCGCTATGAGTACGTTTAATACAGGAAATCGTTACAATTATTAAGTAAAGGGTTATAATTAGAGATTGTGTACCTACACAAAGTTTAAATATTTGAAGTAATTAACTGACGTACTTAATAGTTAATGAAGAAGTAAAGGGCTTTCTGCCTTAATATAAGCAATTAATGTCAAGCACGCTTTTAATAGACGAGTTAATAGATGAAATTGGCCTAATCAATCAAATGGCTTGATTTGAATTCAACTAGGTGTAATAATAAAGAAGTGGAAGAATTACTTACAGACTCATAAAGCGAATGCATCCAAAATATAAGTTCTGATACATATTACAGCAAAACCAACAGTAGGTACAAACAATATTTATCTCAGCATAGAAATTGACGCGAAAGAAGAAGATAATACAGACAAAAGTGACTCAGCTGAACGACGTCACACCAAATGTCCTAAAGCACTCAAAGTGTGCAAATATCAAACGGACACTAAAACCGACCAATTCATTTCAATTAACGAAAACGTTGTTATTAAAGAAGCATGTTGCGTCTCTGTTTCGACTAACTGCTTCTCGCTGGTAATAACGGTCACGGAGACAATTGGTTAAAACTATCACGTTGTGTGGGCTTCACTCAAGACTTTAAGAAAAACAGTGTAGTAACAGCTGCTCCTAATAATATTCGAAAAAAATAAAAAAAACATCTACCGACTATTTATTTAGTTGGTGGCGTCAAAATGTGGCTTGCGAAATCACACTAGAATAGTACAGCAAGATCGCCAGTTGCATTAGGTTTAAGTGCTAGTGAAAACAGCACAACATTCCTTCCAGTATTTTCTAAGTTTAGCTTAAACTTACAAACAGATACTTAAGTACCCCATTACAATATTATCTATTTTTAGAAACTACAGAGCTCTGCATCATTTTGTCTAACACCAACATCATTGATTCATTAAGTTCGACATTGACGATATACCATCCACAAAATCAAGCCCTAAAAGATATCAAGTCATAAAACAAACAAAATAATAATAAATTAAAGTGAACGTTGTGCAACGAAGAGCATAGATAAAAATAATTATTTGTTTACCAACTTTCTAATGATAAGATATGGACATCGACACTTTAGTGCGGCTGATGTTAGGAAAAGTACAACGGTCACTAATCATTCATCATAATTTGGTGACACCGTTGGGTGTCTCGTACTAATTTTACAAAAGGTTTTTTGTAGTTTTAGTTTTACACCTTCTAATCGGATTGTCCATTAGCTTATCTGTAGTATGGCAAATATGTTCATTGTTTTATTGTAGTGCTTTGAGGAATATGGATAAATTTCAAACGTTAAATAACACATTTCAAACCATGCTAAAATCAAGAAGACCAAGTGTGATAAAACATCTCGTGTATTGAAACAGCAAATATTCGGAATTGCAAATTCCAAATCTACTGCCAACAGTGGAAATCAAAGGCATATGTGACGATCTCACGCAAGTAGCAGGGAATGCAACGCGTATATACGCTTGAACACGCTGCACTTATTTACAATACACGCTGTTTTACAAATAGATCATTACCTTTTTTGTGCTGCTAGTATCTATGAATGCCACTCGAAGTTATACGAGTATATTAGTTATGGCGAAGCAGAAACTAATTCTATTATCGATTCTAGCTAACTTTCTTACCTAGTGAATGGTTAATTTTTTTTACGAATAAAAACGAATTTCCATCATTTGCTTGAATACAACTTGAATAAAACTAATTTCTATCATAATTTCAGATTATACTTTTTCCCAGCCATAGGTTACATAAGTCGACTCTCTCCAATAAAATGCTTAAAATTTTTACTAAGCATTGTATTGGATTACATTGTATTTTTCGCCATAAAAAGTATGAAATCTTAACTGCTTTTTCCGAGACATTCCAAACTCAATAAACTCCTTCCACCCATCCTAAACGTCTTCATCCACAGCTTATAACTCAGGTTGACGATGACACACTCAATTACCAAATTACCACTGAGTATAAGTACCTCCGCGGAATCTCTGGGCATAGGAAGACGTTGAGTAATGAATCCTTCCTCGATGGGGTCGGCAGCTGCCACCAATTGAGACAAATGAACTCGGCGCCAGGAGATTGCTATCTGACCTTCCAGTACTCCAGTACTATGCTTTACTTGGAGTTGAGGAGAACTGCGCATTATGTTTGCTCTTTTGAGTGAAGGTAATTTGATTTTGTATGGAGCGATGGACTTTGCCTTGTAAATGAAGACTGAAATATTAAAAACACGGTCTGGAAGACTTTCAACGCTACTTTTTCAGTTGATTTGAATGCTGCCGTTTGCAAACAATTTTATTTGACTATTTTGGCGGAGAGGCAATGTTATGGATAAGCAATTTCTTATTTTCATTACAAATCGTTTCGAAAGTAATGATTTATGAATGTGTTCCTGTCATAGTCATACCCCTATTAACCACAATCAAGTTTATATTCAGGGAGTTCCCCAAGGCATAGCAGTACAGAATTTTATCAAAACGACTTCATCATTTAGCCGTTGGGTTTACATGCTCTACAAATGAATGTGGCGCCGCGTTGATGACTATCTGTCTTAACACTCGGTAGTTTAATACAGATAGCCTTTACTTAGAACTGCCTGCGTAATTACTTTATTTGAATAACGTTTATTGTTGGGCTAAATATAGCTTGGTGCTTTTATGGGGCTAGAAACGATGTCTGTTTAAAGCCAAGATGCGCTTCTAGTTTTTATTTTGCCCCATACATTTGGCAAATAGCCATAAACTTGACCCCTTACTTTTTACGTAGATTAAAGTTAAGTAATGATTAGCGACTGCTTGCTGAACATATATTTTTTGACGTTTAAGCTTGACTTAACTTAAAGCAACGTTTATAAGGAAGGGGGTTGGTTTGAGACTTGATTTATACAATTTATGCCAAGGTACAGTATTGCAGTATTGTCAACGCTATACGGAACTATATTAGCTTTCTTGATAATTGAGTGAGGCAGCTGGTCAACCTGCGCAAATTGTGAGTCAACTGATTTTATTTAATTGGCTGCTGTGACTGCAATCTGAGGCTGTTCAAAGGTCACAATTGTCAACACTTTACTCCTTAGAGCTTTGAATAATTCAGACTAAGTTAATTAAGAAAAATTCTGTAAAACCACTTATCTTAACTTTCAGCTCAACATAGACCTCCAAGTAAAAGGAAAATGATGTATGTAGGGTGTCCTAAAAATCGACCGACATATATACTGTAGGTGCTTATAGCTTTGGTCAAGCCCTCCTAAAATAACAAAACATAATATTTTCCGCAAAATCTTATAAAAAATTTATTAACAAAAAAAAATTTGAGGAAAAAAATCAAATAAGTAATAGTGAATTTGTAAGTTTTTATGGAGAATCAAAGTTAATTACGGATAGAGTATATAATTCTAATAATATTTCGATGGAAAAAGTTATTAATAAAAAGATTTTAATGAAAGTCAAAAGAAATGACTCATGGCGGTTATTTTGTTTTTTTTTTTTTTTGAAAATCTAGTAGAACTCGAAAACTATTAAGATTTTGCGGAACATATAATTATGTTTTGTTATTTTGGGAGGACTTGACCAAAGCTATCACCTACAGAATGTCGATCGATTTCTGAGACACCCTGTATGATTAAAAGCATTAACCTGATTCCAAACACATTCGCTAGATCAGTGTGCCATCCATTACTCCATCACTAACAACTGCAGAAAAAGTCATGTGTATTAGAGCAGCAATGAATAATGTTCTAGCTGATAATCCACTGGCCCGCATTGTTCCGACATTTGGAGGGGACGTGGAAAATAAACTAGAACAAACCAGCCCACTCAAGTATTACACTTACACAGATAAAGGCGCACATTGCTTTGAAGATAACGATCAAATTGACGGTGATAGCACTGATAGCCTTAGAGGGGATGCGTTTTTGTTAGACACGAACTACAGTGAAATTTTACACCTACGATCGGAAAAAGAGCATTTAGTAATCGGTGTTGGTAAACAAATGGATTGAAAACATTATAATTATAATTCACAATATACTCATGCAAAAACGACGAAACTACAAAATTCTAAGCACTTTAACATAGATGATGCATTAAAGTAGTAAAATAGTACAAAATTATATCTCAACAAATCATTTTATCTATAAACCGAGATTGTTGCTGTTTAGACTAGCAATTCTGTAGGAAAATCTATTGTAATATATATATAACCTAACAAGCATAAAGGAGCTGATGAAACAACACAGTCGATTAAGAACAACTACTGTAGAAAATCTGTTAATCGTTCCAAAATGGCTTGAAACTAATATTTTTAATGGATTTTTATCGCACGTTTGGCATAATCGGTAAGCATAATTTTTCTATTTACCAACTTTAGTAAAGTTAAGTTTTGGTTAGTTTCGCCATCAGTAAATTTTCCTTGAACCTACAAATATTGTAACTCTATCTCATTGCTGTTAACTAGGACTTTAAAAAAATGTAAAATCGAAAGTACTTAGATAAATTACACAAGCGCATCACAAGTATTTTAATTCATGGAATTGAATATGGCTCAAAACCAAATGAAAATAATGATAAAATAATTGATACTGCATGACAAGTTTCTGCCCCCCCCCCCCCCGAATGACTTAACTTCTTATCGGCTATCTAAACGGATGCTATCAAAATTTAACTAAAGGTTTAACCCAATTCGGTGTTTGACCAACGGCGTTTATCTACATATTTAACGGGGAAACTAATAATAAGCTGTTATCTGTACGTTTGTTCAGCCTTGACTGCTAACGGATGCTGCTACAACGATGCTTAAATAAATAGTTCTAAAAATATCTACTTAATACTTCTTCAAGGACGAATGAGTACAAATAACAATTGAACAGAAAACTTTATTAGAAAACAGTGTCTGAAGTTAGGTGCCAGTAACAGCAATTTCCTACCTTAATCTCAGTTGAGCAGGTTAAATATCTGGGTATAGTTCTGGACAAATACCTAAATTTCAAATCCCATATTAACACTCTTTCTAGTCGCATACGAAAGTTAATCTACATTTTTAAAATCCTGCGACAGGTAGCCAACCCCTTAATCATCCGAAAAGTTTATTATGCCCTCTGTCAGTCCATCCTAATCTATTGTATCTCATGCTGGGGTGGTGCTGCAAAGACCATACTTAAGCCTCTGGAGGTCGCACACAGAGCTATTCTGAGAGTGGCTACGTTCAGGCCGATACTCTCACCAACTATTGAACTCTACCAATCATGTAGCGTACTTAATGTAAGGCAACAATATATTCTACATATTGTCCTACTACAACACCGACGAACACCTTTCAAAATTATCTCCAAACGCCGCAAAGACCTAATCTGCACAATACCACCTACACGTTCAGCTTTTATAAAAAAGTTTGCCTTCTATCTCGGCCCTTCACTTTACAATAAAACAAACTTTAACTGCAAAAAGACTGTTCGCTCCTTCTTTCTAAACTTTATAAACTACGACGAAACCGAGGAATTTCTAAAGAAGTGATCACTCTAACACTTACATGCATCACACACAACATAAATTAACGATACACTCACCACACTAACAAAATACTCACCACACTAACAAAATACTCACCACACCAACATACTGAACATTTATTTATTATTTTGCTCTTTAAATTTTATTTTTTAAGTTTGGTACTTATAAATTTGTCTTTTCCGAATTTGCTATTTTTTTATTTAAAGTTTTTGTTTTTTGTTGTTTAATAGCCTAAATAATTGTCTATTATTAGTAGCTTATTGTAATGATTACTTTTTAGATATTTTTAACTTTCTTAACACGTGCTTATTTATGTCAACCATTTATGACGGGGATCGGAACTGTTTCTCCTAAACACAGGTTATACTGTAAACTATCTAAGAGAACAGTACGGCACCCACTAACTAGATTAAGAACGTATGCTTGTGCTTTATACATTCCTACCTTGCCATGTAATCTAGTCCTTGTTGAACAATAAAATATCGAGCCTTTTCAGGAAGAACATCGTAAGCGCCAAAAATCCCAAAAACGGTTTTAATATTATAGAGTATATAGATTATAGAGTACTGAGTCAAATCTTAACATTTGAATTAATAGCGAGGTGCACATTTAACACCAAGTAAAAATTTCAAATTGATGCTATAAATATTTTGAGAAATATTTAAAAAAACATTCTCCTGTATGTAAAATGGCGGTTACGATCTTCTTCCTGAAAAGGAAGTATTATAATAATTTTGTAAAAGAAATCTGTACTGAAACATAAAAATAATAAAGACATACCTTAAATAAATGATAGTAGCCACAGCCACAAACGTACTCCTGTTTAGTAAATAACCTTTCAGGGAAGAGGTTTAAAACAATGAACATAGTAGTTGTCTGTCCAGCGAAAAAGAAACCTTTAATAAAAACACAGTTCAACATATAATAGTTTTAGAAGCCAATTAGTAACAGAAAATGGTAGAATTTCTCAAGGTTTCATTAACCTCCGCACACTATTGTTATTTTATATTCTCTTGTATTTAATTGGTAATACAGTCAGTGGTTCTCGCCGATATGAAAGGGGAAAACTGAAACCTGAATTGTTAATTCTTGTAACAGCAGAGAAAGTCTTTCTAGCTGAAAGTAATCCCATAACAATTACTGCATTGTGGAATCTGACATTCAAATTTCTGGACCATTGCTATTCTTAACATAAATGTAAATGAATTCACATAGAAAGCAACACTTACTTCTTAAATCAAAAATCAAAACCAAAATCCATGACCATAAGTAGATACAGATAGAGTGATGGAATATTTCGACAGGGCAACGTCCAGAATCGGAATGTCCGAACGGAAGAACGGGTGCATCGCCGGCGCCTCGACATTGACGTAATAAAAAATGATCAAAGTCACTCCAATATTAAATATAGGAGTGATAACAAACTCCCCGGTGTTGCGTTACGGACTGCTGCCACGAGGAATGCGGCTCTCAATATTTACAATGATCAAACATTTTTTGTGCATCCACGATAAAACGAGCCTGAAGACATTCGAGATTTGGAAGAGAATTTAAATTGAAAAAGAGTACCTACTTGTAGGAAAGGAATGTACATTCTATCAATCTGTTCCTAAAAGATATACACTAAAAGATCTTGAGCATTTCACGCTCTTTTGAGCACGACCATCATTACAACAATTACGTACACAATCATATTAAATAACAGCTTGTAAAACGATGTTTTAAACGAATGCAATTCTAGCGTAAAGGTAACTGTTATTCTGTGTCATAGTTCGTTTACTATGTCTTTCGAATTCTGTGTTGATTGTGCATCATAACATAAGTGTGCCATGAGAATGAAGTGAAGCTCCGCGCCCTGCTGACCTACGTGCAGGTAGGCCTGAGACTTTGATGCCATACAATCAAGTTAATACTGCCAAGACAGTTATCCTAAATATTGTAAACCATACCGTCTGCATAGTAGAGAATGCACATGTATATATGAATAATAAGCAAGCATTGAACGATGAACAAAATTGCGATTTTACATTCCAGAATATTTTATTGACCACACGCTACATTGCGTGATGGATTATTCGATCAGTGTGCAAATAGTGATTTTTATGCCACTTTCGCTTGTCACAAACAGATGTGTGTTTTTCATGCGCTGAAGTGGATAATTGCTGAGACCGGGTTTATGGCTGAACGGCATAGAAATCGACTTACATCGACCAGCTATTAAGACGGTGATTCACAATGTGAATCATCGATCAATCTTGATGGTGGCCGTAAATTCTAAGAAATTAATAAGTAGATCTTTTAAAGTTCACGACCGCGTTGGTATGATAAAGTGAAATTTTAAAATCAAAAGGCAAATCATTGCTGTCCAACCACTTAAACTTCGCCGAAATTTATTAGACTGAATCAAATAGGTTACTGTAATACAGTGGTATTATACCAACAAGAAAAATTGTATATTGGCAACGAAGATGAAAATCCAATGTGTTTTTAAGCAGACAAATTATAATCACATTAAACTTACACAAAAAAAATAGTCAGTAAATTAATAATACTGGCTACTGAAGTAGCAATCCAATCAACTATGTCAATCATAATTGATATCAAACGTCAAGAAGCCGAGTTATCAATTAAACAGCTGAACTAGGTCCAATTTACTGTGACAATAAGAGCTGCTGACAATCTCCGAGAACGAAATGTTGCAAGAACCACCCACGAGAGCGTGAGAGGCTTCACAGAGCCCCATTGTGTCCCAATTGGTTCCCACATAAAGATATTATATGCAACATCCACCCATACTGGAGCAGAATGCAGAAATTGCGAGAATCGCTGATCTTTGCGCAACGCACAATTTGAACATAATTGATAGAAAACCACTTCAGTCTCTTCATGGTGAACGTGTCAAGGTGAATTCCGAGAAGAGATTAAAAAAATATTTGATGTGGGGTAAGTTGCAGGCAGAAGCGTGACCAAACTGCGGTGGAAAAACACGTCGGCTGTATTTTAAACATCAAAATTCTTAGGTGTGCACGTTTTGGTCCTAAGTAAACACTGTTAGGCCATCTCAACGAAATTCTTTATTATTATTATATATCATAATATTCTTATGTCATCATAACAGATGGTGTCTGAATTCATAAACAGTGTTATCTTGAAGCTGATATTGTTGCTTGCGCAAATAATATTCCGATGGCTGATAATTACTTTTATATCTGTAAGCACACTATAATCTTGAGCTGGGATTATAATAATTTGTTGTACAAATTAGTAAAATATTTGTACCTACCTTGCAAGTTGCAAGTTCTCTTCGTTTAGTTATTATTATTATTGCGTTAATATTGAGCAAAAACCGCGCACAAATATCACTCGCTATGGTAGTTTAGGACGCTTATTTATGATTTGCTACGGAAGCAACTAGACCACTTTAGTTTTGCATCTAATGTTGTTTTATGACTGTCTATTGTCTAACTGTATTTAATTATAGTAATCCAATTCTTTTACAGTTTGACGTCCAAGGTATAAATTCTTTAACATACATATTTCAGGCACCATACATATTTCAAACCGGGAATCCCAAATGCAAAGTAATCACATTTGTCTGCGGTACTTTACCGATTATGAATATCAAGATTAATGTTGCAATCATTCCCCTGTTCATTCTCAAGAACATTTAAATAAGATCAACGCAGCAGCAGACAATCAATGCACATTAATTTATCCTAAGACTTATCGAAACTGCAGCGATTACCTTAACTACTGGACTGAATAATTCAAACAACACCGCAATCACTATTACAATTACTGGCACTTGTACTTCATTAACTATATTATCTTCATAAAGGTTTTATTCAACAGCCAATTCCAATTTTCTGGAAAGCTTTTGTTTTGTTTTAATTAATTCTGTTTCATGTGAATCCAACCAGGTTTTTTGTTTACAGGTTTTATAGCCCATGTTTGAATTTACTCTGAAGAAAAGTATTCCTTCATTCATTTCATTTCGACAAATTCATTTAAAAACATTAAGGGCCTATTCCACAATGTCCGAACAGGCACTAGCCACCGGATAAATTCAAAAATGGAACAGAATTTGTATGAAATTATATGCCAAGTAAGTTAATCGGAACTTAATCGTAGGTCGTGAAACAAGCCCTTAGAATTCTATGCGGTTTCCGAGGTAGAATAAAATCTGCAGTTAGCGTTTAAAGTAATCGATGCATAAATTAAAATTGAATTAAATTGATAGGCGATAAAACGCCTTATTGTAATAAAAAAGAAACACAACAAGACGATAAAAGTCTCTATAAAAATGGTAGCGTTAGCAAAAAATACAAGACGTGCTAAAGTCACTAAAGGATTAATTGTGTACCCAGGACGGATGCCTTTCTTGGTATTCACACCCGACGCCTCTTCCATTATCTTCGTAATTGATATTTACTTGGGATTCCGTAAACAATGCTCGGGTGCATCGGCAAAGGGATGAATACAAATCTAAAACAAATTTTAAATTACCCAAAACGTTTATCAAAATACCTCCATAGATTGTTCCAACTAGGAATTAGTGCATCTACAAGATTAAGTAAAGAATTTGGATCAACAAAAATGATTCACCCAAAAAGAGTAAAATTTTGTCGCAATTTTCGGATGAATCACTTACACGTTCCATTGGGGAACCGGGCCAGGTGACGCTAAATAATAATATTATAACAACGAAGAAAGTTAATGATTGGGAGAAATAATAAAAAGAAAATCCACAAACTTCCATAAAATAAAAAGAATCAAAAATACATTAGAAAACAAACGCATCGATGATGTCAAGCGTGTAAACACCGTTTGTAAACTAGTCGCAAGCGCAACAAATGTTTACGAAGATTTGTGTTTACAAGTATTCAGTAAGTAAGGACATATGAATAAATACATAAGTTTTAAAACTAAGATAAAATAATGTAAAACGTTTGTGTGATTCTAACATTTAATTTTTAAACGAACTTAAAGGCCAACTTATATACATCCAAGGTTTCGAGAATACTATAAGAAATATTAGAACTATTTGTAAATGAAACTGTAGCATCGTGAAATCGTTTGCGGCCTCCCAATTGAAATTTATGCTCAGCAATGAAATCACAATAGACCATAAACCTAATGCAATATTATCCTAGAATATGAGATCAAAAGTTGGAGACTCACCTGATAGTCAACTTCCAAAAAATTAAGTGCACTTATTATAGAGCCCTCTCAGGGGCGATCACACGTAAAAAAGCTCCATAGCACATTGCACATAAATAAAAAGTAACGTCACAAGCACAGCGTATATAACAATATATTTCGATCGTACGCGCGCGGTACTTCGAGCGACGCGACACGTGAGTCGCGCGCAGAGGTTCGGCGCGAAATGCCACGGAAATCGGAATGTGGTATCGCCTCCCCCGCGGCTACAACCTATAGTGCAGCCTGATGCTGCGCCGGCGACGCTGTGCACTTTCAGCTTAACAGCTGCATCGAAATTATAACGACTCCCTTGTTTCCTAGTGGAGTTTGCAGATATTGATAGTACTAACTGAGATTTAATTGTGGTTTTAGATAGTAAAACGGATTAGATAAAAAATCTTCACCTCTTTCAAAAATCTGAAAGCAAAGCAAATAATAAAGATATCATAACGTTTAAGATTTAACCATTTAAAAAATACGAATTGATTATGCCAAATCTGAAAAATTTTAAATATCAAAACAAATTCAAATTACTCCTACCGCAAACACATTCAACAAAGTCACAATATATTTACATTCATGTATTAAGTGTGTGTTTGTAGTGTGTGTATTATTTGTTTAAGGTATTGTTAAAGAAGTACCGTAATTATTACAGAAACTGGATCACGTGGTGCGAAAAGAGTGAGGGCGCGGCGCGTGTGCGCGACTTCCCTTAACAATACAATTAAATAATTAAACATAAACATTGGTCTCGTGAAGTGCAATCAATTGATTTCTACGTCACGTCGTACGATAGCTTGAAACTGTAAACTCTAAACAGCTTCCGATAAGGTTCATCTATGCAGATGATTTCCTAAGGGTTAGACATACGGAATACTGGCGTTAATAACATTCATAGTTGTTAGTTATTATGATGAAGTGAAATATTTATTGATAAATTTAATCGTATGTACAATTTTTGATGTTAAACAAACTGGTGTCTATCAAGGGACGCAACTAGGACCGGTATTTTTGGTCACATGGTTTGTTTGTACGAGTAGGTAGGTATACATCTTTATTCTCACGACGACGATGACGCATGTGCTACAAAATATGCTATAGGGATCCACTTCTTTTAACATTCCACTTTACACCCCGAATGCGTACGACTGAGATTGAAGCGTGTGTTGAGTAACTTTGTAGAAACCTATATCCGTGATAGGCCTCACAGTACCAAATACACCAACCTGAGTCACCTCAAGTAACATATCACCATTTTTCCACCATCTTTTATGGCACTCACGTAACCGTTTTCCATTTTCCGAAGCCTGAGTCATACTACATTTGTGTCTAGTTCGTAATGGTATTTGACCAGAGAAATGCTAACAGCCACTGTTTTTAGTTAGGTAAGTCTTTTAGGCCATTGCAATTAAACCTGAAAAATATGCTTGTTATTTTTTGCTCTGATAAGGTTTGTATACTTTGTATACTGTCGTATTGGAAGTCAAGGTAATGTAATTGGCGGTCGTACCGTCACTAACAGTCAAACTCAAACTCAAACTCAAAGCATTTATTTCAATTAAACCAATTACAGGCACTTTTGAATTGTCAAAGAGTCGGTCAGTAGGTAAGTCAGAAAGTTGAAGCTAGTTGCCCATTCCAAAACGTAGATCTATGGAGAAGAACGGGCAAGAAACTCCAGTTGTAGGTATGTTATTCAACATTGTCAGGAAATATCCGTCATATTATTTTTAATATGACTTTGAGTCATATTGACCGGATCACACATAAATAAGATTTGATTTAAGGCTAGTTGATATATTTAATTTTTTTTTTTTTTTTTTCTTTTGAGGTCGGAAATTATCGCAAGGGTACGTACTACCGGGATAAAAAGTATCTGTCCTAATCCAAGTCATGGTGCTACCCATGTGCCAAATTTTATTTAAACTCTTTCAGCTGTTTTAGCGTGAAAGAGTAACACACAAACAAACCCACTTTCGCATTTACAATATTAGTTAGGAAGTTAGGCTATGCCAATTCATAAGTAATTTTATCTAAGCGATTCTTAGTAGAATTGAGAGTAATTGTTGAAATCTTGTATTTTAGTGGTAATGAAGTCGACAATCGAAATTCTCTGCCACTTTTGCTTCTATATTTATATCCAATCAAACGCGAGTAAATACTCTACTTATAAACTTTTATAACTCTAGTTTCAGCAGAGGATGCGAGCATGAATACAGATAATTGTATTTCCAGTTACAAAATATAACTCACATGAAACATATATACCTACAGCTGTTCAAATAATTTCATCACTGAACCCACCCAGGAGTGCTCCTCAAACAATGGCCTCCTTCAAACAATACGATGGTAGGTATACTGAAACTGAGCCACTGAAGCGTGCGCTGGCGCCGGAAACGCGTCGCCGGATGAAGCGCCATCTTGCGATTGAAACTTGAACTTGTAATGCACTGTGACGTAATCAGCTGTCATGAGCTATCTGATATCTGATCGTTTGAGGAATTGAATTGATTATTCTTAGATAAGTTTAAAATAGCTTTGTTTTGATGGTGATTTATCTTTTTTAATTGTTCTACCATCCGTTAAGTTTGTTCATCGCACAGGTTGCAAGTCAAGATTCCTGATCGGAAAAAAGATCCATTCCCTAAAACCATTTGAAAGACAAACCTCAACTTTGGTTGAAGTTTGTAAAAATCATTTCTTATCAATCACGTTACTGTAACATCATTACCTACACGATTCATTCATCACCGATCATTAATCCGCTTTACGTCTACATAAACTCAATCAAACGCACAAACATGTCGATCTGTCAACACGCATCGCCCTCGACACGATAAATATAATGAACAGTAAGGAAACTACGTACAAACGGTCGAAACATCACACTCACACAGACGCGGGCACTGACGAGGCCCCAAGCGATAGTCGCGGTGCTCTCAGTATATTTATTGTGGCTTAAGGGTCTCGTGGATGCGCGCGTCTGTGTGTGTCGTGTCGTACGTTTGTTCCTAGTTTCCCTACAGTCCATTTTTATATTGTGCCCTCTAGTGGCGCGCGCGCAGACGTCAAGCGTCGCTATGTTGAATGCTGATTCATCTTCACGCACGCACAGCGATGACGCCACGCATGAGACAATATGGTCCAGAACGATCTCCCGGTCCGGTGGAAGATGTTACAGCTTTCAAGTCTTTGATGGGTGATCGTTCCCTATACCTCTGAGTCTATACCCCCACGTTTACACCCTTTACACATACGGATGCTTACATGTTGTGGTACTCGTTTTCGACAAGACTCATAAAAAACTTATCGTGTATAAAACATGTACCGTATTTAAATACTGACTACAAATGAAATTGTTTCAGACAATCATGTATTTTTTAACTATTTTGTTCACCTTTTTGACATTTTTGACCAGTTATCCACGAGTTTTGTATACAACCTAGTCTTTACTATTTGGTTTGGTGTAAACGATATACGAAAACAGTAGACACAAACAACATGAAGGTTAACTACATGTTTCATAAATGAAAATGAAATAAGATAAATTGTCACATTTCATCATCACCAGACTCACCCAGAAAGTGTTGCCAAAAACAATGCCACAATCCATCCAAGACATCCTCTAAGCGGCCAATACCTTCAGTCAGACGGATACGGTTGTTAACTCTGCTACACGGCATACTGGCAATACTGACATGACGATACGATGATACATAAAGACATGTGTATCCGCACCAGTCACCACGGTCACATGTGTTACAACGTGCTCCTATAAATAACACAATACATCTAAAATAGACGCAAATTACCTACTAACACACTACTCCTAGTAATTTTCCGGTGTAGATAATAATGTAGTAGGTACCTAATCAGCTGATGCAGATATTCATTTGTTTTGCTGTGTTAGACACAGAGATGAGGGAGGAAAGATATGTAATCATCGACCAGCCAAAACCGTTTTTAGAGGTAAAGGACGTTTTGTACCAAACAAAGGAATATGCAGTAACCTGCGAATGGCGACGAGTCAACTGTGACTGTAAAACCAGAAACAAAGATAATTCTTATGAGTGCAAAATAAACAGAAAAACCTCTGAGGATCGCACGGAAAAACGAAAAAGATTGTCATAATATAAATAAATTCAACGCAGACGAGGTCGCGGAAAAAAAGATGACCACAAAAAAACTATTACGTTGTTATTCTCTTTGAATTAGGAATGCGAAAAAACTTTGATTACGGTATACTTGTGTTTTGTAAAAATAAGTAAATTAGCGGTACCAACACTAGATGTTGCTGTATGAACTTGATCGAATCGCAATCATAAACCATCCTTATAAAAAGTTTTCCGTCTTGTGATTGGCTGAGCAAGAGCATTTGTGTTATTGGATCATCATCGTCATCAAACTATGGAGTTTCTTGTCCCATTCTTCTCCACACGAGAATCAATTGTACCTATATGTTTGTAAATGTTGAAATTCAAAAGTGTTTTTTTGTGCCTAATTGAAATAAATGATTTGATTTTAACTGTTTCTAATTTGCTTTCAGTTCAAACAGAGATCCCTTTTGCTGCTTTGTAGCTGACGTTATCTGGAGGGATCAGTAGTTCTGTTATAATGTTTTATTTGTTTTCAGTACTGCTTACATTAACCTTGCTACTATTTTTGCTCATTATATCATTCGTCACACCTCACATCTGAGCAAATGAGCGAAACACAGATCTCTGAAGTGTGACGGTTGTTAACGAGTTTCCATCACACAAGAGCATTAAAACAAACTACAATAGCATGTTAATCTATGAAAATGTTGTCTTTATCTTAGAGCAAGTAAAAACCAATGTGACTATTAAAATGATGTCACAAATTGGAAAAAAGCGAAAAAAACCCCACGTTCACAGGCTGCATGCTCAATTAAATGCTATCAAAAGTTGCAATGGGATAACCATTACAACATCAAGCATTAAATACATAGATATATATACTGTAGAGCCGGTAGAAAAGTGGTCCGTCCGCATAGCAACATGCTGTTATGAACATGTCCCTAGCAATGCGCATACACATCAATTTATAGATCACTAAATACATTGACGTTAGGAAGGTGGTCTAAAACCGTACCTTGATACATTTGTCAAATAGCTAGTAAGTAAAGGAATCTCACTCCACATTCTAATACCACTTGGTTGCGCTTACGCCACTACCGATCGCTACTCCAGTTTCTATTAATTATCAATTCAAATGGGCCCTCGTATCCTTTGTATTTCACCATATTTTGTACACATGCAAATACAATGTCAGTGGATTTAAGTAAAAAATCAGATTACAAAACAATGAACAACAAATCAATGAGGTTTCCGGGATATCTACTTCCTCGCTTGATACCGGGCGGATTTGGGCATAGTTTCTGTAGTGGTTCTGTATTATAAGCGATTACATTCTCGGTTTGATTTTTAAAAAATCTTTGAAAATGTTTGACCAACGTGGAACCAACAAGAGACCGCGGATTTAAGCTCGCAGGTGTATCAGTGACTTGAGACACATGCGTGGAATATAGCCTCCATATTCTTTTTGGGTTTAACAAGTTTTATGTGGGCCGATCCCGGCGGCACTGCAATGCCGGGCCGACCCGCGACGAGAGTGGAGCGAGCCCCGAACATCCCGTCAGCTTACAAAAATCAGTTTAATATACTGGTCCCTCAGTGAGGGAACTTTCAGATATTAAGCTGAAAAGAACAGATACTACACTTTGATCTTAGCCAAAAGGCCGAGAAGCGATACTCGTACAGACAAAACTGGCGAGGGTCATTCGCTCGTAGAGCATCATAACACCGCGATTCAGAAACCTGACGTCATTGGCACAGCGCCATCTATCGAAAATTTGTAGTACTGCCGTTGTAATACTTCCCCTCCGATACAAGTTATGTGGGCTTTGTATTGATACACGAGGGGTGAGTGGAGTGACCTTCGAAATAAACAGTTAATTTGCATATAATATCACAAAGTAACATGAAAACATCTGAGAATGAATTCGCACCTTTATCAAATCTACACCGGCACCGGTGCCTTCACTGCCGGCCGTGTTTATATTTTTATATTACGTATTTCTAGCAACGATCAACCAGATGTTTAACTACGTAATAACAGGGTAATTAGCATCATAATTACAATTTTAACACCAGATATTACCTCAAGGAACCCTGCCGCATTATTTGGATGTCCATCCTTGACGCGGTCACGGTGGTGATCGCGTTAATTCCATTAGATACTTGTCCATTACTAACAACATATACAACACTTTATTATGTACTTAGGTATTAATAACTATAGGTAGCTACTTTGTCAATGTAATTGTGTATTTATAGAAAAACATCATTTACTTTAGCAAAAAGTTGTCTGACGTAATCGGAAAATTATAAAGTTGGCTTTGAGATCGAAAAAGAATTTAATTTAAAATTACGAAGTACCTAATATATACTAAGTCAATGTTGACACTTCCCGTGATCCAAGGGGCGGCTTTTACCTTGGCCAGAGGCTCAGCATTGCCATACAACGTGGCAATGCCGCCAGTCTCTTGGGTACTTTACCAGTCGACGACGCCATATTTTAGTTTTTTAATAGTTTTAGTTACTTTAGGATATTATATTTATAACTTAATTATACTATTTTTTAGTCTAATGTTTAAAATACTACTACTATACATATTGGAGACCGGTAATATACATAACTGCCTAAAAATCACAAGTCAGTGTTATATTTAATATGGCAATCATTATAACCTTTTCGACAGCAACTTGGTCAACACCAGCTGGGTTTTTCCTATAGCTCAATTGATTATTGTGATAGACTTCTAAACTAGCAACCAAGGGGTTGTTAGCTGAAAACATATTTCATACGAAACAATAAAATCTTGTCGTGATGCGGATACCGATAAATTCATATTGCATGAACCAACTGCAATATGCCCTATATTTTGATGGTGATACATTCCGGATATATAACGCAATATTTGCAGACACAGTGAAAGTTCTATGAAGTCGTAACTACAGTGCAACCTAAATACTACTTGTCCTCTTAACAGTTCTAAGACCGCCTAAATCGATTACTTCGTTATGTCACACTTAGGTATACATAAAGCTTCAGATATAAGCAGACGAAAAAGAACTTCCATGATGATTTCATAGAAATTATTCCACCAGAGTTGCGTCACGCCCACCGTCGCGACGCGCCTGTCTGTGTGGGAACCTTTCATTACATGAAGAAATCATAAGAGCTGGTGGCACAATTCCACAAAGGTGATAAGAGAAGAAGTGACGTTAATATTAAAAATTACACTACAAATGACATCATTAAAGGCACCTTCAAACAGACGCGACACGCGACAATACGACGATGATACGACATGGCACAACGACTCTGGCCATGGTTATCAAAAAGAAGAGACGAAGATAATCCGTTAAGGCGTGAGGTGGGGGGGGGGGGGGCGGCTACGGTGTGGCTTGTAGCCAATTGTTTGCAGCAGTGTTTTTAATGGCTGCTGATAGCGAATATGCTGGAAACCCATTTAAATCTCTTCTGGAAACATTTTAAATATGTTTTTTTTATAAACTTATACTTGGGTTATTTCAGGTCGAAGTATATGCACAGAATAAAGTAATTGATAGAGACAAAAATAGACTAGACTGCGGAAGACAACACTGGACAATGCAAAAACAACAGTATAAAAATTTGGAAAATCCAAAAGTGCCTCACAAACAGAAATATATTAATAACAATAAATTTTATCTAAGAAAATTCATATATTTTTGTTAATATCTTTAGAATAGTTATGAGTTTGATAACAATAATCATCAGGGATCATCCGAAGGATGAAAGAAGGCTTATAGATGAAGATTTAGACTAATCCACTGTGTGTGACGCTGTGAATCGTGACGACAAACAGACACACTTCCCAACAAAAAGCACTACAAATAATTTTTTAATTATTTTTTTGGTATATATCTACCTAAAAATTAATCTTATAATTTCAAGTCTCTAGTTTTTAAAACTTCCCCGCTAATATGAATTCTATGTAGGTATTTAGAAAAGGATTTTATGTTAGAAAATTTTGACAAGGCGACTTATCGAGTCGAGTTTAGACGTTGTGTGAGGCATGCAATAATTTGGTTATGGAAAAAAGATACTTACAATAATGAGATCAGCGCAAAGGTTTTACTTATTTATAAATCCAAAGTAAACCAGCCAAACCTAAAGCAAACACAGCCAATGCGCAGCGAAGTGTGAAAATCTTTCCTTTAGCGTGCGCCGGCGCATCTTGTTTGACCTCCGCATTGTTTTCGTTACCTCTCTGCATTATGTACGAGTATTTTGTTTCTTGATCGTCTTGTTGTGGTGTTTTTCTTAAATAGAGTGTTACAATATTGATATATTAAGACCACATTGCAAAACTGCGAGAAGACAATTAGATCTAAACGATGTTGCTGATCTTTGGTCACCCAGTCATTCTTGGGATGCTCCTCCAACTAAGTATGTAGAATATAATCGACAACACTTCATGCTGCATATACTGCACACTTCATGCAACGATATTGAAAGAAGCGTTGTGCTTCTAAATGGAAGTTCAACACTGGGTGGCCAACGTGCACGACCGGTTTTGAAAAGACATTGACGATAGGCCCAAGCATAGCGACTGTTATTTTTTTTAAGACTTTACGTAAAAACTACATCACCCCTGTTTTCCTCTAAAGGTTAAGCAGAAATGTACCAAAAAGTACGCCCATCACATATTATTCTAACTTAATCCAATGGAATCCATAGTTTCAAGCCCTCCATCCTCATTTGTAAGCGTAACGATCATTATTTTGAATGAGATGCGCGTGCGCCGGTACCGCGGCTATATCCTTTTGTGTGCGCGCAGTCGTGTGTGACACCGCGCCTAGCCTCGCTGTGAGGGTACCGGCAGAACTGATGCATATTTATTTGGTAACATTGACAATGATATTTATCACTGTATTATTATTTTTTTTCAAAAAAACACTACCCGTCAATAATAAATTATTTTTCAAGACACTTCCTCGAAAACTGGTTCATATCGCACTACGATTAAGTTCACAATGCAATGTATGTCGCACGCGTGCGATTTTTCATTTTCCCACCCGTGTGCGGGAATGAAAATTGCCACAGATAACTTATACCTATACTTAGTCGAAATTGGTTCAATGCCTCTATTCACAACTCTCTATTCGGAGGTGATTTTTTTTTTTAATCTCGGCAAAGAGATATGCGTCTATAGGGCGTTAATATTTTTTGAATATTTAAATAATGTTTCTTTAAAGAATATTATCAAAAACCATGATTATTACAATAAAAAAAACGTTTATGAACATTTTAACATTTATTTGTGTTCTAAACACAAAAATATTTGAATTTTCTATTTTTTTTAGTAGGCTGTTTATCGGCTTTAAACCTTTGCTTCTCTTTCAACCTGGCGAAAGCAAAGCGCGGAAAAAAAAGAAAATTTAAATCATAGTTTCCTATTAATTCATGACAAAAATATTTTCTGTTATTTTATTTTATTTCTTCAAAAGTGTATTGAAAAACGTCGTTTGATACTCGTGGACATTTGTTATTGCAGTTCTCGGCTCAAAGACAACCTCGCCTACGGCTCGGGTGTTAATTCCACCTCGAATGCAATAACAAACATTCTCCACTTGTATCAAAATGTACTATTTTAAATCTAGATGAGGTCGGCCTGGGGCCTAAGGGTCATGCAAATTAGTGTCATCCAGCCACACTGATGTGGCTGAATCTGAATAACCATCTCAGACAACATCTCAGATGAGTTACAATTTCCGGAATTTTGTGGAGAGAATTTTAATTTTTAGCAATAGGTTGCATTGTTGTAAAATTCTCTCCACAAAATTCCGGAAAAGTGGCACAGTCCAAAAATACACACTGTTCTCTGCCTTATATTTGATGGGAGTCAATGAATTAACCTCATGCATTGCTTATCAGGAATATTGTCTCATTCTGCTACTGCCAGGTATGCCTACATTGTTATGTGGCTCTGGAAGACATCATTTATAATGTCGCTCACGATTACAAGTAGCGAACCACAATGATCCATTTCCCTCTTATAATGTTGACTCACATAATCACAGTATGTTAAAGTACTGTCTATTCATAGATCATAATAATGCCTTTTTCCTTGTCTTAAGTCACCGTTAGTCTAACCCACTGTTCCTCTTCCTGTTAGTCCTAAAAAATCTTCTCATACGAACTACGAAAGGAATGTTGTAAAGTTGTTCTTAGATATTTAGATGTGAGAACCACATCTTCAACAAAAACTATTTCTAGCCAATAATGTCTTAACAGAGATTGATATTTAAAAATCTGTGAGTCAATATCAATACTTCGGTAAGTAAGGAGCCAGGAGTTTCATACCATACCATAGTACCACACCATATAATGTTTACTGTTGCACCTCACAATAACCGCTAATCTTTGAAAGGCACAACTCATGAAAAGACACGCACGAATAGAAGACATTCTGATAACGTCGGTACCGGCACATCGCAATTCTGATCAAAATATAATTTAACCCCCGAAAGTCTAACAACCAGTCTTTCCAACGGGTCGCTAAAAGAATTTCTATGAAAACTATGAAGTTTGCCATGCCAATGCCATGAGGCATTGTTCTATCAGAATCGCGTTGGACACTCGCGTTGCCGTTGCTCCTGCTTCTGCGGGAGCTGTTACCCAGTAACACGCGATTGGATTGTGGAAATCAAATAGGCAGTCGCTCCATGTAAAATACTGCTGTTCTGTTGCCTCTGGCTAGAGGGTCGGGTTCCAGACCTAACCCAGGCCAGGCGCACTCCGCATATTATGTATGAAGCTACAACGTAAAAGAAGGCAACCTTAACGAGTCAGAAGGTGTAAGTAAGAGTTACGCGATATAAATAGAGGCAACTTCTAGGTGAATATAACTGTAGGTAATTAACGCTGTGCGACCTGACTTGCACTATAATGTGTCGTAGCAAGAGTCTCTATTTAATCTTGTGAACGCCCTAGAGGAGAGTAGCGAGGACTTCCAAAAGGCACGCATGACTAACCCAAGACTGCTACAATGGCTACAATGCTCAATTTCACCGTGAATCGGTTCATATCGGTATGAATCGATTACGCGCTATTGTGAGGAAGCACGAGCGATGACGTAATATTCTAACACGATTATTATCTCATCTAAAAAATGAGTAATACGGTATCAATGTTTTTGTTTATGATATAATGCGCGAAATAATGGAACTGTTAGATAAAATAATGGCATAAGTGAAAAGGAAGTTATACTATCGCGTAGTACTCGAGATAATACAGTTAAACAAAATAGGGTATCAAGATAAGTACGATGCGCATCGACCTACTCCTGATAATAAACTAAGTTGCTAATTTTATGAGGATAAAAGTTTTTGCCAGGCCAAAATCTATACTAAAAAAACCGGTCAAGAGCGAGTCCGGAAGCGAGAACGGTTCCGTTCAGGTTTCTGAAAAAGTGTGCTATTTAGAGACATTATTTTATTTTTCCTGTGATCTTTACATAGTATAACTTTCTCTATACAAACTTGGGAGATAAGTGGGGAACGGTATTTTTTTTTAACATTTTTCATCAAAAGTCGAAAACTATGCGGCCTAAAAAAAGAAAAAATTTTTTTGAGAAAGTGCAAACAGCGTTCTTTCATATGACACCCCACATGCCCTAGTAGCTGTTGCAAAAAAAAACATATATATTTTTATTTCTTTCTTATTTGCAAAATACTAGTTGGGCAAACGTCAACTTAAACTTTCCAAATTTCAAGTTCATAGCATTAGTAGTTCTTGAGATATCCAGCTGTGACAGACAGACAAACTGAGTCTGTGTGACTAATAAGGGTTCCTTTTTACCATTTTGGTACGGAACCCAAAAAACTACAGCTTCCCAATCAGGGTGCGTATTACTAATCGATCCGTGTAGATCTAGAAGCTTTTGTTATAATATTATTTTCGCACTGTTTTATTCTTTTGTATTTTTGTGTTTCACGAACTGTGTCCAAATAAACGTTTTTCTTTCTTTCTTTTCTTTCTTCCTATATCAACAGCACAATACACCTATTCGTGCTTACGATTGAATGAATTTCTCTGAATCAATATATCCCAGCACACGTCCATTCTTATGACTTAGCATGGCGCCAACGAACTTCATTCACACGGTCAGTGAATCTTCCAAGAATGCGACTACACCAATGAGTTCCTACAAGACATGTTCCTATACTATCATTCTTGTTCACAAATCTAGTCGTATTACTTACATATATATTAATAAATTCTCACCCATAGACATCCCGTGTCATCGGCCTTTCATTTCGGAAAGGGAAATGCCTTTAAAATCGTGATAGGTGAACTAAACGGTACTAAACACCGGCCGAGGAAGTAATTTGTATTAAATAGTGGGCAGTGTGAACTATCGGTGGGAATCGATGGGGTGTGCCTATAAATAATATTAACTAATATTTTGTGTTATTTTTTATGAGGTGCTGTTTTCATGAGGATCTTATATGGTTCGATTTCCTGGTTGGGGTTATGTTTAACCACTCGTATCTTTACAGAAACCATTGCGTCTCGCGTAGATCTACAATCCGCATACGAAGTGTTAATTAATTTTCTGACTTATTGGCAAAGTAACATAAGCTAGCTCTTTACAGTTCCAATCCTCAGGTGAAATTGGAGTCTGGAATATGACGACGGACTATACTCTATCTACAAAAAGACAAGTCCTGACTGACTGATTGACTGACTCATCAACGCCCAACCAAAACACTTGAACCTAGAAAGCTGAAATTTTGCACAGAGGTTACCTTTATAATGTAGACACATAATGAAGGATTTCCCGGTTCCTGTGGGATTTTTTCCGAAATCCACGCGGGTGAAGCCGCGGGCAAAAGCTAGTTTACAATAAGATTAGACATTTAAACAAACCTTTTTTACAGTCCGTTCAACCGATTTTGACTTCTATTCCGTAGGCTTAAGGATGTCATTAAAGGCAAAAAAATGGTTACTATACCAACTGTTTACTGCAGCTGCCATTTGTCATGCCACCAACGCAATAGAAGTCAAAATCGGTTGAACGAACTGTAAAAAAGGTTTGTTTAAATATCTTATTTTAAATGGAGTTTAGCTGACTATAACTTAGGGAACAATAACGAGCGGCGATAAGTCCCCGCTTTGAGGAGTAGTTGGAGAGGCGCCACGGCGTCCTCACCTTCCGCCTGATGCAGGTCCTTACCGGACACGGTTGTTTCGGGAGGTTCCTTTACCGCATAAGGCGGGAGGAAACGCCCGGGTGTCACCATTGTGTGGATCGCCCGGAGGACACGGTGGAGCATACAGTGGAGGTCAGCCCGGGCGGAGCACCGCCGTGCTCTCACGGAGGCCATCGGCGGCGGCACACTCTCGCGTCCAAACCTGGGGGTCTACTCCCTAAGCACGAAGTCCGTAGTTTCGGCCTTACGGCCGTTACGGGCGTATCACCTAAGGACAGATGATTGGTTCGGGGCCCGAACGAAGTATGAATGACAACACTATACGACAGTTGTCCCTACTCCCGATGCGTTTTTACCCGTCCGAAAAATTTAACTTTTACACTTGTTTTGATATGTCAGAAGACGGACGAACGGACGGACGGACTTATGGAGTAGCCCCCTGGTCCAGGCCATGGTGCGGAGTGCATGGGAGGCGGTCACCGATTTCTGCGAAGCAGTAATTCTCGCGAAGGAGGAGGCGGAACGCGTGAGGCAGAGACAACCTCACGCCCTCAGTCGCCGCAGGAGACGCCCTGGGCGGCGGGAGTCGAGAGCCCATTCCCAGCCACCGTAGGGGACGGCGAGTAGTGGTTAGCTCGCCGTCCGGTAAGGCCCGGGTCGACGGTGCGTTGTGTTCCACGCGCGCCTCAAAGAGATGTCAGCAGTGATGGGGTCCGATAGGGCCGATGCCGCCGGGGTCGCGGGTTGTTCGAAAGAGATACCGTGGCCCTGGCACAGGCAACTGAAGGAACACGGGTGGGTTTTAGTCAGTAAAACTCTGACACGCCCTTCCACTCCACCCAGAGCGGGACAAGTCAGTTGATGATTTCCCATCCAAAAAAAAAAAGGAAACAATAACGAAAGTCAGTTGATGAACCGTCTGCAAAGTAGACTCGATTAAAGATTGCAGTAGCTATCGCAAAAACAAAATTTATAGCTTGGAGATATTATATTAACTAGGTACCATAATTATTTTAACAACGACAATAACGATGCTTGGAACATTGTGGAAGTAGTTCCACAATCGCAATATCTACGGGGGTTTGTAAGTAAATTATTCAAAATGAATGTATCGCGAATGTTACAGCGCTCCGGTGAGAAAGTTTGACAACCAGTCTTACCAAGGGGTATCGTATTACCAAGTAATTGGGTTGTGGAGGTCAGATAGGTATAATAGCTCCATATAAAATACTGTTATTAAGCTTCATCTGGTTAGACTGGAAGCCGACCCCAACAAGGCTAGGCAGATGATGATGATGATATTGCGAATTGCGTCTTAGCTCTTTTCTCACTGGGGCTACACTATACGGACATCGCCGTTGATCATCGCGTTGAAGGGCGATAACCGTAGGTAGGTGTAGCCACCACTAAGCGATAATTTGACAGCGGCATTCACATTGCCGATGGACGAGGGGTGTGAATTCAATGAGCATGTTCAAGGAACAATTATCGCGATGTATAAAGCGTTTAAGACTCATAGTGTGGCCCCGGCATCAGTACATAAACACAATTACAATATTTACAATAACAGTTCTTCAACGTTACCATTCATGCATTCTTTACAATCTATTGTCTGCTGGTTTTCTTTTTTTTTCTGTTTGCAATCATCACACCTCAGTCGAATATCTTATATCGAATACCTTCATAATATTGTGCTATCTTTTGTTTCCAGCATATGTCGCCGCTGATGACAGCGGTTTCCTTGAACTTGGTAGGTAAACACTGCGGCAAAGTGTGTGTAATTTCGCGGCAATATAACACGCGTCGCATGTCGTTACCTATGTGTTACCATATGAACTCACACGCTTGCTATATTTCTGTAGAAAGTACTCTACAATTGCTTATCGAAATCTAGGTACTACAGAACGTACCTCTACCTCTTGTATACCTATAACGACTGCTTTTGGCAATTTGCCTAACTGTCATAATAGTATTTTAAAGAGCTGATGAAGTGATGACGCTGCTACTCACCACTTAGACAAAATGTCGCATCAAACGCGGATGGCCTTTTTTTTGACATGATGGGGGCTAGTATCTCAGTTATGCAATGATACTACTTTACTACTTATTATACAGAATCTACTTACGGAAAACATCCGTCTACATTTTAACATCCGTCTAATTTTTTTGGTCCTATATTAAAAGCAAGAGAAATAACAGTAACTTTCCTAATATTCTGAAATATCAAGATACAACCGCAGACACTGGAGAAGAAATCAGTAACCTGTTCTCTACATACTTTCAGTCAACTTTTCAAGAGCCAGACATAGACGACCAGGATCAAGCCACAACACCATCCACCAGCACAGCAAACATCAGTTCCATAGAAGTATGCCACGAAAAAGTACTAAAGCTACTTCAAATGCTAGATCTCTCTAAATCAGGTGGCCCGGACTTAATACCACCTATATTTATAGTCAACTCTGCGAAAAGTCTAGCCAAACCTATCTGTATTATATTCAAGCGGTCTTTAACAGAAGGCACTGTTCCTAAAATGTGGAAATCTGCATTCGTTACGCCAGTTTTTAAAAAAGGTGATAAGTCCCTCGTAAATAACTATCGTCCTATTTCTAAGCTATGCCTGTTCTCCAAAGTGCTTGAGCGCGTTGTTTACTCTGCAGTTTATTCAGCCTTAAAATGTGACTTTGGTGATGAGCAGCATGGTTTTCTTCGTAAGCGATCCACTACCACTAACCTTATTCTTTCCAATGAATTTATCTCTAAAGGTATGGAGCAACGTGCGCAAGTTGATGTAATTTATACGGATTACAGTAAATGTTTTGACCGCATTGATCACAGGGTACTTTTACGTAAACTTCTCTTAGCTGGAATTCACGGCGACCTATATCGATGGTTTTCATCCTACATTGAAAACAGATCACAAGCAGTAGTATTACAGGGTTTCACTTCTAGTTGGAAGCTGATACCATCTGGAGTTCCTCAGGGATCCATATTAGGACCTCTTCTATTTAATTTATTTATAGTAGATATTAGGAAATGTTTTATTAACTCATACATTCTATTATACGCCGATGACATGAAAATACTTAAAACAGTACGATGTTCATCTGACACTTCTCTACTCCAGGAAGATCTCAATAGGTTTGTAGATTACTGTAGACTTAATAAACTTCAACTAAATGTATCCAAATGCTTTCATATGACTTATACACGGCAAAAGAAGACAATTGGTTCAGGGTATGCATTGGATAACCAAACAATCACTAAGGTGAACAGTATAAGGGACTTGGGCGTTATCCAGGACAGTAAACTCATTTTCGAAATGCATATTGATGAAATTGTAAAGAAAGCGTCCAGGTCCCTAGGTTTCATAATAAGATCATCTACTTGCTTCAGCTCTCTAAAACCACTTAAAGTATTATACTGTTCATACGTACGCAGCCATCTTGAATACGCATCTCAAGTTTGGAACCCAAATTATGACGTGTATAAGTCAAGAATAGAAAGCATTCAGAAAAAGTTTTTAAGATACTTAGATTATAAGACAAAGCAATGCTCAACGGATTACACTCATCGTTGCAAAAGATACCATTTTCTACCACTGGAAAACAGACGCCATGCTAATGATATTACATTTCTGTTAAACATAGCCAATAGTTCCATCGATTGTTCCCAACTTATCTCCAAAATATCACTCCGAACCCATCACATAGGCTTCAGGCAGCGGCCACTTCTTCACATTCCCTTCGCATCAACCAACTACCGACGGAATGCCTTCTTCTTACGTAGCGCAGCAAGCTTCAATAACCTTCCCTCTCATTTTGATGTTGATCTATTTAAAACCAGCCCTAGCACATTAAGAAGAACTATAAACAATGAATACTTTGTTATAGACCGCAATGAGTAGCATTACTCATCATTAATATTATGTTTTAGCACAATAAACTGTCACAATTATCACATACTAATAATTATCTTTTTATGTTTTATTTTTTTTTAAAGATGAATATGTTTTGTTTTGTTTAGAAAAAATTGTAGATTTTATTTTTAATTTTAATTTTTGTATGTTCTATTTCTTTCTTTTTTAATTTTAGGTACATAGTTTTTAATTTGTGGAAGCTTTTAAATGGCAATTATAAGCGATATTGTACTTACTTTTAAAGATATTAGACTGTAAGCTTTCCGAAGAATAAATAAATAAAATAAATAAATAAATAAATACAATGTAGGTACTATCTGGAAACAGATTATGCTGGTTGACAAAAATTATTCGAAACTATAACATGGTTTACTCCAATCGTCTCTAGAACACACAGTTCCGTGGTAGCACTGTGATCATTACAGTGTGCAGTACGCGTGAAGGGGAGTGCCAGAGCGCTCTGCTGTGACGAGGAGCATCATCTTGTTGTTTGTGACTTATTGTTTTACTAGCGGACCCGACAGACGTTGTCCTGTCTGAACGAGCCTAGAACCCGACTGCAGCGCCACCTACCGGGTCCAATTGTGTTTTCAACCCATCCAGGAACCCATTCAAATATACACACAAAATTTCATCTTAATCGGTCCAGCCGTTGTTATACCAAGTTTTATACGTTTTTAGGGTTCCGTACCAAAATGGTAAGAAAGGAACCCTTATGGTGTCACTCAGTCTGTCTGCCTGTCTGTCACAGCTGGATATCTCAAGAACTACTAATGCTATCAACTTGAAATTTAGAATAGTTTTAGAGACGTTTACTCTACTATTTTGCAAATAAGAAAAAATTAAAATATTTATATTTTTTTGCAACAGGAACTGAAAGGGGGTCTTAAAAAATCAAAGTGGGGTATCATATGAAAGAACGCTGTTTGCACATTCTCAAACATTTTTTTTTTCTTTTTTTTAGGCTGCATAGTTTTCGACTTCTGATGAAAAATGTAAAAAAAATACCGTTCCCCCCCCCCCCCCCCCTTATCTCCGAAGTTTGCAAAGAGAAAAATCTGAAATTATTCTATGTGATAGAAGTTTATGTAAAGATTACAGGAAAAATAAAACGATATCTCTGAATAGCACACTTTTTCAGAAATCGGAACGGAACCCTTGGTGCGCGAGTCCAACTCGCTCTTAACCGGTTTTTTTTTAAAGTATCCTATGTCCGTCTCCTGTTTTAAGCTACCTCCCCCACCAATTTTTAACCAAATCGGTTCAGCCGTTCTTGAGTTATAAATAGTGTAACTAACACGACTTTTTTACATTAGTTTTTGTTTACACTAAACCCGAAAAGGGGTCATTATACTCATCATTTTGAACAATTCTTTCTATCGGACCAACCATGAAATCGCGAAAAAAAAATCAGCTATTCCATACATTTTGTCGATTTAAGTGAACACTAATGTATGGAACAGCTGATTTTTTTTCGCAATTTCAAGGTTGTTTCCATAGAAAAAATTGTTCAAAATAATGAGTACAATGACGCCTTTTCGGGTTTAGTGAAACAAAAACTAATTTCGTATATGGATTAAACCACGATATTTATGGGGAAAGATATTATAGATAACCTGTAGGAGATCAGAAGAAAACGCAGATGATCTCACTGCTAACCAACTGTTGAAATTATTACAATTGCAACTGTAATTGGCATTAGAACTCATGTAGAACGAAATGACTGATTGTTAATCTAGAATTCTAGACCGAAACGACGTTCATAAATTACGTGAAGCGTCATTCCGAGCAATTTTATAAGTCAGTCAATCTTGAAACTGACGGACATAAATCGTAACTCTGTATGAGTTACGATTAAAACAACTTACGTACGTTAAGCAAAAAAACTTTAGTAAATTCCTAAGTGCGTAACGCAGAAATTACCACACTATCTACATAACAGTGTAATATCTAGCGAGGAAATTAAATAACATATAATTACTTTAAAAAATTATTAATCACACGATCGAATCCTCCGCGCCCGCGCCACCGCGCTTGCGTGATAATATCGTAACTTCCAAGATGGCGCCCACAATGGCGGACTGTCATTGAATTGTTGTAAAACTGACAGATTTTCCTGAACTGATCTGATCTTAGCTAATTAATTCTCAAGGATTTTGATCTTCTATGCTCGCTCATTTAATTAAATTGTGGTGCCTAACGTAATAAATGTGTGTACTGTGTATTAAGAATTTTCCTCATGCCGTGCGATCTTGTACAGAGAAGATGCTTTCTTGAAGACTTCAGCATAATGGAAGGTATATGGTATCCAAATGCTTTTATTTCTAACGTTTATGGCTAGTTATCCGTCGGAATCGGGAGACTGAGTAGCAGGAGGAACAGCATGCGTGGGGTTTTAGCCCCCAGATGGAGGGTTTTTTTCGTGGGGACATCCTAATGGGTATGAGGATTTTCCCAAGAAAAAAAGGAGGTTAGCATGATTTTCTTAAGTGCATGCTTTGTGCTTGACATGGATGCGGAAAGAGACTTATTCAACTCTACAAAACAAAGAAGAAATTCTATCTGTCCTTACGTTCGTTCGTGTTCTTTTGTTTTATCTGTCTTAGATTATTATTAGAGATAGGTTTTTCTATATCCAGTATGCCAAAACTGGTGACAGATAGGTTATTGGGTTTCGCCGTGTAACAGTATCATACAATTATCTCCATCTGCCCACCTTTTACTTGTTTCATCATGCAGTATCTACTCATAAAAACAAAAGACAATTCATGTCCTCATAATTATCGCTTATCAATCAGTCTAAGGGCTTTCCACCACCCACGAGCGTAAACAAACGTATAGCATACATTACTGCTTATTGCAGCTGTTTTATTACGTTTCGTGGTAGAGAACCAGCAATGGATGACACAAAGAAATAGGTCACGCCTACATGGAGTTTTAATAGTGTATTTATGGCGCCGTTTACGCCTACATCTAGTTGAAGAAACTTTTAATGTTATTGTTGTTGGTTCATTGCATGGTGTGTTGCTTTTATTTGTTTGTTGGCTATGTTCAATAGGTTTTTATCTGAGTGTCCCGTGTAAACCTTAACCAAACTAAAGTCAAAGTCAAAGTCAAAGATTTATTTTGCAGATAAATATGGTATAAGGACCAATTCAATAATTATCTTGCCGACAAAGTAAGATCTACCTGTCGTAATACTGTCACATGAGCAATACTTACTTCGTAAATACATTGTATAGTTGAGTAGCCACGCTCGCACGGACGTAAAAATCGCGGTGGGATAAAATGGCGTGCCGCGCTGGTAATGGAACAAACAGCAAGCGGTACATTTGTTCACACGGCCGCGATTTTTTCCCGCCGCGATTTTTTATCGCGCGATGTTCGATTTTCAACGCTCGGCGTTGAGCGTTGAATGAATGCGATATACGAATTCTGTACTTGTGCCACGGACGCGAAAAAAATCGCGCGCGTTGGTCAATTCGGCGCGGCGGGCGGCTCATAGAGTGTGGACGGGCCGCATACTCAAGGTCGTGGCGCATTGCCTTTTAAATATATAAAAATTCAAGGGATGCATTCAAAATTAGGTATATTTGCTTCTGTTGTGGTCTCCTGGCCTCACAAATATTTAGCTACCGCTAATAATTTAACGGAACCCATCGTACGTCCACACTGCACGAAGAATCAGTTCGAAGTGGTTTTTTAATTTTAACGCTCGTTCGAACACTCTCTGTTGAAGTTGGGAAAAAATCGCGCTAGGCGTTTTTATTCCGCCGCGATTTTATTACGTCCTTGGGAACGTGGGCAAAAGTGTAGAAAAATAACGCATTCGTGCGTTATTTTTCTAAACGATTACAGCCATTCACGGTTCTTTATAACTTGTCTAATTAAGCGTTTCCAACTATATCAACCCTCCACTTCTCAACATACAAATAATCAATTGTAAACATCAAAGCATGTAGGTATGTGTGTACATCTACAGCAGTACAAACAACGGAAGTGTTAGCACAACAATCGAACTGAAATAAACTGATACGTGTAAGGAAACGTACTTTTAGTTTTGTGGAGCAAAACATCCTGGGGCAGAGTTACTGGTAAACAGGAATACTTGATGGCTTGTGGTTTCTGCCTTTATTGTGTATTGTAACCCTGCGCGTGACGGAACTAAGCAACTGACTAACATCTCAAATCCTTTACCTACACTCCATCCATATCATCTGTGATCCTGATCACAGAGATCTGATTGACAAGTTTGGCAAACAAGACAAATTTCTGATAATCTGTATAAGTGTAGCAATTATTCGGAACATTCGGTCTACTATTACCAATAATATAGGTACCCTTCTTCCCATAATCTTGTATATTATGTATCCTCACTTTATTGGCTATTCCAACCTTTAGTTGAGTACTATTTCTTCATGTAACAGGCATCAACACCCCAGCTGATAAAAGAACTACAAAAATAATATCTCCCTTTCCCCTTAACCTACTTCATATTCGTATACCTGCAAATATGATAAATGCTATTAAATTCCGGACTTTACCGTTGTATACAGGGTTATTTGTCAAACACCAGTAACCTCTTGATGGGTCATTATACTCATCATTATGAACAACTTTTACTATGGGACCAAACCTGAAATCGCGAAAAAAAAATCAGCTGTTCAGTACATTTATCTACATCAAACTCGTCAAAATGTAGGGAGCAGCTGATTTCAGGTTTGGTCCCATAGTAAAAGTTGTTCATAATGATGAGTATAATGACCCCTTAAGAGGTTACTGGTGTTTTACAAATAACCCTGTATAAACCATTTCGAAGGGAATGTGGTGCGCAGGAGTGGGTCAATGTACCCAAATTGCCAATATTTACACTACGTGATATGGGATCTTAAACAGAGCTGCTGGTGTATTAACAACCTGGTGATTTGTATGAGACATTATTTTATTTTAATTCTGCCATACATACCTACCTACTCTTCTACCTACTCTTAATTTAAGACCTACCCATCCCCACCAACCCATCAACTTCCTTTACCTATACTTCACTAATTAGCATCTGCTGAAGAACCATATTTTTGTGTGGAAGGATTTTTATCTCTCTGTCAAACAAACAACCAATCACTCTGACTGTCATATGATGAGTTTTATGGATGGTAAATGTTATCTATTAAAAATTGAAAAAGGTTACGTTAGACGGCCCATGAATTTTTTAGGATCCCAAAAAAATAATGAATCGAAAAAAAATACTAAAAAGCAACAGTTCACTCGTTCTCCTGAAAAATAGTTCACCAATAGTTAGCCGAAAAGTTCCTTGTCCAAAAGTTAGGTTTGGTGGAATGCAGCGCTGTGCAATTAAACGCATACAGGTATACGAGTTTGGCGACTCCCAAGGTGACAAAATAATTGGTACGAGCGAACTTTCTTACAATAACTTATTTTTACAAACATCTGTGCAGTGCCACGTGTCAAGGTAAGCTAGTCGCCACACCACACCATGTTTATTATTACTCGTTACTATACACATACAAGTTACTGTGGAAATGGTACAGAAATACCAGACCAAGGAATGGATATTGTTAAGGGATTTTATCTCGAATGGAACCGTTATTCATGGGATATTTGCGCAAGACGGTTGCAGAATGAGTCTTAGGCCGAGTAAATAGTAAGTAGAGTAAGATTTTTGACAGTAGGTGGTTCTTTTAGCTAGTCTTCACGAATAAGGGTCGGTTTTTTGATCAATAGTTAAAAATAGTATAAGTTGCCGGCACGAGTCGTGAGCACAAACTTCACGTTTAAACCTTACGAATCTTTTTTCTTATTACGGCAATTCATACACGGGGCAATGAGGTCAAGCTTATTTATGTACAGATAGAAAACCGAATACAAGAGCCCGCTGACGACGTTAACAACAGTTTATGTGGGATTTGTGCTCATGATTCGTGCTGGATACATTTTGCCAAAATTTAACCATTAGTTAATATTTTTAAGCACCATTGGTTGAGTTAACTACGGATCAAAGCAAAACGACCCTAAGTCCTGTAGTATAGAACACTCAACATTCAAGCATTACTTAAAACTAGATTCAACCAATCAAATGGCTTGAATCTAGTTTTAAGTAATGCTTGAGTATTGAGTGACATTCTGTAATGCGGACCTAAGTGTCGAAATGTTGTATCAGAAAACATGTAGATAATATTAACTCTTTATTTCAGTTCTGTTAATCTTTTGTTGTGATTATGATGAAAGGTGTAAGTAGTGGACCTTCTGAGCTAGTTAATAATATATTGTTGGACTATCAAGACTAGCTGTAAAGCTATGACGATCTATGTAGCGGTATAAATCATATTTATAAACTTTTCATACATTTTCTAAGTAAAATTGATCATAGAAAACGATAAAAAAATCATAATTTGCTGATGTTTGCTTCAAATAGCTGCCGTAATCAGCGCCTACACCTTAGTACCTACCTACAGCTGGTATTCAGCTTCATCCGGTTAGACTGAAAGCCGACCCCAACTTAGTTGGGAAAAGGCTGGAAGATTGACTTACACCATAAAATTATCTTCTGCCTCACGTGATATTATATAAATATAACATCACGTGAGGCAGAAGATAATTTATGATCTGTGACGTGATGAATTTGATGATAGAGCAGATTATTTCCCAAATAAATTTAAAAAAATTATAACAAAATATACAAATATTACAAATTCCTTATTCCTCCTCCGGACGAGGAATTTCACGTTCTTGGTTCATCAGTGGCATTTAACAGCAATCGAAACAAAAGCTGAACCGCCATATCCTTGATGTTCCGCCTACCCCTGAAAGTTAAAACAAGCATGACGTATACACCGTAAACATTAAAAAACTTTTTTACAAAAACAAAAACCGACTTCCAAAAAAAACACTACAGAGTGAAAAATAACTTTAATTTCGGAAGTCGGTGTCTTTGGATCTGTATTTTAGTTTTTTGCCACCGACTTCCGAAATTAAAGTTATTTTTCACTTTGTAGTGTTTTTTTTGGAAGTCGGTTTTTGTTTTTGTAAAAAAGTTTTTATTTTTCACTTTTTAGTGGTTCAGTTTGTAATTTATCTAAGTTACAATAACCCAATGTCAACTGCTCATCACGTTTTACAAAATGTTGCTTTTCCCGATGCAGGGACGTTAATTGTTGAGGAGTTCTCCTAGTAAGAACCAGGAGAAATGGAGCTCATGGTGAAGTCACCATTACCATTATTTTGACGAGCATAAACCATATTAAAGTAATCGAATCGCAACCTGTTATATACTTAGATATAATTGAGTATTTCCGATGGCCCTCTGTGGTCTTCATCATCAGTTCCAGTTCACCGAATGGTACTTTCCGAGAGCAAATGCACGAGTTATTATAAAAAATACCGAAATCGATATAGGTGTGCCCATAAAATTTGAGGGTTTCCCTCGATTTCCATGGGATCCCATCATCAGATCCTGACTTGATGATCATGGGACCACTTGGGACGTATAGATACCCTTTCGAACAAAAAAAGAAAAATCCAAATCGGTCTAGCCATTTTCGAGTAATCGGGGAACATACATAAAAAAAAAAATAAAAATAATAAAAAAAAGGTTCCGACGAATTGAGAACCTCCTCCTTTTGGAAGTCGGTTAAAAAACATAAAACGTCAAACAGACCGTTAGAACTTTCGATATTGAAATACGAACGCGTTTGAAATTCGAACCGGTGGAATCCGCGCGCTTTCCTAATTGCTCTGAAAATAGAGCGGCCCACGCGCACCGCGAAACTCTTTGACATGCCACCTGGACTAGGGCGGGAATGCAGCTCATTGATATAGGGACTTTGACAGCAGATGGCTATACTTCAGATGGTAATTTTATACGTGCGTTTACTCAGGTGTTTTACCAAGTTCAGTTCATGTTTTGCAATATGAGTAAGGGCTAATTTTTCACTATCTCGTTTCTGAAGAATAAATATTTCAATTTCAATTGACAGCTTTTGCATAGAAAATATGTTAAACTGTCATATTTATTCTTCAGATAAGAGTTATGTGACTATTCAAAAATCAGCCCTACGTAAACTAAGTTCTCGGTAAACAAGAAAAACACGCTGTGCGACTATATAAGAAACCCCGCATGCAAATCCAGTCACTCACAATAAAAGTTAATTATGTTACGTAAATATCCGGACTCCGTTTAAAGCCTAGTCGCCCTTCACACCCTCTAGCGGAAGCACAGGAAACAATAAACTCGTAATATTTCATACACAGTCGCTTGCGCCCGCGCAGTCACGTTCAATCACTTATTAACTTCGTTTAACGCCCCTGCCTTCAAATGGCGTCTATTTTAGGGTGATTTGAAGCTATTTCACGCAACTGACTCTTCATAATTTTAAAAATAATTGACGTTTCTGTCAGGCTCTCGGCTTACTTACCCCCCGGGGGGGTAAAGGATGGGATTTTATCAAATTGGTCACGCTTTGCCGTTTCCTTGGATGTGGAGGAAGACATTACAGTTAGTTCGGAACCAAATATAGTAATTATTAATAGTCGTCTCTGTCTTCCGTGGTTTGACTAACATGGCAATTAAAACTAACGAGTTTAAATTAGTAGTCTAATGGAGTTCCCTGGGAAGCCCGAGAACGAGCTAGCTTACAAATCCAAACATGAAAAAAGAGTTCCTTCAGTCATAGCATTTTTTATCTTCAAAAGCAAAAATCTTCTTGTCATCAAAATAACAGTAGTACTGAACATATTAAAGCAATCACTGCTTACAGATTTAATTTCAAGTAGGTAATAAGGATTGTTACCGGTAAAACAATAGGATACTTAGCTGTCGAAATCCGTCATTTTCGTAACTGTGTCGCGATCGCGAATAAGTATGTCGCACGACATTATTCTTGATTGTAGCAAGACACAGTTGTGTTGGCGTGATAAAGTAAATACCACTTACACACAAGAACGAAGAAGACAAGAAGGGGTTTTGAACTTCTGAATGCATGCCTCGTCTTTAGAGGGAAGTATACCTGGAATAGCAATGACTATACCTATAGTGGAATAATAAAACGTACCGAACAGCTGATTTTTTTATCGCGATTTCAGGTTTGGTCCCATAGTGAAAGTGGTTCATAATGATGAGTACAATCTCCCATTTCGATTTGGAACATGTTTTAAATTTCATCCCGTAATTTGGACGTTTATCAAGATTTATTTGATAGCAAGAAGAATGTGATAAATGTTTTAATAAATGACCAAATATGAAGCAAATATGTTTGTGTTACAGATTTTTCAATAAAAATATTCGAGAGCACACAGGGCACTCAGACATCTTGCTATACAGACATCTTGCTATACATCACAGACAAGAGAGAGCAACAAGACATTTTTTGACATAAAAAACCGGTCAAGAGCGAGTCGGACTCGCGCACCGAGGGTTCCGTTCCGATTTCTGAAAAAGTGTGTTAATTAGAGACATCGTTTTATTTTTCCTGTAATCTTTACATAAACTTCTATCACATAGAATAATTTCAGATTTTTCTCTTTGCAAACTTCGGAGATAAGGGGGGGAACGGTATTTTTTTTTACATTTTTCATCAAAAGTCGAAAACTATGCGGCCTAAAAAAAATAAAAAATAGTTTGAGGATGCGCAAACAGCGCTCTTTTATAATTATGATACCCCACATGCTCTAGTAGCCCCACTTTAAATTTTTAAGACCCCTTTCAGTACCTGTTGCAAAAAAAAAATTAATATTTTTATTTCTTTCTTACTTGCAAAACAGTTGGGTAAATGTCATCTAAAACTGTTCCAAATTTCAAGTTGATAGCATTAGTAGTTCTTGAGATATCTAGCTGTGACAGACAGACAGACAGACAGAAAGACAGACAGACGGACAGACAGACAGACAGATAGACAGACAGACTGAGTCACACCATAAGGGTTCCTTTTTTACCATTTTGGTACGGAACCCTAAAAACGTCACTCAAAATCAAAGACATGGAGAACATTGCCTTTTTGGCTAAGACAATTTTAACAGAATGGCTGATCGCTCAATAATATAGCTAGCCACAACGACCTCACGTAAATATTTACAACACGATCCGAGACGACTTCGTACAACTGCATTAACACCTTTACACACTTTTTTTATGAACCTTTAAACCATGTTGGTATTTTGATATCTTACTTTGGATTCATTTATTACTAAATCCAACACTATCGCTTACAGGTTATGGTCCAAATTGCAATAGGTAGCTTCTCTAATCGATGTATATTAGTGAGATGTGCAAGCGCAGTAGTCTTACCGGACGTCACGTACGGAACCACGTGCACAGATGAGCGGTGTAACCATAGAATAGAAGAAAGAAGTGCTACAGGTGAACCCTACAATAATGTTGATAAATGTACGGAATTTTATGTTTATCGTGTAACAATACAGTGTGAGTCTTCCTAATGTCCTATCGAAATTAGGGAAACAATGCTTAATTTTATCGATGGAAAAAGTTAATTAAAAAAATTAAAGTGTCTACTTGCTGAAGTATTGTACAAGGCCTTTCTATAACAGTTGATAGGAAATGCTGTGACTGAGTTATAAACATGGCATTTTTACTTTTAGAAAGCTAATACGATGTAGAATAATTTAAAGTCATAAAAAAAGGTAAGTAATTAATTTTATTGAGAAATTTTACAATTATTGTAAAAATTGGTGAAATAATACCAGATTTTTGTTAAAAAAACAACTTAATTAAAAATAAAAAAAAAAATAAAATAAATAGTGTTTTATTGCAGGCAAGAGTACCCATAAACAAGAATATACAATTTAAGCAAATAAAAATAGCAAATAAAAATTAAATTTTAATTTTATTTGGACGCCCTGTTATTTCCAATCATTACTGACTTTGGTTTATCGTGATAGATCGTTTAGTTTAAAAATTATACTGTTTTGTTTCAGGGATCACAGCAGCGAACAAGAATTTAAAAAATGCTATTAAAAAAAAAGTTTTTATTTTTAGATTTTTTTCAATATTTTTTCCGTCGATAAAATTAAGCATACATTCCCTCATTTCGATATGTGTACATTATGAAGACTCACACTGTATACAACACCATATTCCATATTACTAACTTTAAAGGTTCATTAGAAAACCAGCGTCAGGCAGCATCTGTCTGGAAGATTGTTTTTTTTTCTTTTATATTTTTGTGTTTCACGAACTGTGTCCAAATAAACGTTTTTCTTTTTTTTTCTTTTTCTATTCTTTCTAAAGTGCATTTAATTGTATTTTAATTCCTTATAAGCGTGACAGTCAGATTAAACAAACAATAGATACTTAAGTAGGTGCAATCCCATTCCAACCAATAATTTCCTCTCCCACTCCTCGACTAATTCCGACCTGCTTACTCAACCTCATTAGTACACACAGTAAACGTATTTAGCAACTGAAGTTAAATAAGGCGCTCACGGGATTAAAACAACTGAACGTATTCGTGTTACTTTATTCTCGTAAACGTAAAATCGATTCCAAACACCTGTGCGCCCGCGCAACTAAAAACAAAAAGAGTGTGGGAATTAAACAGCGTAGGGCTTCGGTATGTGGTCCTGCGGTTTGTTTGGAAGGACCAAGGTGTAGAATCTAGTTTATAGTAGTAAGATACTACTATTATAAATGCGAAAGTTTGGATCTGGATGTGTGAACTTACCCTTCTCGAGAAACCGTTTAGGACCTGCAGGACCTACAGTTAGAAACCATCCGTCATCCTCCGTACTTGCCTGGCCCCGACCGACTACCATTTTTTCCGCGATTTGGAAAATTTTTCACATGGTTAAAATTTTTCTTCCCAAACAAAATGCCTTCACACAGTTTGTTGAGTCGCTCCCCAGAGTTCTACCGCAAAGGCATAAATGACCTTCCCATGAGATGACAGAAATGTATAGATAATGAGGGTGAATACGTCTTAGTAAAAATATGAGCAACAATATCTTCAGACTAATGATTGTTTCAATGGTTGCGCTAGTTGACAGCACTACTCGCCTTAGATGTAAGAAGTATGATGTTCTTATTTTAGAAAACAAAACCTACAGTTTAACCTTGACATCTCCAAAATCTCGTATAACAAACATGAATGATACATGGCTACACATAATGATGTCATAAGTCATAAGTAAGTCATAAGTAATTTATTTCTTAACAATATACATTGTGTAGAAAGTGTAAAATATAATCAAAACCAGTACATAAAAACAGTAAATAACAACATCTCATTAATTGACAATAATAATGAATAAATTGATAATAAGAATGTAATGTCAAAAATAAAATGTCAAATATATACCTATATAAAAAAAAAATAATAATAGTAATCCAAATTCCATTAAAAACATTCCAGTAAACATAAACAAATAATGTCAAAAAATACAATTCAAATATAGATAGTAGGTAATGATAATAATCCTAATATTCCGGCTAATCCAAGCAGATTACTGTCGTTTATCCTCTAGGAATTCATCAACACTGTAATAGCCCTTTCTCAATAAGTATGTCTTGAATTTGTTTTTGAATGACTTTGCACTATTAATGATTTTATATTCTACGGGTAACTTGTTGTAAAGAGAGACTGACTGATATCTGGGACTGTGGTGAACCACGTTCAATTTCGGTTGGATTACGTTAGGTAAGTCTTTCCTTCGAGTTTTATGTCTAGCTTGTCTTTGCTCGTCGGTTTCTAGTTTATGCAAATTTTTAACAAAATTACTTAACAATACTAGCAAATAGAGGCATGGCATAGTCAAAATTGAATGTCTAATGAAATGGTCCTTACATGATTCCGTCTGTTTCAAGCGGAGCATTGTCCTTAAAGCTCTCTTCTGGATCACAAATGCCGAGTGGATATTATACTTGTAACTGTTGCCCCAAAACTCAACACTGTATCTAAGCCTAGACTCAACCAAAGCGAAGTATACCATCCTAAGCTGGGCCAAAGTAAGTTCCTCCCTCAGGCTTCTGATGGCATAGCATGCCGAGCTAATAGTCTTCCTTACAGATGATATCTCAACCTTCCAGTTTAACAATGCATCAATATGAATACCTAGGAATTTGACATGGTCAACCACTTCTACTTTGTTATCACAAGATAAAACCTCAAGACTAGCCTTGTTTCGGACATTCGATTTAAATAAAACACACTTAGTTTTTTTTACATTGAGTGTTAGATTATTTGTGCCAAACCAGTGTTCGAAAGCTTTTAACAGGTTATTAATTTTTGATTCTAAATTATTTAAGTTGTCAGCAGACACTATTGCGTTGGTGTCATCTGCAAAAATAATTAGATTTGCGTCTGTGATACGCTTTTTTATAAACTCAATTATATCATTCAGGAATAAGATGAAGAAAATTGGGCCCAGGACCGATCCCTGAGGGACACCGCGTAGTACTGTCATGAGGTTGGAGTTGAATATTTTTTCCTCACCATCCACTACTGATTTTATTTCTATAAATTGACGTCTGTTTCTTAAGTAAGATCTAAATAACTCTAAAACCTTCTCCCGTATACCATAGTGTTCCAGCTTGGCTAGCAGAATGTCATGATCCACTGTATCGAAGGCAGAACTGAGGTCGAGGAAAATACCTGCCACCTTATGCCCACTGTTAAGATTGCAGACCACCTCATCGATTAATGCCTCAACAGCATCGATGGTTCCCAAAGATTTCTGATACCCAAATTGTTGACCATTTAAGATTTTGTGTAAATGAACGTGTTTCATTAGCCTGTCCTTCATAACTTTTTCGAAGATTTTCGATAATACTGGCAATAGAGAAATGGGCCTATAGTTACCGGGATCCGTTTTTGAACCCTTCTTAAAGATTGGAAGTACTCGCGCGATTTTAAGCTGGTCCGGGAATAGGCCTACCTCAATGCACTCATTATAAAAAGATGCTAGTGGAGTTGCTAATAAGTCAATATTATCTTTAATTATAGTCAGGGGAATTTCGTCGTAGCCAGTAGAAGATTTATTGACCATATTTTTGACCATGTTGAAAATTTCCATGGGTGTGACTGGCTCAAAAATCATATCAGAGTCTACCCTGCTAACACTTTCAGTTAAATATGTTATTGCCAATTTTTGGTCACATGCATTTAGGCGGATATTGTTGTTGAACCTATCAGAAAATATGTTAGCCACGTCAAAAACATTATTAATAATTTTGTTGTCAATTTTAAGAATGATTTGTTCATTATCAAGGTTTTTAGTAGCATTGCGTCGTCGATTGACTATTTTCCAAATCATCTTGCTTGAATTTGATGCTTTTTCTATTAGTTTTCTTACGCTATTCCTTTTTGCACAACTTAGAACTTTCCTATACGTTTTAATATACCTGTTTCGATATTCAACAATCGAATTGTCGCATTGCATCTTATCAAATGTGTTTAGAAAACGTTTTACTTTGCTAGCTATCCTTATACCGTTACTTATCCATTTGGAACGTTTACTTCTTTTGACATTAACCCTAACTTTATACTTTTTAAAAATAGAAGAATGCATTTCTTTGAATTTACCAATGAATGTGTTGACCCCTGTGCTCCAGTCAGTCTCCAATACCTTCCTCCTAAAATCACGTATGTTTTCGTCATTATATTTTCTTCTACAAAGACGAATATAATTAGCCTGCTTCTTGAACTCAACTCGTTCTAGACGTACTGTACAGAAAAGACCCGCGTGTCCATCTGACAGACCATTGTGGTCAACATTAGTGTAGTCTACGAAACTGTCTGGTAAATTAGTTAAAATGTTGTCAATACATGATTCTGATTTATTTCTTTTGAAGGTGGGAGAATTAATTAGATACCGAAAATTGTAGCACGTTAATAACGATGAGAAAGAATTGTGTCTCAAATCATCTTTTAAAACATTAATATTGAAATCACCACAAATTATACATAGCTTATTGAGAAAACACTGTAACAGTTTTTCAAGCCTATCCATGAAGTCATCAAAATTCCTGTTTGTAGGAGTCCTATAACAACAAATAACACACAGATTTGTCTCGATATCTTTGACGCCACATACTTCAAAACAATCGGTTTTATATAGTTCCTTACACACTTGAAGTTCCTCGATGTTTCTGTCTTTAAGTGTTAAAATCATTGAACCTCCCCTATTCTTTTTGAGTCTCGTGTTGTAAGACCCCATTTTATAATTAATAAAATTGAATTGATTCGCGAGAGCATCATTCAGAAAATGTTCAGATATACATACGAATGATGTCAGATGATCCCGTGGGAGCCAGGAGCGAGAATAGGGTGCCGGCGCAACGCTGACCGCAGACGCAACCTGTTCCCGCGACGCCTGGTGTGTTCCTATTACATCCTCTAGATTAGTCCAAGTGTCCAGCAAATATTTCTTGAAACGGGACAAATAATTTTAAAATTCAGTTGACACAAAAAAATAACTGGCAGGCTTAGGTTTCGTCGTTGAATAATAATTAAATTTTTACACATTTTCTCCTAGGTGAGACGACAAATGGACAAAAATCACCACGAACTGGTATCCAATAAATACAAAACGCAAACCAGGTAGACCACACAAAAGATGGAGCGATGATATTGCAAAGATAGCTGGCGGAACATGGAGCAGAATCGCCAGAAACAGAACAGCTTTCAAACCGCTGGAGGAGGTTTTTACCGCTATAGATAGCGGTCCTTGTTCACCAATAGCAATTATTATTAGCATTTAGCAATAATAGAATTAAAAAAACACTAATTAAACTTGAATTCAAACTAAAATTTATTGTGAACCTAATCCATGACTGGTTTCTCCAACAGTATGCATTCTCGCAGGACAGTATGAAGCAACCGTCTCGGTCAACCACACGTCCACACAAGGGACACCCGCCTCATCTCGTACACCGGTGGGAATCTCCCTCAGCTGATGACCCATGATTCATGTTAACAAGGCCGTGACGAAGAATGTGACATAAAATAATCTTGGATATTAATGTCAAAACACTAGACTTAGACCCTTGTACACTAGGCCGCATGTCAGTCGTAACAAAAATGCATTCTACCGCCAGCTCAAGGTCACTGTGTTGCCACCGACACTGACTTGCGAGCTACTGTATGCTTTGTCAATTTAAAAGGGTAGTTTTAAAGAACGCCAGAATTGAGACTCATAGGATAATCCACAAAACGTCGCCTTAGAGTGAAAACCTCGGGAATGCATTTTTGCTAAAATTTATTTTATTGCGTTTCTATGAAGAAAATCTCGCAACGCACATCCTGATCTGACAATTTGATCATTCGGTACTCGTAGAACCATCTATAATTGATGATATTCCATATTAATTAATAAAAAAAATATAAAAGACGCCGTTCAAAAATTTTTTTCTTCCTCCTTAAAAGTTATAACTTCTTTTACACTTACCAGGTTTTCACTCTAAGGCGTCGAAAAATGGATGTAGTGGTACAAGGACACTCTAGTGAAGAGCGATGGTCTACGTCAAATGGATTAGGACGCACAAGTCATGAGAGAACAAGAGGTCAAGAGGTCTCCAGAGATTTGGTAGGAGAGAAGGAATTTCTGTTAGTAAGGATGATCTTCAGAAATATCACAAGGGAATGTTTCACAAGCCACTAGAGGTGACAATAGAACATCAGGTGCTAACAAATTGGATCAGGTCAATCCCAATAGAACAACAATAGCCCAACGATTAGGGCAATATTGTGATCGTGAGATAGAATCCCTAATCTACGAGGTACTATTGTGATAGATATTATAAAGAAGTGCCTACCATTTTTGACTAACAAGTCTTTCAAAGGGTTAACGTGTTTCCCAGTTAGGCTTGTGTAGGTCAGATAGGCAGTCGCTCCATGTAAAATACAGCTGCATCTACTTATACTGGAAAGTGACACCAACATATTTGGGAAAAGGCTAGGCAGATGAGGACCAGTTTTGACCTAAACTCAGTGTGAGACATTACTTGTGACGTCAATTAATAAAATGAGAAGGCATGAGTATTGATCACACGCTTGCTCAAGACGGTTAGATTCTTAGGTAAGCTTGAGACCATTGAGAACCTTATAAGGCCAATGAGCATATTTCAAAGCAACGATGCCGTGACAAAGAATGCGACACACAACACCTGTAGACTCATGGGAAGAGGTTTGGTTTCAAGAGGTCGATAGCCATTGATCTGACAAGGTGTAGGTAGCGACACCACGGTGTAAGTTAATCGATTAATCGAAGTATGGAATTACAAACGGATCCGGGATCATCTTTGAGAAGTGTCGGTTTATAAGGTTTACATATTACTGGTTGATTCGGGAGTATTTGTTGAACAACAAAGCCAACCCGAAGCAATTATTACACATTATTCGACTTTCATTCGGATTGTGCCTAAGCCGAGCGGTTTTAATATTTATGTTCGATTTTGCCACCGGAGCGGTTTCCGAATTATGACCCGAACAGTGTCAAGCACCCCTTACAGAATCTCTAGAACTCGTATCGCTGCAGTTTTTTACCCGTGGACCTGAAGAGAAATATATCAGGAGGATCAGGCATATTCTAAGCAACCTTTTCTTCTCCTGATATTCTGTGACATTAAGTTATCCTAATTCTAGAAATAGTCGTGACTAGGTGAGATGAGCCAACATTCATCTCACCTAGTCTTGCTCTTAGACCACAAGAACTTGCATGACTAGAAGCGGAGGTTTGGTTACAAAAACTTTTTACAAAAAAAAAAACAACCGACTCCCAAAAAAACACTACAAAGTGAAAAATAACTTTAATTTCGGAAGTCGGTGTCTTTGGTTTTTTATTTAATTTCTTTTTTTTTTGCCACCGACTTCCGAAATTAAAGTTATTTTTCACTTTGTAGTGTTTTTTTGGGAGTCGGTTGTTTTTTTTTTTGTAAAAAGTTTTTATTTTTCACTTTTTAGTGGTGCCTACCCCACACAAATCTGAATACCACTCTGCAAAATAAATTAGAGCATCATCCACATAGACTAAAGGCTCTAACAGACAGAGGCGATATCGCGAGCGATATTGCGATATTATAGCGTCGCAACACCGCTACGCGACACGTCCCGACACGTCGCGACGCGATATCGCCTCTGTCTGTAAGAGCCTTAAATGGGAAAAATACGTATTAAATTATTGAAGCTAACTCAAAAGCCACTCATAAGAACTTGAAGATATTTTTATGCCACCATCTCAGGAGTACCTATACCATTTGAAATAAAAACTTTGCAAAAAGGCAAATACGTCGCGCTAAGTCGTGTCAGAAGTTTTGGTAGGCATAGTTTTAGTTATATTTACGGAGATATAACGAGGCTATGAAATCTGCCTTCTGACAATCAAGGCCACACATAACATACAACTCAAGTAGCGCAATTTGAAGCAGCATATAATTACCATTAAATAATTTATAGCCACAGTGCACCTCATGACAGCTCTAATAAGCCCAAACACGGCTAAGATACATTGTTTTATTACTGAGTTCCGATGCCTACCTTCCGGCTTCTTCATCAGATCGGTTCGATCGTACGATTTTGCACTCTGGCTACAGAGTGCACCTCATGACAATTCCAATAAGCCCAAACACGGCTAGGATACATTGTTTTATTACTGAGTTCCGATGCCTACCTTCCGGCTTCTTCATCAGATCGGTTGGATCGTACGATTTTGCACTCTGGCTACAGAGTGCACCTCATGACAATTCCAATAAGGCCAAACACGGCTAGGATACATTGTTTTATTACTGAGTTCCGATGCCTACCTTCCGGCTTCTTCATCAGATCGGTTCGATGGTACCATTTTCATCAGAACCATTTATTTAAAGCTTTGTCATAGTCACTTAACTATTTCAATCTTATCGCTATCCGTGAAATACTTTTCATCGTTGAGGAGTTTCCGTGGCCATCTGTGGTGTTCTTCATCAGTTCCACTTCACCAGATGATACTTTTTGAATGCAAACGCTTGATTTGTTGATGAAAATACCATAATCGCTATATGTATGCCTATAATATTTGAGGAGTTCCCTCGATTCCTCATGGATCCCATCATCAGAACTGGATTTTGATAAAAATGGGACCAATCTGGAAGTATACCCTTTCAAATAAAAAAAGAATTTTCCGAATCGGTTCATAAATGACGGAGTACTGAGGTAACAAACATACAAAAAAAAAAAAAAAAAAAAAAAAAAAAAAACATACAACCGAATTGAGAACCTCCTCCTTTTTTGGAAGTCGGTTAAAAATAAGCAAATATTCTGATTATTAATCAAGGAAAAGAATCATAAGGGAAATAGCAAAATAACTTGACATTTGGATGTTGTGTGCAATCACGACACATTTCGACATGACTGCACGTTGAGACAATTTAAAAGCCGTAAACTATTGCAATAAAATGTGGGAAGGTCAGCAACTCACTAACTCATGCAAAGTAATAATTCATTAAGATTTTCTGTTAATAATAAGCTTTTGACTTGCCAATTCGGCAGTGAACGTTTACGGCGATAATTTACATACATAAGTACGAATTTTTGATGAATTAGACCATATTTTGCGCAATACACACGACTCAAAATCACCATCGATCACTAATAAAAAACTTATTTTGTTGGTTTTTTATTAGTGATCCATGAAAATCACCAAAAAATAGAACAGACTGTCGAACATTCCGTCTGTTTCCCACAAAGACAAAGGGACAGAATTAGCTTCGGCTGTACAACCGGCAGCAGAAGTTGGCGAGGTCGTGGAGCGAACAGACGGCGTTTATAATTCACAATGATGCCATTATTGTACACCTTGTTGATCAAACTAATGGAGTCTCAGAAAATTAGGTACACTATCATAGAACTTATTATATGGTTACTATAGTGAGCGCGCAAGTGCTAGTCACCGATGTGAGCGGTGAGCCGAGGGAGGTCGCGACTGACAAGATTAGCAGACTGAGTTAGCTTGACCGTTGTTACTAGATGGTGCTCACTGTGCTCAGCAAGATGGCCCGACGACTGTAAAATAGCTGCAGGGACAGACTGGATGCGGAAGGTGGAGCACCGGGTATTGTGACGCCATTGGGGTGAGGCCCATGTGCAGCGGTGGGCTGCTGTACGCTAAGTTTTTAAAGACTTTAAACAACAACTACTTACTTACTTACTTACTTCTGACAAATAAATTATCTCTCTCTCTCTCTCTCTCTCTCTCTCTCTCTACAACAACTCTGCTGTGTTGATGAAGAAACAGTAGAAGCGACCCCCTTATGTAAAAAAAGTAGATCTTCAGTAGGATGCTGACGAGGATTATCGTGGGCTGAAAATTTTTGGTACTTAAGTATTTTATTTTTTATAAGCACCTTACCTAGTCTTCCGGGGGGCTTGTGGCTAAGTAATAACAGCCGCACGGGTCGATTGGTCAGGTTAAGCTACGCTTTCCACGGTTAGTCCGTGGATGGGTGACCATCTTTACTAGTAACTGAGTTGTGGAGGTCAGATAGGCAGTCGCTCCATGTAAATTACTGGTATTAAGCAGCATACGGTTAGACTGGAAGCCGACCCCAACATAGTTGGGAAAAGCCGCCTAGACAGATGATGATGTCTGCAGTCTTTCCTGATCGATTAGCGACAAGGAAGTATGTACCGACTTATTATTGCCTACGCCTAATTTTGACTTGCACCTGAGTTTACCCACAAAACGCAATCACCTGGCGGCCTGGCTCTCACAGGTGATCAATATCCCCTTTGTAACCTTGAACAATACAAAAACGAACTCAAAGTTTCTGAGGATCCAGGTGTCCCACTTAAACGATGTCGTGTAATTTCACACAAAAACGTAAGTGCTGTTAATTGTAGAACAATTTGTTGCTCCGATGAGCAATAATTAAAAGTCGACTCGATCATGCTGAATAGATTGTTTCATTAAGCAAAATTCCCAATAGGAGATGTCTACGACATATTCGCTCATTTAATCTTCATTCATTTTAACGTTCATTCTAGTATTCACTACATCCATTCCTCACTCGCTCGTTCAAACAACATGGTAAAAACTCCCTGTTAAAATTTATCAAAAATTGTAAAGACCTCTATTAAAGGCATTCACATCAAGAAATCTTTGTTTATTTTATCGTAAACAGGAGACAAATAATGGAATACTTGCTGGCTATGTTCCCGTGGGCACCTAATGTAGAACACTTGAAGATGTACCTCAATCAACAATCAACTCAGCCTATCGCAGCCCGCTGCTGGACATAGGCCTCTCTCAGGCTGCGCCACAACACCCTGTCCTCCGCCTTCCGCATCCAGTCTGTCCCAGCCACCTTTCTAAGGTCGTCGGTCCATCAAACTGGGGGCCCACACTACCAAGATTTCCCTATGTCAAGAGAATAGGAAACTGCAAACCTATTTATTACATCGTCGTCATTGATTGCCAGACGTGGTCAATCGTAGGGGCTCCTTCAAACAGACGCGACACGCGATATTAATCGCGCGATACAAAGGCACAGCTTGTCGTTGGGGCGCGCGCGATTATACAGTGTGAGTCTTCAGAAAGTGCACAAACTTAAGGATGTGGTGCAGACCATCAAACTGAACAACTTTTTCCCGGCGACCAACATCGTAATCGTGAAAACAAAACGGTCGTCCCTTACTAAATTTCAATGCCTACTGGACCAAATGTATGGGACGACTGTTTTTTTTTACGATTACGATGTTGGTCCCCGGGAAAAAGTTGTTCAGTTTGATGGTCTGCACCACATCCTTAAGTTTGTACACATTATGAAGACTCACACTGTATTGCGTATCACGCCTGTTTACGTATTGACATTGCTCTATGTTTGAGCCTCTAATTGTTTAGAAAATCCATTCTGTGTCTACCAGCTTGTTTTCCTTCTTCTTTCTCTTCTTCTTTTGATTTAATTATACGGTAACGTGACGATCCCTTCTGAAAGCACCTGTGTTTTCTGTCCACATCTGGCGTCGCATTTAATTTCAAGTCATACAGTTTAATTCCAAACGCATATTATAAGAGAAAAAGTGTACCGCTACCTTTTACTGGTAGAATGTGAGATATAATATAAAAAGCCTGCGGTACAAAAAAGGCGGGAAGGCGGAGCCTTATTCGGGCGGCGGATGCGCGGCCTTGCGAGGTCGCTACCGGCGCGGCGCCTCTCACACCGACACACGCTTGCAATTTGCAAGCGAACTTGCGAGTGAATGGAAACTTATTTCTGTCATGTTTTTATTTTACTTTTTAGCCGTTTACCCAGTTTAGTAAGGCACATCGTCCACGACGCTAGTCAAAAATAATGTGTTACAAACTTGTTGAGTACGCGTAAATGGGTTGGAAGGGAGACAAGTGACACACGCAATAGCTATGGACGTACTGGTTTATTTACTGTTAACATGGCGTGCGCAGCCACGCACACATACATAACATTCCCTCCTCCTATTTAACATAAATATAAAATCACAACCATTACAATTTTAAAAGAACTGTTTATAATCAACCCTGGGTATCTCTCGCAGTAGTCTGCTGGTACATCTCAAATTGGAGGTGGTTGGAGGTGAGTATGACAATTCCACCTCACTCCTTTCTCCCTCCCCACTATCCAGCGGTTGTGAACTGCTGGGTTCGTTTTGAATTGGGTCGTCGTCCAACGTAAAATCGTTGAAGTCCCCTGGTTGAGACGTTCCTTTGTGTAATTGTATTTGATTTTTATGTTTTTTTACGTTTGACGATGATACATGATCTTTAATTATATATATCACTTTACCCAGTCTTTTAATTACGGTACCTTTGCACCACATAAATTTGCTATTGTTTTGAAATTTTTTAAACATGATCTCATCGCCCGGCTTATACACTTGTTTATTGTTGCCACCATAGCACTTAATTTGCGAGCACTGTTTTTGTTTAACATCGTCGGTTAGTGATGTGAGTGGGGTCGACGTTAATTTGGGTTGGAGTAAATCAAGTCGTGTTCTGAGCTTTCGCCCGAACACCAATTCGGCCGGTGAGAACCCCGTGACAGAATGTACTGAATTGCGGTAGTCAAACAAATATTTCAAAATTTTGTGTCTGCACTCATTCCTGTTTCGAGAACCTAAAACGCTTGACTTTATACCCTTTTTGACTATTTTCACATAACTCTCTGCTTGTCCGTTACTGGCTGGATTGTAAGGTGGAGAAGTAAGATGAGCAATACCGTTTAGTAAACAGAATTTTGTGAACTCAGCGGATGTAAACGCAGTGCCGTTATCGCTAACAATCGTGTGAGGTAATCCGTACTTTGACATAAAATCATAAAGCTTTTCAATAACGGTCGCCGAGGTGGTTGATGTGCTGACGTCATATATCTCTAACCATTTCGTGTGCGCATCTACCACTACTAAAAACATCTGATTATTCAGCGGGCCCAGAAAGTCTACGTGTATTCTATGGAATGGCGCATCAGGAAACTTCCATGGTGCCAACGGCGCCCGTGGGGGCGAGGGCCGTAGCTGTTTGCATATTTCACACGAGTGTATCATTTTTTCTAGCGCTGCATCAATACCTGGGAACCAAACCCGTGACCTTGCCTCTGATTTCGTTTTTACTATACCTAAATGTGAGCTATGTAATTCAAATAAAACCTTTGACCGCAACGATTCGGGAAGAACTACTTTATGTCCCCTCATTAAACAGCCGTCTTCATATGACAATTCTGTTTTACATAAATAATAGGGTTTCAACTGCAAGTCTACCAACTTTTTTGGCCACCCATTTTGAACATAATTTATAACTAACTGTAATGCCGTATCCTCATTAGTAGCTTTGCGTAACTCATTCAAGGTCAACGGCATGTCGCCTTCGACAACAAAATTAACGTATGATGCCCGATCAATAGGAGCGGCGGCCGCGGCGGCGTGTGCGCCGATGTTGTCTCCCTCGCTCTCGGCGCTAGCCCGCCCCGACTTACTCTGTAAACTCGCCCGCGACAGATAATCCGCGTTGTTATCGGCGCTCCGGACATACTCAATTTTGTAATTGTATGCGCTTAAAAATATCGCATATCTCTGCAATCTATTAGCGGACACCTCCGGTATACCTTTATGTTTACCGAAAATAGTAATTAACGGCTTGTGATCCGTGCGTAAAATGAATGGTACTGATCTGCCATATAAATACTGATGGAACCGACGTATTCCAAATATTATTGCTGTCGCCTCTTTCTGTATTTGTGAGTAATTCTTCTCGGCCGTGTTCAACGTGCGGGAAGCGAATGCTACCGGTCGCTCTAATCCGTCATTATCTATTTGAGATAAAATAGCACCCAACCCAAACGGCGATGCGTCGACGGTTAAAACTATTGTAGCGTCTGAATTAAAGTGTGTTAAGACTTGATCTGACGTTAACTGTTTTTTAATTTCTTCGAACGCTCGTTGGTGTGACGTAGACCAGTCCCACTTAACTCCCTTTTTTAATTGGTCATACAAAGGACTCAGGATACAGGATGCTCCAGGCACGAAATTCCTATAATAGTTTACCAGGCCTAAAAATGATTGCAACGTATTAACGTCAGTAGGTACGGGCGCGTCTGCTATTGCTTTCACTTTTGCCGGATCTTTCTGTAAACCGTCTTTGTTTATTATGTAACCTAAATATTTAATTTCGTTTTTGAAGAAATCGCATTTTTCTTTCTGCACAGTTAACCCTGCATCCTGAAGCCTTTGCAGAACTATATTCAACTTGTTCAGATGCCCCTCCGGGGTCCGGTCAGTCACCAAAATGTCGTCAAGCAGACATAGGACCCCGTCAAGTCCCGATAACACCGTTTCCATTGCGCGCTGGAATATAGACGGCGCACTGGACAGTCCGAACACTAATCGAGTATAATTAAATAGACCCCGATGTGTATTGATACATGTAATCGGTTGAGATTCCTCGTCTAACAAAAACTGATTATATGCCATAGTTAAGTCAATTTTTGAAAACTGATGGCCCCCGTACAATTTTGTAAATAGTTCGTGTACCGTTGGTAGAGGATATTGTTCTATCATCAGCTGTTTGTTAATGGTTACCGAGTAGTCGGCACACAATCTAACCGAACCGTTGTGCTTAAGTACGGGAACAATGGGTGACGCGTACTCCGAGTGCGTTACGGGTTTTAGAACACCTAGGTCCACTAAGCGTGTTATCTCTTCGCTGACCTTATCACGTAACGCGAACGCAATTGGACGCGCTTTACAGAATTTTGGTTTCTCATTATCCTAATGTTAATTTAACACGATATTTATTAAATTTGCCCAGCTTATCGGAAAATACTTCTGGAAAACGCGAGTGCAATTGGTCCACCATACTCTGCTCACCCTTCAAAAAGTTACAAGGCGTCAACTTAAGTTTAAATCTCGATATAAAATCTCTGCCTAGTAACGGTGGTCCGCCGTGTCGAATGACGTACACGTCCAATGACTGTGTGTGTCGCCTGAACGTTATCGGCATGTTTACATATCCTACACATTTCATAACATTGCCGGTGTAGCTAAAAAAACTTTTGTTGGATTCTAGTAACGGAATATTACTGAACAAGTTTTTATAGGTACCTTCAGATATAACCGTTACCGCTGAGCCACTATCTACTTGAAATTGTAAATCCTTCCCGTAAATTGAAACTGTTTCTGTCATAGGTTCCCCACCGACCGAGTGTATGTTAAACAATGACTTACCGTCGTCGTCCCCGCTCACATCACCTGCCAACACGTAATTAACCTTGTTACACATTTTACGCAAATGACCTTTGGTGTTGCACTTATTACATTTGTAGCTCGCAAACCGACATTGGGATGACTCATGATTATTACGTCCGCACACTGTACACTTTATTTTACCGGCACTAATGGTTTTCGCACTTTTTACTTCCTTGGCGATCTTGAACACTGGCGTCTGCTGCCCAAGGACAGCCGAAGTAGTGGTGGCGCCCGCTCGCGCACACCGCGCGCTCTCCGCCAGCTCCACCGCCCTGGCTAGGGTCAGCTTGTCGATGTCTTGCGCGAACAGCTTTTCTCGTTCATGCCCTGCTGCCATGCCCATCACGAACCGATCTCGTAACGCTTCCTCGACGTTACTAAACTTACAATGTGCCGTAAGTCCTCGTAGCCTTGACGCCCATTGCGTGTAAGTCTCCCCCTGCTGCTGTACTGCTGCGTAAAAATTGTAACGCTCGCTGAAGCCGCATATCTTTGGTAGAAAATGCTCATCTAACAACTGCACTATGTCGTCATACGGTACTTCCTGAATATCCTTTGGCAGGGCCAGATACGCTGCCAACTTATAAGTACCGTCGCTAAGTGCGCTGAGCAGGATCGCCCGTCTCTTGGCTCCGGCTTCATCTTTCTTTGGAACGATGTCATTTGCAATGAACCATTGAGTAATTCGGCCTTTGTATGACTTCCATTCCTGTACGCTGTGATCGAATGTAGACAAAATGCCGATACTGTTCATTTTCCGATTTTATTTTGATATGTGGGTAAATCCTCGTCGCCACTGTTGAGTACGCGTAAATGGGTTGGAAGGGAGACAAGTGACACACGCAATAGCTATGGACGTACTGGTTTATTTACTGTTAACATGGCGTGCGCAGCCACGCACACATACATAACAAATCGCAAATGAAAGCCAGAATGTCATAGCAATATTACAGTATTTTAATGGTGATCCATACACGACGTCATTAATGCATTATTCATTAACTACCGTAGTTTGTCATTGGTTGCGTGGAATAAATTATTTATTATTCCTAGCACTTCACAAGAAAACCGACAATTTTTATTTAAGAATTGCGGTCCACTTTAGTAGAAGTTACTTGTGTGATTTTAATATAATTTTTTTAAGTGAAATATTTAAAAAAAACCGGCCAAGTGCGTGTCGGACCACGCACAATGAAGGGTTCCGTAGTTGAAAAGAATTTATGCCAAAAACAAACTTAACATTGGAGCCCAAAAAATTTTTTTTATGTCAAAAAATTACAAATTCACAATTTTCGGACTTTTTCCTTCACTTGTGCTGGGAGACCTTGCTTCTTGCCAAATTTCATTATTCTAGGTCAACAGGAAGTACCCTATAGGTTTTGCTTTACTTGCGACAGTTGCGAGTATCAAAATGTGTCGCAAAATGGCCGTATTTTTTATTGCGTTGACTTAGACGCTTGATTTTTTTAGAACTCTAAAAGACAATAGATTTACGTATTTAACATTAATTTCAACTTGATATCTCCACGCGTCCTTGAAAAAGGGTCTTGACAGACTGACAGACTTGAATTTTTTTTTTATGTGATAGAATTACAAATTAACAATTTTCGGACTCTTTCCTTTATTTGTGTTGTATGATCTTACTTCTTACCAAATTTCATGATTCTAGAATAGCGGGAAGTACCCTATAGGTTTTGATTTACTTGCGAGTATCAAAATATCTCGCATAAATGGCCGCATGTTTTTATTGCATCGACTAAGATGCTTGAGTTTTTTAGGACTTCAAGAGACCACGGACCTACGTATTTGATATTAATTTCAACTTGATACCTCTACGCGTTCCTGAGAAAAACGGTCTTGACAGACTGACAGACAGACAGACAGACAGACAGACGGACAAACAAGTGATCCTATAAGGGTTCCGTTTTTTCCTTTTGAGGTACGGAACCCTAAAAATGAAATGAAATTACTAATAACGATAACTGAATCCAAAGGTACATTCTTCCCGCATATTATTTCTTGCTGGGACATACTCAGTACCTACGCTACATCGCGGTGTAAAAGCGGCCTCATAAGCGCAAGCGCAAACAGTCCCGCGCATAGAACCGGTCGCTCATTGGATTAACTGTTTGGACCATTAATAGTGACTTTCTTACGTAACGCCGTGGAATATCAATATTAACGCGTCATCTTCGTTACCGCCGCCGTCCAGCACCGTTACATTGTGGAATCTGTCGGAGACCATAGGGCTTAATACTTTCTTACGATTTCAAAAAAAAGAGAAGGAGGTTTGAGGTAATTCATAGTAATAATATTAAATGCGAAAGTATCTGTCTGTAATCTTTACACGCCTTAATTCAAATAATTCAATTATTAAATCAATTATAAAATTATTGTTGATGATTTCACTCAAATCTTAACAATCGCTTACCCGGCCATCAGCAGTTTATAATTTTAACCTACTTGATTGATATTTAGTTACAGTCATTAACTTCCAAGCCAAGTTTGGAAGCTTCACCCGACGTTCTTCAATCATTTATAATATGATCTACCGAATTAACCCAAAAAAACACGCGAAATTGCACCTTATCGTGACCACTTAAAGCTGTAAGTATATCCACGTAATATCCGTTATAATAATTGAATACTTGTAAGTAATAATTATTATGTATTACTTTTAGGGCGTTGCGCTGTTGCAAGATTACAGTCATGATTACTCATGATTTGTTATGTAAAACGTTGCTGAAATATTATGATAAAGAGTGTTGTAGGAAGGTACTTCATTTTTTTTACTAAGTTTTTGGTAATTTTTCTCCGTTTTCTTAATAAATAAAATAAAAACATTTATATCAGACTAAATTTAGCTAATCTACATGTCTAAACATAGCTACAACATAACTTAATCTAACTCGTCAAAAGCAACAAAAAGACAGAAATCATACCTATTGTTAAGCAGTTTTGTGGGGCAATGTAATTAGCTTTATTTTATGTGAATAATTCATTCATTCATTCATTTTTTGTACCTAACCAACTAATTCATTTACCCAAAAACTACAAGTTCTCCGTTTTGAGAGCAGAGCTGATGAAAATTAGTTTGCACAATGTAAAGTGTACCTATGCCTACCTGGGAACAAACCCGTTACCACTGGGACACTGTTGGGCCCTAAGTCTGCTATTTTTTACATTCCAACACTGCATTGTCATTTTGCTAAAAGTTCGTAATCTGCTAAATTCATAATTTCATACAATGGAGTGTCAGTGGTTGACCATTGGAAAGTCATATGACGCCATTATATTAGTAGATTACCAAACTTGTCAAAATCAACAATTATGAAATCAATGATAGACCATTCTGACACTATTGTAAATAGCAGACTTGAGGCCAGCTCTCGACCTACTCAGAAGACATTAATTCTTTATTCGGACCCAAATACAATTCACCTATAATAAACAGTTAATGTCAACCTATACCACATCCTAAGCTCTCCGCAAAAACCAAATTAAAAATCCCACTAAGTACCTATGTAGTTGTTTACAAAAAGTTTAATTTGCAGTTCGCAGCCTTGCGTAGTAAATAAAAAGATATCGGTCATGTTTGTAACCGCTAGATGGCACCAGATACCACCGCCATTGTTTGGAAGCTACTGGAAGGTCGCAAAAGCAATGCGTGGGAATCACCCGCTTCCGCGACAAGTCGGGTAAAAACAGGCCGGTTGGGGCGGCGGATTTGGTGATACCGGCGAGCGGACACGATAAGCTACAGCGATTTTGAACACCCCGGAATTTGCGAAAATCCCCATAGTAGAAAAGAGGGTCTTTTCTGTAAGGTTTTTCGAAGACACGCGTTTATTGTGTACAATCAACAAAACCTTGGCGGCCCTAGTAGAGACCATCAGAGAAGTGGGGAAGCTAATAATTGAGAAAGGTAATGAAAATAGCCTTTATGGTGCAATTGCGCGTCAAGTCTAGCGGCTTGAAGATATTAAGCATTTTTCGACTCTACTAGAAACAGATCATCATGTGCTTAGCCTTTTCCCAACTTTCTTGGTGTTGGCTTACAGACTAACCGAATGCGGCTGAATACCAGTACCTATTTTACATGGAGCCACTGCTTATCTGACCTCCACAGCCCAATTACGGGGTAATACGATACCCCTTGGTAAGACTGCATGGTTGTCAGACTTTCAGGCTTCTGCGACCCGTAACGACTGTCAAAGATCCACGAATGACAGCTGGGACCAACGACTTAACGTGCTTTCCGAGGGGTCTTGGGTGTAAGTGTAAACAGCGGCAACCTTTTAAGGGGTCATTGTGCTCATCATTATAATTAATAACTCCAAGAAAAAGCTTTATTTTGCTCATTATGTTACTCCTGCGCCACACAAGGCCAATAATTTCAAATCGCGATGCGCGTACGTTGGGACCACATATCCGGAAAGTAGGGTAATGCTGAGTGGTAATGAGTTTCAACAAATTAAGTTATCAGAAGGAGAGTTAGCATCGAAACGAATAGCCACCGTTACAGTGTGTCGATGAGATTCAAGAGAGAAAAGAATTTAATGTTTTTATTTAGGATAACCAAATAAATAAGCAAAAAGTAGTTTTCATTTTCAAAACTTCATAAGTAGTCGGTTTTGATAAAAATAAGGGTGTCAAATAACGTAACTCGGCGATATCGAATGGCAGCAAAGTTGGTTCGAAATAGGCTACGAGTAGAATTCATTCATCATAGTAATTTTTGATACAAAATTAGGATGGCTATAATTTTTTCTGTCTTCTATTGTTAATGCGAAAGCCTTGATAACCTGCACCCTAATTGCGTAACACAATAACGATCGGAGTTGGTTTCATTTTGAAACAAATTGCTAATCTATTACTTCGTGTGTACGAAAAATATGTCTGCTCGACAACGTAAATAACGCAATGAATGTTGTTCAACTGTCAAAATGAAACCAACTCCGATTGATAATGTGTTACGCAATTAGGGTGCTGGTCTTTTGCAAAAAACACTAGTCATCATTTGAAATGCCTGCACAATTGTAAATAACGCAGTACTTAGGAGTAGATATCCGTGTATCTCTTTTTAATCTTCAGAAGTATAATAAAGAAGTCTAAAACCTGAAAATGGTGAACTAAGGCTGTAAAGATAGCTTTAGCATAAATAATAAATTGGTCGATCAAGACACTTCATTCTTATTCAAAACCAGATCCACACACTAAGTAACACGCTACTTACGCGTAATACAATGTTATAAGCAAGCAAACCAACAATTTTCATGATTTTGACGTTTGCCCACGTCTGTGCATTATTGAAATTACGGTTAGGTAATTTAACTTAACAAGAATCTTGCCTAAAACAAACTTAGATAGAGCAACCTGTTGCCTTAACTTCTTTGTATTATGTGGTATCATACCTACTATGTACTGTTCATCCCATAACGTTGTTATAGAAGGCTACTGCATGAAACTCTCACGCTTTTTGTCTCTCTTAATGATCAAATAGAGCTAGGTGGCACAACCGACTCTTCACGCCACTTACAGCCACGCAGAGCCACACTGTATAAAATTACTAACAGTACAAATGATAAGTTGATAATGGTGCTGGTAGCTTAGTTTTCATATTGAAGACTTTGTTTGGTGGTTGTCAACTTGTAACACATTGTCTAACTTGCATGAATTATTGTTGCTAATCTCGCTCCTGTACGTAGGAGGACTGACCGACTATTGTAAACAGTCAGACAGAAATCTGCCTCTTTGCTCTGCAGAGTGCGGGAAATCTCCAACTCCATCCTGAAGACCATAGCGGGGAGGTACGATTCTCCTTTGTTAGGTGATGTTGTTCAAAGATGCTCAAAGATGTTCAAAGAGGAGCTCGTGGCTAAGTAATAACAGCCGCACGGGTCGATCCATGAGGTTAAGCTACGCTTGCCGGGGTTGGTCAGTGGATGGGTGACCATCTTTACATACCGAGACTCCTCCGTGCCTCGGAAAGCACGTTAAGCCGTTGGTCCCGGTTGTCATTCGTGGATCTTTGACAGTCGTTACGGGTCGTCAGAAGCCCGAAAGTCTGACAACCAGTCTTACCAAGGGGTATCGTATTACCCAGTGACTGGGTTGTGGAGGTCAGACAGGCAGTCGCTCCATGTAAAATACTGGTATTCAGCTGCATCCGGTTAGACTGGAAGCCGACCCCAACATAGTTGGGAAAAGGCTAGGCAGATTGTTGTTCAAAGATGCATTTCGCACAACAGCCTTTTCGCTAACTATATTATAAGTTTACTATCATAGGTATAAGTTATCTTTTTGTTAATTAACCCTTAAGGATCTTGCTTATCCGAATGATATTTTTTTTATTGTAAAGCTTACCTAAGACCTAACTGACGATGACGTCTGAAGAAAGAGATGACTAACGTGCTAATAGAACTCTTAACTTCTTGGACGTACCGTGATAAAAATGATTAGGAATTCCAATTCAGGCAAACATTTTATAAAACGCTCGGTTTCAAAGACAGCTATACTTTTAATCAGCACCAGTTTTCTAACGGAATATGGCGTTGCAGTGGCACTGGTGTGCTTAAACTTACAGACAGGATAATAATCACCTGATACCAGGCCACCGTGACAACAGGTGAAGTGAGCTGTCAATAGTGGCAATCCTGCGCATGCGAATCAGGTGGTGTGACAGCTCACTTCACCTGTTTTCACGGCTAGAGTTTTACAGAATACACCAGCTGTACCTACCAGTCTCAATTGCAACCATCATAACAAGATGACATAATTTCCCTTTTATTACGCGTAACTCTACAGTTACCACCGTTAGTATCGGTTGAGCAATATCTGTGGCGATTGTAGTGCGCGGGAGTCGAACCTGACACCGCTCCCACATTTGTGCTTCCATAGAACGTAACACGAACCGAACAGTTGTTTATTGATGCTTAAGTTGAGATAAAAACTGAATCAGGTCTCTCTGGCGAACAGTTAGATCTTAGCATCAAAATGGGGCATAGCGTTAACCGCTAGTTATAACATTGCATATAATTTTCTAGCATTGACAATTCGCTCTACCAGGAATGAATAAGTCAGGGACCTACTTGAATTTGTGACTTCCTCCTGATTTCTGCGACTTTGTTCTACATGAGTATGATGTTGCGTTAAATCAGCAGTCTAGTACCTACCCACCATTATTTTTGGTAACTAGATGGACGTACTACTGGGCCAAAACCATTAGAGGCATCCAAGCGCAGAATTCCATTGCATCCGTGCGTCTGGTTTACTCAGCAACTATAGTGGAGGAGCCCTGAGTACTCAGTATGTGATGTAAAGCCACGGAAACCAGTTTAAAAACAACTCACAACATAATGGAATATATGCCAAATTAATTAAACAATTGTGAAACCTCACGACATTTTAACCGTGTAAACAGCGTCGCCTTGCAGCCAATTAACCAACGAACCGAGTATCGTAAACAAGTCTGCACTGTAGTAAACATGGCCATATAGGTCTCAATGACCACAGTAGCTTCAAGCCCCAACGCCCCCGGATTGATTGCCTGACCTTCGAGCCCTAGAGCCCTGCCGATTATATTGGTGGAACTGCGCAATCTTGTGCTCGACATACATTGAGTAAGAAAGAAAGAAATAACAACATTAATTTGACGACAGTTCATGAAACACGAAGTGGGTGACATGCTTTAAAAAACAGTGTGTGCCACATGGCTGCCGCAACTGAATGTGGCTGCGTGATGTTTGACGCTGGGTTATAGGTATGACTTTACAAGTTATTGCTTTTGCATAAAGATCATTGTCGTCTAAAGCAGTTATAAAGATTGGTGATGTTGAAGGCGCACTCAGTTCGGATCTTGATCGGTTTTACGAATTTTGCCGATACTACACCTCAGTTGAGTCGTACTGTAACAGTTTTCAAAAATAAGTAATACATCATTTTAGAGTACGAAATTACAAAATATGAAAAGTATAGAGGTAGACCGAGGAAACAATGGATGGATTGTGTGAGAGATGATGTGGCTGGAAGGGAAATGAATACCGAGATTCTTTGAATGCGAGAAGAATAGGTCCAGCATCATCATTCTCCTGCCCTTATCCCAAAGTCCCAATCTATTTGGAGTCGGCGGAACATGTCTTTTTCTTCCACACTTCTCTATTAGTCGTCACCTCGGTAGTCACCCCTTTATAGCCATATAGATATCATCTTTCACCACAGAATACATATAGTAAAACTTCCCCACAGTCCATCCATCGTTTCTTTGGTCTTCTCCTACTCCTATAGCCATCCGTAATCATGATCAAAACTATGCCGAATCCACATAAATTAAGATAAGGGCAGGATGATAATGATGAGCCATCAGATGAGTCAGATGAGCATACTGTGACTTCAAGAGAGGTTAATTGCTGAGTTAGGTCATTAAAATGGAAGTGAGTGTTAGGGTTAAAGGGGAAAGCCAAAGGAAAGACCGTTCTAAAGGATTTCAATAGTGTGTTTATTATCCTTTACTTTATATATTGGAAGGTGTGAATTACTAATATTACGTGAGACGTGTGGTCTCATGCAAGGCTAATAGAAGAGTACAGACGCTATGAGAAAGTCAGGATTTCAGTCAAGTGCTGAGGGCGGGCTTGGACATAAAAACTAATATTTATGAGTTACAAAACAGAAAGATTAATAGTCTTGAAGTAGGGCCATTTGTTTTTGCTATACTCCAACAGTGAGTGCAGTCCGATCAAATGTGCAAGGGATGGGTTCGAGCACTTCTTTCCCGACATCAGCGCCCATGCAGTCCTCTTACATAAAGCATATTCATATAACAAGGTACAGTTTACTATGTGTAGTTCCGTATTAACTTCAAAACATAGTATTCCTCGATACAAATAAATTGGAATAGGTATGGAAATACGTAAGAAAAGGCAAATATGCCCAAAAGAGATGAACATAATGTTCCACCGATTTAAATGACATAATTTGAATAACAAAAACATAAGTTTTATTTTATCGGAAAATAAACTGCCTGTTTATAATATGGTCAATGACAAAAGTTGTAAAACACGGGACACTGCCTAATATTCCTGATAAGGTGATACAAAATGTCATATTCGTCTATTTTACCGTATCGGGGACAAAAGTGGGCGCTCCACCCACCGCTGGGCTTGAGAAGTGATGGTTTGATTGTGTAATAAGCTGATATTCAACAAATACAATAAGTACATATTTACTTAGAAAATACTAATTAATCGAAGTTAAACGAGGTATTTTAGGCGTAGGAATTAATCTAGGTAAGTATTGGCAAAAAATCGACATTGTTTAGGGTTCCGTACCAAAATGGTAAAAAGGAACGCTTATGGTGCGACTCTGTCTGTCCGTCTATCACAGCTGTAAGTATACCTCAAACTTGAAATTTGGAACAGTTTTAGATGACGTTTGCCCAACTATTTTGCAAATAAGATTTTTTTTTTTGCAACGGGGACTGAAAGGTCTTTAAAATTTGAAGTGGGGCTACTAGGGCATGTGGGATATCATTATGAAAGAGCGCTGTTTGCACATTCTCAAACATTTTTTTTTTCTTTTTTTTGACTTTTGATGAAAAATGTAAAAAAAATATCGTTCCCCACCCCCTTTATCTCCGAAGATTGCACAGAGAAAAATCTGAAATTATTTTATGCAATAGAAGTGTATGTAAAGATTACAGGAAAAAAAAACGATGTCTAAATAGCACACTTTTTCAGAAATCGGAACGGAACCCTCGGTGCGCGAGTCCGACTCGCTCTTGACCGGTTTTTTTTTAATAAGAATGAAGTGTCTTGATCGACCAAATTATTATTTATGCTAAAGATAGCCAACCCGCACTGGGCCCGCGTGGTGGAGTCAAAAATCGAAAATTTTGAGTTAATATGCTGTTCATACAAATTTAATGTAGTACGATCTGTAGATAATTATGTATTTTTATTAGGTAGGTACTTATAATTACGTGTTGTAGGCTATATAATGACATCAGTAGCGTGGCTGATGTGATGACTGATGAATTGATGATCCATCTATATCAATCAACAAATAACTTAATTACGCACATATCACTACACTGCCTGCCGCTTTTACAACGTGTAACGCTAAATGCGCAAAACCTCTTAAGGGGTCATTGTATTGTATTTGTGTAGTAAAAGTTGTTCATAATGATGACATTATGAACAACTTTTACTATGGGACCAAACCTGAAATCGCGAAAAAAAATCAGCTGTTCAGTACATTTATGTTCGCATAATTCGTCAAAATGTACTGAACAGCTGATTTTTTTTTCGCGATTTCAGGTTTGGTCCCATAACTCCCATAGTAAAAGTTGTTCATAATGATGAGTACAATGACCCCTTAAGAGGTTTTGCGCATTTAACGTTACACGTTGTATACAAATATTAAATCACGAATTCACGATGAATTCTTAAGTTTTAGGCCAAAGGGCTTTCAGTGGGCGACAACGTTGGTCAATGATCAACACATGGCCACTTATGGCCTTAACAATCGCCCACCGATATTATTCTGGTGTGGGCAGGAATAAAACCCTTTATAATTGTAAATATACTTGTGAAACTAATGTTCTACCTAGTTGAATGTTGTTCTTGCTGTTGCAACTTTCTTCGATAAAATACAATACCTACATCCCCCAATAGACATTCGAATGAGACTTTGACCCATTATAACAATAAACCCCAAATTACTGTAAGGAGTACCTTTGTCAGCTTTGAACCTTATGTTTCACAGCCTATGAGAATGTAAGAGCGATGCCATACTGCTTCGTTGCGTTTCGTTGCGTCTTTGAAATGCGACGACGACGCAACGCTTTGGCAACGCCCGTGTGATCACCCTTTTGCCCACCGCCACCGCACCGGTATCGAGATCGGGACCTCGACGAGAAAACAGATGACGGCGCCGAAGCTCGAAGTAGCGACAGTAGATACATTTACTATGGCGCCGCCGACAAATGTTATAACCTAAAACACATAAGGCCTATTTCACGATGTCCGAATAGCCAATACTTACCGAATAAATTCAAAAATGGAACAGAATCTGTATGAAATTATCTGCCAAATAAGTTAATAGGAGCTTAATCGTAGGTGGTGAAACAGGCCGCCGCGCCGGGGGCGCAGGTTCGAAAGAGATACCGTGGCCCTGCCATAGGCAACTGAAGGAACACGGGTGGGTTTTAGTCAGTAAAAGTCTGACACGCCCTTCCGCTCCACCCAGAGCGGGAGAAGTCATGTGATGATTTCCCATCCACAAAAAAAAAGGTAAATTACACTAAATTATAGTCTATACAACGTGTAATGCTAAATGCGCAAAACCTCTTAAGGGGTCACTGTACTCATCATTATGAACAACTTTTACTATGGGACCAAACCAGAAATCGCGTAAAAAAAAAATCAGCTGTTCAGTAAGTAGGTGATAAATGGGGTTTCTAGATCAGAGGAGATCTAGAAACACCCATTTATCTATTCAATAAAAACTCCATTCATCTATTCAAACCCCATTTATCTATTCAATAAAAACTCCATTCATCTATTCAAACCCCCTTCATCTATTCAATAAAAACGCCATTCATATATTCAAATAAAAAACATTCTTTTAAATGGATGTAATGTATCACATAATTAAATTTATCATATAAGTTTGCAATTAGTAACTAGTTTTATGCTCTGAATTTGCTTATGATTAAATATCACGATAAATGTATGAGAACACCTTCAACGAACAAACATACATTTAGATCTTTGATATTAGTATTGATTTGATGTAAACAAAGCAATGCAGGCGCCGATCCGTCGCAGCGTCCTATTTCATCAGTCGATTTGCTATTTTGTTTTGATCCGTCTCCATATAAAGAATTACAACTTTGCAAATTCACTAACAATGACATACTACTAACATACGATGACTTTGCCTGCCGTATCTTCTCAATAAAATGTATGAAAAGATTATAGCGAACAAACGTACAGTAGTACTTATTTTATCAATATATACTTACGATAAACAATAGAATGTTTGGCGCCGTGATGTCTGGGGTTTCAATTTCACCATACCATTTTTGTCTTTGATACCAACATCTAACAAAAAAACGTACGACTTTGAACTCTATTGATTAAAATTAAATTGTATATAAATGAAAAAAAAAAAACTTAAAATCTATCATTCAACTTCTGCACCTGAGGCCTGACTGGGTAGAACTTTATTATCACGTAATGTCGGTAAGTTTTAATAATATTTTTTTTAACACTATTAAATTATCCAACAAAATACTATCACCATTAGCAGGTAATCATTATTTAGTACAGGTATCTGGTACACCAGTCAGTATTTATTTGTACCTACATAACGCTTTGTTTCAAACATAATAGGTATATTTTTATTGATTTGAGACTTATTTAATAGCAGTTGATTTTTCTTTTTTTTTTCAGGACACGGAAGATCTTTTCAATTTTGTACCTATGAATCAACCAGCAGTTCAACAAACACCTGGACAGAAAACGCTGGATCTTGCTCGTAAGAGACCAAAATCAAATAAAACGTTTTTTCAATATATAAAGAAACCTGTCACTCGCGGAGCAAAAATAATCAAGATTGAAATTTACGATGCAGACAATTTTCCAAAATCCGAACAGCCGATGTGTAATTGTGAAGCTGATGTGTGTGTTCAGCATGTTGTAAAAACCATATTGTTTGATGACATATATTCCAGTACGAGAGAATTAATAGCCAAAATTCAGGATGACATCGAACCAAAAGCATAGATTGAATAAATAGTTTTATATTCTGACTTGGCTTAGACTTAGTTTAGATTGCGAATAAATAGTTATAACGTAGGTACCTACCTACTTATTGTTAAGTGTTTATTGATTCATGTGTTTGAATAGATGAAATTATATTATTTGTGGTTTTCCTGGATGAATGATACCTTATCTGAATATATTGAAATGTAATAGTTAGTAGTTTGTATTTGAATAAACGGAATAATATCATTTTAAATAGTTTTTTATTTGAATATATGAATGGCGTTTTTATTGAATAGATGAAGGGGGTTTGAATAGATGAATGGGTTTTTTATTGAATAGATAAATGGGGTTTGAATAGATGAATGGAGTTTTTATTGAATAGATAAATGGGTGTTTCTAGATCTCCTCTGATCTAGAAACCCCATTTATCACCTACTTCAGTACATTTATGTTCGCATAATTCGTCAAAATGTACTGAACAGCTGATTTTTTTTTCGCTATTTCAGTTTTGGTCCCATAGTAAAAGTTGTTCATAATGATGAGTACAATGACCCCTTAAGAGGTTTTGCGCATTTAGCATTACACGTTGTTTATGTATTTATTTGCGAAATAAATACATAAACATACATACACACGGGACCAGAGGGCTGGCCTATTTTTAGCCCAAAGAATTAGCATTGCCATCCAGCGTGGCAATGCCGCCAGCCTTTTGGGCACTTTTCCCACTGACGGCGATGCGGACGAATTTTTTGATGCCCTATGAGCTCTTCCACCACTTTTTATTTTTTATACTTACCCATTTGCGAAATACATAGGAAACTTCACACCCAGTTAGGTTATGTGGTTATGTGTAATCAGGAACAAAGGGCCTGACAGCAAAGGCCATCAGGTGGGCGATGATTGAAGGGTCTGTGCGGCAAACATATGGCCACATATGGCCTTTGATAAGTCGCCCACTGAAACAGGTGTCGTGGGCGAACGTAATCCCTTTCAAAATGTTGTGCTAAAGAAGAAATACAAATAAGTATGTTCATTTGTGTCCTTGGAATTCTTCCTTCTTCCGCGAGGATATGTCGGCGCTCTCAGCAGAATACATGGGATAGGTGGTCATTAGTATCCCATCGTTGATAAGATCCTGCAAAAGACAAAGTTTCTCCAAAATAAAATAATAACATTGCCCTCTCAGACCAAATAAAATAAAAACCTGTCAAGAGTGAGTCGCACTCGCGCACCAAGGGTTCCGTTCCAGTTTCTGAAAAAGTGTGCTAATTAAAGACATCGTTTTATTTTTCCTGTAATCTTTACCATAAACTTCTATCATACAGAATAATTTCAGATTTTTCTCCATGCAAACTTCGGAGATAGGGGGGGACGGTATTTTTTTACATATTTCATCAAAACTCGAAAACTATGCGGCCTAAAAAAAGAAAAAAAAATTTGAGAATGTGCAAACAACATTCTTTCATATGACGCCTCACATGCCTTAGTCGCCCCAGTTCGAATTTTGAACACTCCCTTTCAATCCCTGTTGCAAAAAAACAAAAACATTTTTTATTTTTTTCTTATTTGCAAAATAGTTGGGCAAACGTCATCTAAAACTGTTCCTTTCAAGTTGATAGCATTAGTAGTTCTTCTTCTTGAGATATCCAGCTGTGACAGACGATCAGACATGTGATAGACAGACAGAGTCACACCGTTCGGGTTCGTTTTTACCATTTTGTTACGGAACCCTAAAAACCATGACACTTCTGTCAACAGTTAGGTACGTGAGGCCGGTTTCGTAAACATGTGTGCACTTAGTGAGGTGTAGTTTAACTGTAGTTCGGTGTAAAAGTGTGCGTGTGAGCGTGTATGCACAGAGCGAGGTGTAGTTTTGCGCATGCTTCACTGTATTGTTCGCAGCGATATGTCTTGGTTTTTTATTTGGTCTGAGATTGCCCTCACTGACCTAAGGTATGTTTCGAGAGGTAACAATTAGGTACTAAATATCCATGTATGTTTTATATCTAGATTCTCAGTAATCTCGGCTACACCAAAGGATGGCGGGTGTATGAAACTATTGCAATAACTTGCGATCCCACGAGGTACTAATTATTTAACAGGTACTAAATTTTGAGATATATTTCAACCATTTCTTAGAAATACACCCTGACATTCACCTCCCTATCTATTTAGTCTACCACTTTCTCGTGAAGCAGACTAATTATAAGTAATTTCCAACAATTCTAAGTGATGAAGTGTTGTTTACGGATCTTGGTGTAATGAACTAATGGTAAAATGGTAGCCTTTAGCTCCGTGTACGTTACCCAGGGCGCAACAACAAGGGCTGCGCGCTTGCGAACTTGACATTGTCTATTCTCGCGCCGGAAGCCGCCCGGACGCGCCGGAAACGGCCGCCCTTCAAAGGGGTAAGTAACATTGTTTCCGAGAACGTAAGCAACAAACAAACACATTTGAACACAGTTAATTTTGTAATGAACTTGGCTTTCCGCTTAAAGTAAACAGATACAATGTTGCACTGGAACTGTAAGCCGAAATGCACACGTACACAAAAGCTTACATAGAATCTAAATGGCTTTATCCGTCCGTCCGTAGGTATCAGGGGGTCTACTCCCTAAGTCCGTCCGTCCGTCTGAAATAACGATCCATCAAAACAAGTGTAAAAGTTAAATTTTTCGGACGGGCAAAAACACATCGGGAGTAGGGACAAATGTCGAATCATGTTGTCATTCATACTTCGTTCGGGCCCCGAACCAGTCATCTTTCCGCGTAGGTGATACGGAGGCCGCTGGGGTCGCGGGTTGTTTGAAGAAGATACCGCGGCCCTGACACAGGCAACTGAAGGAACACGGGTGGGTTTTAGTCAGTAAAAGTCTGACACGCCCTTCCGCTCCACTCAGAGCGGGAGAAGTTATTTGATGATTTCCCACCCTCAAAAAAAAAAAAAAAAAAAAAGGTGATTCGGAGTAGGAAACACCCATAACGAAGGCCGAAACTACGGGCTTCGTGCTTAGGGAGTAGACCCCCAGAAAGGAAGGACCGCACTAATTGAGTTACCAAACAGATGTATGTAAATTACTCGAATCATCGGTCTTTTTGTCTACTCCGTCTATTGCAGTCTGCTGCTGGACATAATGATGCCTCTCCCAGGCTGCACTACAACACCCTGTCAATCCTGTCATCAGTGGCGGATTTTCCCTAAGGCGCAGTAGGCCCGGGCCTAGGGCTAGGGCGGCCAGATATTAGGGGCGGCCAATCTGACAAAAAACTGACGATAAGAAGAAATAACTGAAATTACCTAAATATTCTAACTAAAGGCTCGCGCACATTATGGCGGACCGCACTACACCGCATCGTATAACAATAATCTTCCTAAATCACTTTCGTACATACACAGGGTTACTGGTTAAGAGGATATTGAGCAATATCCTCTTAAAGGGTCACTGTACTCATCATTATGAACAACTTTTACTATGGGACCACACCTGTAATCGCGAAAAAAAATCGGTAACTCTACCAGATAATAAAGATTTTTTTGGCTATGTGTCTATCTGTAGCCTCTCTAGTAGGTACAGTGGGCGGCATTAATTGGGTACCCCAGTTGTATTGATGCAGCCCCCTGTACATAATAGTTTGGATGAACAGCTAAAGAAACAGAGAAATCTTTAAAAACCCTTATAATTAGGAACGGCCACTATTTTTTTTCTCACAGCATCCCACGGTAATGGCTAACCACTCTTATAAATATCCCAATTAAATTAATTAACAGCTTCTTCCTACTACTAGTAAACAGCCGTGAGAGTAGTCCATATCCTAACACAGATGATCACTATTATGTTCAGAGCAGTTCACGTCATGAGAAGGCACGACACAGAAGGTCTAATTTGAACAACGTAACGTTTGTACGAAAAGGAAATTAGTTTTAGTACCACTCCGCCCACTTGCAGCACAATTTACAAAATGCGTTTAGCAGATAAATGATGATTCTTTGTCCGAAAAATAGGACAGCCCTCTGATCACGTGAAGGAAGAATCGACCAACCGCTTGGCGATGTCTCGAAAACCAAGTGGGCACCCGGACCCCATGGCCCTAGTGTTTCAACCCCAAACGGTTCGAACGTAATTATTACTCCCAATGAGATTGGAATATTTTCGCTGTTTGAGGTTTTCCGCATCTGATGCAGCAGCCGCCCCAACACAGCTTGCCGTGCTAGGATGGCGCAAAGGTGTAGACGCTTGTTGCACCCCACACCAAAGTTAGGCAGGCCTAACTTCCAAGGCATTATGGTCATTCCGTCTGGTCTCTTCCCATCGTTCCATGCCAAGCCTTTGGGTTCTAAAACACTGGCACCCCGGCAAGAGGTGACAAGAGAACGACGGTTGATGTCCTGCGCTCTTACTGCAAGACAGACCATGGTGTCCGAGGCTGTCGACAGCTTCATAACACTGGCAGCGATGCGGAGCCCCGCAAGGAGCGCCTACCCAGATGCATTGTTTTTTTTATATTTCTATGGGTATAATATAGGTACATGATACATGTACCTACATTTTTCAAATTAAGTATTGTATCTACCTGAATTTCTTTTGCATTCTTTATCCCTGTCCCTGAAGCCTGAACTGTTTGAAAGTTGTATCTTATTTTAGGAGATCCTATATCTCCTTTCTTCATCCCTTCGTCTGTTTCATTTGCAATTAAAACATGACAATAGCTTAGTTTCAGGTGTTAGGTTTAAGAATAGAATTTAATTTTTTGAGTATTTGTAATGGCTGCTTTTACGAAAATGTTTGCGTTTTGCCACCAGTAGGTACCTACTTTTTTATAGTTCAGGTACAAATGTGTAATACCTATACAAATCTCGTGCCAAACTACAGTAGGTACAGTTTGTAGGCAGTGTTCTGGCAGATACATGGCTAGGTGTATCCCACAGAACAGCCGGTCGATTCTGTAAAAATCTCACCATGAAAACTTAGGTGAAGTGAGTTGGTTTTTGCTAGGAATTGACACTATTGACAGCTCACTCCACGCTCACTTCACCTAAGTTTTCACGGTGAGATGGTTACAGAATCACACTGCTGATAACATTTATCTGTTCTGTGGGATACACCTAGCCATGTGGAACTTCTGGTACCTTTCTATAATGCGTTAGTGCATTGTATAGCCACATGCCGCGGATGCCGTGCATACGCATCTGGCCGCGATTCCCACACCCCGCCGATTTTTTTTATTACGGATGTATTGTCGTATTGGATTATTAAAACTCGGAAGGTAGGTAATGTTGACTTTTTGTGTAGGTAGGTACTCACCCTATGAAGCACCTACATGAGAATGTCCCGTGAGAGGACTTCTAAAATCTATCTAGTAAGAAATAGGAATGTGTTGAATCTATGTAGGAATCAATAGGAAGATTACTTAAGTACCTATGTCAGCAATCCATCCATGGTAGGTATAGGTACTATGAAGCGGCGATGATTGGCTTCCTGCATTACCTTCCAAAGATTCCAAACGGAAGCACAAATTAATCATACCTAAAAAGCATAAGTGCAGTTCAATCAAACGTAACAACACCAACATTTACATATTTCGAAACATTCACAATACGTACAAACATCGTCCACAAAGACCTCCAAACGAATGTAGGTAAATAAATAAGCATTATTTATTTATACGTTACAAAATTTACCTGCCAACTTAAAAATAAATAAACTGTTACTGTCCTTGAAAAAAGATGCATGTTACATTTAATTTTGCACTGTGCTATCAGTGCTATGGGTGTGCAGTACAACTATTTTCTTAATGTCCCTCGGCAAACTTCAAGTTGTCGGATTTCTATCAGTTTCCCTTTGCACTTGGTGCAGACCGGAGACCGGACACTCCAATCCACTTAGAAGTATATAGAGTTAGTCCGGTCTGCACCAAGTGCCAAGGGCAACTGATAGAATAGATATAATATAATATAATATAATATAATATATATAATATAATATAATAATAATATAATATAATATAATAATAGATATCAGACGACTGACGAAATACGAAGTTTGCCGAGGGACATTAAGAAAATAGTTGTCCTAATTCGATGCGCCCGCGCCATCTCAAACGAATTTGTTAGAAATACAAAATATGCGCGCTGCACAGGTGGCAAATCTCTAGTTCCCACAGAACACAATCGTTTTTTTTAGAGCAAGCACGTAAGTGGCATCTTGCCTATCATATAGTGTTAAAAAAAAATGAGGTTAGAGATGGTCTGGCGGGAATATCGACAGATGTTTATTTAATGTTAATCGAGCTGGGAAGCTTTTAGTCTATTTAATTTTGACAATTAAACTGCTCGTTAATTACAAAGTGAGTATTGCGGATTATTATTATACGGGATGAAATTTAAAACATGTTCCAAATCAAAATGGGAGATTGTACTCATCATTATGAACAACTTTTACTATGGGATCAAACCTGAAATCGCGAAAAACGCCTAACAGCCCGTACAGTACAACATAAGGTCGCCTTTTGTATGTCACCTTTACAGTAGGTATCTACCTACACCTTTTCCTAACCAAAACTTAGTCTTGGATCGCGAAGCATGGAAGCCCTGGGCTGAAAGACTAACAAAACTAAAAACAAACTCATCTCTTTCCAGGCTCGTGTGTGCGTCTGCGTCTACCAACGATATTCCAGATATTGAATGATCGATAAATAATCTAATCAAGAACTATCTCTACTAGATAGTCGATACGTAACAGAGTTCCGCGCTCCCATGCATTATGACAGCAATCAAAACGAGAGCACCGTGACACAATGGCGATGTAAATACACGGAAAGCTAGCTAATGAAGTAGGAACACAAACCGTCGTCGTCGGGAAAATAATGTACTTACTTATTACTTGCGTAATTATGCGCCCACGCCGGTATTGTCTTGTCAGGCTGCAGTATTTAGCTAAGACTACCTGGTTCACTTTATGGGGACGGTTCACTTTATGGCGACAAGTTGTCCCAGAAATCTAAAGTTCGATTCCTAGTTGAGACAGCCCTACGGTTTTTTGTTTTTACTGCAAAATAAGTACGATTTACTTTTTCCCACGGTTCAGTAATGACGTTGATGTAATTTATGAAATGTTAGTGTTAACACAAATCTACCTTTGACTGTGACTCAGAATATAGTGCAGCCTGCTGAATCATATTAAATCAGTCATCATAGCAGCCAGGTCGTTCGTGTAATCTGTAATGTAACGCGACCGATGAGCGAGCAGCGGGCGAAGGTGACCTCTTCAATGAGACAGACAAACAATCGGTAATCATTGGCTTCTCATTACAGAGTGACTCACAGACTCACTCGCCATTAACTTAGGAGGTCGGCCAACAGTTCATTTGGGTATTGTTTGTTCCAGCTATTCTTGGCTATTTCTGCCTTATTGAATCTAAAGGTACCTAAGCGCGACTGTCGCAACCCAGCGCTGGGCACGCCACAATTGCGGCGATAAGTCCCCTCTTTGAGGAGTGGTTAGAGAGGCGCCACGGCGTCCTCACCTTCCGCCTGACGCAGGTCCTCACCGGACACGGTTGTTTCGGGAGGTTCCTGTTTCGCATAAGGCGGGAGGAAACGCCCGGGTGTTTCCATTGTGTGGATCGCCCGGAGGACACGGTGGAGCATACAGTGGAGGTCTGCCCGGCTTGGGCAGAGCACCGCCGTGTTCTCACGGAAGCGATCGGCGGCGGCGATCTCTCGCGTCCGAGCCTGGTCCAGGCCATGGTGCGGAGCGAGAGTGCATGGGAGGCCGTCACCTCCTTCTGCGAAGCAGTGATGCTCGCGAAGGAGGAGGCGGAACGCGTGAGGGAGAGGCAGCCTCACGCCCTCAGTCGCCGCAGGAGACGCCCTGGGCGGCGGGAATCGCGGGGCGATTTCCGGCCACCGTAGGCGCGGGCCTGCGGACGGTGAGCAGCGGGTAGCTCGCCGTCCGGTAAGGACCAGGCCCGAGTCGACGGCGCGTTGTGTTCCACGCGCGCCTCAAAGAGATGTCAGCAAGTGACGGGGTCCAATAGGGCCGACGCCGCTGGGGTCGCGGGTTGTCTGAAGGGGTTACCGCGGCCCTGGCATAGGCAACTGAAGGAACACGGGTGGGTTTTAGTCAGTAAAAGTCTGACACGCCCTTCCGCTCCACCCAGAGCGGGAGAAGTTATTTGATGATTTCCCACCCTCAAGTACTTTAATTAGGTTCGTTCGTTAGGTTAGTAGTATTCTGGCACCCATCTTAGTAGGTACTTGGGGACAATAAATAACGACGCACATCTTTAAAGTAGGATAAGGGATAATAAATAATAGTAGGCTTTCCGACATTACATTTTAATTTGATTGTACCTATTATGGGTACTTAGGTACTTATTGTAAGTATAATCACACTAATTTAATATTATAAAGGCGAAGTTTGTGAGTGTGTGTGTATGTTTGTTACTTCTTCACGCTCAAACGGCTGGACCGATTTGGATGAAATTTGGAATTTAGATAGCTTCAATCTAGCCTTTTCCCAACTATGTTGGGGTCGGCTTCCAGTCTAACCGGATGCAGCTGAATACCAGTATGGAGCGACTGCCTATCTAACCTCCACAACCCAGTAACTGGGTAATACGATACCCCTTGGTAAGACTGGTTGTCAGACTTTCGGGCTTCTGACGACCCGTAACGACTGTCAAAGATCCCCGAATGACAGCCGGGACCAACGGCTTAACGTGCTTTCCGAGGCACGGAGGAGTATCGGTGTGTAAAGATGGTCACCCATCCACGGACCAACCCCGGCAAACATAGCTTAACCTGATGGATCGACCTGTGCGGCTGTTATTACTTAGCCATGAGCTCCTGAATTTAGATTTAGCCTTATACCCTGGATTAACACATAGGCTATTTTTTATCCCGGTCTACGCGGGTTAAACCGCGGGGCGCAGCTAGTAAATTATAAAGTTAGGAGTCCCCGAAACGATCAATCGCAATAATTGATCAGTGGGCTTAGTGCGAGTTTTACTCGATCACGTTAACGTAAACGTCAGTAGGAGTCCCCGAAACGATCAATCGCAATAATTGATCAGTGGGCTTAGTGCGAGTTTTACTCGATCACGTTAACGTAAACGTCAGTAGGAGTCCCCGAAACGATCAATCGCAATAATTGATCAGTGGGCTTAGTGCGAGTTTTACTCGATCACGTTAACGTAAACGTCAGTAGGAGTCCCCGAAACGATCAATCGCAATAATTGATCAGTGGGCTTAGTGCGAGTTTTACTCGATCACGTTAACGTAAACGTCAGTTCAGAACAACGACTAAAGCATAGAAGTAGTGGTAAAATAGCAACTGAACTCAATATATTTGTTTCATTTTGACTTATGGAGCCGCTATGATGTTAAAGAAGGACACGTATACAGAAGACGTTTCGAAATTTTGTAGGTTGTCATTCATTTTATTCCGACTAGTGATGTACCCACTAAATTTCAACGTCGATAGAATTTACAATAACATTCTTTCATATACTGCCAAGAATAATTACCGTAAGTACACACGGCTACACATCAAGCTATACATTTCCAGTTTACACTGACCGCTCATTGTAAGGAAATCCTATACAATGCGAGATCAGCTTATACTGGAATTGTATAGCTTGATCTGTAGCCGTGTGTACCAAAAATTTTGAAGTAACTAAGCATACTTGTGATCCCAATACTTAATATATTCGTTCAAAATGAAAGAATACTTTAAGTATGAACTAAATAGTTCGTCATCATCATCACCAAAGTCTTCCTTGGTTCCCGACAGCTCTTCATGTATTAAATCTGACCCGGCTAAACCCCAATGTATTTAATTGCCATAATAACTGATGAGTTTATTGAAAAGAAGTGGGAGACATTCGGTTTTGCAAATGTTTTTAGCAACTTACTTTCTCATATTTATTTGAATTTTAGATTACATCATAGTCTACTCAACAAAGTCTAGGGAACAAAGGTATTCAAAGTACCTAATAATTTTTATTTTAATACTTTTTATATAACACATTATTTTAAATCAGTAGAAGCGTAATTTAATAGAGATTTGAATTATTTGATTAAATAAAATGGTTGTTAGTGAAAAAATAAAATTTATTATGAAAATTCAAAATGGTACCAAAGCGACAAAAACTTTTCGTACATAAAAAAATAAATAAGGACCAGATAATATTTTAAATAAAAAAATAAAATGCCTAGCAACTTTAATAATCTGTTACGCGAATTCCAGCCCACACCATAATACGGATGAACTTCCTGAGGATTCTGGAGTCGGCTCTGGCGACCAGGAACTCGCCTAAAGCGCAGTCTTCTTGAATCGGGATGGAATCCAATTATTTCTGAATTTGTTATTGTCATCTGTGTCAAGGATTCCTAAAACGAACAGTTCTCAATAAAATTTATGTAAGATTTTTTATCATCATTTTTATTTAGGTAAATAGTTTTATTTGTATGTCTTACCTGACTGATGTGAGATGATTTCACGAGATGTCAATATCAGTGGCGATTCATTAATCTGTACCGATGTACTAGGTCCTGTTTCAACTTCCATTGCTACGGGATCCTACAATTACGTATTTTTTATTAAAAATAAGTAAATAAATTTGCACACGATTATATTTCCGACTGGGATAATTAGAAGAATAGTATCGCATCAATGATATTTTTAATATAATATCATTGTATCGCATATATCAAGTGAACATATTTCTGAAATGTTATACCTGTCTTCATGTTAGATTGCTGTTGATGGTGAGCGGTTCTTTTAATTTGCAGTACTGCGCTATGTCCTTCTTCGCAGACTTCCATAAGTATTTCCTGTAATGTAATAAATCAAGTTTTAATTTGAACGGGATACTATTTATTGCCAATAAAATACCTTAATTATATCATAATACTGGATGATTTTTTTATCATGCACCAAATCGAAATGGGAGATTGTACTCATAATTATGAACAACTTTTACTATGGGAACCAAATTAAATTAATTACCAAACCTGAAATCGCGAAAAAAAAATCAGCAGTTCAGTACATTTTGACGAGTTTGTTGTAGATAAATGTACTGAACAGCTGATTTTTTTTCGCGATTTCAGGTTTGGTCCCATAGTAAAAGTTGTTCATAATGATGAGTAAAATCTCCCATTTCAATTTGGTGCATGATAAAAAATTCATCCTGTATATCAGACCATTTCATCTGTTCTATCCATAACAAATAATGTAGGAACAGCATGTTCTCTAAGTGACGACTTAAAGAACATGCTACATCCATTTCATAGGTTCATTACCAAATGAATACAAAGTAAAATGCTCGGAGCATATTATATGGCTGAGTCCAATTTCGTCTACCAATACAATTTATCCATTTTTTTTTTTTCACATCGTCTAGGAAATCTGTAAAAGAAAAGTATCGACAACATTATTTACGTCACTATGGCTGATCAAGATAACCCCAAAACAATTTCCGAATATTCGCTAATAACTTCTATTGGAATAAATATTACGACTGGTTTCAGCTATATAGTGACACAGCAATATTTGTTATGTATTTATATTCGTTTAACAGATCATATGCAACAAGAAATTGTGCAAAAACTTACCGATGGAAGGTCAATATTTATTGTTCATTTTATTTTCGCTATGAATGGGACTGGCAGCCCGCAACCACACAAGAAATTGCTCCACAGCGTCCACACACTCACTGTTTGTAGTTAAACAAAGAATTCATGCAATCTAACAGTAGAAATATTATTACAACATCGCAAAACCATGGAAGATTACGACAAACACGTAAACAATGAACACGCGAATAAGTCAGGTAGTTCAATGAACGAACTGTCAGACATTGAAACAAAGTACTATCAAATTTGGCCGCGTCATACTATAACTTTTTTAACCAAATGACAATTGATCTTGTGACCATGCCAAGAAAGTAAAACAAAGAGTAAAACATTTATCTCTTTCCCACATCCTTTATCGTACCTTTATCGTACCTAATAATAGAACGGGACTAAAGGTAGTTACAGAATTCTGTTTTTAGCCTTCCTTCTATGCTTTGTTATTGTTCTGTGAAGCACACTGAAAATGAATAAGCGCTGCCTGGTGACTATACTGGGAAACACAATTATTCCATACGAATTGACATACGTCAACGTTAACGTAAACGCGATCGAGTTTAGAGCTAGTTTCACCATACTCTGTTAATTAGTTTTAACGTCCAATTAAATAGATAACGGACCGTTAAGCGTAGTGAGTGTTTCACCACATACTAACGAATGGTTAAATCTCTTAACAAGGCGTTAAACTTAATGACTGCTCCAAAGGTCCGTTAATGCTTGTAACAGTTGTCAGTTGGTCAAATAAAATAGAAGCGGCGTACAATTTTATTTTTGAACACGAAAATTATGATAGTTTAGAAAATTTAGAACTTTTAGACAGTAATGTTCGACGTCCTAAAACATATAAAGATCGACGTGACTATTTTGAAGAATATGACGATGTAGATTTCAGGACAAGGTTTCGTTTATCGAAAGAATCTTGTATGCCTGTTTTGCAAATGATTGAAGATAAACTTGAATATCCGTCAAATCGGTGAGTACCTTAACATTGCCCTAAATGAATTTTAATAAAAAAATATGCCTGGTTTACGTAAGGTGTTTAATATTATTAGAAATGTTTGGATGAGAATTGTTACCTAGTTTAAAAGCTCACATTAGTGGTAGTAATATCCCCATCATCTCTACCTACCATGAATGTTGCACAAAGCGTCTAGAGTTCCGCTAGGAGTAATAGTGTTCTGCGGTCTAGAGATGTCGTAAAAGATGGGCATGGATGAAGAAGCTAACCTGAAATTTTGTTTGCTTACAGAAACAAGTCGATTTCGCCAATAAACCAACTTCTTTTAACTTTGAGATACTATGCCACTGGTTGTAACAGAATTATACACAGAGTTACTGCAGCTATAGCGTCACTCGGTCGCCAGTTTATAAAATTTCCTGTCTCGGAAGAAGAATTAAGAAAACAACAACTACAATTTTATAACATAGCACGCTTTCTTATGGCACTGGGTGCTCTGGATTGCACGCATATACGCATTCGTTCCCCTGGTGGAGAAAATGGAGAACATTTTAGGAATAGGAAAGGCTACATAGTCTATAAATGTGCAAGCGATAGGAAATGCTAACTTAGAAATTTTAGATTTGGTGGCGAGATGGCCAGGAAGCAACCAACCAGCCTTTGGGTCCGCGACTTTTTTTCGACATTTTAAAACAAAATACTTAAATCAAAATCAACATTTAAAATTACCACCTATTACCACAAAACAACCGAAAACATTTGACGTTCAAAACGACTTTATAGAATTACACTGTTGAAGAACGTTTTGCTTTGGCGCCATGACATTTTGATTTGGTTGCGAGTGAATGACAAGTAAGACCGGTCGTTTTTGTTCACTCGATTACAGACAATATTTACTAGATGTTTGATTTATCAACGCCTTGTTAAAATCCCACCATAAAACATAGGTCTTTTTGACGTCTACGTCAATTTTAACAGAACATTTGTAAATGGCTAGTTAATAATAGTTTGGTGAAACCGGGTCTAAGTATAAACACTAAGGCCACTGGTGCCATCAATTTCTATTGTACTAATATTGTCAATCGCTCCTGGTAGACGATCAATGTGCATCAATCACGTTAAAATTGAGATAATAAAATATAAATCCTACTACTTAGTAGTTTTGCGAACAGCAGACAGAGGAGGATTTGCAGTGTTGGCCGCCCTAGGCCCCAGGCCATGTAGTAACTACCAACCGCCCTTTTCTCCAACACCCATCATTATAGACTACAATCATAATGAATTTACTTTATTTCCAACTTTTATCAAAATGGATTCAGAAAAGTATCTGATTCTGCTACTTTAGTTAGTTACTGATTTCTTTTTCGTGATTTCAGGTTTGGTCCAATAGTAAAAGTTGTTCATAATGTTGAGTACAGTGACCCCGTTACTATGGTCGGACTTTTATGTCAGATGTGTTGTGAGAAAACGTGCCGAGAAGAAAAAAAAAACTAAATTGAATTGTGAAACTTGTTGACAAGTAAGTATTAGTAAGTACACTGAAACAGACAAATAAAGAATATTGTTAATTATATTACATTTTTAGTGTCATTTCGCTATCAAATGGGAACATTTTTTAACGAAATGACAGATAAGAAGTGTCATTTTACTGCATCTAATTAAAAGTCCGAGCATAGGTATTTATTTATTTATTTATTCCTTTATCTCAGGCAGCTGTGGCCCATACAAAATACAATAAGTACACAAATACAAAAAATTACTACATAAAAAAATATAAGTATACACTAATACATATAAAAACCTATCAGACACACGAAGTGACGGCGCGGCGTCGTAATACGCTGCGCGGTGTCGTGTCACGTGTCACATAGCCTGCCGCGAAAACGTCGGTAGACCTACACCCTACGCCTACACCCTTCGGCCAAAACTAAACCATAGGCTTATTTGTTAACAGATAAGTAATTCCTAGCACATCTCTAGATACAACCTGACACTGACCTGCAAATTGCAAAAAACGCAAGAAAATTTGAATTTCGCGGGCTATCACAGCCTTATCACAGCGGATCCCACTTATGTTATTGTAAATAGTAACGTAAATAAACGCCCATCCCATACATTCATACATTGAAACTATGACGACATCAACATGTTGTCTTTGGTCTTGAATTTCTTGATGTGACATCACTCACAATACTCACATACATCAGACTTTTTGGCGGGAAGTCAAACGAGGCGGTAATTTTGATTTTGCAAAAAGTTTATTAAATATAAAATTATACGGAAATACTACATAAATAACTTCTGACAAGACCTCGAACCACCATGAGTGTCACCAGTGGCGGTGAGGAGCCGCCAGAGCCAGGGGAAAAGAAGAAAAGAAAAATTACCGGTACTCGAAATTCTGACTCTATAAATAAATACAATATTTTTACTAAACCAAACTATAAAAGATTGTTTATAGAAAATACGAGTTCAGAATATATAGTATACGTCGAGTCGACAGAACAGGAGAAGGTAGGGAATAAAAATCCTATCACACTCACCAACCTAATATCAGACAATGTTAAAGGAGTCCTAGGTGTACATAGAGTAAATGCGCATAAAATAGGAGTAACATTTAGAAAAGCGACTGCGGCCAATAATTTTCTAAAAATGGAAGAGTTCCTGTGGAGGAATAAATTTAAAGCATTCATACCATCCTATCTGACAGAAAGGATTGGTGTATTGAGGTTTGTGCCCAAAGAACTTTCCAATGAAGATATATATAAAAATATAGTGTGTGACTCTGAAGTAATATCAATTAAGAGATTCATGCGTAAGGTAGAAGGAAAATTAGTGCCTCTGAATACAGTTGCTGTCACCTTTGCATCAACATCTTTACCGCAATACGCCTACATACAACTATTTAGATACGAGGTGAAAACATACATACCACCACTATTGCAATGTTATAAGTGTCTTAAATTTAACCACTCTGCTAAGACTTGCAGAGGCGAGCAAAACTGCTCTTCTTGTGCTGGTCGTCACTCCTACAAAGAATGCGATGTCGAAGAGATCACATGCATCAACTGCGCAGGTAATCATCTTGCCATTTCACGAGACTGTCCCATTAAAAAACAAAAAATTGAAGAGAAAAAGGCAAAATTTCTGCAGCAATCGTATGCCACTGTTGTGAAACCAACCCCTACATTTAATGAGAAATCTTTCCCTGTTTTACCCAAGGTTACTGATAAGGCTAAAACTAATGAAACTTTAGATATTAAACAAGTAGCAAATAATGATATTATAATTAACGCAATTGTTAAATCGTTGGTTGCATTAGGAAACAAGAGTGACTCTGATGGACCACTCACACATAAGAAAATAAAAGAAATATTTTTATCAAATTTAATTTAAACATGGATAATTATCTAAATATTTTACAGTATAATATACAAAGTTTACAGAGTAAAAGAAGCCTATTACAAAATTTATTAATTGAAAAAAATATAGATATCTGTCTTCTTAATGAGACTTGGTTCAAATCTAATTCTATAATTCCACACTTTCCCACATATAATTTAATCTACAAAAATTCCATAAATTCTCACAATGGAGTAGCCATTTTGGTGAATCATCGTTTAAAGTACAAAGTAGTTAATACACACTTCTCAGAATCGATTCAAAACTTATGTATCACTATAGAAACACAATTTGGAGCAATGGCAATACTTTGTGTGTACAGCCCTCCAAGTATCAGGTTTGACTCCGCAAAGTTAAAGGACATAATCAATAACATACCCAAACCTTGTATAGTTATGGGTGATTTTAACGCTCATAACATAGCCTTTGGATGCCATAGTGATAATAATAGAGGTAGATGTTTATATAATATAATTGATGAATTTGACTTATGTATTTTGAATGATGGATCACCAACAACTGTTCCATATCCTAATAGACAAGCTTCAGCAATAGATCTTGCCCTTGTTAGCTCTTCAATAGCTCATTTATGTAACTGGTATGTTCATGACGATCCCATGGGTAGCTATCATCTTCCAACCTTACTTGAGATCAACATTCAGCCATCTATGTATGACACATCACCTCCTGTGGATCAAGAGAAATATATTTATAGCAAGGCAGATTGGGACGAATATTATAGCCTATCAGAAACTTGTTTTTCCCACTTGGACTTAATAAATGATTCCCCTTGCAATGCATATAACCATTTTATAGAAACATTAAATGATTTAAGGAATAAAACAATTCCAAAACGAAAATTAGGTGCAAACACAGCAATTAAAAAACCAGTACCATGGTGGAATACAAAATGTAGTGACGCTGTCGCAAAATCAAAAGATGCATTAAAGTATTATTTTTCTCAACCCAACATTGAAAACTGGATAAGGTATAAAAAACTAGATGCAAAAAAGAAAATAATTCTGAAGGAAGAAAGTTCTTCTTCTTGGCAAAATTTATGTAGCAGCTTCAATAGGTTAACTCCAGTTTCTAGGATATGGGGATACATTAAAAAATTTAAAAAAATTGGAACAAATCGAAACAAAAACATCAATGATGAGTGGGTTCCAAGTTTTTTAGATAACTTAGCAGATTCTACTGAAATAGATGATAATAGGTGTGAGTATTTGTTCGAAAATGCTACAGAAAATGATGTAAATGTATTTCTCAAGAACAATTTCACTATAGAAGAGTTCAAAACATCTTTAAAGAGTAGGAAAGATACTACACCGGGATTGGATGACATACCTTACATGTTAATAAAAAAATTACATTTAAATGCACAAACAACATTAATTAATATTTATAATAAACTATGGAATGAATTAGTAATACCCGAGTCTTGGAAAACACAGTGTGTCATTCCAATTTTAAAACCTAATAAACCTGTAGGTAGTGCTTCTTCTTATAGACCTATTTCCTTATCATCTTGTCTGGGTAAACTCTTTGAAAATATGTTGAAGTTAAGATTAGATTATTTTGTTGAATCTCAAAACTTAATTCCTCCTATACAGTTTGGCTTCAGAAAAGGTAAAAGTTGCTCTGAAAGCCTTGTATCATTATTATCAGATGCAAAACAGGTTAAATTAAGTCACTCTAATGCAATCTGCGTGTTTTTAGATGTAAAAGGTGCTTTTGACAATCTAAATATAGAAGAACTCATTCAAGTATCTCACGATATTGGTATACCTGGTCATGTTCTAAAATGGCTTTATTCTTTTTTAAACAATAGAACTGTATTTGTTAAATATAATAATAAATTGCATGGACCTAGGACTGTCAACAAAGGCACAATGCAAGGGGCAACTTTGTCACCTTTACTTTATAACTTATACACTTCTGAAATATTAAAATATGTAGATGTCCCAGGTGTAAATATCCTGCAATTTCCAGATGACTTGCTTTTGTACAGCATAAATCAAAACATAGATATAGCAATGTCTAATATCAATAAGGCTTTGTCTCAATTATACAGATATTACCATAGTAAACTTAAATTAGAAATTAGTCCAGAAAAGAGTTCAGTTTTAGTTATCAGTAAAAATGTAAATACTCCTAGCAATATTAAAATTTCATACAATAATGTAGAAATTCCTGTTGTTAAGCAGCACAAATTCCTAGGCGTCATTATTGATGATAAATTAAAGTTTGATGAACATATTAACCATATAAGTAACAAAGCACTGAAAGGTATTAATCTATTGAGACATTTAGCAGGAAGTTTTTGGGGATCTGACCCCAAAGTTATGAGTATGCTGTACAAAAGTATAGTGAGAAGCCATTTTGATTACAGTAGTTTAGCTTACATGAATGCCAATAGCACCTTGTTACGAAAATTGGATGTAATTCAAAATATGGGACTGAGACTTATTTGTGGTGCTATGCGCTCCACACCTATTAATTCTTTAGAAGTTGAGACATGTATACCTCCCCTGACATTACGAAGGTTGTTGTTGGCTGAGAGATTTTTATTAAAAGTCATGGCATCAGATGATAATCCTTTACTAAAGAAACTAACAATACATCCTGCAATCTCACAGTCAATTGCTCCCAATGCCATTTCTGCTTCTTCCTTGGTTGGTGGAACTCTACCTGAAATGCCAACAATATTTGGACATGTAAATAAGAATTCACAAGATATTGTTAAAAACAATATTTGGCCTATATACAAAATTCCTTATAATGGTATTATTAACAGCTTTGCAATCCATTTTGACACGGTGCACAATGAATTTGATTTTTTACAGTTTAAAGACAATAGACCAGAACATTATATTATATACACAGATGGATCTAAAACAGACCATAATGTAAATGCAGCTTTCTATGATCCACAGCTAGACTTCACCAAATGTATCAAATTAAACAGGGTGTGTAGCATTTTCACTGCAGAATGCTATGCAATTTATTGTGCACTGCAGCATGTAAATAGTCTTGTAAATAATGTACATAATATTTTGATAGTTACAGACTCCAGAAGTGTTTTGTCTGCTCTACATAATGTAAATATTTCTTATAAGTTAAATTATATTATTTGTAATATTAGACTTATAATCCAAAAACTACTTGATAACTATATTAAAGTAGAATTTGTATGGGTACCTTCACACAGTGGCATTCGTGGAAATGAGGTAGCTGACACGGCGGCCCGTTCAGATCATGATGAGGATCGATCGGAGTTGCTCAAGGTTCCATTCACTGATTACTACAGCCTTTTTAAAAAACTTAATAGACACTTATGGAAGGAGTATTGGGACATAACCCTGGAAACGAAAGGCAGATGGTATGCTGAAATACAAAATGAATTACCGATTAAACCTTGGTATCATAACTTCAAATACATCACAAGAAGATTTATAACTATTATAGCACGCATGAGATTGGGACATTGCTTAACACCAGCTCACCTGAATAGGATTCGCATAATTAACAATAGTCGATGTCATCATTGTGGAGCAGAGGATGCTGATTTGGATCATATTATCTTACAGTGTTCAAGTTTTAACATTCAACGTTTGATTTTGGTCAGTGAATTGAGTGAATTAAATGACAATGACAATGACATTGAAAGTGAACGTCAACCGTCACAAAGTGTTCCCCGCCGCGTTCAGGATTTGTTAGAAAATAAGAAATATTTTAGTGTGTTGTATAAATATATTTGTAATACTATAGAAAAAATTTAATTAATGTTGTTATTTAAATGTCTAGGTTTGTATGTTTAGTATGAAAATAACGATGTTAACATAATATCACTGAGATGTACCCACGCAACCCGAAAGGGTGGCCAGTTGGTAATAATGAACAAAACTATTGATGTAAAAACTGATTAATATGTTAATGTTATTTACTGAAGTGTAACTCGTACCTTATTACCTTTGTATTGTAATATTACCATTTATGTATGCGACTGAAAGACTTGTATCTATGGTCATGAATAAAAAATATTAAAAAAAAAAAAAATCACATACATCACAGAGGCTGCATTCCGAGTTACGCTGTATTCGATTTGAGCGCGCTAAAACCTGTACCCTTAGATTATGAAATGTCCAGATTCCTAGTAGGCTACCGTAAATTGATTCCAAATTTAAGTAACTAACATTGGTAACTAGTTCGATCCCCGCGTCAGACGTCAAGGAACGATCGCCCCGCAAACGTCACGAGCCGGGAGTTTTAATTTTTATTAAAATGCCAGTCTGTGCTGTGAAATCGTGCAAAAATTACCCTAGCATAAAAGAAAAATGCACCAACATCTCATTTCATAAGTAAGTATTCAATTTCACCGTGTATTTCTTAGTTAAATTTGAAAACGAAAAAGTAACAATGTGACAGAGCAACTGTTGAAGTGTTGCCTAAGGCATGAAATCAATTTACCCATATTTTTAACAACTCACGACAAAAACGAGGGATGACAAAAGAGTTTTACTAACATGAATGATGATGATAATTTTTGTGACTGTTAGTTAGTTTGTTTCTTATACTTAGCCCGTAAGTTTCTTAATTTACCTTTATGAAATCCAAGTCTGTAAATGCGATAATCCATTTTGATGACAGTGGTGGTCGAGGCTAAAAAAACATAAAAATTGGGGATTTTAAACATCCAAACTCCACCACAAAGGCGGTGAATCATCATCATTATTTAATTATTTGACGAATTCATCCATTGTTCAAGTTAAGTTTTTTGATACCCAAAATCGAAGTTTGGCGCCAATTGTGTAGGTTTACATTTTTACTTTTCACAAATATGTAGTGATTGAAAATGTGACAAATATCATTCAAAATATTATAAACAACAAGAAAATACCCAGATCTTAACGTATTATACAAACACAGGTCCAATAATACGTAATATTCATTATCACTAGGTACTCAATATGTTCAAAATATCGCTGACCAATATTGTTTTTTTTTATTGCAAAGATTCGTTATTCGATAGCGATTATGCCAAACGATTTTTTTTTAATTTCGATCGTCTCGAGTTTAAGACGAATGTCAGAAATCGATACTTGAAAATTGAAATAAAATTGTTTTATGCATTAAATTCTTTTAAGCATTGTTTTTTTTAAAATAATAATTTACACTTTTCTACTGCAAGCATTGATAATAAATTATTGATTGCAAGTTTAACTTTTTTAGAATATTATGTTGAAACCAAGTCAACTGACAGGACCTGTTTAGACCTACAGGTACCTCATTTATTGAATTTCACGCTGAATTGTTTCTATAATTGAATTTAAATTTGGAATGCGCTCGCTCTTCAAAATTATTTTAATTTATTGGACAATTATTTATTGTGGTTTTTATTTTTGATAGGTACTTTCTGATAGTTTGCTACAGAATGCCCAGCATATATTTAGGTAGGCTTTTAGCGTTTGGGAATGAATGATGATTAGAGATCGGATAATCGGATGCATATTTACCTAAAGTTAATATTTGGCTAACAAACTATGGAACCGGCTTCTTAGTATTTATTTTCTTAATATAAATCCCGGGATTCTAGAAAATGCGGGTATGCACAACTAATCGGATACGTGTTAAGGAAAAGACTTTCTTATATATGTGGTTTTATTTATTTTGGTCCGTGCATCTTTACATACCAGGTCTGCTCCGTGCCTCGGAAAGCACGTTTAGCCCCCGGTCCCGGTTAAGGACCCGGCTGTCATTCGTGGATCTTTGACAGTCGTTACGTGTCAGAAGCCCGAAAGGTACAAAGCTATTTAATTTTGACGAAACTGAACATGCATACGGCCGTCATCATGAAAATAATCGTTAAACTTATAGTGGAAGGGTATATAAAAATTAGACTTTTTCATGTAGCGAAATGTGAAAATATTTTATAAAGTATGCCGTCCAAAAGACAAGTGTTTACAAAAAATTTACAATTTCAGGGTTTTTAAAAATAAATGTAGGTATGTGAAAAAGAATTATGTTGAATTCATTTTTATGTTAATTTTATCCCCAAACCTTGAAACCTTGTGACTCTAACTTTGAAAAAGTGATTTGCGGGATTTTCTACTTTTCTCTATCGGCTTTAGCACCCTTAGAAACTATGAAAACGACATCCATGACAGAAAAATTGAAAATTTTCGCAGCCGCCATGTTGCACTTACATTTTAACGTCACTATCGGCTTTAACACCCTAGAAAAGCATGAAAACGACACCCATGAAGAAAAATTTGAAAATTTTTGCAGCCGCCATCTTGGATTTTCATTTTGACCAAATTGACACTTTTTTCTTTGTCTTCTTTTATTCTTTACAAGTTCGTTTTCAATGTTCCGTTTATATTTAAATTTTCCCACATTTTTAGGGTAATCTCTATGCGCTGGTATTATTCGCGTGTTGCACACATACGCAAATGCGTTATGTAGTACACGGCGCTCACTCACACATGTATAAAAAGTGGCTTCACGTTTTATGTTACGTTTTGTATTGAACACGGAATCTGGACATTTCATAATCTAAGCCTGTACCGAATTGGCGTGAGCGCGATAACGATGTCCCGTGAATCGTCATAGATGACGTCATGACATGCGCCATCTTGCGATAACGCCGACCATGCCCTGAATGAATATCACCGTGAGCGCTGTCAACATGACAGTTCTGCTGTTTTGTTATGATCGAGTCGCATCTTATCCCATAAATTGTGCTCAGGTTTTAAGAAGTGTTCTGTGATTACGATTCTGGCTACAGTCGCCATCTAAACAAAGAAGAAGAATAAAGTGGTGTTTATACAAATAAATAATCGAACCATGAGTTTTCAAGTGAATAAAGCCGACGAGCCTAGCGGGTGACAATTTTCTGTCATGCACATATCGGAGCAATACGAGAGGGCTCAGAGACGTAAGTTCTGAATTTTAGTCCCCCTTGCAGTTCTACCGACTGCTTAAACGATTTTGATGTAAATGTTTTACTCATCACAACTGCTTAGCTGTATGTTTGCAAAAGCTACCTTACAGTCTTTATAGTGCATACAAGCCACTGTATTGTCCCTGTTATAGCATAGATGTTTACTAAAGTGGTACTTAATGTTTACAGATACTGAATATGTACAGCAATTGGTGCATGACTTTGATGCAAGCATGCATAGCCGAGAAACAGAGTCACTGCTGAATGAGCCAACAGAACAATATGGTAATTATTTTATATCTGGTTATGCGCAGATACTTAATAGCTGTATGAGCCTGTTGTTTTTGCATAACATATCATGTTGACAACAATAGTTTATGTGGTCACTCTTACTACAATACCTAATGTACAAAAAAAAAGCATTTTCTATAGTAGGTAAGTATATTAAAAATATACCGTTTTATTCCAGGGTATGATTGTGGCCGCATCTACATCCACATACGAACTACGCATCACAATGACATGATGTCACGCAACCTGCACCGTGCGAGTAGCATATATACAACATCCCAACATCAACCGTCGGGCAGTTGCCACCAGACACGACACCCGTCTGGTTGGAGGATCCTCCCTTTTCAATAGACGATGAATGATGTTTACACCCTGTTCCTCATGCCTCTAAATGATTATCTATGTGGCAATAGTTAATATTTATTTACTTAATTATATTTTAAAATTTGAACAGTACCCGTTTCAAGTAGTAGATTTTAATAAAAAATATGTTGCCTGTTCTGTGAAAAATCTGTGAATTTTATTAGTGTTTAATTGTACTGTATGTCTGTGATTGAGTTACGTAATATACAAGTACAGACTTATTAGTGTACTGTTTGATAGTTTTCTTATATTAGTGTTTATTAATTAGGAGAACAATGTGACCTGGAGCCTAATGTTCAGTCTGAGTCTCGTAAACTGTGATTCAAATTGATTGTTAATATTTATTTAAATTAAGATTTTAAGATTTGATCAGTACCTGTTGAAGTACCTAGTAGATTTGAATTTATCTGTGATTCTAACTGATTTTTAATAAAAAATGTTTTATTACCTACTATTACTGTTGTAAATTATTTACCACAATACAAGTTACCTTCTCATAATATCATTTTAACGACAGCATTGATGGGAGAGAAGGGATGCGCAAGCAACAAATATTGTCCAATAGTTTAGTAATAAGGACAGTACATTATTAAACTTGTTAACATTCAATACATCTGGATTTCATTATTGTTTATGTAATCTATTTTGTAGTTTTATTTTCAACATCCTATAACTTAACAATAAGTTTTATATTTATTTAAAACTTAAATTATAGTCTGTTAGGTACATAGTGTAGGTGTGTGGTGTGTGATAGGCAATTGTGCAATTCATTTTTGGCACCATATGCCATGTAGCTTTCTTGCTGTTTTAAATATATACCTACTCATATTCATTTGTTAATAGCATATAATATACTGTAGTCCATAATTATATTCAAAGTACTCTGTGCTGTAGTCTTTGGGTAATAGTTTTCTGATTTTTCTGTTAGCCTTTGGGGTTATGTGATATGTTTTGACGTCTTGACGTTGAGCGAGCACTGTAAGCGCGTTCACGAGTGTACCGAATTGTTGACAGCTCTCAGCTGTCATAATCGTGATATCTAAATCGGAACGCAAAATATTGATGTGAGCGCTGTGAGCGATTATTTTCTAATTCGGAAAGCGGGGAGAGTTGACTGACTGTTGACATTGACATTTTTGTTTCTAATTTAACAATGGAGCACTGTTTTTGTTTTTCTCTGAGGTTTTTTATAGAATAGTAAGGCAACCTAATAAGTGATAGTATCAATAGTAGTAATAGTGTATTAGTAGTAGTAATTGATTTAAAATGAAGTCCTTAATGGACTTATTCTCTAGCCTTTTAAACTTTTTAGGTTTGCTGGAAGAACCTCCACAGCTAAGGAAAAACTTTAAGCGGGCCAGGTAATGAAATCTCAATGATCTGATATCATGTTAACTTGAACAAGTCAAAGCCTTGCCGGCTTGTCGAATATATTCCACAAAACCCACAAAACAATATTGAAGTTGCATTATTTTGTGTTTTACACAAGTTCAGAAAGACTTATTTAGAACTCCGCCCCTAAGACGACCCACTGATCCCTGGCTAAGTAATAACAGCCGCACGGGTCGATCCGTCAGGTTAAGCTACGCTTGCCGGGGTTGGTCAGTGGATGGCTGACCATCTTTACATACCGAGATTCCTCCATGCCTCGGAAAGCACGTTAAGCCGTTGGTCCCGACTGTTATTCGTGGATCTTTGCCAGTCGTTACGGGTCGTCAGAAGCCCGAAAGTCTGACAACCAGTCTTACGAAGGGGTATTGTATTACCCAGTAACTGGGTTGTGGAGGTCAGATAGGCAGTCGCTCCATGTAAAATACTGGTATTCAGCTGCATCCGGTTAGACTGGAAGCCGACCCCAACATAGTTGGGAAAAGGCTAGGCAGATTGACTGATTTATATAAACTACACACACAGAACAGAAGCACAGAATCGATCAAAGTGGCATAGCTTGTCCTATGTCCAGCAGTGGACGTCTTTCGACTGAAATGATGATGATGATGAAATAAACTAACAACTAATACATACAAATTACCAATTTCCAGGGTCTATGACGATTTCTCATCTGATGATGAAACACCACCACTGGGTTACCAGTGTGCAAAACGATTGCGCTGCTCAAAAACAATTGGTATGTATTTAAAGCTAACAAATCTAGACCTGCTTAGTTATTAGTGACCTGTTTTATGAGTATTAACTTTTCATGGTCACACCGTTTGGTTTTAATATTGATAGAAGAATAGAATAGATACTTTTATTTTCAGACAGAGTCCATAGGTTTAGTAACAATAAACTTAACATCTAGTGATAGTAGCGTGTGCGTACGCGCAGCGGAATGTTGTTGAATTTAAAGATTTTAATTATGCAGATATTTAGTGTATGACGTCGTATAATTGTGTATGGTAAAAAAAAAATTTGTGCACGCAACCATTGTGGAGAAATTCACCAAAAACTGATTCCGCTGGGCGAACGTTGTCCTGGCGGAACTTTTTTTAATCCATAGACTTTAGAAGAAAAGAGATGTGTCCAAAAATTAGTGTGTATTTGTGTGTAATTGTGTATGTATGAATAAAACTAGTGCATGCATAAACTTCGGAGAAATTCAAGTTTCCGCTACGCGAACGTTTGGCCATTAGCTAGTTTTCATATAAAGCGCTTACATAGAGAACTGTAGATTTTTACATACGTTGTTTTGAATTTGTTTATATTTGTTTAAAAAACAGATTTAGAAAAAATCGTAGGGCTTAAAAGATAAAACTATAAACGTAAAATACGCTTATTAGGTCTTAGTTCTTAAAGTATGCACTTTGGGGTCTAGATTTTCACGTTAATACAAACCTTGTAAGTGTCTGCAACATGTTGCCAAGTATCAATGATGTTCCGTTAGTAACTAAAGAGTTATAGTAGGACAAATTTACCATGAACAGATCACTGTTTACAAAGCAGTCAAATATCACGACGTTCAGAAGGAATTGCATGGTAATATGTATGTCAATAATTAGTGTATTCATTCAACTATTCTTATGCAAAGTTTCATGTCATTAAATTCAGTAATTAAAGAAAAACAATTATAATACTGACGAAGCATCGAAAACCTACATAACCCGACCAAGTTCGGATGGCTACCAAAAAGCGGCCGTGCAATATATTTAGGTAACATCCCAAAATTTACAGTATAATACCGGTATTGAATTGGTATAGGTGATACTGATAACACAATTGTTGACTTGTTTCAATATAATTTATAGGTCATTTATTTTTGTACACCTACTTTTTTAAATGTATTTGACTATGACAGAAAGTAAGTACTATTTACGTAGGTACTTTATTTAAGTATGCGCTTGAGACTTGAGATATAATCTAAATATATTATTTAAGACAAATAAAATTCATACAGCTAATTTCTATTGAAGATTTCACGGATCAGGATTCTAACTATAGACATATAATTAAATATTTACCACATGTAAGTATGTACTACTGTTTAGGTAAATATTTATCATATTGTAGCTTATTACACTATTTAACCAATAGACTAGGCATGCACGAGCGTTCCCCTTTGCAACTTTAGTGGATCAATTACAGTATTTGCTACTCATTTAATAACCGCTATGAGTATAATCATGTGTTTAAGTATCGGTCTCTAATTACTAGTCACCATAAGTACATTATTTTCTACTTCATTTTAATTTCTAGCTCTATATTACTTTTTCAGATAATCATGACAAAGAGGGTAGGTATAACAATACTGTACAGAACGTGCCAGTGCAAATAAAAGGTTCTTGTACCACATCCACTCCAAGAAAGTCACACAAGAGAATGGTGCCAGTTGATCTTCCAGGGTCATCTAGAAATGGGCCCTCTTCATCACCAAGGGAAACCAATGCAGAAAAAGAAGAACCAACAGTGAGTACTTCTAACAAAAAACATAATCTACTATCGCTGACATTTACAGTGAAAAGTGATTCACCGCAAGTATCCGCTGTTGTACATAAATAAATAAATATTCTTGGACATTTCACACAACGCCATCTAGTCCCAAGCTAAGCAACCTAATGCTTGTGTTATGGTAAGGAGATGGCTGATAAACTACTTATATACTTACATTTTTTTTTTGTAAATACATACATATTATAGATAGAAAAACACCCAGACTCGGAACAAATACTTGTAGGTCGTACAAATATTTGTTTCGTGCGGGAATCGAACCCGCGATATAATATTGTATAACACATGTGTGTTATACAATAATATACAGTAAGTACGTTGTTCAACAGTTTGCTACATTATTGGGATAGCCAATATATTTTGTCAGATCTTTCAATGCTACTGTGTAAAATCTTTTGGTTTGGTGAAGACCTGGTGGTTTGGTAAATCCAGAGTATTAGTAAGTGCCTCTGTAATGTTCATAGTTTCATAGATCTTCTCCCTGTCACTAAATGGTATCTAACATCTATGACATTTGCTCATTGGCTGAAATCAAAATCAATCAGCCTAGCCTTTTCCCAATTATGCCGGGGTCGGCTTCTAGTCTGACGGGATGCCGCTCACTGCTCACTGAAATACTAATCACAAAAACATACAGGGTGTTTCAAACTAATTTGATCACACAGACTGGAGAAGAGACCAAGTGGTCTTGTTTAGTTGACAAGGTCACTCATCATCATTCTCCTGGCCTTATCCCAATGTATTTGTGGTCCCTGTGGCGCAACATGTCCCTTTCTTCCATACTTCTCTATTCATCTCGGTAGTCACCTCCTTTCTAGCCATATCATTTTACACACAGTCCATCCATAGTTTCTTTGGTCTTCCCCTACTCTTATAGTCATCGACATTCATACTTAAAACTTTCCTCACTACATTTTCCTCATTCCTCCACATCACATGCCCATACCATTATTTCTGCACAACTTTTCAGTCACCGGTGCCACTTTCAGACTTCCTGTTATGTACTCATTTCTTATTATATCCATTTATGTAACACCACACATCCCTCTTAGCATTCTCATAACAGCTGCATGCAATTGCCTTTCATTCATCATTTTTGTGGCCCAACAAGTAGTTTTGTGATCCATACAAGTCAGCTGGTCTAACCATTATTGTTAGGTTTTATAAAACTTAAGGCGAACATTTAGAACCTAATGCGAATCATTCATCACCAAAAACTAACATCCATCCCAATAACTCTTTTACATACAATCAAAAATTCATCCATCCAATCTTCACTTATTGCTTGTTTTCACGCCTTATTGCTTTTCAGAGCTTAATCAAAGTTCTGTGGAGCACATTGAACCAAGCTTGATAAATTAGGACTACCTATCTTCATAGAAATCGGCGCGATTAAAGACTTCTCAGCAACGTTGTCGTGCGATCTTCGACTTTGTCTGGTATGTAATAACGATAATGACAAAAATAAATCAAATATAAGTGGAAGGAGTTCAGCATACGAGCTTAAATTCTTCTGTCCTGAGTCATCCTCTCCTGGGGCTGCTATTCTTTGAAGGTAAAACTTGTGTGTGTAACAGTTTGTTAAGTAACTTATCTGTCATGTTCCCGGACGCATAATTATGAGCAAAGTTCACCAACTGAGTTTTGAATGTGGCTTCTGGTTGGTCGGTAAACTCCCGTAGTAGCCTTTGTCTACAAAATCCACCAATTTGAAGCAACTATGGTGATGGATTTTGCCTAATCGAACAGCTGTGTTGGTGGAATTTGCAATTTATTTATTTTACCATCTATGTACCTACACACAAATAATCAGACAAACAGAAAGGAACAGAAAAATACGTACAAAGGTAATGTTTATTTCAGAATAAATCTCTTCCAGCATACCTGCGATAGGACAGAGGATAAAAAGAGATGTAGATAACGATGTTGATGTATTTAGTTGTTTTTAAATATCCAACGACTGCGCGTGATTGTATTCTCGTAAAAATGTCTTTAAACCTCCCGAGTTTCTGCGAGTACAGTCCTAAGAACCCAGAATCGAACTCCGAAATGAGTTTTGCAGCAAAATTAAACAGTTCTATGATACGAGCATGATCCAGTAGGTAATATAAGTATTAGGACACTCTGATCAAATAGGGTAGGTTAGAACTGTGACCAACTAACTACGCGCTGGCCAAGCGAGCGGTACCGCGGCAGCGGCCGGCGAACGTACGTCGTAATTGGTCGTAGTAACAAAATTAGCTCCCCGACAGTTTTCATATCACTATAATATTACGGTGTGTATAGCTATATTCCCATCAGCACAGTTATCATTCCTTGGCAAAATCTACTACAGATCGCGCGGATACAAATTCCACCTTCAGTGTTGCAATTTTTGTGCAAAATCCACTATGACAGTTTAACAAGAAACCAGAGGTTGTTTCAAACTCAATTAGTAGATTTTGTATATAAAGGCTTCTATGGGAGTTTAACGACCAATCAGAAGCCACATTCAAAACTCATTTGGTGTACTTTGCTTATATGTTTCCCGAACTCCTGATTTAAACCGATACCCTTAAATCAAATCTACCCTGTATTGTAGGTGACACGGGTGAAATCAAAATTAGAAAATAAAAAAAAGAAGCCATCCATTCTACACATGAATTTACATGACGATGACAGTGATAACAGCCAGCAGGGTGATGACGTGGTCTTTGTGAAAGAAGTAACCAAACCATCTGAACACGTCATCGCAACAAACAGCCATGCTACAGGTTTCAATGATCAAGTTCTTTCAGAAATTTTAGAAAAAATAAAGTCGGAAGAAAATCTTAGGTATCAGGAACTGCTCCGGCGAATTGAAAATGCAGTAAAACCAATGTCAAAAGAGAAACCTATTGGTGGCAAACTGACGGAGGACTCGGCGTCATTTAGACTGCCGAAGACAACACAGACAAATATGTTACACGAAATCAAATCAGACAATGAATTAAATACCAGATTACAAAATGCGCCACAGGAGCAGGATCCTATCAGATTATCTTCAACAGATTCCAGTGATTCTGACGATGACGTAGAGGTAGTTCCACTAGAATCATCGACAACATCTTCAATGAGGAAAGATTCGAATAGGAATATAGCAGAGTTATCAAGAAATTTGCTGCTGGAACTAGATTCTGAATGTAATAACAAACTGCTAAAAAATCAAGCAAAGCTTAATGATGCGCGTCGGGTATCAGGCATCATATCAAAAGTGAACAGTGGTCAAACCATAGCTCGCTCGCACAGTGAAGATAAAACGGACACATCAGAGAGCAGACAACATCACTTACTGTTGCAGTTGGATTCTAATAAACAACCACATGATAAATCAGTGATCCAAAAAATGAAAGAAAAAAATAATGATTCCCGAAGAGCGTCAGACATCACACTAAATGGAAACGGCGAACAAAATGAGGCTCTCTCGTCCAGCCGAGACACCATTAAGGACTGGCTGGCGAATTTAGAAGCAAAATATTTCTCAAAACCCCTAAAGACTCCAGAAAAGCTTAATGATGTGCAACAAAATGAAGCTCAATCGTACAAGCCAGATGCTGCTGGAGCTGAGCTGTCGAGATTAGAATCTAAAAATAAAACTAGTCTCCTAAAGTCCCATGAAAAGCATAACGATACGCCGCAAGAATCCAAGATCTTATCAAAAGTAAATACTGTACAGCATGAAGCTAAACTCGATACCACAAGAGAATGGTTGGCGAAGTTAGAAACAGATTATTTTTCAACGCCCACTAAAGCTCAAGAAAATCAAAGCAGGGCACAGCACGAGTCGAATATTGTACCAAAGGTAAATGAGCAAAACGATGGTCGCTCGTATCTGCCAGCAACTTCAAGGGATTGGTTGTTGAAATTAGATGCTAAATTTAAAACAACGCCCCAAAAGAATCAGGAAAATCTTAACAATGGAAGGCAAGAGTTCAACAACGTATCTAAAATGAGCGGTGAAGATCTTTCGCTTAAGGTAGACAGCACAGATGATTGGCCGGCAGATCTGAAATCTAGTTATAATGCAGTGCAACATAAAAGGCAAGAACAGCTAAATGATGCAAGTCGGGAGTCGGTTATGGTAACAAGATTAAACAGTAATCAAAATGAATCTTGTTCGCACAAGCCAGACAACGCAAGAGAAACTCCATCAAAATCAGATTCGAAACCTAAAACTGAGCAGCCAAAGATGCAAGAAAAGCTTAATGAAAGCTTAGTGAACAGTGAGCAAACTGTATCTCGCTCGTTCAAGTTCAAAAGCTCTGAAGATTTGAAATTAGCTTCTCTCTATAACAAGTGTCAGCAAGAAACACAGGAAAAAAGGAGAAAGTCGCTTCTGAATCCAGATGAAATAAAACAAGTGAATCGTGAACAAAATCATGAGCTTAGCAAATCGAAAACTGAAGAAAGTGATGTGGAAATGCAGTCCAATGTTGATCTGCATGCTTTGACACCAGAACAGGAGAAGATGGTAGACGAAGTATTAGAAGAACCTGAACCAGAGGAGGAACTGCTAGTAGAGAGATTCAATTTGAGGATACACAGGTTAGTCTAATATTAGTTAAAAGCACGAAACAAAAATTCACTCACACAGAACAATGAATTCTCAATTATTATCTACAATTTTGAGAATTGGTCAATCTGCATAGCTATTCATAACCATTAAGAACAGCATCAACCAGACAGGCTGTCGAATCAAAAATGACACATTTTCAATTACTAATTTGCCTTGCCACCGATAGCAAACAGTCGTCGGATGAATGGCGGTCGTCTAAATAGACGACCGCCATTCATCCGACGACTGTTTGCAAAGAGACAAAATTTTCGTGTTTTGGATTTGTGAACAACCTTTAGAGGACTCTTTTGATAACATCGATTGATATTAGACTCGGCACGGAAGCTTATCGAACGATTGTGATGCCATGCTGACATGACTGATACAGTTGTTTTATCTCACGAAAGCGGGTGAGGGTGAGCCATACAATGCGTTTCAACTAAGAATAGGAAAGTCAATGACTTCTAACTGTCAACTGAAGCTAGAAATCTTAAGGATCATCCTTATCCATTTTAGTTCTGTTTTTGGAATTTGTTTTTGTTAAAATATGTCACTGACTTTGCGAATGTGTAAACGAGATGCTATTTTGCAAAATCTTCACAATATGGCGCAAGGTCATTCCTATTCTTAGTTGAAACGCATTGTACTTGTAGATGTAATACAATGCGTTTCAACTAAGAATAGGAATGACCTTGCGCCGTATTGTGAAGATTAAGCAAAACAGCACCTCGTTTACATATTTGCAAAGTCAGTGACATAGTTTAACAAAAACAAATTCCAAAAACTTAAAAACATTAAAAGACACGCGCTCTTGTGTGCGTACCTGCAGGTAGCGCGCTCCCGAGCTTACGCACACAAAGACAATGTGCATGTAACATTCACACATACAAGTATGGCTCGCCCGCTTTCGTGAGATAAAACAACTATACAGAAATAGGATACAGTCCTTATCAATAACGGCTTATTTATTATTCCAGGCGGGACTTGCAAACACTATCAGATCTAAACTGGCTGAATGACGAAGTGATAAACTTCTACATGAACTTGATAATGCAGAGGAGTGAAGAGCGGAAAGACTTGCCTAAAGTGTACGCCACTAATACCTTCTTCTATCCTAAGCTCATGCAGAGTGGGCAGGCTGGACTCAGGAGGTGGACGAGAAAGGTACCTAATTGGGTGTTTATGGAGTTTCATTCTTTATTACATCCTTTTTCCTGTCCTCTTCGTTCTTGAAATATGTTCAAATATTGCCACTTTTTTCCTTCTTTTCTAGAATTCCCGTGGAAAAAAGTAGTTGGTTTTTTTTTCATATTCGTTGACTGTTGTGAGCTTGTCAGTGAGGTCAAGTTTTTGGGAATTTATATTGATGAATTGCTAAATTGGAAGAAAGAATTAGCAGCATTGGATTCATCTATATCATCTGCTTGCTATGCCTTAAGAACTCTTAGAGATGAAGTGAGCGTAAACCATTTAAAAATGGTATACTATGCGCTGATTGAGTCCAAACTAAGGTATAGCATACAGTTCTGGGGAAATAGCTACTACTATAACTGGCATAGGGCATTCATTCTCCAAAAAAGAGCAATCCGAACCATTGTTCGCATTTCTCAACGAGACACCTGTCGACCATACTTTAAAGAACTTGGTATCCTCACAGTACCTAGCCTTTACGTAGTAGTACTGTTAAATACTTTTAAAAAATATATATATGACTACGAAACGAACGAGGACAGACAGGTAAGGGAAAATACGCGAAGAAAAGAGTTTGGAAACAAAATCTTCCCAACTTTGGGAATAGTGAAACACAGTCCACAGTATCAGGCAGTTAGAATATTTAATAAATTACCGCTTGATTTAAAAAGTATACTGTATACAGGCTCATTTAAAGCAAGGCTCAAGACATACCTGTTGGACAGATGTCTCTACTCATTAGATGATTTGTAATGTAATGATTTGTGTTTGTCTTAGCTCTTAAAACTGACATGTAGATATTATATTATTGTGTTGTGTTCAGACTTTTACATTTTTATTTTTATTATTTTTTGATTATTGTTTTTCGTTTAAATTGGTAATTAATTGACATGTGATTTAAAATTTGTTTCTATGGTATTTTATTTTTTTGACTGCATGATATTTTATGATTTTTATCTTTTATTTTTTTAATCTGTAGGATATAATATTTTCTAATTTAAATTGTTTTGTATGCATTTTTATTATTTTATATTTGTACATTTAATATTTATGTTTCATGCTGGTTAAATATTCGAACGCAATGTATATTGTTACTGAATAAACGAATTGAATTGAATTGAATTGTTCATCCATGAGATTTATCTATATAAATAAAAAGAGAAGTCCTGACTGACTGACTGATTGACTGACTCACCAACGCCCAGCCCGAATCGCCCCCACATGGATTGCCACCAGGTGGCAATTGGGAAAAAAATCCCAGTTGCCACCCGGGGGCAACTGGGACTTATTGCCACCACTTCAAATCGCTAAACATTGCCTTGTATGTCCCTAAAAAAATATCACTTATCTACTTATAAAACCACATTGGAAATGTGACCGCCAACCCCGTCATCGCGGCCGTAAGAAAGATAGCGATGATCCACGCCGCAATGTACAGCGATTTGAAGTGGGGGTCATAAGTCCCTGGCCATAAGACTGGGACTATTCAGCCCAGCCCAAACCCTTGGACTATTCAGCCCAGCCCAAACCCTTGGACTATCCAGCCCAGCCCAAACCCTTGGACTTAGAAAGCTGACATTTTGCACAGAGGTTCCCTTTATAATGTAGACAAGGAATAAGGAAGGGATTCACGCTCCCGTGGGATATTTTCCGACATCCACGCGAGCTAAGCCGTGGGCAAAAGCTAGTGATACATAATGATTGACCAAACAGCAATTTATTAGGACTTTAATCTTTAAGTAATCCATTGACTAAAGATATTCAAGAATGTGTAATCTTCCAGGTTGACATATTCGCATATGACCTTTTCATGGTGCCCGTCAATGTAGGTCATCACTGGTGTCTTAGCATTGTTGACTTTCGCGAGCGCATAATTAAGTACCTGGACAGTCGGGGAAACCCCAACCAGGAGTGTCTGGATGCTCTACTACAATATCTGAAGGATGAACATCAAGACAAGAAGAACGCACCGTTCGATGTCAGTGGCTGGAAGACGGAATGCGTTACAGTGAGTAAAATTAGGGTCCTGAGATATGTTAAAGACATTTAAAAAATAATAATCGTTTATTTGGAACAAAAAAAAAACCGGACAAGTGCGTGTCGGGCCACGCACAATAAAGGGTTCCGTAGTAAAAGAATTTATCCCAAAAACAAACTTACCATTGTAGTTGAATAACATGTTCTTCCATACATTGATATACGTCACGGTCAATTCTCCAACTGCATGTTTATGTTTGTACTTCGAAAAAAAGACTGTGTGTTAACGATTTTCGTACTTTTTCCTTTACTTGTGCTGTGAGACCTAGCTTCTTGCCAAATTTCATGATTCTAGGTCAACGGTAATTACTAAGGTTTTGATTCACTTGCCGAGTATCAAAATATGTCGCATAAATGGCATTATCTTTTTATTGCGTTGACTTAGAAGCTTGTTTTTTTTAGAGCTTCAGCTATGGTCCCTTGAAGCTCTAAAAAAAAATATCTAAACCTACGTATTTGATACTAATTTCAACTTGATACCTCTCTAAAAAAAAAGAAAAGAGTCTTGACAGATTGACAAACGGATAACGAAGGGTTCCGATTTTCCTTTTGAGGGACGGAACCCTAAAAACAAATAGATTACAAGAAAACAATGTCTAACGATGATAGCTGCAAATTTAATACTGTGGCGCAGGCAGCTACCAACGCCCGACTCCTAGTGAGAGCCTGAGAGGGTAGGTTTTTGCATTAATGCAAAAAAGTAAAAGTATAAAAAAAAAATAAAAAAAAAAGTATTTTAAACAATACTTAATTATTTAAAGCAAAATAATATAATAATGGTGCCGATTCTCTTGTTCAATAACTAAACGAAAATTAGAGAATCACTATCTCTTACTAACAGACAGAGCGAGAAAGGGACGGCTATAGCTATGAACTAAGTTAGAAATGTCAAACTAGTTTACGCCTTACGCTTCATCGTGTTTTTAGTCGACATGTTTTTATGTGTCGTCTAATTCTGTATGGAAATATTAGTTGAACTAAATTTGACAGCTCTAATTTACGTCCGTCTCTTTCTTGTTTTATTAGAAAGAAAAAGTTAGCAATAGTCTAAATTAAGTTTAGTTTGTGCACAACAGAATCGGCTTATCAATTATTGTCAGAATCAGATTATGTAAATACTTGCAGGGACTATCGGTATTTTCAGAATCAGGTTCTATTGCCCTTGATTGTTTGCTAGTTTTTTTCTAGAGAACATCTTATCAACAAAGCTCATTTTGCCGCAGGACATCCCGCAGCAGATGAACGGCAGCGACTGCGGCATGTTCGCGTGCACGTTGGCGGAGTTCTCGTCGCGCGGCGCCGCGTACAGCTTCACGCAGGCGCACATGCCCTACCTGCGCCGCAAGGCCGCGCTCGAGATACTCATGGGCAAGCTGCTGCTATAGCCCCCCCCCCCCCCCCCCCTCCATGCTTTGAGCTCTATCTACACTCAGAACTATATCCCACTAAGCGGCGAGTAGTCCTATAATTTTTATTTATCTGCAGGGTAGTTGCGTAACACACTTAGTCAACATTCGCACGGACGTAAAAGTATCGCGGCGATTTTGTTTCGCGCACTGGATTTTCAACGCTCTACTTAGCGCCGAGAGTTGAAAATTCAACAGTGTGTTTTGTCGACGCGTTAGAATGCACTCTGTTATTGTTAGGTTGGATTCTCAATGCTCGGCTCAACAACGAGAGTTGAAAATCCAGTGCGCGATAAAATCCCGCCGCGAGATATTTTTACGTCCGTGCGAATGTTGGCTTACAGTAGGAATGGCTTTAATTTTAACAGTTCAACAACATTCATTGCGTTATTGACGTTGTTGAGCAGACGAATTATATCTATACTAATAATAAAGCTGAAAATGTTTTTTTTTTGTTTGTATGTTTGAACGCGCTAATATCTGGAACTACCACTCGGATTTGAAAAATTATTTTTACTTTTGATAGCCCAATTCTTGAGGAAGGCTGTAGGCTATTTAACATCACGCTAGGACCCTTATAGGCCGACCGTTTAACTCGCGTATCGCCTGCGCGGTAAAAAGGGAGCGAGGGGAGATGTTAGCGGATGAGTGAAAGGGGTGCGCGGAGTAGCTCTCTGCTCCGCGCACCCCTTTCACCCAACATCTCCCCTCGCTCCCTTCTTACCGCGCAGGCGATACGCGAGTTAAACGGTCGGCCTATAGCAGCCGAGCAAAAAGAAAACAAAAGTCAGAAAGAACGCTAAGCGAAGTAATAGCGCGGGCAGGCGATGCGATGTGACTGCGGATAGCGTGGGTCGGGGGAACAAGAAATTTCATGCAGACGAAATCGCGGGCAGAAGCTAGTATGTACATATTTCCTTCAGAATCTTTCGGATTCATACATGTTGATGGATGGAGAGGCAGAGGAAGGGCAGAAAAAAGATGGATAGAATGTGTGAGGAATGATATAAAAGAGAAGGTAGTGAATGATAGCGTGACGGTTGACAGGGGAGAATGGAAGAAGAAAACGTGTTGCGCCGACCCCACGTGACATGGGATAAGGGCAGGAAGATGATGAATCTTTCGGATTGCGATTGAAAGTGTGTTACGCAATAAAGCAATTGAAGCCGTTATTTCGAAAAGAGCAAAAGTCAAACGATTAAAACTTTTCAGAATCAACCAAAATAATGTTTCTTGTAAAAAAGTAATTGGTGCTGAAGAAATTTAATATAGGGGAGGTTGATAAATAGAAAACATACATGATTCTTTGGGATAATTATATAAATAAATTTTATTTATTTTAAAAAAAACCGGTCAAGGGTGAGTCCGACTCGCGCACCGAGGGTTCCGTTCTGATTTCTGACATCGTTTTATTTTTCCTGTAATCTTTACATAAACTTCTATCACATAGAATAATTTCAGATTTTTCTCTTTGCAAACTTCGGAGATAAGGGAGGCGACAGCATTTTTTTGTAAATTTTTCATCAAAAGTCGAAAACTACGCGGCCTAAAAAAAAATAAAAAAATGTTTAAGAATGTGCAAACAGCGCTCTTTCATAATGATACCCCACATGCCCTAGTAGCCCCACTTCGAAATTTTAAAACCTCCTTTCAATCCCTGTTGCAAAAAACCAAAAAATATTTTCATTTCTTTCTTATTTACAAAATAGTTGGGCAAACGTCATCTAAAACCGTTCCAAATTTCAAGTTAATAGCATTAGTAGTTCTTGAGATATCCAGCTGTGACAGACAGACTGAGTCGCACCATATCCTTTTGTTATGGGACCCTAAAAAGAGTCAATTTTCATACAGATGTTTTGAATGAAATTTGTATGGACTAATGCCTTTTTCATTGAGCCCTTTTCGAAATAACGTGTTCAATTAGGGTGCAGGGCTTACAAACTTCACAAGGAGGAAGTAATTATACTGGTTTCCTTCTTTTTACGTCTTCTGACATTTCTAGTCTAAGTTTAGTTGGTCCGTTTAATTTTTTAAGATAATTTTTGCGGTATGTTCTAGCAAAATAAGCCGCTAGAACAAGATGTACTTGTTATTTTTTTATAATGTGTTATTCTAATGGAATTTATTCGACGAACTTTGACCAAAAATTCAGACTAAACGTACCAATACACTCATTTATAGTGTTATTATGTAAATAAGTGGATAAATAATATTATACTTAGTTATAAAAAAGTGTTTTCAAAAACTACGTGTGCATTATGATTAAATCATAATGCGCACTTAGTTTTTGAAACTACGTGTGCATACGGCTCGCTAGCTGAATAATGAATTGTATTACTCAACTAGCGAGCCGGCCCACGGTGGATCGAAACTGCTATGTCCCATACATAGGGGTTTTTTTTTACAAATACGATTTTTTTAAAATACATATCGAAAGATCTGTCATTCTGATGAATAATTGTTATGAAACGTTTTTCTTTAAAACTGATATATAGCAGTTTCGATGCACCGTGCGGCCCTGCTTCGCACGGTTTTTACGACTCCGGAATAAATTCACTAAATTATGGTGAAAACCGCATCAAAATCCGTTGCGTAGTTTAGAAGAACAACGCGGCCACACAGACAGACACGAAAAGCGACTTGTAATTGATAATATGTATAGATGACCGCTGGTACTGTTTTTACTTGAAGTGATGACTGACGATGAACTGATTTTATCGCGCACTGGATTTTCAACTCTCGGTGTTGAGCCGAGCTTCGAGAATCCAAACTAACAACAACAGAGTGCATCTCAGCACGACGAAAAACACACTGTTGGATTTTCAACTCCCGGCGCTAAGCAGAGCGTTGAAAATGCAGTGCGCGAAAAAAAAAACAAACTGTACGACAAAGGATAGGGTCGCATATGGTATGACCTGGATTAGACGACAAGCAAGATTAGACGAAACGAGGCTGTAAATGATGTGTAAATAATAAAAATAATGTTGATGTAGATATTAAATACTGTAGTGTACTGTCCCCAAGTCTGCCTTACCACCAATTAAGCCAAATACTGTCCACGCATAGGCACGTAATACAATTATGTGTACTCATGTTGATTGTCGTTTAGGTTTTCTATGTTTTTACATACAATTAATTTAGTTAAATAAAGCTTTCATTGCAATTGTCCAGTTGTTTCATTTTATCCACTCGACTTACTATGACGTAATAATGTTGAAACTGGTGCCTAGTGAATGAGTGTTTTTAACCGACTTCTGCAAAAAGGAGGAGGTTATCAATTCGGATTTTTTTTTATGTATGTTCGGGCATAACTTCGTCATACATAGACGGATTTCCAAAATTCTTTTTTTGTTTGTAAGGGTATACTCTCGAGGTGGTCCCATTGTCACCAAATCAGAATCTGACGAAGGGATCCCATGGAAATCGAGGGAAAGCCTCAAATTTTATAGGCAGCGATTTGGTTATTTTTATAGTAACTCGTGCATTTGCTCTCAGAAAGCACCATTTGGTGAAGTGGAACTGATGATGAAGACCACACAAAGCATTTTGCAAATCCATACTAATATTATAAATTCGAAAGTAACTCTGTCTGTCTGTCTGTTACCTTTTCACGCCTAAACCACTGAACGGATTTCGATAAAATTTGGCAAGGCTATAGATGGTATCCTGGGGACGGACATAGGCTACTTTTTTTTTCAAAAATAATCCTACAGGGGGTGATATAGGGGATGAAAGTTTGTATGGGAAACTCAGTATTTCTTAAGTTAGGGATGTGAAAATTAAAATTTATGCTTTTGATAAGAAATAAAGAAATATGCGATTCAGCGTTTTTGAAAAATCATCCCCTAAGGGGGTAAAATAGGGGTTGATTTTAAAATTTACAAAACTGCATGGATTTCGACAAAATTTGGCAAGGCTTTATATAGCATCCCGGGGAAGGCCAGAGGATACTATTTTTTTCAAAAATAATACTACAGGGGGTGATATAGGGGATGAAAGTTTGTAAGGGAAACCCAGTATTTCTTAAGTTAGTGATAACAAATTTATGCTATTGGTAGGAAATTAATAAATATGCGGTTCAGCGTTTTTGAAAAATCATCCCCTAAGGGGGTAAAACAGGGGTTGATTTTAAAATTTACAAAACTGCACGGATTTCGATAAAATTTGGCAAGGCTTTATATAGTATCCTGGGGAAAGACACAGGCTACTTTCAAAAACAATACTACAGGGGGTGATATAGGGGATGAAAGTTTGTAAGGGAAACCCAGTATTTCTTAAGTTAGGGATAACAAATTTATGCTATTGGTAGGAAATTAATAAATATGCGGTTCAGCGTTTTTGAAAAATCATCCCCTAAGGGGGTAAAACAGGGGTTGATTTTAAAATTTACAAAACTGCACGGATTTCGATAAAATTTGGCAAGGCTTTATATAGTATCCTGGGGAAAGACACAGGCTACTTTCAAAAACAATACTACAGGGGGTGATATAGGGGATGAAAGTTTGTAAGGGAAACCCAGTATTTCTTAAGTTAGGGATAACAAATTTATGCTATTGGTAGGAAATTAAGAAATATGCGGTTCAGCATTTTTGAAAAATCATCCCCTAAGGGGGTTAAATAGGGGTTGATTTTAAAATTTACAAAACTGCACGGATTTCGTTAAAATTTGGCAAGGTTATAGATAGCATCCTGGGAAAGGATATGGGCTACTTTTTGTCTTAAAACATAATTCTACAAGGGGTGATAAAAGGGATGAAAGTTTGTATGGGAAACCCAGCATTTCTTAAGTTAGGGATGTGAAAATTAAAATGTATGCTTTTGATAAGCAATAAAGAAATATGCGGTTCAGCGTTTTTGAAAAATCATCCCCTAAGGGGGTAAAATAGGGGTTGATTTTAAAATTTACAAAACTGCACGGATTTCGACAAAATTTAACAAGGCTTTATCTAGCATCCTGGGAAAGGACATAGGGTACTATTTTTTTTTAAAATAGTACTACAGGGGGTGATATAGGGGATGAAAGTTTGTAAGGGAAACCCAGTATTTCTTAAGTTAGGGATAACAAATTTATGCTATTGGTAAGAAGTTAAAAAATATGCGGGTCAGCGTTTTTTAAAAATCATCCCTTAAGTGGGTAAAATAGGGGTTGATTTTAAAATTTACAAAACTGCACGGATTTCGATAAAATTTGGCAAGGTTATAGATAGCATCCTGGGAAAGGATATGGGCTACTTTTTGTCTTAAAACATAATCCTACAAGGGGTGATAAAGGGGATGAAAGTTTGTATGGGAAACCCAGCATTTCTTAAGTTAGGGATCAATCTGCCTAGCCTTTTCCCAACTATGTTGGGGTCGGCTTCCAGTCTAACCGGATATTTTCCGACATCCACGCGGGCGAAGCCGCGGGCAAAAGCTAGTCCGTCTATAAATGACGAAGTTATGCACGACCATACATAAAAAAAAAGAAACATCCGAATTGATAACCTCCTCCTTTTTCAGAAGTCGGTTAAAAATGACCTCAATCAATCTGCCTAGCCTTTTCCCAACTTGTTCGGGTCGGCTTCCAGTCTAACCAGATGCAGCTGGATACCAGTATTTTACATGGAGCGACTGCCTATCTGACCTCCACAACTCAATAACTGAGTAAGCCAAAGTTCGCACAGGCGTAAAAAAATCGCGGTGATTTTTTTTCGCACTGCATTTCAACGCTCTGCTTAGCGCCGGGAGTTCGAAATCCAACAGTGTGTTTTCGTCGCGCTGGGATGCACTTTGTTTTTAACCGACTGCGCCAGAGGGAGGCTTATGTTTTTCGAGAGTATGTATGTATAATTGTTTGGCACGCTCTGCGGCCTGAACGGCTCGATGGATTTTAGCTTGAGAAGTGTCGTTAGATTTGTATTTGCTGTGAGTGACACTGAGTATATCAAAATAAAAAAAACAAAATGGCGGTTTTTTGGCGCCAAATTATGTCTTAATTTTTTTTTTTTTTCTCAAAACCTGTCGAGTGGGGTATCAAAATGAAGGGTTTCAGAAGGTTATTACAAAAATATATACAACTTATATGGTTAAAAGTAATTCGAAGTGACAAATCGTAAAAAACACGTACGAAGAACTAAATCCCCTGCGAATTCTTTAATAGAGCTTCAAAGTTTATGCGAATATTATTCAATCAACTGATAAGTTAATAATCTGCGTAATCTTAATGTATTTGTGTGTCATGTGTATATAGGTTAGTATACAAACTCATTAAATAATAAAACTAAAAAGTAATTAAAAAAATTAAAAAACTCGACTGCGGTAAAAACTTTAAAAAACCGAAAAACTAAAAACAAGCCCATTTTAAATTAAATAAATGTTAGAAGCAGGCGGAACCCATTTAAAAATATAATAAAAATGGTATGGGTCCCTCCTGCTTCCAACATTTATTTAATTTAAAATGGGCTTGTTTTTAGCTTTTAAGTTTTTACCGCAGCGCAGTCGGGTTTTTTAATTATTTAATTACTTTTTTTTTGTTAGGTTGGATTCTCGAATTCGGCTCAACACCGACAGTTGAAAATCCAGTGCGCGATATAATCCCGCCGCGATTTTTTTACGTCCGTGCGAACGTCGGCTTAAACGATACTCTTTGATAAGACTGGTTTCAGACTATCGAACTTCTGACGACCCGTAACGACTGTCAAAAGATCCGAGAGGTTTAACGTGTTTTCCGAGGCACGGAGAGTCTAGATATTTAAAGATTGTCACCCATCCACGGACCAACCGTGGCAAGCGTAGATTGACCCGTGCGGCTGTTAATACTTAGCCACGAGCTCCTCAAAAATTTTAAAATGACTTAAGGCGGTGAGAGCCGTAAAAACGTCGTTTTGTTTAGTGTTTTATTCGTAGATAACACGTATTTAAATTTTGAAAAAAATATATTACTTAGTTCAGACTTCGATCTAGAAATTTCGGCCGTCCGATACACGATTACTTGCACTTTACTGCATCCAATTAAATCGCAAAGACAAGTCTAAATTATGATCTATATCTTATTTCATTTGATTTATATTAGGCTTTGAACAATAAAACTTATGCCATAATAAAGGTCGTAAAAAATGTAATTTATAACGGCTATCATAATTTGAAATATCAAAATATTTATATCACTAATTCCAATGTCAAGTGTTTTCAGCTTCGCAAACGCTCGCCCTGAGCCGTTTAGTCCCGAGCGGAACGTGACGGAGGTCGGACGTGTGCCAATTTTTCGAACCCGCCACCCCCGCTAACTTCTGTCACCGGCTGCGACCGGCACAAATTAGCATGTGTTGAAAACAGTTGAATTTGAACGCTATGACTATGTAAATAAAGACGTCACGCGCGCAAAAGCTTTATTGGTATTTATTTTTATCACGGCCTATGTTTACCAATCGCATCAAGTGTGTAAAACAGTTGAATTTGAACCCTACACTGGAGCTTATAAAGCCGCCTGACGCGCAAATTTTTGGTTCACTATTTTCAAATCTCAAATAGGTAGGTGCCACAGAATAAAGTTAGTACGGGTGGTTTTATAATGAATATCGGATAGGAAATGAGATTTCTTCATAACATCACGCCTGAATTCTTTCAAAGGGTTGGGCAGGGATGTTCAGAAAATAAGTAGGCCCTCAAATGTATTTTTCTGTATACCTACATAAATAAGATTTTTTTTTTAAATTAAGTTTTTTTTCTAATTAGGTATCTTCTTATTTTTTTTGTATTTCAAGGTCAAAATGAAAATCCAAGATGGCGGCTGCAAAAATTTCCAATTTTTCGTCATGGGTGTCGTTTTCGTGATATTTTAGGTCGCTGAAAATGATAGTGGGGTCAAAATGAAAATCCAAGATGGCGGCTGCGAAAATTTCCTAATTTTTCGTCATGGGTGTCATTTTCGTGATATTTTAGGTCGCTGAAAACGATAGTGGAGTCAAAATGAAAATCCAAGATGGCGGCTGCGAAAATTTCCTAATTTTTCGTCATGGGTGTCATTTTCGTGATATTTTAGGTCGCTAAAAACGATAGTGGGGTCAAAATGAAAATCCAAGATGGCGGCTGCAAAAATTTCCTAATTTTTCGTCATGGGTGTCGTTTTCGTGATATTTTAGGTCGCTGAAAACGGTAGTGGGGTCAAAATGAAAATCCAAGATGGCGGCTGCGATAATTTCCTAATTTTTCGTCATGGGTGTCATTTTCGTGATATTTTAGGTCGCTGAAAACGATAGTGGGGTCAAAATGAAAATCCAAGATGGCGGCTGCGAAAATTTCCTAATTTTTCGTCATGGGTGTCATTTTCGTGATATTTTAGGTCGCTAAAAACGATAGTGGGGTCAAAATGAAAATCCAAGATGGCGGCTGCAAAAATTTCCTAATTTTTCGTCATGGGTGTCGTTTTCGTGATATTTTAGGTCGCTGAAAACGATAGTGGGGTCAAAATGAAAATCCAAGATGGCGGCTGCGAAAATTTCCTAATTTTTCGTGATGGGTGTCATTTTCGTGATATTTTAGGCCGCTGAAAACGATAGTGGGGTCAAAGTGAAAATCCAAGATGGCGGCTGCAAAAATTTCCTAATTTTTCGTCATGGGTGTCGTTTTCGTGATATTTTAGGTCGCTGAAAACGATTGCGGGGTCAAAATGAAAATCCAAGATGGCGGCTGTGAAAATTTCTAAATTTTTCGTCATGGGTGTCATCAGTGCCTCCAGTCAAAAACGGAATAAGTCGAGTTATGCCCTTTTGTTTTTATAGCACCATTGTAATCTACGTGTTCTGTTACATAACATATCAAAAGGACATAACTCTAGCTCAATCCTAACTTGTTTTTTCTATTACATCAAAGGCATAACTCGACTGCTTGTAAAGGCACATCCATCGATATCAAGTAAATTTCAGTGCATAATAGACACATCTACAAGAAATCCCAAAACACAATCGAGCGCAAAGGCATGAACACAGTTAATTTAATTACAAAAAGACACAACCCATGTAGTGCCATAGTTCTTTAAATACAGTAAGACATAAATGCAGATAATCCATTTGGTAAGCATGTTTGAAAGGGAACAACTGCATTTTTCTTCAGGCAGTGTCAAGCAGTAGGTATTTCTCCACTAAGCAGGGTAGTAGTGGGTGGCCAAACAATTACTTTTTAAAACTAAAGTATGTTTATTAAATAAAATGCATTATCTTCATAAAATGTTTTTTCTACGAATAATAAAATTGTAGGTCGATGTGCAAGGTACGATTCTGAACTATAAATATAATTTTAGATAGGTCCAGTTTCTCAATAAATGAACTGAAGTAAAAATTTTCATTTCGGTTTATTTATTGAGATAATTTTATGTTATGCGTACCTACCTATTAAAAGTTTTCTAGACAAACTTTTAAAAGTTATAATTAAAATACTGATATCACATCATTTCATTATAAGCTAGTATTCAATTAAACCGATCTTAGTAAGACATGTATCTGATTTTTGACACTATTTATTCGAACTTTCCGTTGTATGGTCAGAGCGTAGTGTTTGTTCATAGCGGAAAAACAAAACGAAACGCGGCAGAAAAATGACTGAGTTAGTGTTAAAACTATCTGAAATTGTAAGTATTTTATGGAATTACTTTGATTTAAACTGTGACCTAAGCATATAGCTACTTATGAGCATTCATATTCTATCGACCTAGGAATAGAAATCAAACTTAGATTAGTAGTAGTAGGTACCTCCCCACTTTTTGAACTTTGTTAACGTTATTGGTATGAGTTAAATACATGGATTTATTATACAAATAGGTCAATGCATTTTATAGACGCCTATTATACCTTACTGTGTTTGCTATACCACTAGGTACTACAGGGAAGAGCCAGAAATAGCATTTCATTGAGTGTCATCTAAGATACTTATAAGCGTGGAGAGAAAACGAGGTATAATTATAATTAGACATTTTTTGTTTGTTATTTAAATCCTCGACATCGATAGCAGAAGGAAATAAGTCGTTATATTTGTCCTAAGCATTTATATAATAAGGGAATAACTCGTAATACTACTTTAAATACGACCATACTGACTAGTATAAATAAAGTTATTTCATTATTACTTCGTTAATATGGGAACAACTGAAGAAAAACTAAAAAAAAATATAGTAGGAGTTACTGAATGTGGAAATGATTCCCATTAAATGAAAGGGCTATTTTTTACCTACAATGATTTTAATTGCGAAGTACTAAAAAACATCAAAAGTGTTGTTTTTTGGCTCTCCTAAAAAGTGACGAATTTGAGTTGTTCCCTTTTTTACTGGAGGCACTGTCATTTTCGTGATATTTGAGGTCGCTGAAAACGATAGTGGGGTCAAAATGAAAATCCAAGATGGCGGCTGCGAAAATTTTAAAATTTTTCGACATGGGTGTCATTTTCGTGATATTTGAGGTCGCTGAAAACGATAGTGGGGCCAAAATGAAAATCCAAGATGGCGGCTGCGAAAATTTCCTAATTTTCGGTCATGGGTATCATTTTCGTGATATTTGAGGTCGCTGAAAACGATAGTGGGGTCAAAATGAGAATCCAAGATGGTGGCTGCGAAAATTTCGTAATTTTTCGTCATGGGTGTCATTTTCGTGATATTTTAGGTCACTGAAAGCGATAGTGGGATCAAAATGAAAATCCAAGATGGCGGCTGCGAAAATTTCCTAATTTTTCGTCATGGGTGTCGTTTCCATGGTTTTAGAGGGTGCTGAAAACGATAGTGGGTTCAAAATGAAAATCCAAGATGGCGGCTGCGAAAATTTCCTAATTTTTCGTCATGGGTGTCATTTTCGTGATATTTGAGGTCGCTGAAAACGATAGTGGGGTCAAAATGAAAATCCAAGATGGCGGCTGCGAAAATTTTCAAATTTTTTGACATGGGTGTCATTTTCGTGATATTTGAGGTCGCTGCAAACGATAATGGGGTCAAAATGAATGACTATCGTTTTCAGCGACCTAAAATATCACGAAAATGACACCCATGACGAAAAGTTAGGAAATTTTCATAGCCGCCATCTTGGATTTTCATTTTGACCCCACTATCGTTTTCAGCGACCTAAAATAACACGAAAATGACACCCATGACGAAAAATTTGGAAATTTTCGTAGCCGCTATCTTGGATTTTCATTTTGACCCCACAATCGTTTTCTGCGACCTAAAATATCACGAAAATGACACCCATGACGAAAAGTTAGGGAATTTTCGCAGCCGCCATCTTGGATTTTCATTTTGACCCCACTATCGTTTTCAGCGACCTAAAATATCACGAAAATGACACCCATGACGAAAAATTAGGAAATTTTCGCAGCCGCCATCTTGGATTTTCCTTTTTACCCGACTATCGTTTTCAGCGACCTAAAATATCACGAAAATGACACCCATGACGAAAAGTTAGGGAATTTTCGCAGCCGCCATCTTGGATTTTCATTTTGACCCCACTATCGTTTTCAGCGACCTAAAATATCACGAAAATGACACCCATGACGAAAAATTAGGAAATTTTCGCAGCCGCCATCTTGGATTTTCCTTTTTACCCGACTATCGTTTTCAGCGACCTAAAATATCACGAAAATGACACCCATGACGAAAAGTTAGGAAATTTTCGCAGCCGCCATCTTGGATTTTCATTTTGACCCCACTATCGTTTTCAGCGACCTAAAATAACACGAAAATGACACCCATGACGAAAAATTTGGAAATTTTCGTAGCTGCCATCTTGGATTTTCATTTTGACCCCACTATCGTTTTCAGCGACCCCAAATATCACGAAAATGACACCCATGACGAAAAATTTGGAAATTTTCGTAGCTGCCATCTTGGATTTTCATTTTGACCCCACTATCGTTTTCAGCGACCCCAAATATCACGAAAATGACACCCATGACGAAAAGTTAGGAAATTTTCGTAGCCGCCATCTTGGATTTTCATTTTGACCCCACTATCGTTTTCAGCGACCTAAAATAACACGAAAATGACACCCATGACGAAAAATTAGGAAATTTTCGCAGCCGCCATCTTGGATTTTCATTTTGACCCCACTATCGTTTTCAGCGACCTAAAATGTCACGAAAATGACACCCATGACGAAAAATTAGGAAATTTTCGCAGCCGCCATCTTGGATTTTCATTTTGACCCCACTATCGTTTTCAGCGACCTAAAATATCACGAAAATGACACCCATGACGAAAAATTAGGAAATTTTCGCAGCCGCCATCTTGGATTTTCATTTTGACCCCACTATCGTTTTCAGCGACCTAAAATATCACGAAAATGACACCCATGACGAACAGTTAGGGAATTTTCGCAGCCGCCATCTTGGATCTGTCTAAAATGTCTAAAATGTGTCTAAAATGTCTAAAATCTGTCTAAAATGTCTAATCTGTCTACAACTTTCAAAAATACTTACTAGAAAAATAAAACAAAATAAACTTGTATACTAATCAGTTCAAGTTTATCTACTGCATTGCTCTATTCTGTGACGCAACATAGTACCTACTCGAGTTCATGAACTCATGAGCGGTGCGCTTGGCGCGCGTTTCCCGCGCATCGTAATTTATTACGTATCGCTACTCCTTGCGGGGGCAGCGGTAAGCATTTAATACCTACGGCGCTTGCTTTCACCCCGCCTTAAAGACCTATAATTCGACTCTCCGCTACAAAGGGCGTAAAGACCATTTTGACCAAATTCACTTTTTGATGCAGTCTTACTATCAGTCAACTAAGTAAGCCTGCATCAAAAAGTGAATTTGGCCCAAATGGTTTTTACGCCCTTTGTAGCGGGAAGAGTCGAATGATGATTGAGAAAAAAAAAAAAATAAAACCGGATTTTATGCCAATAGAGTTAAAATGTTGGTAATGCAGGCTAGGTATTTTTAAGTCCACAACTTACACAAGTACACGCCACCTTGGCCAAAGGGTACCAGGATTAGGCAAACGGACTAAGCCCCGCCCCTTCGCTCTACGGTACGCGTAGGTAGGTACTTGTCGGAAAAAGTTTAACACTTGGAATACGTTTTATTAAAAAAATAAAAAAAGTAATTAAAAAAACTAAAAAACCCGACTGCAGTAAAAAAACTAAAACTGAAAAGCTAAAAACAAGCCCATTTTAAATTTAATAAAAGTTGGAAGCAGGCGGGACTTGTTAAATAAAAAATAAAAAAACCTTTAAAAAAAAAAGGTTTTATTTAAATGCTCTAAAAACAAGAAAATAAAATTTTCTTTTAAAATTTTAACTATAAACTTACCACATTATACACAATTTATATGATCATAAAAGCTGGGGGCCTAAAATGGCCACTTTGGCAGAATCATAATAGGATAATATTATGAATAATATTTGAAATCGTAAAACGGTCACAAACTGACAACATATTATGAATTGATTTCAAATATTATTCTATTAAGATTCTGCCAAAGTGGCCGTTTTAGCCCCCCTGAAATGATGCATGAAAGCATGAAACTGCACATTACCCCTTATGTAACAGTATCATAAACTACTATTATTTACATTTATTTATATTATCTAACTAGATTTCACTAAATTACTGTCATCACATTGATCTTTGATTTTTCAACTCATTCTCTGCCTAGTTTTAAAACTTTTCAGTTATTGTACCTAATGATTGAACTAATATACTATGAAACATCATATTTGATGTTTAAACATGTCATACAAAACTGAGCTGAGCCTGAACAATGGCAGTCCAACCACGGTGAAGTAGTCCCCATCCACTCGTTCTACAAATGTACCTCCCACTCCTTGAATGCCATAACCTCCAGCCTTGTCCCTGGAAATAAATTTGTCAGGTAGGTAAAAATATCAAACCTTAAAAAATCCAGTGCCACATTATGGGTATTTTATTTTTAACATAATAATGCCCGTTTTCACTTGCTACTACAGTCAAAATCGTTATAACGACAACGAAGGGGCCATCGCACAGTATGGGAATCACGCAATCTAGCGGGATTTAAATCAAAATATAAATGTTATTATTTGATAATATAGTTATAATCTATTACCTAAGACCCTATTTGTCACAGCTACATATTAGAAATACTTGTATGTAGGTTAAAAAAATAAATAAAAAATGTTGAAGTGAGTATCGTTGTACCCTCACAATACGAACGCACGTTAAAGTGTCATCTTCACTTGATATTACTGATCAAATTAACGTATTAGTCTAGTTTATTGGTTTGTTATTGTGTTGTATATATCTTTCAAGGTAAGTTACAGTGTGTTACATCGCCACCTGCGGAACCCCAAATTCCTAAGAAGATGACTAACACCGCATTGTGTTTTATACCGTGAGATTCGCTTCCTCAGCAATCTGATGGCGTGGGATCGAAGATTATTGATTTAGCGTATTTATGAATCACTCTTGTTTCTCACATGGAACAGTTGTCATGTAACCTAGATTTACTTACTTACTGTAATACTTAGGTACTTTAATTAAACCTTTAAATAAAGTCATATCGGTTTTATTTGTATCCCCGATAGCAGCCGAACGTAATTAGTGTTTAAGTAATGGTTAAACATTGATCTAATAACATCATTTGAAAGCACAGTAAAATTAGGCATTTTTTAGAGATGATTTGCAAAACAAAAGGTGATATAAAAAAATGACCTGAATATCCCGCTGTTGTTATTATTTTAATTTATAGTTTAGAGTCTTAACTTTTGAGAACAATTGATAAAACTTGCGATTTTTTGCGACCGTCATACATTTTTTTCGGTTTTCAGAATGACCGCTGAAATCACAATAAAACCAATTTTTGATGTTTGGACCTCAAATGCGAAATAGGAACGAATTGGTGCTATTTTTGGTTTTATAATAGGTAATTGTAAAAAGTGGAATTAGTGAATAAAATAACAAAATTTATTTTGTATCACTATTTCAGTATTTTTATTTATTTGAATACCAACCAATACTATTTTTCAACTTGTATCTTTTATGTAATTCAATTTGGAATTAAATCCCGCTAGATTGCGAGATTCCCGTACTGTGCGTCGTCAGATGTGGTTAAATATAGCCGATAGGTAGTCGTTATAACCAAAAACTATGTTAAGTAAGTAAACAGAAATCCTGGGACCTATTGATGTATAAAATGTATAAAATAAGTGTTTCTAGTCCAATAATGTTTACGTGACCTTAGAGAATGGCCTATCTTCCTAATTTTATACATCCATGCTGGGACCTCAAAATTTCGTCGTAATAACCGATACGTTGTATTAAGCGATGTCGTTATAAGTGGTTTTGACTGTACTTAAAAGTAATGCCTACTAAAAGCGCACTGTTTGATTTTCAACTTGATGCCCTGAGCTAAGCGTAGTGGTTGTTAGTGAAAGCAGGACAATATTATAAGAAACTGCCTTTACAGAGAAGAGGGACAGAACAGACATTTAAAAAGTTAGAAACTTACATCGGCTCTCCGGTAGAAATATAGCCTCTTATTTGCTGCTCATCCATTTTTCCAAAGAAAACATCAGTTTTTTCCGTAAACTTGACAACTCTGTCGAGTGCCTTAATGACTACTCCTGTGTATACAGTGTGACCCCTGCCTGATAAGCTGAAACATAAAATTTATATGTGTGAGTCAGGTCCACTCTCCGTAAAGTTTTTATGTAACTTTTATTCTGAACACTAAAAATGTTATGAAATAATTTATTGCATGAAGTGTTATTATTTTCATGTAATTTTTATTAAATCACTTCTTAGCCTGTCGATTGCAAAAATTGTTTTTAAAAAAAAGCTTAACTTTTTGCTGTTCATGTCACTGACTGCTAGGAAAATAGTTGTGATATTTTGCAGTGCAATGCAAAACCTTATTGAGTTAACATTAAAGTTGAAATAATCACCGTGACAGCATTTCAAATGCCTCAGCCTCTGAGGTAGGTTTACCAAACATCTCTTTACCCAAAGTGACCATTGTATCAGCACCTATGACTACATCTGGTTTGTTTCCTTCCAAAATTAATCTTTTCTCCACTTCTATTACTTTCTGTAATGCTGTTTCTTCTACAAAGTCAGAGAAGCTGTTAAAACTATTTGGATCTAGATTCTCTTCAAACAATGATGGGCATAGACCAACCTTGAGACCCTGAAAAAATGGAGATAAAAATTTATTCAAACTAATTATTTGAAATACAATATTTTGGCATTCAAAGAATGCATCTTCTGTCTCCTAGGGTGATGCTATACGACTTTCAACGATTTTAAACTGAAGAACACGTCTAATCGAGTACCTATATACTGTTAATGATTTGTAAAAATATAATGTTAGCAGAATATAATAAAATATAATGTTAGAGCAGGACGTACGACGCGTTGCGTGAGCTCAGCACTGAACACGCAAGCTGTGCACTCAAGGGCGTTAGCATATATCTGCTTCATAGTGAGCATGCATGGAAAAGGATCACAGGATAGACCACAGAATCCTGCCTGAACCGTGACAAGAGGTCTACGTATTAAATAGGTAGTCAATTAACGAAGTTAACATTTTATTATCTTCAGTAGTAAATATTTCATGTAGGTATTATTATTCTCACTTACAATATTTTCTACGAGCTCTTTCCGTCTCGGTGATCCACTTGCTAAAATTATATTTTTTTGCTTCAATATATGCATTACAGGCTGCAACATTTTTGTTTTACAGTTTTACGAAACACTAATATACAGCACAATAGATGAATCTTGCAAATACTTTCTGTGGAACCACTGTACAACCGCACCCGGCGCTTTTATATAGTAGCTATTTTTTTTTTGGGTAGAATAGACCCTTTTCAGTGTATTTTGTGTAAACATTAACTAACACGTTTTTTTGACATTCACAGAACACTTTTTTTGACAATGGAAATGCACACAGAGCACCATCAGAGCACAGACGAAGTAAAGAGAATGAATGACAGACAGATCTCTCTATACCACTGACGTATAAATACTTTTTTCCTTAGTCTGAGTATAAATAGGATTTATACGTCAGTGCTCTATACTTACAATCATAAGTCAATGCTTACAATACTTACTTTACTCTTTGATGACAGCAGCATGCAAATCTGTGCAGCCATGGACTCTCTTTATACCTTTATACCGATACTTACTTTACTCTTTCTTTGCATGGACCTAATATTAGGTCCACATGCAGACAGCATGACAGGCTATGCTGTAGAAAATATCGATATTTCTTGTTGGTTTTATTCACGGAACAGTAAAAAACTGTTCCGTGGTTTTATTGTTTTTTTTTAGGCGATATTTATCGTTTCGATTTATCGACATAAAATAAGAAATATCGAAAATGTATCGTTATATTTTCAAAATCGTTGTCACTACTGCTGACTAAAACCGCTGGAATTCAGAGTCATGAAAAAGTAGACTTATTTTTATCAATGTATGATTGAACATCAGAAATAATATTCCTAGTTTAGTATTGATAAAAATAAAAACAAACACAATAGAATTTCATAAAGTATCAGAAACACCGTTTTTTTTTCGATATGTGGAAAACAACATCGATCGATACGATATATTTTTATACTTTTGGCACTTCATGCATGATGCATCCATAGGATCCAGGGGTACGTTCCGAACTGCGCTGTAATCGATTTAAGCGTGCTTAAACCCGTTCCGAAATATCGTGAGTGCGATAACGATATGATGTCAATCGTGCGCCATCGCCACAGCAATGGTCGTGCGCAACTGAACTTTGCTCAAGTGTGGCAGGCTGCAAACATTTGAACACATTCCAACTTTGAACCTTTGGATGTGCGATATAAAACCGATACCGCATGGCAAATTGCAAATCTTTGTTCTTTGAACACATATTCAAAATCCCGTGCCACACATAACAATCAAACAATTGTTCAAATGTTTGAAGCTGTACCTGGCGCCGGCTTTAGGAATATACACCTTGGTACCTTTGTAAGACTGGTTTTCAGACTTTCAGGCTTCTGACGACCCGCAACGACTGTCAGAGATCCACGAGTGACAGCCGGGACCAACGGCTTAACGTGCTTTCCGAGGCACGGACGGGTCTTGATACGTAAAGAATATCAACGGACAAACCGTGGCAAGAGTAGCTTAATCTGATCGATCTACCCGTGCGTGCGGCTTACTTAGCCACACGCCACGAGCCCCCTAAAGTGGACCAAAGCTGGAAATATTTATTATTTTTTATTATTTATTTATTTATTTATTTTGATTTACACGGCTTACGAAACCAATTACATAAATCAACGACAACGTATAGAAGTATAAACATAAAACATAAACAAGTAACAAAAATTTAATACAATTCTGCTCACAATAATTTAGGCACATAACCATTAAATTGGTGAATTCATTAGCGAACAGATCGCAGTCCGGGTTGGCTTCCACGAGCTTATTTAGTGCGGTCAGCACGCGTGGTACGGGAGACACAGCACGGGCTGCAGTCCGACACGAAGGCACGCTTAGCAGTCGATGTTTTCTGCTACGAAGATAATTATTCGGTGTGTGGAGTCGAATCAGCTCGTTATGGATGTCAGGAGCATCCGTCATACCTTTCCATACTTTGAGCATAACGCCTACCTGGTCACATGCCCTTCTGGTCTCCAGCATATGATATCCCAGACATCCTAAAAGGAACTTGGTAGGATAGAGGTAGGGATAGTAACCGAGAGTTCTTCTGTAAAGAAAATGCAGGAATGCTTTTTGCACTTTTTCTAGAAGAAGTGCATACTTTGCTTCGTGCGGATTCCATACAGAAGAACTAGCTTCTAGCTTGGTTCGGACAAGTGTGCTGTATAGGAGCCTTATTACATGTTCATTGCGAAAATCACGGGCATTCCAGAGAACAAACCCTATCCTTTTAAAAGATTCTTTGGCAACTGTAGAAATGTGATCGTGAAAAGTAAGCTTCTGGTCAAATGTGACACCCAAGTCCTTCATGTTGGTTGATCTAGTTATTCTAGTACCATTTATTTTGTATTCTAAATTAATTGGGTGTCGCATTCGACCAAAGGTCATTACATAGAATTTGGAAAAATTGAACTCCATTTTATTTTGAAGACCCCATTCATATACGGGATTTATATCATTTTGCATAGCCTCGCAATCCGATACGGTGTTGACAGCACTATAAAGTTTGAGGTCATTTGCGTAAAGGAGACACTCTGCAAATTTTGCAACAGATGGTAAATGATTTATCATGAGTTGAAATAGTAGAGGCCCGAGTATTGAGCCTTGACTTACACCAGAGCGTGTATGGTAGGGACGAGATACGTAGATACCCAGCCTTACAAATTGCTGGCGGTCACGGTCACGGAGATAGTCAGCTAAAAGTCGAAGTAAGTTTGGACAGAAACCAATGGCACTGAGTTTTCGAAGCAAGATATCGTTATTAACTCTGTCGAAAGCTTTACAAAAATCAAAATAAAGCACATCTACCTGTCGCTTCTTATCAAGATGTTTTGATATGTACTCTGTAATTGTTTGCAGGTTGGTATTGACAGACCTCTTGCATCTAAAACCGTGCTGGCTGTTACTCAAATATTTTTGAACTTGGGAGTATATAAGTTTATGAAGAACATGTTCGAATATCTTGGCTGGGACCTCAGAACAATAACAAAGCATAGAAGTAGTGTTAAAATAGCAACTGAACTCAATATATTTGTTTCATTTTGACTTATGGAGCCGCTATGATGTTAAAGAAGGACACGTATACAGAAGACGTTTCGAAATTTTGTAGGTTGTCATTCATTTTATTCTGACTAGTGATGTACCCACTAAATTTCAACGTCGATAGAATTTACAATGACATTCTTTCTTACACTGCCAAGAATAATAACCGTAGGTACACACGGCTACACATCAAGCTATACATTTCCAGTTTACACTGACCGCTCATTGTAAGGAAATCCTATACAATGGGAGATCAGCTTATACTGGAAATGTATAGCTTGATCTGTAGCCGTGCGTACCAAAAATTTTGAAGTAACTAAGCATACTTATGATACCAATACTTAATATATTCGTTCAAAATGAAACAATACTTTAAGTATGAACTAAATAGTTCGTCATCATCATCACCAAAGTCTTCCTTGGTTCTCGACAGCTCTTCATGTATTAAATCTGACCCGGCTAAACCCGAATGTATTTAGTTGCCATAATAACTGATGAGTTTATTGAAAAGAAGTGGGAGACATTCGGTTTTGCAAATGTTTTTAGCAACTTACTTTCTCATATTTATTTGAATTTTAGATTACATCATAGACTACTCAACAAAGTCTAGGGAAAAAGGGTATTCAAAGTACCTAATAATTTTTATTTTAATACTTTTTATGTAACATATATTATTGTAAATCAGTAGAAGCGTAATTTAATAGAGATTTGAATTATTTGATTAAATAAAATGGTTGTTAGTGAAAAAATAAAATTTATTATGAAAATTTAAAATGGTACCAAAGCGAGAAAAACTTTTCGTACATAAAAAAATAAATAACGACCAGATAATATTTTAAATAAAAAAATAAAATGCCTAGCCACTTTAATAATCTGTTAGTCGAATTCCAGCCCACACCATAATCATTCCGCCCTGGTACGGATGAACTTCCTGAGGATTCTGGAGTCGGCTCTGGCGACCAGGAACTCGCCAGAAGCGCAGTCTTCTTGAATCAGGATGGAATCCAATTATTTCTGAATTTGTTATTGTCATCTGTGTCAAGGATTCCTAAAACAAACAGTTCTCAATAAAATTTATGTAAGATTTTTTATCAACATTTTTATTTAGGTAAATAGTTTTATTTGTATGTCTTACCTGACTGATGTGAGATGATTTCACAAGATGTCAAGATCAGTGGCGATTCATTAATTTGTACCGATGTACTAGGTCCTGTTTCAACTTCCATTGCTACGGGATCCTACAATTACGTATTTTGTATTAAAAATAAATAAATAAATTTGCACTCGATTATATTTCCGACTGGGATAAGTAGAAGAATGATATCGCATCAATGATATTTTTAATATAATATCATTGTATCGCATATTTCAAGTGAACATATTTCTGAATGTTATACCTGTCTTCATGTTAGATTACTGTTGATGGTGAGCGGTTTTTTTAATTTGCAGTATTGCGCTATGTCCTTCTTCGCAGACTTCCATAAGTATTTCCTGTAATGTAATAAATCAAGTTTTAATTTGAACGGGATACTATTTATTGCCAATAAAATACCTTAATTATATCATAATATATCAAGACCATTTCATCTGTTCTATCCATAACAAATAATGTAGGAACAGCATGTACTCTAAGTGACGACTTAAAGAACATGCTACATCCATTTCATAGGTTCATTACCAAATGAATACAAAGTAAAATGTTTGGAGCATATTATGTGGCTGTGCTGTTTGGAGTCCAATTTCGTCTACCAATACAATTTATCCATTTTTTTTTCACATCGTCTAGGAAATCTGTAAAAGAAAAGTATCGACAACATTATTTACGTCACTATGGCTGATCAAGATAACCCCAAAACAATTTCCGAATATTCGCTAATAACTTCTATTGGAATAAATATTACGACTGGTTTCAGCTATATAGTGACACAGCAATATTTGTTATGTATTTATATTCGTTTATCAGATCTTAGGCAACAAGAAATTGAGCAAAAACTTACCGATGGAAGGTCAATATTTGTTGTTCATTTTATTTTCGCTATGAATGGGTCTTGCAGCCCCCAACCACACAAGAAATTGCTCCACAGCGTCCACACACTCACTATTTGTAGTTAAACAAAGAATTCATGCAATCTAACAGTAGAAATATTATTAAAACATCGCAAAACCATGGAATATTACGACAGACACGTAAACAATGAACACGCGAATAAGTCAGCTAGTTCAATGAACGAACTGTCAGACATTGAAACAAAGTACTATCAAATTTGGCCGCGTCATACTATAACTTTTTTAACCAAATGACAATTGATCTTGTGACCATGCCAAGAAAGTAAAACAAAGAGTAAAACATTTATCTCTTTCCCACATCCTTTATCGTACCTAATAATAGAACGGGAATAAAGGTAGTTACAGAATTCTGTTTTTAGCTTTCCTTCTATGCTTTGTTATTGTTCTGAGGCTGGGACAATATAGCGATAGGTCGATAACCTTCAACAGATGATTTATTGGCAGTCTTAGGTATGGGCGTCACACGTGAGATTTTCCAGTAACATGGGTATATGCCTGCCTTTAATGACAAATTAAAAATGTGACATAGAGGAGCGGTAAATAGTTCTTTGAAATGTTTCAAAATGAAAGGCGGAATACAGTCAGGTCCTATGGAACTTCTGGGTTTTAATTTATCGATACCGTACTGGACATCATCAAGAGTAAATTGGAAAATATTTATGTAATTACTGTTGGAATTAGTTTCATGATTATTAGCACATGCTGGATTTAATTGTGGTACTTCAGGCAGAAACACGCTTGCAAAAAAAATTGGCAAAAGCTTCAGCAGCTGCTGCTCCTGAGAAACATTCACCACTATAGCTAACGCTAGGCTCAAAACCTCCTTTAGATCGTAAGCTGTTAACATGTCGCCAAAATTCAAGTTGTTTTTAATATTATTTTCTATGCGCCTTATATACAAATTGTAGGCCTGCAGTACGATGCTTTAACGAGTCTCTGAGGTCCGCGAAACTTTTGTAATCATCTCTGCAATTGGTACGCTTCCAGCTTGCATGTAGTTTTAGTTTTAATTTGATATCATTAATTATTTCTGAAGAAAACCAAACTGGATATCGTTAGCAAGTGGATTTGGCACGATATTTTTTAGGCATGCAGTCATCGAATATTTTGTAGATGTTACTATAAAATGTACTTACAGCATCTCCAACGTCCTTAGAGCATTTATAAATGCTCTAAGCTTACATGTCTGTAAAACAGGTTCCCAAGAAATTTCGGATAGGGATAGGTAAAGTTTTTCGAAATCACATTTGTTAATTCCAGTCTTTATCTGGATTTATGTTACTCGACTCAATAACATCCAATCCACGAGCTGATTCGACCTTTATCGCAATTTTTAACGGAGGATGGTACGCGTCGGGTAGCACAAGTCCATCTACACTATTAACTTCCGCGTCTTGGATACCATCCCGGACTAATACTATATCTAACATTCCTCCGTGGCTGTTAAGAATTACATTTTTATCAACAAGAGCACAAAAAGACACAAAATAGCAATAATAATTTTTAACACAAGTTGAAGCACTATTAAGATTAATGTCACCCATAATAATTATCGATCCTGAATAACTGTGCACAAAACTTTCAACCTTACCTTAGAGCATTTAGGCTAAATGCTCTAAGAACCTTTTAACCTTACAGAACCACCGCATATAATCTTCATCATTGGCACTAGGCTTTATATACACTACACATATGAGAACTGAATGACCACGCCAGGTAAAAGATGCACACAGATCCTCCCCACAGTCAGTCTCGTACTCCTGTTTTCTGCAAAGTGTAATTGGTGGTCGCGCCACGAGCAAGACGCCTCCACTTTGCAACTGCCATCATTTTCATAGCTTTTGTACTTAGAGCATTAAATGCTCTAAGCTTTTGTACGACCTTGCACAAGATCGCCTAATATTACCATAGACTAATCGCTAAATTCGAACTCGATTTTTATAAACTGCCAGTCCAATTAAAATGCGCTTCCCTAATATTGAAAATAAAATCAAGTATTGTCTGTGGCTGTATTGCACAGTTGTCTTTATTGAGGTTGAGTAGCGTTTTTAACATTTTTCCTTAAAAAAGGGAACCAAAATAGGTGATGGAAACATAATTTATTTAAAATGAAGTCCGTAGTGGCTTATGTTCGTAGCCTTCTAGGTTGGTGTGATGAAACTCCAACGCTAAGAACAAGCTTCAAACGAGACAGGTATGACATTACATGTTTACAACACTAGTTATGGCGGCAAAGTCGATGTAAAATCATTATATTGCGTTGAAGAAACAACACAAAATGTTTACGGTGCCGCTGAAAGTTGCGTCTAAGTTTTGGAAGTGGGTTATCACGTCAGCGATTGAAAAAAACAATGTGTCGCGAAGGTGTACACGTTTTTATTGTTTTCCAGGGCCGACGATGATTTCTCGTCCGACGATGAAACACCGGCCCTCAAGAGACTCAAGCAGCTGAAAAGAACCAATTTCCCAGACATCATGGCCACAAATGGTACACATTTAAACTTATTATAGATTATTCTATCTTGTCAACAGCATGTTAACCTAATAATTATGTTTCTATCGAAGCCACACTATGATTTGTATTCATTATGTCCTGTCTACAAAATGTGGCATAATTACTACTTTAGAATGTGATCCAAAATGCCCTGCATTTCTTAAAATGAGAAGGCCTATACAAACAAAAGGTTCAGTGTGTTTATATTGCTTTTTTAGATGATTGGGATACACAGAAGAAGCATAGTAAAAATGTAAGATATGTGCCGATACAAATAGAGGGTCATGCCAGCACATCAACTCCCAATGAGTCCCTTAACAAGAGTGGGGTCAGGAATGTGCCAATCAAACTTGTCGACTTGTCAGAAAATAGGGCCGCAACACCTTCAAGAAAACCAAGGAAGCACACACCAGTAAGACCCATACGTGCGCTATTAGATGACGAAAATGAGGAACCAGAAGTAAGTATCTTGAACTGTTCTGATTGACTATTTGATTCTTGAACCCAAACAGGTTCAAGTTAACAAATTGACATTATTATTAAATCAGATATTTTTTCCTAAAATACTAAAATGTAAAAGAAATAGTTTTTGGAATTACAAAAAAAACATTTACTCTTAATTCCAGGTGACATGGGTAGAATCAGAAAATACATCAAAAAAGCCAACAAGACTTTACATTGATTTGGATGATGACGACAATGACCACAATCAACAGGAAGATGATGTTATCTATGTGAAGAAAGTCAGCTCCCCGCCTCCAACCAGACCTTACAAATACTTCCTTTCTAAAAACAGCCATGATGTATCAGATTTTGCTGAGGATGAACCCATCTACTATAAGTTAAGCCGAAGACCAAATGACCGAAGCACATTAAATTTATCACCTAAAACATTTACTAAATTCAAAGCCCCTCCCGGCATCACCAAGTCATACAAGAAGCTACCCACACCCTTACCAAGATGGATGCAACCGTCAAAACCAACAACTTCGAATCTCTCATCATATGCAAGAAATAGATTTTTAGGTCTCAATGGTAATGCTAGGTCAACTCTCTCAGAAGTATTTAATTTAGATGAAAAAAAAAACTACCAGGAACTCATTCGGCGAGTGGCAAGTTCAATGAAACCAATGTCATCAGGGAAACCTACTGATATCATCAATATAGCAGACGACGTGGCATCGTTCAGAATGACGCAGAAAACACAGAAAAATGCATTAAATGAAATTAAATTAGTAGAAAAAGGTTTGCTTGCTGAGAGAGAGAGTGACGCAAAGGAGTATGATCCTATCACAGTTGCTTCAATCAACTCATCAGATTCTGAAATAGAGATAGTTCCATCAGAATCATCCACAACATCTTCTCAGAAGGTTGATCCTATAAATACACTGAAAGACTCATACAGGGGCAATACTATCACATCAGGGGACTGGCTGTTAAAGTTAGATGCTAAATATAAGAAGAAACGGCAACAGACACAGGAACAGCTTAAAGATGCTCGCCGGGAGTCGGATATCATATCCAAAGTTAACAGTGAACAAAAGATGGCTCATTTGGAGCATAAGCTGAAATATGAGCTTAGCATACCAGAGAGCATCTATGAGGAGCCACAACCCACTGTGGAGTTACCTGCCTTGACTCCAGAACAGGAGAAATTGGTGAACAGAGCCCTGGGTCCAGGACCTCCTACGCAGATGCTTGTAGAGAAATTCAATTTGAGGATACACAGGTATGTTTGCTATTTAATTGCACAGGAAAAACACACGGTCAAATGAAATTAGCTAGAGAAACTCCGCAGACATGACGTCTAAACACGATAAAACAAAAATGAAATTGATGATTTTTTTTTGGCGTTGTCATCCTACAGTAGTGTAGCCACTCAAAATATCAGTTTAAAAATCAGTTTTTTTTTAGTAAACTTCACAGACTTGTGGGGTATTGATATTTATACACGGTGAAACAGATTTTATCAACTCACACTTCATGTAACAATACCAGTGGTCATTGACCCCAAAAAAAAGCATCAAATTATTTTTATTTTGTTGTGTTTAGATATTGATACCCATTACGTCTGCAGAATTATATATCTGCCTAGACTTTTCCCAAATAAGTTGGGGTCAGCTTCCAGTCTAACCAGAATACCAGTATTTTACATGGAGCGACTGCCTATCTGACCTCCATATACCAGTAACTGGGTAATACACTTGGTAAGACTGGTTGTCAGACTTTCGGGCTTCTGACGACCCGTAACGACTGTCAAAGATCCACGAATGACACGGAGGAGTCTCGGTATGTAAAGATGGTCACCCATCCACGGACCAACCCCGGCAAGCGTAGCTTAACCTGATGGATCGACCCGTGCGTCTGTTATTATTTAGCCACGAGCCACTCTACGTCTGCGGAATTACGCTAGCTAATTTAGTTTCACCCTGAATATAAATTCTTTACTTCATATCTTCCTGGTTAAATTAGTGAACACAATTAGTGAATTTTTACACCAGCTTTTTTGTCTAAGTATTTTCTTTTCAAACAGCCATTTAGCCAATACTAATATTGGAATGGTTGTAAACATATAAGATGCACTGTGTACCTTATGGAATCTGACCACCTATCATTTTGGTGGTCAGATTCCATACCCTCAAATTATGCTAAAAACAATAGAATAGAATAGAATAGAATAAATGTTTATTGTCTCCAGTATTACAGCTAGTAGTAGTGGTACATACACAAAACTATAATACCGGAAGCAAAAGGTTTAAGCGTCAGCATTATGCTTAGGTCCCCTAGAGGGTTACTAAGCGCTGGTTTTCAGCTCAAACCCTTGACTCCTGTTTACAAAAAAATAAAAAATAAAAAAGAGGTACATTTAGCAAAAATGGATTAAGTATTAAGAAATGATAATTATTACATGATGATCATACATTAACATTATATTGATTGTTGAATTAAAAAAAGAAAGAGCTTTTAACAGTTTGTGGACACGATTTAGAAACGAAAAAAAAAGAAAGAAAAAATAAATAAATAAATAAAAATATATGGATAGTGAACAGAAGGCCAATTCTTGTAGAACCACAGATCCACTGAACGAGGAGGGCATCCTTTAAAGTATTTTTGTGCTATTTTTTTGGCAGTCAAAGACTAATGTTTTACATTTTTGTTTGAAATTGATTATATTATTAATGCTTCGAAAGGTAGGTGGTATATTATTCCAGATCTTTGATGCTGCATATTTGAAACTGCCCTTATACCCTTTTGTTTTGTGTCTCGGTATCATTAGCGATCCATCCACCCTTGATCTGGTATAGAAGCTGTGTGAGTCCTTACACCAAGATAATTTATTATACAGGTATGAAGGACATTTTCCTGCAATAATCCTGTGTGTGAAACACAACAAATGCAGATTGCGTCGCGATTCCATGTTGAGTTGTCCTTTCTCAGTTATAATGGGGGAGATGTGCGATCTTCTTGGAACTTTATAACAGAAGCGTATGCATGCGTTCTGGACCCTCTGTATGCATTGTTTGGTCTTTTGAAAGAGTCTGGGTCCATACACGACATCACAATAGTTGAATGGTGAAAGTACTAGCAGATCCGCCAGCAGTTTCCTAATATCCTCGGAGAGGTACTCACGGATTCCATAGAGAACCTTCAACCTATAGAAGGCATTCTGGATCCGGCCATTATTGTGCTCTACAAATCTAAGCTCATCGTCCATGACCAGCCCCAAATTTCTAGCAACTTTCACCCTCAATGAACTTGAACCCTAAGATGAACTTTTCCCAATAATGGGAAAAGTTCATCTTAGTCAAACCACACAAAAACCTTTTGGGGTTGATGATAAATAAATAGGATTTTTCTTCAGTGGGTATTTTTAATTTTGGTTGAGTGTCGGCCTCAATAATCCCCTAAAATGGTAATGCCTTTACAAAATTATACATATCTATATCTATAAAAATCAATGCCACTTTTCGTTGTAATTTTATAACTCAAGAACGGCTGGGCCGATTTAGCTGATTTTGGTTTTGAAATGTTTGACGTAGTCCAGGGATAAACAATGACGTAGTCCAGGTTTAAACAATGAGAAAAATTGGAAAAGTTGCCGGGAATATTGGAAAATTCTGGAAAACTGAAAGTGGATTTTATATGGGAATACTGAAATGGGACAGGACAACTTCTGTCGGGTCAGCTAGTATTATACACCACTATTTTTTAATTAGTACAAAAAAAATGGGGCTCTATCCGTACCCGTTACTGATCATATTTGTGTAGTCAAAAGTAAAAAAAACGAAACACCAAAATTGTCCACGAAAAATGTCATAATTGTTAAATTCATGATTATGATACGATAACAGCTGTTGGAGGCGGAGCAAGTGCGAGCGAGAGCACGCGAATGCGAGAGCGAGAAAATAAATACAACTATGAATAAGCCTGTACAATATTTCCATACATTGAGTGACATTTTAGGATATCAACAAACGCCAATAACTGCTGTTTATGAATATTATTTATTGAGACTTTACATATATAATAACAAGATTCCTTCTCTAATAAGCCCTTTAAGTATTTGTACTAATTAAAAAATAGTGGTGTATAATATCATGCATATTTTTATATTCCAGGCGGGACCTGCTAACTCTCTCAGGTCTTAACTGGCTGAATGATGAAGTGATAAACTTCTACATGAACCTACTGATGCAGAGGAGTGAAGAGCGGAAAGACTTGCCTAAAGTGTACGCCACGAATACCTTCTTCTATCCTAAGCTCATGCAGAGTGGGCAGGCTGGGCTCAGGAGGTGGACGAGAAAGGTACCTAATCATTTTCCTAATGTTACACCTTATACAACAGATATAAAGAAAACAGATATAATTTAGCTATTTTGTATAAATAAAAAATGAGCACTTCAATCAGCCATTAAAAGATTTAACATTGGAACATTATGCCGACACACGGGTTGGATCTTTTACTCTCGGTGTTGAGCCGAGCTCCGAGAATCCAACAGACTGCATCCCAGTGTTGGACATTCAACTCCCACCGCAAGGCCCTGTACTTTTAAGGCATCAATTGATAGGGTCAATTATAAGGATCTAATCTCTCTAACAAACATGATAAATTAATGAAAGGAAAACCATGAATGAGTATTGAGTATCTATTATAAAACTAATTATAATTGTTCCGCTCTAGCATGGTGCGGGTGACACAATGTCAGTATGGCAGGAATAGGTCAGTGTCAATATGCACAATTCATTTTTATCAATAACAATTCTTACAGCAAAAAACTTGTTCTCCTAATAATTTTAAAAATGTCTTTGATTCAGTCATTTGTGGATCTTTGACAGTCATTACGAGTTGTCAGTAGCCCGAAAGTCTGACAACCCGTCTTACCAAAGGGTATTGTATTACCCAGTACCTAACTGGGTTGTGGAGGTTAGATATGACATTGAATAATATTGTATTTTTTTTATGTGGTATTGGTAATTTTTAAATTGTAATTGTATGTGTATTTGTGTTTTTTATTTTTATTATGTAAAATTATTTCAAACACAATGTAAATTGTTAATGAATAAATTGAATTGAATTGATAGGCAGTCGCTCCATGTAAAATACTGGTATGTTCAGCTGCATCTGGTCAGACTGGAAGCCGACCACAACATAGTTGGGAAAAGGCTAGGCCGATTGATTGTTGTAAAAATACATACAGTAAACTTCTTTTTCTATAAAAAAAAAACAACGACTATCGATAAAAAACCCATAATAGCAATAAATCTCATCACTAAACATGTCTATGCCGTTATGTTACACGCCTGTCACTTTGCTTAATTTTTCTTTAAATTTGATTTTATTTGTCTATAGTAACATTTTGGCAGGATAATTTATTTAATGTACTACAGTTATTATTAAATCCGTATTTTACGACTATGATATTTAGGGTGCAGCTAAAATATTAAATCATGATTGTAAATCGCAATAACATTCAAAAGTGAAAAGGAACAGTTCGTCAAATGTCACCCGCACCATGCTAGAGCGTAAAAAGTTTACACAGTCAAATCATTACTTTTTTACATAAAAGTGTGTATATTAAATAAAATGTTTTGCATTCTTAAAATGTTTTTTGACCAAATTGTTGATAAATGTGCATGATATGATTCTGTACTATAAACATAATTTTAGATATGTACAGCTTCTCAATAACGGTACCGAAGTAAAAAAATTCACTTCGGTACCATTATTGTGAAACTGTACCTATCTAAAATTATATTTAAGGTTCAGAATCTTACCATGCACATTTATCCACAATTTAGTCATAAAACATTTTAAGAATGCAAAGCATTTTATTTAATAAACACACTTTTGTGTAAAAAAGTAATGATTTGACTACTCATTTGTAACAGCGTCCTTTTGCAACCATCATGCATAATACAATTACAGAAAAAAAAGAATAACTTTAAATATTGAATTATTGTAGGTGGACATATTCGCGCACGACCTCTTAGTAGTTCCAGTCCACTTGGGCGTGCACTGGTGCCTCAGCCTGGTGGACTTCCGCGCGCGCAAGATCAACTACCTGGACAGCATGGGCGGCCGCAACCAGGCCTGCCTCGACGCGCTGCTCAAGTATCTGAAGGACGAACATCAAGACAAGAAGGGCGCGCCGTTCGATGCCAGTGGCTGGAAGACTGAATGTCTCAGGGTGAGTTCATAATCATAATCATTTATTTGCAATAAGTATTGGTACAGTGTTGGTCTTAAAGTCAGTACAGTGAGATGTGTTATGTAGGTGGACGAATCACACGGGATGTGTACAGGAAATAAAATCACTGTTTTGTGTCCGTAAATGATTGACAGTTTATTATTAGAAACATTCTGCTATGCTATACACCTTAGATAATATACATCTAGATCGAGCCACCGCGTGGCCGGTCATGAGACAGCAATATTAACAGTTAAAGTACTTTGTTTGGCAACATTTTTAAAGCAAAAATACGGCACGCCGTAAGGGACAGAAGATACGATGCTTTGTCTCAATTTTCCTAATTATTTCGTATATATGTGTCTCACTTCCACACTTCACACTGTAATCATGGCAACGTCTAGATGTATAATGTCATTGCTATACACACTATGCCGGGCCGTTACACGCAGGCGCATTGACGCTGTCAGAGTGTGCGCGCCACACGTTACACCCCATAACTCAACCAGCACTCACCAAACCCATAAACACATTGCTCATATGAACTGTTACCGTGTATCTCTGTCGCTGGTCGCCTCCTGCTGGGCTTCCCTCATGTAGGTGAGGGTTCCACCTGGTAGGGGTTTGACCGCCGAGGTACGGTGAAGAAAGCGGCGCTGACTAGCAGCGTCGTGGCGTGCCTACAGACACAAATATTGCAACCATTCACAATTGGCCGCGATAGGCCCTCACAATGAGTGGCCCGTAGTGGCGGGCCAACGTAATTGCCACCGCGGGAGGGAGGCCATGCCCCGTGACCCTTGACGGGGGTGTAGCGACATCCACACGCGAACTGTTTCCACTTGCTCTGTCCCGATGACTAACCTCCCGGTGTTGTTGCAGGACATCCCGCAGCAGATGAACGGCAGCGACTGCGGCATGTTCGCGTGCACGTTCGCGGAGTTCTCGTCGCGCGGCGCCGCGTACAGCTTCACGCAGGCGCACATGCCCTACCTGCGCCGCAAGGCCGCGCTCGAGATACTCATGGGCAAGCTGCTGCTATAGGTACCTACACACATGTTAGTGATGTATTTACTTCATTTTGTGAGTTCTTGTCGGTCCTATTGTGTTATAGTAGTACCCAACTGATATGGCTTACCGAGGTACCTGCGCAGAAGAGGAATTTTCAAAGCACGGGAAATGCTATTGACCAATCGGCACGCTCCACGCACCGCGCTTCTTTTTCCTGTACTGCTATTGGTCGGCAGCTGCCTCCATGTTAGCGCGCGCCGCGTTCAATGTTAGTCAGCCGCCATGCTTGCGAGCGAGACGGAACTAACAGCTGCAGTGTATTATGAACCTTATTGTAGTGATCTAAGGTTGATTGTAAGTTTTAAGCATTATCTTTAATCTTCGGGGGCCATACTTTCTTTTCTGTGCGAACGAAGATTCACGACGCGCCTTATTAGTTGGGTACCACTGTACACGTAACTGTACTTCAAGTTTTTGTGTTGATCAAAACTTGCTTCAAAAAAGTGGTCCTTTATTTGATGTTGAAAATGTGATATGGGTATCTTAGTGAGTATGCCTTCCCTGTATGTACTTTATTTTGATGTACGCTATGCAATTCAGTTTCGGGGTTTCAATAGAAGATTGTTGTAATAAATGTAAATAAATAACAAACAGCATACAAATATTTTATTGTGCGATCATTGTAGCGTCACTCCCGCGATTGAGTCCTGGAAGTACCACTTTCTCAAGAAAATTGATAAGTTGACTTGTCCATCTTCACTAAAGTCACTTAGGCCAATATAAATTAATATAATACTAATAAATAACTTAAAACTATATGAAATAAACACTACTCCAATAGTTCGTAAAGCTAAATCAAATATAGGAAGAGCAAAGAATAAATTTAATGTAAAATAAATATATCACTAACAAAATACTTATAAAGTTTTATTAAAATAAACAAATGGACATATTATTGTCAGTTTTAAGTCTGAGATGATTGTTTATATATAGGTACCATCGCGGACATTTTGCGGTGAATCACTTTTCGACCTTATTACTATGGTAATAAGGTTCAAAAGTGGTTCACCGCAAAATATTCGCGTGGGTTCATGTGAGAAACTGGTTATTAATATTATCTGAGTTATTAGAATATCGTTTATTTTCATTTGTAGATCTTCACGACATCGTGTTTGCGCGTTGCTTTCCAAGAAACCTGCAAATAAAAGTTTCACTCTGACCGGTCATTGTCACATTTTCAGCAGTGAAGTGTTTACAGGTTGATCAAAATAATCAGGGTCAGATAAACTACTTCTAACTTCTGTTAATAGAATCATACAAATTGTTTTCCGGTTTAAAAGTATTTAATTGTTCCCTAATTCTCAGTAAAGTTACGCGTAAACCCAGTAACAAATTAAACGAATGTAAATTACAATTTCTTTCATTCCCTCTTATTATTAAGAATTAGAAATATGTATTACTTAGAACTATAACTCATTTTGCGCCTGGCCATTATTGATGGAAAGGCTATTGTAATTTCTGTTTATATTATTTATAAAACACGATTTAATTTACTTTGGGTACTGTTTGAGTCTATGGCTAAAGGGTAAAACTGCTTCATCGGTACATGTGAGCGTCTATTCTTACTGGACCGTTAAATAATGTGGTAAAATGTCGTTATATCACGCCATTTTAATAATACGAAGACATCAGAAATGAAGGGGATAGGCATGTACAAAGTTATGCTAAATAACTTAAGATTCATGTAGTTTGCGACATTGCTTCACTAGCTACCAAGATGTGCTAGTGCAGTTTTAAAGGGTTTACTTCTTATCTGGGATAAGGCTGTCCTTACACTGAAGCGGTTCCCAAATTCATAAATAAAGTACTAGCACCACAGTCTGTCGAATGTACTGTCAGATCACTTCATATTAAATTAATTTAAAAGTCCATGACAAAAAGACGGGAGCAATTGGAACAAGGCTTTATCTTTTAATGATTTTGTGATAATGACGTATGAACGACAGATTTCCATTTATTAAGTATACAACGAATGTTTGAAGATGTATGACAGTTGTTATGTAGATAATAATGTTAAAATAAAGATTTTCGAGTGTGAAGTGATGAGTGATTTGTTAATTAAGTGTTTCTGCAAGAGATTAGGATGATATTTTATATGAAAATACGCTCTTGAGTTAACTTGGCACCACACTGGAATGTCTTTCCTTCAGCATGGTGTGACGTCATCAGCTAGATGCCAAGTTTATTCGACAGAGTAATGACCGGCGCAAACAAAATATCTTTCAACTTATTTCAAATAAAGTAAGGTTGATATCGCTTCTCCAGATGTGCGCCGGCCCTATTAAAGATGGACAAAATGGTTGTACATGTGCTTTTTCTTCTTAGAAGATAGAGTTTCGTGCTTAATTTAATTGTTTTATAATTTTCTCAAATCCCAAACTTTTTTTATTTATAAGCATGATTGAATAGTTTGTCTTTTTGTCATGGAAACGAGTATTTAGTCTTAGCGTTAAGTATCTCTCTGTATTATAAAAAAAATAAATGATAGTTAAGTTAAACTAACTTAATTCTTATAATTATTATAAATTAGACAGTTTGTTTCGCCTGCCAAGGCTATCCGAAGTTTTCTAAGTGATGGAATAATAAATAAAAGAATTTGAAATCTGTTTGCATTTTCATTTTAATGATTTTCTCACAAAATAAAATAGTTAAAAAGTAAAAAAAATAATGTCAATTTATTCGAGCTATGGATGATTTAGAGCCAGTCCTTGCGTCAGTCTGTATAATTGACTCGTATAAGCCTCAGTTTGCCACCTTCTAGCAGTGCAATGCCCGCGTCGTTGTCACCGCCGCAGTAGTGGCACGATGAGAACACGGACGTCAGCTTGCCGCGGAGTTGGCACTGAGGACGTATTTGTAAAGATACATTTCTCGCGGTAAGAAGTTCACAGAACAGAGTGAGGCCACGTACTATCGGCCAAACTTCCACATGCTCACCTTTATTAAGGCGATAATCGCATAGCAAGGCTCACGACTCGATCTCCCGATGAATGCGTTTTCACCTGGGGGCCTACTACCTAAGTCCGTCCGTCCGTTCATCCGTCCGTCTGACATAAAGATCCATCAAAACAAGTGTAAAAGTTTAATTTTTGGACGGGCAAAAACATCGGGAGTAGGGACAACCTGTCAAATCGTGTTGTCATAAATACTTCGTTCGGGCCCCGAACCAATCATCTGTCCGTAGGTGTTACGGAGTAGGAAACGACCGTAACGAAGGCCAAAGCTACGGGCTTCGTGCTTAGGGAGTAGACCCCCTGGATGCAAGTTTGTTTTTGATTTGATTCGTTGCTTATGTTTGTTGTTATTTTTTGTCACACGGCAGCGCGTGTAGGCACAGTTACCTACTCACATAAATGCATATTGTCTCTAATTGGGTGAAACCGGGAAGAGTTGTGGTCTGTCACTGGCTGCGCTTCCACTGAAATATTTTCTAAACTGATCATGCTTAAGTTTTGCCGATAGTACGCACGGACGTAAAAATATTGCGGCGGGATTTTATCGCGCACTGGATTTTCAACCCTCCGTGTTGAGCCGAGCATTGAGAATCCAACATAGTTCATCCCAGCGCGTCGAAAAATCACACTGTTGGATTTTGAACTCTCGGCACTAAGCTGTGCGTTGAAAATCCAGTGCGCGAAAAGCGTGCCAGTGCCAGGACAGCGAAGCGCACTTCTCATTGGCAGGATAACGGAAAAGCTAGACGATAGGAGATAGTTTCTAATGTGCAGCACCATATCTCTCATCACCGTACCAGCAGTATGCCATGCCATGTCGCTCGCCGCTTTGTTTAGAGAACCTTCTTAAAACTCAAACCCCCCAAAAACTTATATCTTCTCAAGCTGGTTCTTCAATAAAACTTAACAGCACCACTTCAAGCGCAAAAGCTATACAAGGTAGAAGGGACATCGACGCGAAAACGGTTACCACGTATTCAGTACGTAACCGATGAGAAAATTTTCTATATAGGGAGGCTCAGAATTATGTACTGAATACGTTGTAACGGTTTTCGCGTCGATGTCCTTTCCACCCCGTATAAAACAAACAGTTTAGCGATAAATGCACGTTCTTCTAGCTTGACAAGGTGTCGCCTACCTAAAAAAGCGGAGCAATGAACGTTGCTGAAATGTATAGTGCGAGTTATTATAGTTCCCGTTTTGGCTGCAAAACTCATCTATTTCCCTAATTGGACCGATTTAAGCAAAAATGTTCCAAACCACACAAACCTCATTTTGATATAATTGACATATGAGTTAACATAGAGTTATTGAATTAACATAGAGTTATGAGTCTTTGATATGTTAAATTATACCTTATTTGGACACAAAAACTCGAAATTGTCGAGGTTGTGGGTTGGAACATTTTTGCTTAAATCGGTCCAATTGGTGCCCAGAAAATAAACGATTTTTTTGCTCACCATGAACCCGTTCTGATGCAGCTCATGCGCTCGCACGACGTGCGACAGCTGGTTGGCCAGCAAGAAGCGGTCCAACGCCGTCTGGTCGAACACGTGGCCCGTGCCGCGCTTGGCATTCGCTGCGAACCCTTCATTGGAAACCAGCTCCAGTTGCAACGTCGCTGTGATCTTGTTCGGCCTGAGGGGCAATTGTGAAAGGCTCCAAGAAACTGTACCCTAATTGCGTAACACATTATCAATCAGAGTTTTAATCATTTTGAAACAAATTGCTAATCCATTGCTTCATATGTTCGAAAGATTTGTCTGCTCGACAACGTAAATAACGCAATAAATGTTGTGGAACTGTCAAAATGAAACCAACTCCGATTGATAATGTGTTACGCAATTAGGGTGCTGTTTGTAGGAGTCCTAACACACTATCAATCGGAATCGGTTTCATTTTGACAGTTCGACAACATTCATTGCGTTAATTACGTTGTAGTACCGCGAATGTGTCATAAGAGACATCAGGCGATTTCGCCAGACTCGTCTTAAATTTTTTTCCGCGGTTTTCTTCGTGCCAACTGGCGCGCGATGCCTCTGGAGAAGACACGTATCTTCTTCTTTGTCCTAGCCATTTCCCACATTTGTGGTCGGCTCTCCTCGTTCTGCGGCGCCAGGACAGTCTCTCCTGGGTTGTCGAAACATTTGTTTGGGCAAGCTCTAAGTCCTTGGCCACCGTGGACCACCAGGTGGCTAGTGGGCGTCCTCTACTTTTCTTATTATTTAGCAGTGCTAAAACAGGCCTTCTGTTTTACGACGTGGTCTTCGGGGCGTCTCATGACATGACCGATTCGATGCACAAAAGCAGACACGTATCTATCGTGAAACATTAATTTGTCTCCAATCGATTTCGTGGCTTAAGACCATCTCAATCCCATAATTCTATTAAGTGCCAAACAATGAATTTTGTGTCTGAAATTCTGAATAGCAAAGATAAGACAGTCAGCGGATAATGTAATCTACAAGTTATAGGTATTTTTGTTTAGACTGAAGAACCCGTGAAAGTTTTTTGTGTCGGCGCGGCGGCAAGAAGCATTATCCAAAAGAACACTGTTTCCATCGTTTATGCAAGTGTCAAAGCTGCCACTATTGTTGTTGTATACTAACTTGATGGGATCGTTCCACATGAGCTCCCACGCGATCGAGCTCTGCTCGGCCGGCCGCGGCAGAGGCACGGCCACCTTGTCAATAGCCGTTATCAGGGGACACACCCACGGCGGTGGGATCCCGCCGTGACAGCAGAACACCTGGTGAGTAGTATCTAACTTTTAAGGTCTCATCGGTTTTCCCCAGAAGGGAGGCAGGCGGGGTTTAGTACCTACCCCCACACTGCCAGGGGGGCGAGCTATTGCCATCAACCGGGCAGAAATCCGGACTCCGGGTTGCTAACTACTATTGTTACATACAAATTCTTCGGCAGTTAACTAAAATGTCAAGTATACTAATGCGTGCAAATAAGAATAGGATCGCGCTTGCTGTCAACTTCGCACGATAGCTGTCAAATTAGTACGCATTGGTAATGAAGTTCCGAGTATTGCGGAACAAAATGGCGTCTTGACAGTAGGTACTATTCTTATTTGGCACGCATAGACTATGCTTGCCAAATAAGAATAGGATCGCGCTTGCTTCAACTTCACACGATAGCTGTCAAATTATTACGCATTGGTAATGAAGTTCCGAGTATTGCGAAACAAAATGGCGTCTTGACAGTAGGTACTATTCTTATTTGGCACGCATAGACTATGCGTGCCAAATAAGAATAGGATCGCGCTTGCTTCAACTTCACACGATAGCTGTCAAATTAGTACGCATTGGTAATGAAGTTCCGAGTATTGCGGAACAAAATGGCGTCTTGACAGTAGGTACTATTCTTATTTGGCACGCATGGACTATGCTTGCCAAATAAGAATAGGATCGCGCTTGCTTCAACTTCACACGATAGCTGTCAAATTATTACGCATTGGTAATGAAGTTCCGAGTATTGCGGAACAAAATGGCGTCTTGACAGTAGGTACTATTCTTACTTGGCACGCATAGACTATGCGTGCCAAATAAGAATAGGATCGCGCTTGCTTCAACTTCACACGATAGCTGTCAAATTAGTACGCATTGGTAATGAAGTTCCGAGTATTGCGGAACAAAATGGCGTCTTGACAGTAGGTTCTATTCTTATTTGGCACGCATAGACTATGCGTGCCAAATAAGAATAGGATCGCGCTTGCTTCAACTTCACACGATAGCTGTCAAAGTAATACGTATTGGTAATGAAGTTCCGAGTATTGCGGAACAAAATGGCGTCTTGACAGTAGGTACTATTCTTATTTGGCTCGCATAGACTATGCGTCTATGTGTGCCAAATAGAATAGGATCGCGCTTGCTTCAACTTCACACGATAGCTGTCAAATTAATACGCATTGGAGGAATGTGTGGTGTTACACGAATGGATAGAATAAGAAATGAGTACATAAGAGGAAGTTTGAAAGTGGCACCGGTGACTGAAAAGTTGTGCGGAAATCGGTTGTCATGGTAATGGGCATGTGATGCGGAGGAATGAGGAAAATGTCGTGAGGGAAGTTTTTGAGTATGAATGTCGATGGCTATAAGAGTAGGGGAAGACCAAAGAAACGATGGATGGATTGTGTGAAAGATGACATGGCTAGAAAGGGGGCGACTACCGATATGACGACTAATAGAGAAGTATGGAAAAAAAGGACATGTTGCGCCGACCCCAAATAGATTGGTATAAGGGCAGGATAGTGATGAATGGTAATGAAGTTCGTTCGTTCATAGTATTGCGGAACAAAATGGCGTCTTGGCAGTACTATTCTTATTTGGCACGCATAGTAACTTGTTTGATACCTACTTACATTGCGTTGTCGGGTTGTGCGAGCTTTCTGAATCGGTGTACGAGTATAGTTTCGTTACACGTGTTTGAATGTATCGTGAGAGTTAAAACCTGACATTAATTATTCTATTCTCGTAATGTATCCTATTCATATTGTTAAAACATAGGTACTTTGTCATCGATGACGGCCGCTAGAGGGAGACAGTCAAAAACATTGTTTATTGCGTTCCATATCTTAACGCCTTCAACATCACCGTATTTGCCAAGGCACTCGCTGCAAAAGAATTTAAGTTTTTATTAGTTGTCTGATGTTTTCGCGTTGTTGTGATCTTAGGTCTAGGCTGTGCATACCTAAATGCCATTACTCAATAATAATAACTAATATACGTAGTTTTAAGTCCGAGCACAGAACGTAAGTACTTATAGAAAGTGAACATCCTCTGTATGTCCCTGATCTCGTGGTTCCCGCGCACCATGAGTACCGCGTTCGGTCGCTGCAGCTTGGCAGCCAGTAGGTACGCCATCAGCTCGGTGCCATGCGACCCTCGGTCCACGTAGTCTCCCAGGAACAGGATCCGTGCAGCCGCCAGCGCTGTCCCAGACGGCCATAAGGCGCTTTCCATTGACAGAAGCGCGTTCAGATTGCCGTGAAGGTCGCCTGCCAACATTTTTGTAGCTCAAATATACCGAACTTTCTTTTAGGCTGTTTAGGGTACAATTCTCTCGAGGTCAGAAGAAAAAATGACCAAATTATTAATATGTGTAAGATTCTTCACGGAAAAATAGATGCTCCTGAACTGCACGACGAACTATTCCATCTTTTTGCTCCAATAAACTATAGCCGGTGCAGGAGGCACAGATTGTTCGCCGTGCCTCGGAGTCGAACCGTCGCTCGAGCCCAGTCTCCTGTACCTCGCACGCTCACTGCGCTCAACGCTCTCTTGGACGCTAAGCCTGACTGTGATGTGTTCGCGGATGAATGGAAGAAGACCTTGTCAGTATGTCTGGAGTATTGTGAGAACAGCGTATGACTGTCGTGTTGTTGTATACTTTTCTTATTGTACTTAAATAATGTGTTTGTGTCTTAACTAATGTAACTGGCCTTGGCCGTTTTATGTTAAAATAAATAAAATAAAAAATAAAAAAAAAATAAAAAATAAAATTGAGATTACCGGATTTCACAATCGGAATTCCGCTGAAATGTTTAGGTAGGTACTATCGAGGAAACTGATCAATTTGAAAATAAAATCCCGTGCACGACACGATGACCACATCTGTTATCAAGCGTTAGCTACTACAGCGGCCGAGCGCTGCAAGCAAGAATAGTCCTTACGGTATATAGATGTTCGTTTCTCCGATAGATAGGTACCTACTACCTACGTAAAAAGGCTGTTCTAATGAAATTAAGCAAGCACACGCATCTTGTTTCACTGACCAACAGCATACACAGGCGAGGCCAGCCGCAACAGCCTGGGCTCGGCGGCACAGATGGGCCGCACGGCTTCCGCCAGCCGCAGCAGCAATGAGCCCAGCGCCGCCTCCTCGGCGGAGCTCGCCCACGCCCACGCCGGCTTCTCAATGTTCAGGATACTGGTGGCTGACTGCCGACGTGCCTGTAAAGTAGAAGGTCACGGGGATATAGTCTCGGGGGATGCGAGAGAGTTCTAAACGGAAAGAGAAAAAAAGAGCCAGACCTGCAGAACGCTGCCAAGAAGACATAGAGGAATTGGCTGGCAAATCATGGCTTGGGAAAGCAAAAAACCGGCCAAGTGCGTGTCGGACCACGCAAAATGAAGGGTTCCGTAGTTGAAAACCATTTATTCCAAAAACAAACTTTAACATTGTAGGTAATTATGTCTCTTATATATTTTTTTTTCCTTTCATTCTGTAACTTGGCGATCTGTGTTAAACACAATAAGCTATTCAGTTGAGGTGTCATGTTCTTTGTTTTATTAGCAGAAGGAATTCTTAAGAGTCCCTTTCATATGGTATGATCAAATCTCGCAGTAAGCGTAGGGACACTATGCCTTTTCAGCCGGGAATGTGTGACACTGCCTGTGCCTACCAGTTTTGATAGTTCATTGACGTAAGTTGATATTTTTGTCTGATGGCTTTCACTATGTCTAGCAATTTCTTGTCTGGCGGTGTTGAACTTTAGATCCTCATGTATGTATTTGTTGCTCACGTAGTAGGGTATGTCAAGCATGGCTCTCAGTGTCTTGTTCTGGAATCTTTCGAGAATCTCTATGTTGCTATTGCTAGCAGTACCCCAGAGCTGGATTCCGTAAGTCCAGATAGGTTTGAGGATGGTCTTGTAAATAGCAATTTTACTTTCATGTGACAGTCTTGACTTACGACCCAACAACCAGTACATTGATCTGAGTTTCGTATCCAATTGTTTGCGTTTGGTCCAGGCTCCGATTCAGATGCATACCCAAATATCTGGCATCTTCAGCCTGGGGGATTTCCTCATTATGGAGTTTTATTGAGGGACAGGTCTGTCTTTTCAGGGTGAAGGTCACATGGACAGATCTTCCCTGGTTAGGCTTAATTCTCCATTTATCTAACCACTTCTCCACTTCATTAACGTGGGCTTGTAGTTTGGCTGATGCTAAAGCGGAATCCTCGTGTACCGACAGAATAGCTGTGTCATCCGCATAGGTGGCAGTTATAGTATCAGCATGCTTTATTGGCAGATCTGCAGTAAATAACAAGTATAGTATGGGTCCCAATATACTTCCTTGTGGAACTCCTGAGAGAATTTCGATTAAAGGAGCGATTTCGTTATTAAATTTCACATCTAAACATCTCCTGTGTAGGTACGATCGCAAAATCTGAAAGAATATCGCTTATATAACGTATTTTTTTATTACTTTGACTTAGAAGTTTTTTTTTTTAGAGCTCCAAGGGACCATACTTGATACCTCCACGCGTTCCTGAGAAAAAGGGTTTTGACAGACAAATTCAAATTAATTTATTTGCTAGAATGAAGGTATAAATCAAGAACTTAAGACTATCGTGGCCCAATTACATTCTACCATTACATATGGTGTGCAAATGTGTCCTAATAACTAGGCTAACACTACATAGAATTTCAATTAAATTAAGTGGGTATATAATTTCAATTCAATTAATTATTTTCACAGACAGATGGACAAGGAAGTGATCCTATAAGGTTAAGTGGGGTAAGTGAAACATACTTTACTTTTAATTTTACGTAAACAAGTCTAGCACAGTGATAAGACTCGCATTATAATAACGATTGATACGAAGTACTCTTCCTATGATACGAGTTCCAAGCTCTGGAGACGTGAATTTATCGATAAAATCATCAAAAAGCAGACTGGTTCTGTTTCACTTCCCATGTAAATGGGGTAAGTAACTGAAACTGTCGCCAGAATATCTATAATATTGAGTGCTATGAGTCTGCGGAACTGTTATAAGGACTAAAATTACATGTCAAAATGCTTCGTTTAAATTGTCAGCCTTCAAATTGCATCGCGCAGATGAGGTTGAACATCATTTTTAGGGTTCCCTACCAAAATGGTAAAAAAGGAACCCTTATGGTGTGACTCAGTCTCTGTCTGTCTGGCACAGCTGGATATCTCAAGAACTACTAATGCTATCAACTTGAAATTTAGAATAGTATTAGATGACGTTTACCCAACTATTTTGCAAATAAGAAAGATAAAAATATTTATATTTTTTTTGCAACTGGGACTGAACGGCGGTCTTAAAAATTTAAAGTGGGGCTAGTAGGGCATGTGGGGTATCATATGAAAGAGCGCTGTTTGCACATTCTCAAACTATTTTTTATTTTTTTTAGGCCGCATAGTTTTCGACTTTTGATGTAAAATGTAAAAAAAATACCGTCCCCCCCCCCCCTTATCTCCGAAGTTTGCAAAGCGAAAAATCTGAAATTATTTTATGTGATAGAAGTTTATGTAAAGATTACAGGAAAAATAAAACGATGTCTCTAAGTAGCACACTTTTTCAGAAATCGGAACGGAACCAAATGATAAAAATGCTTGGCTCCATGCTGGTCCTGCTCCACAACCTCAACTAATTAATTAACATTTGAAGATACTGTTAAGCAACTGCTGAAGATTGTAAGAATAGCTTTGCATTGTGTAGACTCAATCACCATTGTATTGTATAATTGCTTAGCACATGTGTGAGTACTATGTACCTACTCTAAAGCTACCATTTACTGGGTACGTCTTTATTTGACTTGGATGTGCCCTGGCGGCTGAGAGTGTGTCATGCTCACTCTAGTACCTCGCTGATGGTGGCGCGTGTGTTGGATCATTACGTCAGGTTCGTCAACGGGCGCTGTTGGTGGAGGCTGGTCATACCTTAGCTGCCACGGCTTATTTTAATTTTAATTTTGAATTGTTTTTTTTTTATTTTTTTAATACGGACGCTTTTAACGTTCATCGTTCTCACATGTATAATTTCTACATGAATGATGTAACCAATATTTTGTAACCATATTTTGATTTAAAAGAGTGTCCGTGGAGTTTCTTGCCCGTTCTTCTCCATAGATCTACGTTTTGGAATGGGCAACTAGCTTCAACTTTCTGACTACCTACTGACCGACTCTTTGACAATTCAAAAGTGCCTGTAATTGGTTTAATTGAAATAAATGCTTTGAGTTTGAGTTTGAGTTTGAACCCTCGGTGCGCAAGTCCGACTCGCTCTTGACCGGTTTTTTTCTATTTGCCAAATAAGTATGTAAAAATAATGCAATAAGGGCACTAACACTAATATTTTGAGGCTTGTCAACTGAGCTGGCGAAGTAATGCACAGCTGCCAGCGCCTCCACAGGCATGCAACTGGGGCCGAGCAAGTCGAAGGACTGCACCTCGTGCGCCATGATGCGAGCCGTCGAAGGGCTGACTGCGACCTCTGTGTTTAGAGGAGGAAACGTGTATGTGTCGTAAACCGAGTGGTCTAGAAATACTGTAGGTACCTTAATTCTTATTATGAAATAATTATAAATGGTTAGATTAATTTCTATTTTAAAAATGTGTGTAGTTTCGGCCTTCGTTACGGGCGTTTCCTACTCCGTTCCGTATCACCTACGGACGTATGATTGGTTCGGGGCCCGAACGAAGTATGAATGGCAACACGATACGACAGTTGTCCCTACTCCCGATGTGTTTTAGCCCGTCCGAAAAATTTAACTTTTACACTTGTTTTGATAGATCGTTAAGTCAGACGGACGGTTAAGGTGATACAAAAAAAGTGAACTGGGCGGGAATGAGAAAGTGACAGAGTCAATTACTTCCACATGCGAAAAAAAGAGAGCGCAACAACGCGCTGGAACCAAAATAAAAGCGCCAAATGAAATAAAAACTGTTTAAAAATAAATTAAGCTATCTATCAAAATTATGTTCAGGCAGAATTTTCAATTACCTAATACGCACATTTTAAATGCAATTTTGTAATGAAATTACTTAGGATTTTAGAATTATAGAAAAAAACATAAAAAAGTAGAGGTCTTTTCGGAATTAAATTCTATCGAGGAAATTTAACCCAATCGTGTTTTCCTTCAGTCAGAGTATTAATCAAATAGTCAATAAACATATATCCAAAAATTAAATCCATACATGCTGCAATAGTGAAATAAATGGTTACGAAAAATCCCCCAATTTATTTTGGTAGCGCCTTAAACGGACGGACTTAGGGAGTAGGCGCCCAGAAACGAATTTCCTTCCCACGTTTTCCTTCTTCGTGAAAGGGTAAAGGTTTTAGAATCGCAATATTATGAAAATTACTTGAATTTATCCGTAAAATCTATTAATGAAAACCCTTCTGGACCTTCGTTAAAAACGATACAACTCAAATGCGGTTCCGAGAACTATAATAGCGAAGCGTTGCATACACACTTTTATTCTAAATTTTTGTAGATACTAGCCCTACTGCCCTAGTCATGGAATTTCTTCACCGAGCGGGTGAAGACACTTTTTACTGAATCTTCCAGCCTATCTGATAATAATTATGTCGCATTCAAGTGAACGTTGAGTAAGTTCTATCTTGTTTCACAAGTTTTTTTACCTCAGAAGAAGAAGTGACGAAACAAGCTCCCCAGCACAATGTTAGAAAAAAATCATTACCCCATCATCATCGGGTGATCTGTAACTCAGGGCCCTCCTACTTCAGACACCTTTCTCTATATAAGATTGTGCATATAATATCTAGTGCCTGTAATACTGAATGAGAAAAATAAAGATTTTTATGATTATGATTATGATTATCATCATTATTTTTATGATATTAAAAATATCATTGCCCCAGCAGCATTCTTTACTTATGTACTGCACTCATTAAACAGTAAATAAACTTGCCGTCAAAGTTGTTGAGATCAATAAACTCGTTGGGCGGGTGGCGCCGCATGCACACGGTGTAGGCGGCTAAGCTGTAGTCGTGCAGCGCGCGCTTGGCGGGGCCCGCACTGCCTGCGCCCGCGCCGAGCGACGAGCTCTGCCCGCCCGCCACTAACCCTGCATACACTATCTATGTAGAGGTTATGTTGTAATCAAGCCTTAGCATAGACACTACTGGCTGACATTTGAATCATTCAAACATCGAATATACTAAAGGAAAAGTGATGCTCGCTTTTCCTTTAGGATTGACAGTTAGATTTTAGCTAGGCAGTGTGAATTATAATTGATTCTGATAATAATATAGCGGGCTTCAGCCCCATTCCACCTGAATACCTCTCGTCTACTTATTTGTAGTTACGAAATCCCCCTGTGCGGACCTGCGAGTACCGGGTCTTCACAGTACCTACTATGTTCCATCATCATCGTCGGCCTATGTCCACTTCTGGACATAGGCTGTATGGCCTATGTCCTCGCCGGGTCCTCGGCTACCGGCAGCTACCTGATGCCAGCCAGAGACGCCTTAGGTAATAGGTAATACGGGCTGGTATCCGCAACTCCACGACAATGGCTCGTATATTCAGTCTACGGAGCCTGACGGTGGCGGTGTCTTTACGCTATCGGCCAACGCCAACGATAATCGCTTTTCTACGGTTAGACTAGTTCTACCACAGAACAGATAAAACCTCTTTATCTGTTCTGTGAGTTCTACGGTTAATATGCGACCGGCCCTTTGCCACTTCAGCTTGATTTCTGTGGAATATTTCGATACTTAGTTGTCAAAATATTCCACAGACACATAGGGCTGATTTTTCAATAGTCAGATAACTCTTATCAGAAGAATAAACATAACAATAAGACATAGGTATTTTCTATACAAAAGCTGTCAAATTGAAATATTTGTTCTTCAGATACCTTAGTCACGCTACGCGCCACTAGAGCAGTGGCTTGTTCAGTTTAGTGGTTAGGTACTGACCGAGGATGTATAGACGATCCTACCTATACCTGTAACATGCTGCTGCAGTTTTTTCGTGGCCGACGTTGAAGCTTGACACTCTTTATCCCGTTCTCTGAAAATCACTGAATCCATTACGAATCCATATTTTCATAACCGTAAGTTCACTAGGTACTCTACAACCCTTTGGGACAGTAGCGTGAAATTTTTGCACAAAAGGTCCTTTTATAACGAAAGTTAGCTTTGCAAAGTGGCTAAATGTGATGAAAGTTTTAAGGAAGTTCGTCATTTTTGGCGATGGGAAATCTATCGGACACACCGCTTGTAAGTATTAGGTACTTACTATAATAAAAACTTAGAATTCTTACTGCAGGTCCATGATATACGCGGAGATACTCCTGGGCGCGCGCAGCAAGAAACTGGTGCCTCTCAGACGAAGCTCGCTGACTGCGCGGAGGAACTCCGCCAGAGGTAGCTGAGAGCTTGGCTGCATTCCTAGCTGTCTGCAATTGCCACATAGCTCATCATCATCTGAGAAGTTAATTATGGTGTTGAAAAACATGTTTTCGTACCACTTGCTCAAAACAGTGACATTCTATGCCACAAAAAGCGAACATAACAATAGTCATTTTTAATCTGTTAAAAACAGGGAAAGAAAATTGTACTGAATTTCATTCATCCTCTAGGGGGAGAATGTGATTTAAATTTGGAATACTTACCGAAATTTATACTGAACTACACCTGTGTTTACACCATTGAGTTTGTATATAAAGCATTACCTATACATCTTTTTGAAAAAGGAATACGCATTTATTATGCAGTTAAGTATGATTATTATATAAAATTACGAAAACCGACGAGGCCGTATGAGCTATTAGTCTAGGAATTTGCCGCGTTTTTGTTTTCTTCAAATACATAAACGTTAAGTTTATTTTAATTTATTTTTAATTGTCATTATTTTTAATAAATGCTTATCTCATATTATTATTTTGTTAATTATTTCGCAAATGGTACGAAAAGTAGAGTATTTTCCTCGGTGATAAAGCTGTCTTAGTCTTGGGTGAACTTAAATCCCTCGCTACACTCAGGACTCGTCTTAAATCCCTCGCTTCGCTCGTGATTTAAGTTTTTAACACCCTCGCTACGCTCGGGAGTAAACCTCGAGTCCTTCGTTACGCTCGCGATTTAAATCGTCACCCGCGACAAAAGACACTGCTTTATCCCCTTGGTTAATAATCTACTATTTTCAGCTCAAAGATCTGTCAAAAACGTGGATTGTTAAAATGCTCACACTTTGAAATAATGGCTTCAAACCTGAGGCAGACATCAGCTTCTTTGGCGACACTCAGAGTGTCGGTGGGGAGCTGCCGGGCAGCTCGCGCGGCTGCCACCAGCTCTTTGAACTCCACATACTCCAGCTTCAGGTCGCGGTTGTTGTCAAAGTACCTGAGTAACATCCAAAATGTGATGAAGAATGAAGAGAAACAGGGCGAGAAGTCTGGAGATGGAACATTTTGAAATTTCCTATGCTCATATTTTTAGTCAGATAAGGTTGATCAGGTGAGGACAAAAAAATCAACACTAAACCACCTGTGTTCGAAGCTTTAGCAGTTAAAACCAAAAACGGCCGTTTTAATTTAAGTGACTAAAAATTATTGATTGATGCATCATGCATCTTTTGCTAAAGTTGGGGTTTTAATCATTTTAGGATTACACCAATGGAAAGGTAATTAAAAAATCTAAATAATTCACGTTTTATTTCATTTCAAAAGATCGCTACTCTTTTTTTATTAATTTTTTTTTTTTTTGCTTATATAAAGTACCACGGGTAGTGAAACTTTATTTATATTACAATCTAGCCTATTCGCTAATAAGTAATTTAAATATAACTTAAACTGCTAAGTAACTATCAAATTAAGAAATCGTCCAATAACGTCTTTCTTATTCACTTTAAGTTAATGGGAAGACACTCAATTCACGTGTTCTTTAGTCAGCACTCTCATTACAGTTTAGGTTCACTCACACTGCACTAAACTAACTCATAAGGTTTTACCCTTTTTAGTCTTCGCACTAATTCAGTGATGTCAAGGAGTTGGATCGCCTCGACATTCACGTGATGATGAAGTCTGTGTTCATGAGCTTCTGCATATTTTTTTATTACTATGTCTACGACATCCATGTTGAGGTCCCGGTGGAGGTCGCTGTTTCTAATGTACCAGGGCGCGTTGACTATATCCCTGAGCACTTTGTTTTGGAGTCGTTGAATGATTTGATGATTGCTTTGGCTGGTGCAGCCCCAGAGCTGAATACCATAGGTCCATACAGGCATTAAAACTTGTTTGTATAACAACACTTTGTTAGATATTGACAATGGCGACTGTCTACCAAGTAGCCAATACATTTTTTTGTATCTATTAATAGCTCTTGAACTATACTTAAAAATTGAACTCATTATAATAGGTCTTTACCTATGAAATTGCCGTTTTGTATGAAAAAAATTTAAACGAATTTTTTTCATGTATTTTTTATTTGTATTAATCGAAGTAATCACCCATGCAATCAATGCATCTTTGCCAACGCAGTGGCAGTTTATTGATGCCCTTCTTAAAGAAATCAGCTGGTCGGGAGGCAACAAATTCTTCAAAGGCATTTTGTACTGCCTCTCGGGTATTGAATTTTTTTCCCGCCAAGAAGTTATCCAAATTCTGGAAAAAGTAGTAGTCTGTAGGCGCAAGGTCTGGTGAGTAGGGCGGATGACGGAGAGCTTCCAACCCCAGTTCTTGCAACTTGGAGACCGTCTGCTGTGCAGTATGAGGTCGCGCGTTGTCGTGCAGGAGCAGCGGAGACGAGCGATTGACCAATGCTGGTTGGAGATGTGCCAGCTTCTCCATCATTGTGTTCAGTTCTTCACAGTACACATCTGCAGTAATGCTCACCCCGTTTGGTAAGAAGCTGTGATGAATCACACCGGCGCTAGACCACCAAACAGTGACCATCACTTTTCTAGGGGTAAGTTTTCGTTTAGGGCATTGTTTAGGTGCTGAACCAGGATCCAACCAACTTGCTGAGCGCTTGCGGTTATCAAACAGAATCCATTTTTCATCGCAGGTAACAATGCGGTTCAAAATTCCTTCATTTGTGTGTCTGTTGAGCAGTGCAAGGCACGTCTCGACGCGTACTTCGCGCTGGCGATCATTGAGTTCGTGGGGCACCCATTTGTCAAGCTTTTTTACCTTGACAATTTGACGCAAATGGACCAATATTGTTTTGACGCTAACGTCGAAAGCTGCTGCTAATTCAGCCGTAGATTGTGTATCATCAGCTTCCACAATCGCCTTTAATTCGTAATTGTCGACCAGTCTTCGGACGACCGCGAGGTTCATTTTTCAGGTCGAAATTTCCAGAACGGAAGCGAGCAAACCAATAACAGGTGGTGCGTTGGTTTGTAGTGTTAGCTCCGTAAACGTCGTTGATGTTGCGTGCCGCTTGTGCCGCGTTACTGCCACGACGGTACTCATATTCCATAATTACTCGAATTTTTAACGTATCCATGCTGACGAAAAAGATTGAAAGGCGATGAAAATGTAACACTAATCAATAAACAAATGACTGCTTTTGGAAAAAAAAACATGTTTTTAAAATAAAATTAATTTGAAATTAGAATTCTTAGCCAAACCAAAATTATTTTGATTTGAAATGGCCAGTACTGCAGAACGGCAATTTCATAGGTAAATACCTAATATCTAATTCGGCTCTTTTCTTTTTGACATGCTCTTTCCATCTCAGTTTTGCATCCAGGGTCATGCCAAGATATTTAGCAGTATTCGCGTATGGTATTGGTTGATTATTCATGAACACCGGGAAATATTGTGGCTTTTTGTTGGTGAAGTCAATGTGGACAGACTTACTTTCATTAAGTTTGATACGCCATGTTGCAGTCCACTCAATCAATCTGCCTAGCCTTTTCCCAACTATGTTGGGGTCGGCTTCCAGTCTAACCGGATGCAGCTGAATACCAGTATTTTACATGGAGCGACTGCCTGTCTGACCTCCACAACCCAGTAACTGGGTAATACGATACCCCTTGGTAAGACTGGTTGTCAAACTTTCGGGCTTCTGACGACCCGTAACGACTGTCAAAGATCCACGAATAACAGCCGGGACCAACGGCTTAACGTGCTTTCCGAGGCACGGAGGAATCTCGATATGTAAAGATGGTCACCCATCCACTGACCAACCCCGGCAAGCGTAGCTTAACCTGACGGATCGACCCGTGCGGCTGTTATTACTTAGCCACGAGCTCCTTGCAGTTGTTGCAGTCCACTCATAGATACGATTTATGGACCTTTTCTACGGCTACTCTTTATTTATTAAAATAATTCCAAAAAAAAAATGAATTTTATATTATACTAGCTTTTGCCCGCGGCTTCGCCCGCGTGGATGTCGGAAAATATCCCATGGGAACGTTCATGTGGAAAACATATCATATCCCTAACTTAAGAAATGCTGGGTTTCCCTTACAAACTTTCATCCCCTATATCACACCCTGTAGTATTGTTTTTGAAAGTATCCTATGTCCTTTCCCAGGATGCTATATAAATATAAAGCCTTGCCAAATTTTGTCGTGCAGTTTTGTAAATTTTAAAATCAACCCCTATTTTACCCCCTTAGGGGATGATTTTTCAAAAACGCTGAACAACATATTTATATATTTCCTACCAAAAGCATACATTTTAATTTTCACATCCCTAACTTAAGAAATACTGAGTTTCCCATACAAACTTTTATCCACTATATCACCCCCTGAAGGATTATTTTTTAAGACCAAAAGTAGCCTGTGTCCTTCCCCAGGATGCTATATAAAGCCTTGCCAAATTTGATCGAAATCCGTACAGTTTTGTAAATTTTAAAATCAACCCCTATTTTACCCCCTTAGGAGATGATTTTTCAAAAATGCTGAACCGCATATTTCTTAATTTCCTACCAATAGCATAAATTTGTTATCCCTAACTTAAGAAATACTGGGTTTCCCTTATAAACTTTCATCCCCTATATCACCCCCTGTAGTATTGTTTTTGAAAGTATCCTATGTTCTTTCTCAGGATGCTATATAAAGCCTTGCCAAATTTTGTCGAAATCCGTGCAGTTTTGTAAATTTTAAAATCAACCCCTATTTTACCCCCTTAGGGGATGATTTTTCAAAAACGTTGAACCGCATATTTCTTTATTTCCTATCAAAAGCATACATTTTAATTTTCACATCCCTAACTTAAGAAATACTGAGTTTCTCATACAAACTTTCATCCCCTATATCAACCCCTGTAGGATTATTTTTTAAGACCAAAAGTAGCCTGTGTCCTTCCCCAGGATGCTATATAAAGCCTTGCCAAATTTAATCGAAATCCGTACAGTTTTGTAAATTTTAAAATCAACCCCTGTTTTACCCCCTTAGGCGATGATTTTTCAAAAATGCTGAACCGCATATTTCTTAATTTCCTACCAATAGCATAAATTTGTTATCCCTAACTTAAGAAATACTGGGTTTCCCTTACAAACTTTCATCCCCTATATCACCCCCTGTAGTATTGTTTTTGAAAGTATCCTATGTTCTTTCTCAGGATGCTATATAAAGCCTTGCCAAATTTTGTCGAAATCCGTGCAGTTTTGTAAATTTTAAAATCAACCCCTATTTTACCCCCTTAGGGGATGATTTTTCAAAAACGTTGAACCGCATATTTCTTTATTTCCTATCAAAAGCATACATTTTAATTTTCACATCCCTAACTTAAGAAATACTGAGTTTCCCATACAAACTTTCATCCCCTATATCACCCCCTGAAGGATTATTTTTTAATACCAAAAGTAGCCTGTGTCCTTCCCCAGGATGCTATATAAAGCCTTGCCAAATTTTATCGAAATCCGTGCAGTTTTGTAAATTTTAAAATCAACCCCTATTTTACCCCCTTAGGGGATGATTTTTCAAAAATGCTGAACCGCATATTTCTTAATTTCCTACCAATAGCATAAATTTGTTATACCTAACTTAAGAAATACTGGGTTTCCCTTACAAACTTTCATCCCCTATATCACCCCCTGTAGTATTATTTTTGAAAAAAATAGTATCCTATGGCCTTCCCCAGGATGCTATATAAAGCCTTGCCAAATAATGTCGAAATCCATGCAGTTTAGTAAATTTTAAAATCAACCCCTATTTTACCCCCTTAGGGGATGATTTTTCAAAAACGCTGAACCGCATATTTCTTTATCTCCTATCAAAAGCATATATTTTAATTTTCACATCCCTAACTTAAGAAATACCGAGTTTCCCATACAAACTTTCATCCCCTATATCACCCCCTGTGGGATTATTTTTGAAAAAAAAAGTAGCCTATGTCCGTCCCCAGGATACCATCTATAGCCTTGCCAAATTTTATCGAAATCCGTTCAGTGGTTTAGGCGTGAAAAGGTAACAGACAGACAGACAGACAGACAGACAGACAGACAGACAGACAGACAGAGTTACTTTCGAATTTATAATATTAGTATGGATGAGCGTGCGCAGCGAGCGGGACAGAGCGAGACTGAGCGGCTCGACAAAGAAGGACCGAACGCTCAAGGGCGTTTGGTCAGGGATGGGCCTTAAATCCTGCAGTCGACATAATTAACCCAACGAATAAGCAAGCTAAAGTGCCAATGTTCCGTATATTAGCTGTAGAGCCGACGGTCTTTGCAGAGTGGCTGTTAGAAACTTGATGAACTTATAACCTATCAAGTTTCCAATTAAATGGCGTGAAATTGAGAAGCCATGTCTAGCTGTGGACTGCTTTAGGCTGATGATGACCGCATGACCCTGCAGGTGGTCTTTCTCACCTAAAAATATATTTGCACCGTATTTCCGCTGGTACCCCGCTGTGCTGAGTGGCAGGCTCCAACGCCGCTGTCCACAGCATCAGCTCCAGGAAAGACAGACCCCCTCTGCTTGTCACGTCCGCCGATCTGGCAAATAACCTTTCGCGTAAATACGAAATTGGGCAGTAAAATCATCATATCCATGAGGTATTTGGAGATGTAGTCTTTTGCTGTTGCAATGCTCATGGTCACGGCACACTTACAACATAGGTAATTACCTGAAGAGACTCTGACATTGTGACCTCTGCCAGCCAAGGTCGATCATGAACTGAGAGAAGACGTGGACGCTCATGTATAACGCGGGGAACACCATCACCACGAATTCGCGGTACATTCTGATTTGATCTGCAATTTAAACCATAGTTCACTACAATCATTGCTGGCACTGAAATAACCATTGGTAAAGTAGTCTTAGTAAGTACAGCTTCTACACAGAAAATATAGGTTCCTACCTAACTACATAATAAACTACGTCATGTTGAAGGCAACGAATTAAGAATGGTACCAATTACCACATAATTACCCTGCCCTTAGCCCAATCTATTTGGGGTCGGCGCAACATGTCCTTTTTTTCCATAGAGCGTGATCCTTCTTCACCATGATAACACATACACACACTCCGGTTGACGGGCAGTCGACTTATTGAGTACCTAAGGCAGGTGCACAATGAAGGTTCCTTGATACCTATTTATTTATTTTCAAAAAATCTGTGTGTGACACTTCGTCGCTTTACATTAAAAACCGCAGTGACTGCATTCGAAAGGGCTGTGATAGAGAACTCCAGGAATGAAGAATATTCTGATCTTGCCTGGTGGGAAGCACTACGTCCACCAGGCAAGATCGGAAGATTCTTCGGTCGGCGGTCACAGCTAGTATAGAATAAGAGGTAGTGAACCGTCGCGGTTGTATCCAGCCGCTTGTAGAAGCTGCAGGTTGGGCGACGTCATAGCCACCGCACCGCCAGCCACGTCCACCCCGACTACCACGTTCTCTTCGCAGATCTCGACCAGCGCGCCGCTTTCTATATCCTTATAAAGAAACAATTTTGAAATTCGATTATTGATCTAAGTAGTACCTAATTCTAATTACTACCTAATTCAGGTGGGCAAATAACAGGGACTTGGGTACCTATACCTACACTTAGGACATATTAAAATTATTACAGTTTTTTTTTTAAGTATTTCATTGCGTTTTTCATGACATTTTCACACATTTCCTGCGTTATCTCAGTGACTGTGTCTCGGATATTTTCTTTTCACTGTTGAAGGTACATTGGCCTGTTAGCATAGACACGTTCCTTTAGATGGCCCCACAGAAAAAGTCAGAAGCTGTTAATCCGGGGATATTGGTGGGGGCCAATCAGTGTCATCGGTTCTCATAATTCCGCGTTGTTGAGAACGTCGCCTAGCTGGTAGACAATGTGGGTTCTCCAGCCACACTTTGACGAACAATTTCAATATTCTGCTCCGTACAAGCCTTCTGACACGACGAGAACTTTATCTGTTACAATGCCATGCTGCTCATTCACTAAACGAGAACTTTATCTGTTACAATGCCATGCTGCTCATTCACTAAACGAGAACTTTATCTGTTACAATGCCATGCTGCTCATTCACTAAACGAGAACTTTATCTGTTACAATGCCATGCTGCTCATTCACTAAACGAGAACTTTATATGTTACAATGCCATGCTGCTCATTCACTAAACGAGAACTTTATCTGTTACAATGCCATGCTGCTCATTCACTAAACGAGAACTTTATCTGTTACAATGCCATGCTGCTCATTCACTAAACGAGAACTTTATCTGTTACAATGCCATGCTGCTCATTCACTAAACGAGAACTTTATCTGTTACAATGCCATGCTGCTCATTCACTAAACGAGTTATTGTTAGCCGCGAAAAAGTGATTTCTACCAAAAATTGGGTGGAATCCAATACGTCATTGGCGGAATGTTAGAGTTTCCACAATACTGGGGTTGGGCAGAGTGTTGAACACGCAAGCTATGCACTCAAGGCCGTTGGCATATATCTGCATCTTATATTGGTTTGTACCATAGAATAGATATAATAAGAAAAAAGTTTTTTATATTTCTATGGTTCCGATGCTTGCACGATGTTTACGTACAAGAAGGAAGAAAATAATATAATATTATTATGTACAGACGCCAGCACATCAAGCTACTACATTCTGTCAAATTTCTTTAATAGATTTTCATCTTTATTGCCAAAGCATTAGGTTCAAGGTTGATTGGGAAAATTTGACAGTTTCGGGTGGCTTGACCTGCTGGCGTCTGTACCTACCGTATCCTTGTCAGGATCTATATCCTCGCCAATGACCATGATAGAAAACAGAAGTATCTCAGGACTGCGGAGATTCGAGTGGGCTCGTTGGCGCTGCAGCTCCACTGCGTTGAGCCACTGCAGCCGGCTCCGCAAACCCTGGATTGTCAGAACACTCACAAATAACATCAAAATCATAGACTTATAAAATAAAAACCGGTCAAGAGCGAGTCAGACTCGCGCACCGAGGGTTTCGTTCCGATTTCTGAAAAAGTGTGCTATTTAGAGACGTCGTTTTATTTTTCCTGTAATCTTAACATAAACTTCTATCACATAGAATAATTTCAGATTTTTATCTTTGCAAACTTCGGAGATAAGGGGGGGAACGGTATTTTTTTTTACATTTTTCATCAAAAGTCGAAAACTACGCGGCCTAAAAAAAATAAAAAAATGTTTGAGAATGTGCAAGCAGCGCTCTTTCATATGATACCCCACATGCCCTAGTAGCCCCACTTTGAATTTTTAAGACCCCCTTTCAGTTCCTGTTACAAAAAAAATATAAATATTTTCACTTTTTTCTTATTTGCAAAATAGTTGGGTAAACGTCATCTAAAATTATTCCAAATTTCAAGTTGATAGTATTAGTAGTTCTTGAGATATCCAGCTGTGACAGACCGACAGACAGACAGACTGAGTCACACCATGAGGGTTCCTTTTTTACCATTTTGGTACGGAACCCTAAAAAGACAGAAAATTAAAATATTATATCGATGCCATTGATATAAATATATAAGTCTATGATCGATGCAGAAAACAAGGCACAGTAGGCATAACTACATAAACAGTGATCTGGCTCCATCAGTTCAGAGGCAGGCGGCAGCTAGATGTCAAAGCCTGATTTCGGTCAAACTTGGCTTAGATATTGGACTCCAAAACGGCTGGAGCGATTTTAATGAAACAGGGTGTGGTTAGAACATTAAACCGAATAACTTTCTCCATGGGTAGGGAGTAGGGACCAACATCGTATTCGCGAAAAAAATTTCAACTGTCCCATAGAAAACTTCACTAAAATATAAAAAAAAAAAATATAATAAAAACTTTATTCAGTTCAGAAAAAAAACACTGTACAATAATACCACTAGTAGTACCTACTCGACGCAAACGTATGGGACGGCTGATTATTTTTTCGCGATTACGATGTTGGTGCCGTGGAAAAAGTTGTTCAAAATGAAGAGGTATGGGATATAAATAAAACGCGTTGTATATTTCTTAAAAACAATCACGACGTAGGAGCCTGCGGAGGAGCCTGATGATGACTACATTATTTATTACTAGCTGCGCCCCGCGGTTTCACCCCCGTAGACCGGTATAAAAAGTAGCCTATGTGTTAATCCAGGGTAAAAGCTATTTACATATCAAATTTCATCCAAATCGGTCCAGCCGTTTGAGCTTGAAGAAGTAACACACACTATTATTTATTCTATGCCAATTACTAACAACTTTATTCTTCAGCCTCTTCTTGATCTCGGTTTTGACGACCGCCTTGTACACGGCATGGTACACGCACTGCAGGGCATGCGTCGGTAGCCAGATCTTGTTCACGCGGACGGGATGGCAAGCAGTACAGGAGTCCACGCCGAACAACTGCAGCATATTTGCAGGAACATTATCAGGGAAAAATTGAGCAAAAGCAAATTAAGACGTAATCGCAATTGCAGGATGTAATTGGTTTATACTTCGTGCTGTACTTTCCCAATTCAAACGTCCACCAAAGCGGAAGCGGCAACTGTCGATGCGCGTGTCGGCGGCAAACGAGGATTCTCTTGCCCCTAGCTTGCGGCTGCGGAGCTCGTCATCTCGGGACAGGGGTAAAACTTTAGTATTCGGTCGCACGAAAATGAGGGTGGGGGGTGGAGGGGAGGGGAGGGGGCGTGCTCCCTCCCCCCAGGTACCACTCCCATATATGGTTATAAAGGTTATAAGGTTATAAACAATTAGTATAAATTGCTTTGCAATCTCTTTTAATAAGAGTGATATCGTTACAATCAGGGACCCAACCCCAAGGACCTTCAACCACTGTCACCCCCATTTTCGTGCGACCGGATACTAAAGTCAACCCTATCTATCACTGATCTACTGGCACTAGGTTCTAAATACAGTGCCCTGGATGCCTCTACCGGTCCACCCTCATAAATGATCAAATCAGGTACCTAGGTAGGTACCTCAAAATTAATTTTCTGAGCCGTCATTTTCCAGCAGTTCTTCTCACATTTACTAGAAGGTAACCATGTCTCTCCGCTCGCTTCTTTGGTAAAGAGATAAGATCGGTCGTTGGGACAATACACCAAAAGAGACACAACATCACACAGATCTTTATAATGCTTGAACATGTTGCTACAATAATACAATAAAACTATCAACGGAATCGAGAAAAGTTGGTGTAAATATGTTGTAAATCCTACTGTAAATCAGTGTAACAAATGTATAAAAGCTAGTACTTCGTCTGTGTTAATTTTATGACCATCTTGGACCATCTTCTTGCCATCTTCTCATAGACTATACACTAATCATCTTCTTAGCGATTTGACCACAGAGCATCACAATCATAGCGATTTGACAAATTTTTTATCTTAGAGCATTTAACCCTCAGCCTATGCTCTAAGTTTTTTATTGATCAGTAGGTATTTTTAAGGATGCACACTAAACCTTAGATAATATACATCGATGTATAATGTCATTGGTCTAAACACAGTGGTACCATGAAAACTCTCAGTGAAAACTCATGAAAATGATGCTTCAAATTTCAAATTAGGTAAGTACCTACGTAAGTAAACTGTCTCCAAATGATTTTAAACCCTATGGCGAAAGCGCCAGGGTAGCCCGCGAAATTCAAAATTTCTTACGTTTTTGCAATTTGTAGGTCAGTGTGAGCTTGTAACATATAAGCTCACACTGACCTACAAATTGCAAAAAACGTAAGAAATTTTGAATTTCGCGGGCTACCCTGGCGCATCATCCTTAAAATGTTGTCAGTTATGTTCAAACTCGAAGTGGCCGCAGTATTACCCGCACGGCCGATTTTTCATTGCGACGGTTTTTTATGGCGCACTAGATTTTCAACTCCTGCCCTCTTGGTGCTGAGCTGAGCATTGAGAATCCAACAGAGTACGAGGTACAGGTACGAGTATGTGCGTCGAAAAAACACACTGTTGAATTTTCAACTCTCTTCGCTAAGCAGTGCATTGAAGATCGTGTGCGTACGCGCAGCGGAATGTTGTTGAATTTAAAGATTTTAATTATGCAGATATTTAGTGTATGACGTCGTATAATTGTGTATGGTAAAAAAAAATTTGTGCACGCAACCATTGTGGAGAAATTCACCAAAAACTGATTCCGCTGGGCGAACGTTGTCCTGGCGGAACTTTTTTTAATCCATAGACTTTAGAAGAAAAGAGATGTGTCCAAAAATTAGTGTGTATTTGTGTGTAATTGTGTATGTATGAATAAAACTAGTGCATGCATAAACTTCGGAGAAATTCAAGTTTCCGCTACGCGAACGTTTGGCCATTAGCTAGTTTTCATATAAAGCGCTTACATAGAGAACTGTAGATTTTTACATACGTTGTTTTGAATTTGTTTATATTTGTTTAAAAAACAGATTTAGAAAAAATCGTAGGGCTTAAAAGATAAAAATATAAACGTAAAATACGCTTATTAGGTCTTAGTTCTTAAAGTATGCACTTTGGGGTCTAGATTTTCACGTTTATACAAACCTTGTAAGTGTCTGCAACATGTTGCCAAGTATCAATGATGTTCCGTTAGTAACTAAAGAGTTATAGGACAAATTTACCATGAACAGATCACTGTTTACAAAGCAGTCAAATATCACGACGTTCTGAAGGAATTGCATGGTAATATGTATGTCAATAATTAGTGTATTCATTCAACTATTCTTATGCAAAATTTCATGTCATTAAATTCAGTAATTAAAGAAAAACAATTATAATACTGACGAAGCATCGAAAACCTACATAACCCGACCAAGTTCGGATGGCTACCAAAAAGCGGCCATGCCATATATCTTAGAAACGTTCTTAACCTTCCAATATAGTATTTATTAATATGGTACAGTTGCGTACACAAGCGTTAGGAAAAAATAAAACAATTGCATTTCTTGAATGAAAAATATTTTTTTAATAATAACGCCAGTATCTACGATAAAAACAAATCTTCAATTAACAAGTACTTCTCTATTTAAATATCCGCGTACAAAAATATTTTTAATTACATATAATACTTAATTATGTAATTATAATAACGTTAACAAACGCTTGCAATGACAGCAATGGACTTAAATGTGTTTAACTAAAATAGATTATGAACTAGCTTCTGCCCGCGACTTCGTTCGCGTGGATGACGAAACTTAGGGTAAGTATAATATTTCGAGCTTCAATAAAAATTAAAATCACATCACATAAGTAACCTATTCAGTTGTTTAGATTTGATCAACACTAAAAAAGTGCTTATAAACTAAAACATTGGTATAAAAACCGAACTTCGAACAAAATAATTCTGCATATTTTGGTGGGGTGCGGGGGAACACGCTCACATACATAAGAAAAAAAAATCGATTCAAGAAGTAGTTTTTTTAAAATTATTAGATTGTTTGATCCACTATAGTTGCAAAGGGGAACGCTCGTGCATGCCTAGTCTATTGGTTAAATAGTGTAATAAGCTACAATATGATAAATATTTACCTAAACAGTAGTACATACTTACATGTGGTAAATATTTAATTTCCCTAAGGGGTCTATAGTTAGAATCCTGATCCGTGAAATCTTCAATAGAAATTAGCTGTATGAATTTTATTTGTCTTAAATAATATATTTAGATTATATCTCAAGTCTCAAGCGCATACTTAAATAAAGTACCTACGTAAATAGTACCTACTTTCTGTCATAGTCAAATACATTTAAAAAAGTAGGTGTACAAAAATAAATGACCTATAAATTATATCGAAACAACAATTGTGTTATCACCTATACCAATTCAATACCGGTATTATACTGTAAATTTTGGGATGTTACCTAAATATATTGCACGGCCGCTTTTTTGTAGCCATCCGAACTTGGTCGGGTTATGTAGGTTTTCGATGCTTCGTCAGTATTATAATTGTTTTTCTTTAATTACTGAATTTAATGACATGAAATTTTGCATAAGAATAGTTGAATGAATACACTAATTATTGACATACATATTACCATGCAATTCCTTCAGAACGTCGTGATATTTGACTGCTTTGTAAACAGTGATCTGTTCATGGTAAATTTGTCCTATAACTCTTTAGTTACTAACGGAACATCATTGATACTTGGCAACATGTTGCAGACACTTACAAGGTTTGTATAAACGTGAAAATCTAGACCCCAAAGTGCATACTTTAAGAACTAAGACCTAATAAGCGTATTTTACGTTTATATTTTTATCTTTTAAGCCCTACGATTTTTTCTAAATCTGTTTTTTAAACAAATATAAACAAATTCAAAACAACGTATGTAAAAATCTACAGCTCTCTATGTAAGCGCTTTATATGAAAACTAGCTAATGGCCAAACGTTCGCGTAGCGGAAACTTGAATTTCTCCGAAGTTTATGCATGCACTAGTTTTATTCATACATACACAATTACACACAAATACACACTAATTTTTGGACACATCTCTTTTCTTCTAAAGTCTATGGATTAAAAAAAGTTCCGCCAGGACAACGTTCGCCCAGCGGAATCAGTTTTTGGTGAATTTCTCCACAATGGTTGCGTGCACAAATTTTTTTTTACCATACACAATTATACGACGTCATACACTAAATATCTGCATAATTAAAATCTTTAAATTCAACAACATTCCGCTGCGCGTACGCACACTTGAAGATCCAGTGTGCGATTAAAAAATCCCTCGTGGGCGCGACGGTGAGGTTCTGCCGTTCTGGGATCGACCCCGAGGTCAGAGCAAGTGTTACATACATAATTATTTTTCCACTAGTTTCTCAGTATCAACTTGGACTACGGATTTCCTGTGCCAATGGCAACAGGCAACACACTCGTCCTGGGTGTATAACAGAGCATATAACTTTAGGTGTCCCTTATTTATTACCTATGCCTACCAGCTGGTCGATTCTGTAAAAATCTCACCGTGAAAACTTGCGTGGAGTCAGCTGTCAGTGTCATTCCACGGATGCTAGGGATTAAGCTAGGTATTGACCAAATTACATTGACAATCATAATCGAGCTTTTAATTATATTTTTGATGCAAATTCTATACATAATGATTTTATATTATTTGTAAGCTAGTAAGTATGGTGTAAACTATTTAGGGGGTTTTAAAATAAAATAGTCAAATAGAAATTCAGACAAAACTCAATTTTTATAAAAATCTTTTTTCCTTTTTTCCCTTGTAGTAATGTTTAGACACTTAAATACTAGCTTTGAAATAATATAAAATGATCACTAGAATAGCGTAAAAACATTATTAAAATCTCGATTTTGACTGTAAAAATGTGCTTGGTCCATCCCTAGCATCAGATGGAATGACACTGACAGTTCACTCTACGCTCACTTCACTTAAGTTTTCACGGTGAGATGTCAGTACTCCTTCAGGGAGTACGGCGTGATCAATACTATAGTAGCACAGATTAAGTAGTATTCAGATGGTGAACTCCCATAGAACAAAACTCGCTATACGAATCTGCAAGCTAGAAAGTGAAGTTTGTTTTTTTTTTAATTTTATCACACATTATTTTGAAACTCGTAGTGTTATGAAACAGAGTCTTTTTGCTAGGGTTGGTAATGGTTTGAATACTAGCCTTTTGAGTCGCTTATCCGACCCACCCACACGCCCACGAGTATTAGAATTGGAAATTGTAATGAATAAAATGCATTTGACTTCATAAATTTACTGTTATTTAGTTTTGAAACAAGTAGTTGACAACCAAGTAAGTAATACATAAATTGAGTAGGATTTCACTGAATTTAAATTACTTCCACGATTTTACAAATTCACAATACATTTTCATAGATCTTGGCATAATTTGCTGACAGACTTTGTTCGATTAAAACAACAGGCCTTGCTCAGACTACTTCTTCTTCTTCAGACTTCTGTTCTTGAGTTTATTAACTTCAGGAATTACTGCATCATCTGTAAAAGTGAAGACAATTACAGCAAATGTTATGAAAACGAGTCTTAGCAGATTGCAGAACCAGAAATATCTGCATAGTGCTACATGGAGTCGCTCACTGCGGATTCCGTACTCAGCACAATTATTACAGTTCTCACTATCTTTATTATTTGTTTAATTTTTAAAAAAACAGCTAGCACTATACAGTGTGAGTCTGCATAATGTGGACAAACTTCAGGATGTGTTGCAGACCATCTAACTGAACAGCTTTTCCCGGGGACCAACATCGTAATTGTGGAAAAAAAAACAGTCATCCCTTACTAAATTTCAATGCCTACTTGACCAAATGTATGGGACGACTGTTTTTTTTTTATGATTACGATGTTGGTCCCCGGGAAAAAGTTGTTCAGTTAGATGGTCTGCACCACATCCTGAAGTTTGTGCACATTATGCAGACTCACACTGTATAGCCGGATCAATACAAATACAAATACTTTTTATTTCTTGAACATAGGTGGGTAGGTACAGATGTTGTAATTATAAAAGAACGCTATGTCTAACCGTCCAATACCCTTGGATTTGTTTTATCGCCATGACTGAGGCAACAAACATCGGTAGTGTAAAGAAATATCTGTATAAAGTGGAAACAATATCCATATTTGCTGCAACGCTACTGGTCAACGATAATTAAAATAAGCAAATCTTTTACCGTTAGTGATTTGGTTTTCTGAGGCTTCCTTTCCACAGCCCGAAGTGGTGGTATCACAAGGTTTGAGTTTTCAAAACAAGCAGCAGAATGAATTCCTGGAAATGAAAATTAGTTCATTAATTCAATTGTTATGACTGTGGTTTTCTTATAAGTAATTAATTTTTAAAGTAGCTAAGGCAAGGCAACAAAACGCAACTAACCTTATCACAGACTGGCGCGTGTCGGATGAGCCTTCCTGCTCTGACCATAGAAGAATCCGCTTTACACTAGCTACCAACACAAAGAAACCCACACCGAGGCGAAACCCGAGGCGCACCAACGTCCCCGGGTATAAACGCCTCCTAGCTTCACTACTAGCTAGGCACCTTTCAATGGTAACCATAACAGATCAGGCACAATTGGAATATACCGTGACTAAATTATCAGAATACCTAATTGAAGCATACCATGCATGCTGCAAGCTAAGGGCGCCACAAACCAAGAGGGATGGGAACCCATGGTGGAATGTTGAACTTAGTAAACTCAGAGATGCATTACGTAAGCAATTTAACAGAGCTAAAAACACCAGACTTCCGGAAGACTGGGAGGTATACAAGGAGACCCAATACACATACAAAAAACAGATCAGGATTGCCAGGAGAGCTGCTTGGCGGAATTTCTGTGAATCCATCGAGACGAACAATGAAGCCGCAAGGGTAAGGAAGATCCTATCAACCGATCAGGACCGAACTCTTGGCGCACTGAAAAAACCTGACAACTCATACACAATGACCGACCAAGAAACCAGTAAGGTCCTTCTGGAGACGCATTTCCCGGATTGCAAACTCCTAGAGGACAGGACGTGGGAGGCTGAACCAGGATGGACCCCAACGGAACACGACTGGTCAAGAGCACACAATATAGTAACAGGAGACCGTATAAAGTGGGCCATAGACTCCTTTCAGCCATATAAGTCCGCAGGGCTAGACGGCATCTTCCCAGCCCTACTGCAGTGGGGAGTGGATGTTTTGACACCATGGCTGGTGGAGATCTATAGAGCCTGCATAGCACTCAGGTACATACCTTTCGTATGGCGGGAGGTAAAAGTCATTTTTATACCCAAACCTGGAAAACCTGATTATACACAGCCTAAGGCTTATAGGCCCATAAGCCTCACATCATTTCTACTGAAAACCCTTGAGAGACTCTGTGATAGACACATCCGTGACGGACCTCTTCGGGTAAAACCACTTCATAAACAACAGCATGCGTACTCCACTGGCAGGTCAACGGAATCTGCACTGCACAGTGTAGTTTCCAAGATTGAATGCGCGGTGGACCACAAGTGCTCATCACTGGCCGCCTTCATTGATATAGAGGGCGCCTTCGACAAAACCATGTTCAACAGCATCAACATGGCCCTCGACAGACATGGCATAGATTCGACTTTGAGAGGCTGGATCACTAACATGCTCAGGATGAGAGCTGTGCAAGTGACAGTGAACGACACCACAAGGGCTGTCGTAGCAAAGGGCTGCCCGCAGGGGGGCGTCCTCTCCCCGCTACTATGGAACCTGGTCGTAGACAGCCTCATTAAAACCCTGAACGACAAAGGATACTTCACCGTAGGCTACGCCGACGACTTAACCATAATAATAAATGGTACCCATGAAAACACCATATGCAACCTCATGCGCCAAGCTTTGAAAATAGTAGAAGACTGGTGCAACAAACACCAACTATCAGTGAACCCCACAAAAACCGAGCTGGTCCTCTTTACAAAAAAGAGGAAGCTGACTACATTACAACTACCGCGTTTCTTTGGAACTACCCTAAGTCTATCAACTGAAACCAAATACCTGGGCATCTTTTTGGATAAACAGTTGAATTGGGCGAAACATATCAACTACATCACTACAAAAGCCAGTATATCCCTGTGGCAGTGCAAACGACTGCTCGGCAGGAATTGGGGCATTAGCCCCAAGGTCACCTATTGGCTATACACCACAGTAATCCGACCAATCATCACATATGGCTCGCTAGTCTGGTGGCCCAGGACAGACCTAAGTACAGCCCAAAAAGATCTCGAGAAACTGCAACGGTTCGCTTGCGTAGCAGTAACAAGTTGCATGAAAACCACGCCCACTGCTGCTCTACAGGCAATGCTTGGACTGCCGCCACTACACCTCATAGTGCGTGAAGAGGCGGCCCTAGCCGCCTTTAGGCTCAATCTGCAAGGAACCCTGAGCAAAGACTCTAGAGTTAAGCACACTCGCATAAAAGAAGATGCGATCAAACGACACCCAATGATGGCATCACCATGCGACAGAGCCCCGAAACAGCACTACTTTCAGAAGCATTATAGTATCACACTCACGGAAGAACGGTGTGATTACTCAGGCCTGCATGAGTTGAGAGTATACACCGATGGATCAAAGACTGACTCCGGAACCGGGGTCGGAGTCTTCTCACACGATCTCAACATCAATATATCCAGCCCGCTTGGAATATTTAACACTGTCTACCAGGCGGAGTGTGTAGGCATCATACAAGCGTGCTATGCCATAGAAGCCAGGAGAGTCACGGATACAAATATACGTATACTCTCGGACAGTGCCTCGGTGCTCCAATCCTTACGGAAAAGATACATTACCTCGAAATTAATACAAGAATGTCACGACGCACTCGAACGAGTAACGGTTGTTAACCGAAACACAGTGACACTGCAATGGATAAAAGGACACAGCGAATCACTGGGTAACGACGCAGCTGACGAACTAGCTAGGAGAGCATCTGGCACGTCTGTCTGTGGGCCTGAGCCAATCGTGCCCATTCCCTTCAATCAGTTACGCAGGTGGCTACAGGACCTCACCCATACACAAGCAGAGAGTTGGTGGTCCTCGACACCAGGCTGCAGGCAATCCAGGGAGGCTCTGCCCTCCCTGGACGGTGCGCTTACTAGACGGTTATTACGTTTGGACAGGAACGGGCTGCGCCTGGTGACTGGGACCATCACGGGACACTGCTCATTAAACAAACACTTCCATACAATAGGAATAACGGACAGTCCCCTGTGCAGGGCCTGCATGGAGGCTGAGGAGACCATTGCGCATGTTCTCTTTGAATGCATAGGCGTCACCCAGATTAGAACAGAAACTCTTGGAATACCCCGATCTTTCACAGATGTTCTTAATAGACCCAGAGATTTGATTAACTTCTGGAGGGAGGTGGGCTGGTTGGAATAACCCACGAAGGCCGCCACGGAAACCTAATCCTTAACATAGATAGATAGAAAGTAGCTAAGGCGCGGTTACACATTAAATCAAAATTTCTTTATTCGGACAACAAAAATCCATACTGTTAGTAGCTATATGTAATAGCTAGTGTTAGAAAGTGTCAGTGATTAATAAACATGCAATAAATGATTGTTGAATAATGCACTTTAGTCAATGACAAAAAATACTGATATTCAGCTGCATCCGGTTACACTGGAAGCAGACCCCAACATAGTTGGAAAAAGGCTAGGCAGATTGATTGATTGAGTCAATGATAAAAATATTATCGTGATAAATAAGTTCTTACCTGTGTTTTGGCCAAAGTGCATCTTTTATGCTACTGCTAATTTTGTCACATTAAAACAATGTGAGATAGACGCCAATACACAGACCAGGCCTCACATGTCTTTAGGCGATAAACTTCTTCACAAAATGTTCAAGACACCGTTAATGCTTGCATGTTTTTCACCTTTTTTAGGGTTGATTATGTCTTGGGAAAAGTAAATATTGACGTTAATTCGTCATCTACCACAATTCACAACATAGCACTTGTGCGACACACTTGTTATTAAAATTACACTATTACTGGAACTGGAGACAATTTGAGAGGATAGAGCAAGTAAATCAAATTGTAAAGTATCAGAAAAATCTGAATTGTAAACAATAATGGCGTCACAGATGAAGAAGTATTAATGGCGTTTAGACAACCACAGACTATGATAGACTTACAACAAACAAATATGGCGTCGATTGCTCAGGCGACAAAGAGGAAAGGGTCAAGGGGCGGTTGTCATTTTGAAGAAAGCACCATAGACAAAATAAGTCTATTACGGCCAGGATATTTTGTTCTAAGTTTACCAGCCGTGTATAGTAGTCTTTGGGCGTGATATGGGCGTTATCATGCTATGGCAACTACGTAGGGCAACTAGGAGTAAAACCAAAATTCCGTTTTTTATTTAAAACAGCGCCATCTATCAAATCATTAAGGGAAGTAAAATTGCGGTGTGGCTATGTTTAAATATATTATTCTTAGTTTTCTTTGCTAGTAAAAAAACAATTCAAGACATAAAATTATAATCACATGTTTCATAAAGTTTAGTTAGAATAGTTGCAAATAGCGCCATCTGTGAATTCGGTTAATAGTGTTGTACTGAGATGAATAATCGGATTGTTTCAAAATAATCATTTCTGTGTCGAATTACCAGAGTAAATAATTAATAAAAAACGTGTACAAACCATTTCCACTAGGTGTGGGTCGTTACGTGACTTTCGCGAAACGTAACGTAACTAGTGACTTCGAAGGCGTCACCAGTTTTGAAAACACGTGATTTTAGTAACTAGTTATTTTTCAAATTCTGTTCAGTGATTCAACATGGTTATTCTATCGAAGTATTACAGTTATTTACGAAACGAAAACATTGTACCTACCTAATGTAATACTTACGTTACTTATCACAAGTTTAGTTTTTGTGGCTATGTAATTACATAAATAACAAAATTAACGAGTTTTAACAAAGTATTGCAAAAATATGCATGAGGCAATTAATAATTCTCGACCATGAGCGAACTAATTTGAACTAAACGTAGGTAAACAAACCATCAATGATATCTTTCCTTCCTCGGTCACTGCATTGTAATCTAACTACAACTTACAAAATCACGTGTTTATAGTTGCACTCGAAACTAGCTATTCGGTTACACGCCCATAACTAGTTCGGATTAATTCGTGTCACCGCTCGGGATTTCGGCTCATTCATTCGGTCACTGCATTGTAATGTAACTAGTTACAAAAATCACATGTTTATCGTTTCACTCGAAACTAGTTATTCGGTTACATGCCCCGTAGCCAGTTATTGTAACTAGTGACGTGAAATAACGCCCATACCTAATTTCCACGTTTTACGTGCTATATTGCATGAGTAATATGAAGTACATAACACATTGCGTTGCGTACTACTTCATAAATATCACAATAGATGTCACCATAGACTACTATTATATATATACTGAGAGTCACTAACTTTGGAAACAAAGGGACACTAGAAAAAAAATGTAAGAAAAGACAAAGAAAACAATCATAAGAAGGATAAGTCCTTAATGAATTGCCGCATATCAATAGCATTAGGATGTAATCTATTTTCCATTCATTGTCAAGCTTAGATAATATACATTGTTGTCTGTCAAGTCTATTATTGATTCGTTTGTGAGGTTTGTGGTGATATAGTACTCTATGGTGGTGTATATTGTGACGTAGCGATCACGCCACCTTCTTCATGCCTATTCCAGCTCTGTGATTGGTTGAAGAGTACCAACCCCCACCCCAAACAAAAATACGACACATTCAACATGTTTAGTGCTGTAAGCTTAAATCGATTTTCTATTCGATTACTGACTCGAATGGAAGTTGGTTTTTAAAATTTTCAAAATTATCCCTTTCAATACTTGTTTATCGTGTATCATTTCAATAATTCTTAAACCATCTTAATTGATTGCTTGTTGAACTGAAATGCCTGAAATCGTGTTGTAAGGCACTCAAAAGTTCGTTTATAAGTTTAAAATCGATTAAATCGAATTGGTGTCAAATTGTAAAGCAGAGCACAACACTAATTAGTTCGGATTTGCTGGACGTTAGGAATCCCGCTAGTGTTTACCTCAAATTTATTTGAAAATTGGTGATAATTTACAAGTGTATTAAACGCAGTGGACCTGTAAGGACACTAGGTGAGTGTTTTACTTCAATATTTTGTTATCAGCGCTGTATGTAAATTATAGACCAATCGCAAAAAATATAACCTAAAAGAAAATTCTGTGCGAGATTTCATAGACGAATTTCCCTGTTTTACTTGCTTTCAAGTTAAAATCTCTCCTGGTAATGTATTTAATAACAAATCTACAGTGATTTAACGATATTATCTTGTTATTTTGACCCTTACTTTTGTTATAAATACCCTCATACGTTGACCAAGTACCAGAATTTGTTCATCACATAACTTCGTTACTAATTTTATAACGGGAGTGGTTCCACGTGTGGAATCTTAACTAAATATAATTGAATGCAACTATGAGTCCGTTCCTCATAGTTAGTCTTTATTAATTATAATTTTTATTTCAAAATCCAACTTAAATCGGGTTTACTGCATTTGCGCTTGTTATTTTGCATACGTAGCTATTTGTTTATATTTTTATCAAAACAAAACATTAGATAAGATAATCAATACACAATATACAATCAATACACAAGGAAAGTAAAGTAACATAAAGTAATGATTACTTTTAATTTATATTGTGGGTATACCCACCTTATTATGTTTTAGACAATCCTAGTCAGAATCGCTCTGTCTTGAATCAATCTATTAATTTTTTGAAGTAGGTACAACAATTTAATAGTTTAATACTCATTTTTTCTCTTACATTTATCAAAATGTGCTGAACAATTTTCAGCCAGCCTAGCAAAGTGAACTTGTATTGTTATATTTGTTATATTGCAAAATGCATAAACAGTACCTACATTATCTGTATACTTACAATATTTTCTTGATAAGAAGTTCTGCCTCTTTAGCCGTGAGTTTAGTGGTTACAAGTGCTACTACTGAGCATGAGGTCCTGACTTTGATTCCCGGGTTGGGCAAAGTATTATTGGGTTTTTCAATCCGGAATTTCTCAGTCACAAACTGGAGTCTGGATTTGTTTTGGTTGATAGTGTGGCGGCATCTACATCGCCACAAATGAACTACGCATCAATGACATGACGTCACACAAACCTGCATTGCGCGATTAGAGTTTACCACGCGATTATCATATACACAACGTCCCGACATCAACCGTTGGGCAGTAGCCCACCAGACACAACACCCGTCTGGTCGTAGGATCCTCCCTTTTCTATGGAGGATGAGTAAACTTTACACCCTGTTCCTCATGCCTCTAAAATAGGAATAGGCTTGCTCCCTTTTTCATGGGGAAATGTAGGCTTTCTACTTTAGGTGTACTGTAGGTATACCTCTGCCCAACCCTTCGGAGAAACATGAGATCTATGTGTAACAGCTTACACAAATTATATATTGGTTAGTTTTTAGCATACTTATTATTTTGGTATAGGATAGGTACATTTATTATGACTGCTAACATTTATTAATGGAGCCAGCGGATATAATATTTCCATATGGTGATGAATGCCATGTCCAATCTTACAACATAAACTTACTATAAATTTTGTTGCTATAAATTTTCTTAATTACATAATAATATGTTTTTTTTTTTATAATGTCTATTATTATTAACCAGTAACTGGGTTGTGTAAGTCAGATAGGCAGTTGCACCATATAAAATACTGGTTTTTAGCTGCATCTGGTTAGACTGGAAGCTGACCCTAATATAGTTGCTAAAAGGCTAGGCAGATTGATTGATTGAATGTCTATTATTATTACTGCACCTCTGTCATTTATCAAGACCGCAATCAACATACTAATCTATTAAGCGCTCTGAACCCATAGGTTAATGAAACCTAATTGAAATTACGTGTCTTCATTTAAATAATGTAAATTAAAATGTTCACAATATACATAATACTATATAATTTAAAAATTGACCTCCTTACCATTACATAACAATAGAATATAATTATATGTTTTCTGAAGATAAAAAAGTATCCTTGAATTTTTCTTGAACTCATAAAAATGGTAAATAAACTGTTTATACAGGTTTACTTTATTTACATACATAATGTACATATCTACAAACATCACACCTCCTTCCCATGGGGGTAGGCAGTAACTACAGAAAACCACCTGCTAAAATCCTTACATACTTACTACTTTTGCCTTGTTTATGTTCATACGCATAATTTTTATTTTACTTATGGGCAATATTTCTCAAGAGACTTTGTCACTATTATTCGTTAATTTATTTGCACAAAAACAAACAAAATATAGCTTTGTAAGTAAGTAGTTACCAACCATTGTAAACTTTTTACAAACGTGGACAAAACTTTTTAAGTGCTAATTGATGCTGACAATGATTTGTTCTTAATCCTCTACTACTTGAGATTTGATTAGTATCTTATCAACAAACAGTATGAATCTTCTTTGATTTTAATATCTGTACATAAACAGATAAGATACTGGATTACTCTTGCAATTCAATGAAATCGTATTTTGTACTCATACCTCTGTAGCAGGAGGAGCTTGTGCCTAAATAATAACAGCCACATGGGTCGATCCATCAGGTTAAGCTACGCTTGCCGGGGTTGGTCCATGGTGTGACCATCCATCATTACATAACGAGACTCCTCCGTGCCTCGGAAAGCACGTTTAGCTGTTGGTCCCGGCTGTCATTCGTGGATCTTTAGCAGTCGTTACGGGTCGTCAGAAGCCCGAAAGTCTGACTACCAGTCTTACCAAGGGGTATCGTATTACCCAGTAACTGGGTTGTGGAGGTCAGATAGGCGCAGTCGCTCCATATAAAATACTGGTATTCAGCTGCGTTCGGTTAGACTGGAAGCCGACCCCAACATATTGATCAGTTTGATTTTGACCTCTGTAGCAGGATGCCTTTCGTAACCCCCTTGAGGGATCATAATTATGGAGTTAGCAGCCATGCCAATGCCAAGCACCACCTACATTCTGAGGTACTGCATATTGCATTATATATATACATACGTATTTACAAACACGTACACACACACACGGACACGTTTTATTTTTACAAAAATATCTGTCTGTATACGCGCTAGGAGATAGATCTGTTACTTCAGCCCACATAATACCCACAAAGTTGCGTGTTCGCACGGCAGGGTCACGCAAGGCCGTGGACTTCGCACTTCCCGCTCAAGTCCCCCAAATTGAGCACCTCACGCGTCGCACGCGCACGTGGCGTCATCGCCGGCGATCAGACGATCACACCTGGCGTTTACAGGGGAATGTTCTATGTTAGAAGTTTTGGTTTCCGCCATTAGTCCTTCAATTGGATTATTCGTGGGCCATGGCGGCCGTCGGTGGTTATTCCAACCAGCCAACCTCCCTCCAGAAGTTGATCAGGTCTCCTGGTCTGTTGAGAACATCTGTGAAAGATCTGGGTGCTCCGAAGGTTTCTGTCCTAAGGGTGACTCCTGTGGATTCAAAGAGCATATGCGCAAAATCTATTAGACTTACGAAGTTGATATTTGGCTTGTCTGTTATAAATATAATCCCTCCAATTAACTAATATGCAAAATTTTATAAATGTTACTATTATCGTTCTTGATAAATATAATGTCGTTCGACTATAACATTTATATTTTGTTGAGGATTTTCTTTTATCTTTACTTACATAAATAAAATAACGTAAGCAGCACCTGCCTTGAAAATTATAATCTCAAACTCAAACTCAAAGCATTTATTTCAAATAAACCAATTACAGGCACTTTTGAATTGTCAAGGGGTCGGCCGGTCAGAAAGATGAAGCTAGACGCCCACTCCAAAGCGTAGTAGGTCCGTAAAGAGAAGAACGGGCAAGAAACTCCACGGATCATAATCATATTCATTTATTTATTGTAAAACATAGGTACATTATAAGTTCCTATTTGGTAACATTGATGGCGCTAAAACCATTGCATTTAGGGGCTATAAAACCTAGCAGCTGAATACCTTCAAGACGTTTTTGTTTGACATTTGAATTGTATTGTATGGCATCTAAAAGAATGACAACTATTTCGATTAAGTTTTTACTTTGTTAGCAGTAAGAGATCGGACGGTAGGTATGTGTCTGCTAATGATTTTTTATCCAACATCCGCCTTCGTCTGTGTTCTTTGAACCTTACCATCTAGAAAAAGCGGTAAAGCTGTTTACGGCTTAAATCGTGTTTAAAGTGGTTGTTAATAAGTATTTCTTGTTGAAGAATTATTAGGTACTTACTTAATAAATGATTTAAGTATATTATATTTATGTTTTGTCTCTGAACTGCCCTGTAGTTCCTGTTATTTGCATTTTTAATAATTTACTCACAAATTGCTCACCTTGCTTCGAGTTTTATTCCTGTCGACAGTCCAATGTCCACGAATTGAAGCAAAAAATATCCGTTTAAAATTGGTCCTTGAAATTGTTTTTGGAATAAGTAGCGGAGTTACTAACAGTACTTAGGTACTTATTATTATTTTACTAACAGTTAATTATTGCTGTTTTGGCATCAATATACTTAAATTTTTCTCGAGCTTTAGATCTGTGTGTGATCATTACTTTTCTGAATATTAATTAGTAGGTAGCTGACTATACCCAATTACAAGAAAAAAAAAATAAGGAAACTAGTTACCTACTATATGCTTGGTAACGGATCCTTAGTCTATCAAAAGTATTCCAACTTTTTGTCTTAAAATTCTTAAAATTCTGCGTACCCCAAGTAAGAAATCCGTATGTGTATTCTTTCGAAACTGTCGCTAGCCTTCCGACAGTCACTAATGGATAGAGTTCATACTATGACATCAGATATATATAATATGGCGGAATGTGAAGGGTCAACAAACTTGGTAAAAACTTGAGTACACAAAAGCTTTTAAATCTTACTCCCGTCGCCGTCGGGGGCAACCTCAATAAAATATGTATCAATGCTACTGTTGTTTATATTTCATAAGTGGTAACGGTTGTCTTTTATTTATATTGTCTTGTTTCGTAAATAAGATTTAATAGTTCAGTACACTTAAGAGAAGACTTCCAAACAGAACAGCGTCGAAATTATTTGTTGTGCAGTTACTTTGTACACAATTCTTGTTGGTTTCATTGCACGCAGTCAGCTTGACCGTTTCGCTAGACAAAACAACAAAATCAGCGTAGTCAGACGACATCGAATACATAACGTTAACGATGTAGGAAAATTTGTGAGGCCAAACTGGATATACGCGCTAAAATACAATTTATTGATAGACTGGACGTGCAGACTACAGCCCTCAATAGGCACTAGGCACCAATGTTCGGTACCTAAATCAAAAACTAAATCACCCCGGTGAACCAGACAATTTATTTTGTTCAATGTCCGTTTTCTGCAGCCATTGCACTAAATGCCTTCCATTCCTAGTAAATTTTGCAATTTAGCTCACTCAATCTGCCTAGCCTTTTCCCAACTATTTTGGGGTCGGCTTCCAGTCTAACCGGATGCAGCTGAATACCAGTATTTTACATGGAGCGACTGCCTATCTGACCTCCACAACCCAGTTACTGGGTAATACGATACCCCTTGGTAAGACTGGTTGTCAGACTTTCGGGCTTCTGACGACCCGTAACGACTGTCAAAGATCCACGAATAACACCCGGCACCAACGGCTTAACGTGCTTTCCGAGGCACGGAGGAATCTCGATATGTAAAGATGGTCACCCATCCATTGACCAACCCCGGCAAGCGCAGCTTAACCTGACGGATCGACCCGTGCGGCTGTTATTACTTAGCCACGAGCTCACTATCTTGTAATAATCATTCTTTTCCCAGAAATAGACTGAACTCTTCGTAAACAGCTATTTTTAGTGTTCCGCACCGTAATTGGAAAAACGGCACGTTTATGGAATTGGCGCTGTACCTGTCTGTCCGCTTGTCATATTTTTCTTTTTACCGTTTTATCACCTTAGATCTTTTACTTCCAGGAAAAATGTTGTTTCTTTATAAATATCAGTATTGAAGGGAATAATGAGAGGTTTTCAAGTTGTCAGAGCATTATTGCACCCTGGATAGTTGGACATTGTTCTAGTACTTTGAATTTGTGCTTAATATCCGGTCCTCAAGATAATGCGCTGTGACTCCGAGGTCGTTATCTCATCGGACGAGATGTTTTTGTCGGAACTTCGGAAGACATTTCCACGTCCAGAACAAAGTACGCTCACGCATCAGGCGAGCCGCCTTTATCTGTGACCCACTTGTCTTTAGATAAACACCCGCAGGCGAGACCGAGGTGTACAAAGTCAACTACCTGATAAACACTTCAAGTTAAGACAATGTCGCTTGATGATTACAGGTGGAAATCACAGACCCGGCTTGTATTGCTTCCTGATGCATGATTAAAGGACTTTTGGGAGATGTTGTTGATTCATTTCGAGAATAGACATTATCATTATGTTCGGTTGGTAGTCCCCGAGTCGTCATTGACGACGAATCACACGCCAATTTACTGGGTCTGGTTTTTCTATCAGGAATTTCAGGAGTCAGGATTTGTGCCCGGTTAATGGCAATAGGATTTGCAGTTCCAGAAATATTATACTTAACTGATAACGTCGGTATTCTATGCTCCAGGGCAAATACTGGCGTAATGATAAATAATGATGACGTAAATAAAAATTTTAAAATTCAACTGCCCATAAATATTATACTTTATCAATTATATGGGTCCCATAACCGCCGGGTCCATTGTCCAGACAGCATTATCACCATTATCTCCAACATGTTGGCACTTATCTGGTGCTCTGCCGTCGCCTCTTCCGACGATCCTCCGATAGGCAGCTGACCTTCGATGGTTATCACGAACAATCTACCGTTCGTTATTGACATAAGAATGAAGTTATTATTTATGTTTTTATTTATCGTATGGGGGAAGAATACGGAAACAGTGAGGCGATTGTGTTTATTTATTTATTTATTTAAAGGCACTCCAACGACTTATTCACTAATACATATTACATAAAAAAAAAAACTTATAAGTATATCTAATATTAGGGTGAATTTGTCACTTAAAGAAGTACACAGCTTAATATGTAAATATGTTACTTAGCAAATATACACAAATTATTTAAAAAAAGTTTAAAATGATTACAGAAAAAAAAAACAAACCTATTTTTTTGCTACACTGGAAGACAAATTAAGAGCTATTTTAACATAGGAAGTATATATATTATTGTGTTTACTTGATGACACATTTTAGGCCTCATACTATCAAAAACAACTGCAAAGTCAGAAAAAAAAATAAGGTAATGTACTTAACTAATAACTTAGGGAATATGTCAAGTTTTTGCATTGTCACTTGTCACTATGTGAAATATCAAAGTTGTCAGAAAAGTAAATGGTTATCGTCCAAGTTCTCAAACACAATTCAACTCAACCTCGTGTTGTCTTTGGTGCCGAAATTCGGGGTGGGTGAGAGTTTAAAATTTTGAGCTAAACATCTTAAACTTCTTTTAAATTCACTTACCTGCACTGACATAACAACCGAGGGCCCTCGCCCACGGCGACTTTTTGTAGCGATGCTGTCGCGCGTTTACGAAATGCGCGACTGCATCGCTACTAACGCGTGTTAGTCGCATTTGCAACGCGCTACAGAAGCGATGCCAACGTGCTACTAACGCGCTACAGTATCGCGACTGTATCGATGCAAACGCGCGAGCGTGTCGGACATCGGGGAGAGAACAGAGAGAGGGTGGCGCGTGAGTGGAGAACCGAGCTTTCGTTGCCTACGCTTCGGCTGCTTACGTAACAGCAGCACCAAAGACAACGTGACGAATGTTGCCTCAACGGAGTCCATCTTGCAACTGTAGCGATCGCAGGTATTTTTGTGCCGTTACTGAATCGCGTTTGCATCGCGACAGAAGCGCGCTAGTATCGCGTTTGCATCGCGACTGAATCTGGGCCCGTGGGCGAGGGCACACAGCTAGCGACCGCTTCGCGACTGTACCGATGCGGACGCGCGACAGTATCGCTACTGCATCGCTACAAAAAGTCGCCGTGGGCGAGGGCCCTGAGATATATAAAATATATGAACCTACCGTTATCGTTGAGTTAAGGTGATACAGAAAAAATAAATCTTAGCTCGAGGGGCGTGGCTTGAACCGGGCGCTCGTCGTGTTCAACCGAAGACGCGGGGAGCGCCCCGCGCCCCGCGCCCCCGCTTGAATACATCGCTAACGCACCGCGACTCCGCGAGCGTGTCTGTTTTGAAATTTTAGAATAGAGAAGCTATGAGTCGCCAGAAATACATTTTTTTTTTCTCAGAATTAAACTAACATAATAATTAAAGTATTATTTAGTATTTTGCTTTATATAAGTAGGTATGACAAACAATAATATAACGCGTGTAAATGAAACCGCGTCAGTAAAAAACCGGCCGAGTGCATGTCGAACCACGCACAATGAAGGGTTCCGTAGTTGGAATGAATTTATCCCTAGAACAAACATAATATTGTAGTTGTTTGTTTTGTACACACGTACGGCTACACATCAAGCTGTACATTTCCAGTTTACACTGACCTCTCATTGTAAGGAAATCCTATACAATGCGAGATCAGCTTATATTGGTACAGTATAGCTTGATCTGTAACCGTGCGTAGTGTGTATTTTGTATGAACAGATTTTTAGGGTTGTGTAGTCAACAAGAAACCCTTGCTATTCGCTATGTCCGTCTGTCTGCGGCTCAGAGACTAGTACTAGAAAGCTGTAATTTGGCATGGTTCACGCCGACAGTGCACAGTGGTATAAAAAGTTGAAAAAAAAAATTGGTTGTGTTCCAATGAGGAATAATAATAGTTCGTAGCGTACGATGCACGTAAAGTGAGGATGATATTTTTTTTCTCATTTTTCCCATGGTAGCGTTATCGTTAATAGGCCGTTCAAAAATATTGCGGGTCTGTGAAAACTTTTTTTTATATTCAGGGATCCGTATGCGAAATATTAAGCTTTAGAGTGCCAATTTTGTTAGAGACAAGTAACCGTTGTGCGTGGTCCGACACGCATGTGGCTGGCTTTTTTTTAGGGTTCCATGCCAAAATAGTAAAAAGGAACCAAAAAGGAAAAAAATCCCCTTATCTCCGAAGTTTGCATAGAGAAAAATTATTCTATGTGGTTTAGTTTATGTAAAGATTATAGGAAAAATAAAACGATGTCTCTAAATAGCACACTTTTTCAGAAATCGGAACTGAACCCTCGGTGCGCGAGTCCGACTCGCTGTTGACCAGTTTTTCTATACGCTTTTGGCCAAGTCTTTTAGTTTTATTCAAATTATTTATTTATTTGCATTTTTTTTTTAAAAAAAATTTATTGTATTTTTATTTTATTTTTTTTTGTGCAGGGCTTGCACATGAAATGTAAATACTTGTTGTTGCAATAAAGATTTTGTATTTGTATTATGTGATAGGTACTGATTTTACTGACAAAGATTTTGTATTTGTATTTGTATTATGTGATAGGTACTGATTTTACTGACATAAACTTTACTGACATTTCTTTTAAAACAGCTTTGTAATTATCTACTAGTGAAGTGAACAATTTCTTACTATTTTATTTCATTCATAAACTTTGTGAGTAACGAAAGTTGTAAAAAGTTGTTCTACTTTTATTTTTAATTAAAGATTATTTTAAAAAATAAATTTTGTGTTGGATATTTTCTTACGAATAAAAGTCAGAGTAGGTATAATAAAATATATAAGATTTATTTAAAAATTACTAATATCTATTACAATTTCACTGTTTTCTTGCAATAGGTCGTCATGTCTCTCGTTTTCATTAAATTTTTCATCAGAGACATTTCCCCCGCATGTTTTATTTTCTTTGTTTGTATCCTTGTCCCTATTTTTATTAATAACATATTCTGGATCACGGATCGTTCGATTTCTTGTGTACCGAGGATCTACCAGTTCAGGTAAGAGGCAGTCAAAATAAAAAGACAATAACTTTGGCTCCATTTTTTCTTTCCAAAATTTGTCGTCCTTGTTAATGATTTGTGTTTTTATTTTGTCTTCACCATACCAAACTGCCACCAAGCATTTGTCTTTTTTACATATGTGCATTTGGCCTTGGGCTTGGAAATACCAGTCGGATTTTTGATTTACTTGAATCTCTCCTGTTTTCTTATCACGGCGCCAAAAATGCATTTTTCCATCCTGAATGGCAGCTTCGATTCCAATTTTGAATGGTGCTATTGGACATTTAATTTCTATCACCATGTCATCCGTGATGCCATCTGGCGTTGCACCAAGAAATGAGTAGGTTTCATCTATGAAAAGCCCACATCTTTGGATTTCTTTATTTATAAGCCTTGCTAATTGTTCTAATGCGACTTTTTCATTTTTCTTTCCGTGGTTTATGGAGGCCACATGGTCAATGTTTGGCCTGTACAGCATGTTTTTTACTATGCTGGCACAACTATTAGTTCTTATTCTTTTATTCTTTTCACTACCTTGCCGAAATTAGAAGCAGTTAACAGATTTCGCCGTAGTTCAAGCCATTCTCCACTGTCACTTTGCAATATCGTTCTTTTTTCTATTTCTTTGCGTTCTTCCTCCGTTTTTTCTAAATTTCTTAGAAAGTTTGATTTTGCAAGCTCATAAGTTTCATTATCCATATCAGGCTTATTGACATTCTCTCCGTAGTCGAAATTTATTTTCCTACACACCAAATTACGATTTTTTTTTCTTTTTATAGTCCGGTTATATTCTCTTTTATTCTCCACAGTTTCTTCGTACTTCTTGATCTTTGCTAACGGACTTCGATGGTGAATATTTTTATGGACCGTGGTCGATATTTTGCCAGAGTTAAATGACACAACTGCTCCGGCAACTCTCGCTTGATAAGATCGCTTGAGAGCATAATTAACCCTCTTTCCGCCAACAAATTTCGCCACCACTCCATTGAATCTTTCCACGATATTGCTGTCCACATTTTCAATTAAACTTCTTGCCTGCGACGCAACATTCCCTACCAAGTGTCTAATCCGTTGCCAAAGTTGGCTGTTAAATATATTTTTTACATCGTTTACTGTTTGATCGCTGCATATGTTTTTATTACATTCTTCGTGGGATCCAAATGCATGACAAACAGATATTGTCACATCTTTGTGCAAGTTTGTTGTACCCTCAGATTTATTATCTTGAGAACCGTGATAATCGATGGCATCACAGATGTACTTGCGTGTGCTCATAATTTTTTCAGTTGTCAACAATTTACGTTCTGCTAAGTTATATGCTGTTTCTGTTTTTAACATTTGCATTTTGTTACAAAAATTTCTTAAAATATGGTTTCTGCAGCCTATCTTTTCCACTGTTATGGAAGGATACGGCCTTGTGTCCAAAATTTTTGCGTAAGTGCTACTATCGCCATCTGCGATATATCTTCCATAGATAAGTCCATGCATCTCTATTGATGTTTTAAATCCCTCAGCAATGATCGCAGATTCCATAGACGTGGAAGCTCCACAAAAGTTTTTAAAGCACTCATGTTGCTTAGCTTCCTCTTTCCTTTTTTGTGCTCTGGCACAAATGCAGCAATATTTGTTTTTAACAGCCATATATAAAACTTGGCCAAACCGCCTCCCAATGATGGCTGCAGCACCGGATAATGCTGCATAATTGGTTTTGTACGACCGTTTACACCAGCAACCATCTAAGATGACGTCAATTATAGGTATTCCATCTTTCGTGACCCTTCCTTCTTTCAAAGCTGATTCTTTTTCACGCTCTCCAGCCTTTTTCATCTCCTCCCACGCTGTCACTTCCCATTCATCAAAGACCTCGTCTTGGGCTTTTTTATACCTATAATCTGTCATGGCTGGTAAATCAAGACATGCTGATAATTGATTCAGTTGAGCGTTACCACAGCCTGCCGTTAGCATCCCCGAAACTGCCATTTTATTCAAATCCTCTGATGAATTCTGTACCGTAAATTCTTTCCTACATAGTAAGCAAGAAAATGAAAATACCGATGTTAGGCCAGACTGTTTTTCTGATACTAGTTGTATAGTATGCAAGCCGCACTCAAACAATGATTTGTGTTGTGATATTTCAAGCAGTCTATTAAAAAACACATTTATGTCAATGATTCTATGACCGCTTACACTGCTGTTTATTACATTCTGAAACAAGATAAATAATAACAATTAAATTCAGAAGTCACTGAAAAGCATTACAATTTCAGCTACCATATATTGAAAATTTTGCTTATAATCAGCCTACAATGTTCCCACTGCTGGGACACAGGCCTGTAGTGGGTATTGTTGGAGCCTTTAAAAAAGGTAACTCACATCATTATTGTCAATTTCTACTTCATATGGTAGAGGCTCATCATCTTCGCTGATCTCCAGTGAATGCTCCAAATTATCGTCATGCTGTCTCTTCCTTGAAATATTTATTGTTCTAAAAATAAATATAACTGTTATTACTAAAAGACAAGACATATTTAATTGCAAAACACGTTTGCTTATCAACAGTGGCGACGCATGCGCATTCCATAATCTTGTAACTGCTGGATTAGGTAAAATGAGTTTCACGTTTAGTTTAAACACTTCAGGCTTGTTTGCAATTTGCAGGTCAGAGCACAGATTAATACAAATGAGACAGTCCCGCAGTTTAGGTATGAAGCTACAAGTACGCGGCGGGCCCCGTCCACGGGGCCAATTCAGTAGGTCAGAAGGTATATGAGTTACACGATAGAAAGAGAGGCAACTTGTAGTTGAATAGTTGAATACAACTGTAGGTAATAAGCGTTGTGCGACCTGAATTGCACTTTATTGTGTCGTAGCAAGAGTCGCTTTTGATTTAAATAATTTTGCGGAGTGTCCCATCTGTATTAATCTTTGGTCAGAGTCTGATTGTATCTTGATGAAAGTATGATTCGTGACAATAACAAACATGTATTTACATAATTATAACCATAAACATACAACCTGTGACCTGCAAATTGCGAAAAAGTAAGAAAATTTGAATTTCGCGGGGACCTTAGCGCAGGAAAAAATGTTTTGGTTAGTAGTTAGTATACGAGTGTGTCCTTGAATGCTTACTCTGGTTTATTTGGCGACATAGTTGTTGTCAAATGTTGGTCATGTAAAAGCAACTCCGGTTGCTTCTTTTCTGTCAATCCAACAGCACAGTCCTCTAACTGGGCCGGAGTGATACCATCACTAGTACCTACATACTGTTCCGCCCTGTAAAATTCAAATGAGTGAATATTGTATTTCTTTATAATCATCTCAATAGGTACATAATAAACAATTTGCTTACTCATTTTTTTCCAACAAGTTAGTAGTTCGACATTGTTGATCGTCCAAATTTAAAAATGATAATGGCGACTCTATTCTTTTGTTTTCCGAATCACATTGGTCCGGAGTCTGCACCGACGGTGCTGTGATTTTGTCGCTCGTATTGTGTTTTGAGAATCGGTTTGCTCTGAAAAATGAAACTGGTACCTAAATATGAAATGAAATACCTAATATCATAAGCGGCTGTATCTCATGCGGTAAAACGTTGGCTTCTCAATCTTGAGAACTAACCAGGTTCGATCCCTGGTCGAGCATGCAGCAATGAGTTTTTCTGAATTTATGTGTATGTATAGTCTTCTAATTCAAACCTAACGCTTTCCACTTGTTGAATGGTGTAGGAAAAAATCGTAACAAAAATTACATGCCCTAAAAACCATGTTTTTGTGCCCGAAGAATGGCGATAGGGGTTCACCACCCATCACGTTGGGATGAACAAATCCGAACAATGGGTGTACAGTGTACACACGGCTACAGATCAAGCTATAAAATCCAGTATAAGCTGATCTCGCATCGTATAGGATTTCCTTACAATGAGAGCTCAGCGTAAACTGGCTTTATGTGTAGCCGTGCGTTCGAGACTGGTAAGACTTAGACCACTAAATATAAACAATAATTATAAACATGGTCCCCACTCGGATAACACCTGACACCCCGTCGAGAAGTCAACTTGTGACGATTTATAACATCAACCTTATACAAACGTGATAAGGTCTAAGATACTTTGCATTCAGCTATTATTTTATTTACTATTCATTTCATTTTGAATCATATTCCACCGGAAAATTTCTCAGGAAAATTAATTTTCTTTATCGTTTTTTCAATTATGTACGCACGGCTACAGATCAAGCTATACATTTCCAGTATAAGCTGATCTCGCATTGTGTAGGATTTCCTTACAATGAGAGGTCAGTGTAAACTGGAAATGTGTAGCCGTGTGTACTATTCCTATATTTCAATGTAGGTATATACATTCTCTGTACGCAGTACCCTACTCCTTTAAAAAAAAAAAAAAAAACAGCAATGGATGTTGAAATACTATAATAATAAATAGGTAAGTAGGTACTCTTTATATTTATAAAGTACCATCCTCAGACTACTTTTTTTTATTTAGTCTGAGGTACACGCGGCTACAGATCAAGCCATACATATCCAGTTTACACTGACCTCTTTATTGTAAGGAAATCTGATCAATGCGAGATCAGCTTATACTGGTATAAGTACCTATACGAAACATTCTTCTGGGGTTGTCATATTATATCGAAATATGGGGAATTTCATAACCAAATAGACACAATATTGATGCCACAGAATAAAACAACCGACCATCCGACCAAATTGGAGTGTGGGACTTTTCCTTACCATGCGCACAGTAGGTACCTACTACATTTTTTTCTTGGTTAGAAAAAGTCCCAAAACCACTTTACTGCATTTTTGCCTTGGGATTTTTCTAACCATTGCGCATGGTTAGAAAAAGTCCCAAAACCAGTTTAGCGGTAATCTAAATAAATAATAATACTAAACGAACGACGCGTGAAATCAGCTGACGCTTGGCTCGCTTGGCGGCAGAGCATTGAACCCGTGGCGGCCAGCAGGGCGACTGAATGCTCGCTGCGCTGTCGCGACCGACATGTCGCACTAAGCATAGATAATAGATACTACTTGGATCACGATAAATATTGATAGTGTAATACGCCCCAATCGAGTCATGCAATTTACTTATTATTTCATCTAAAAAAAAAAATAGTAAGTATACACACTTACTCAATATGTAATTATTATAAAGATAGGTACTTACTTTTTATTTTCCGTCATTTTACGAGCATGTTCCCTCAGACGTGCCAACTGTTGAGATTTCTTTACCTTTCGTTGTATATATTTATTCCCCATAATGGCAATGTAATGTTATTTATACCTTGTTCACTTGACAAATATAGCTATAGAAGGTCATGAAACACACTAAACAAAAACTATAGGGATAAAAAAATGTAGTCACGGTTGCGGGAGGAACCGACACAGGTCTGTTACTGACAAAGCCCGCAAGCCAACTGAGCGACAGTGGGCGGCAATAAGAAAGTGACAGAGTCAATTACTTCCACATGCGAAAGAAAGAGATCGCAGCGATGCGCTCGAACCAAAATAAATCAACGTAAGCGCCAAACCAAATTAAAATTATTTAAAAATAAATTAAGCTATCTATCAAAAATATTTTCAGTCAAAATTTTCAATTACGTAATACGCACATTTTGAATCTAATTTTGCAATGAAATTAGTTAGGATTTTAGAATTACAGGCAAAAATATAAAAAAGTAGAGGTCTTTTCGGAATTAAATTCTATCGAGAAAATTTAACGCAATTGTGTTTTCCTTCAGTCAGAATATTAATCAAATAGTCAATAAACATATATCCAAAAATTAAATCCATACATGCTGTAACAGTGAAATAAATGGTTACGAAAAAAACCCCAATTTATTTTGGTATCGCCTTAATAAATAACTAACACGTCTGCTGTATTTTGTTCTCTCCATAAAGCATACTTCACTATAAGCCCCGTCTAAAGTCTAGCACAAGATATATATAGCATTACAGCCTCTATTCATTAGGCTTTAGATCTCTATTATCGGATGAATCAGACTTTATCCGCCGCCTGTCTATTGATCTACACTTTCTATACTCCATTTCCATCATTGTGTTACAGGGCAAGCCTTTATGATTTACAATGCGGGCCATTCGTTATATTAATGTTATTTTCTTTAGATCATCTTTCGAGACGCTTTTTTCCTGAAACAAGGGTCTTCTAAGGAATAGTTACAATACAATGCCACATTAGGTCTACAGTTTTCTGAGGCTCCTATGCTGATCGTGAGGATAGTAGTATTCTGAAAGTACTAAAGTGAAAATGAAAGTAATGTGCTATTTATGTAGACATACAGGCAAAACCCGCATTGGTTGTCGCTTGTCGCTCTAAATCGGGCAAAAATCGCATTTCCTAATATGTCGTTCCATATCTGTTAATGGTGACTTCGTTTATCTTTATTGTATTAACTTTTGCCCGCAGCTTCGTGTCAATATTACTTAGTTATTGCTTTCAACTACAATCCAATTTCGTTTTAAAGTGATACAACGATACCGCATATGCGTTAAATTGAGTTAATATTTGATTAGAATGCGGTACTTTTTGACGCGCGTTTTTGGATCGCTAAGAAAATATATCGTATTGATATTCTTATCATAAATATGCTAACACATGTCTTTAGTCCTATCCGTTAAACTTTTTCCTACTATCAAAAAAATATCATCAGGCGAGAACTGTACAAATACAAATAAAGACAAGACAAGAGACATGTAAACGTGTTGAATACGAAAATATTTCTTAAGCTAGGTCTTTCAGCACGCGCCGTGCCGCAAACTGTGTCAAGGGGCGAAAGTTCATAGGGACACGACACGCGTGTCTCCGCACACGAGCACTTTGCACCGGGTGCTGCCTGACACATGACTTGACATGACCGTTGCCTCCTCGCCGTACCGACGATGTTTACTGACACACTTAGATTATGCCACGGAGTAACAATCCTTGGAGTTTGTACTGTAGATCGAAAGATATTTTGTGTCGTACCATATTGTTTGTGTGTGCTGAGTTATTTCGGATGATCGGTTTGTGTTGGAGATAATGAATGGACTTTGTAAGGGGCGAGGAGAAGTTGGGTCCATAATTTTGAGTAACTGATACGCAGGCTTACACCGAGTTCCAGACGTCGAGAGCCGAAGACGTACGAAGGTCTTGGATATCGGAAAGCGTATTTTTGGAACTCAAGTGGAGTTGGGCAGAACACCTTTCAAGGCGCAGCGATGACAGATGGAATAAGGCTGTAACAGAGTGGCGTCCAAGGATTGGAAGACGAGATGTCGTTTGGCGGCGAGGTAGGCGGACGACATTGTTACCATCGCGGGCAAAACCTGGATGAGGCTGCCACAGAGGCGTGGGCACAAGAAAAGAGAGGCCCAGCAGTGGGTAAAGTCGGGCTGTGGATGACGATACGCAGAAAGTTTTGGAATGGTAATAAAAAACTGTTTATCGCTTTATCGTCTACGTCTACCCCATTAGCCATTGTCGGCACTTGCCATGCATATAGCTAGATAGCTATTTCCTGTATGTACCCAACATTTCAACCCCAATTACGGCGTATCGCTTTGGCCTTCAAAACTTTAACTATCAACCGGATGCCACATTAAGTGGCCACCATATAAGTTATCTTATGGGGGATGTAAACGAGAGAACAGTACACTCATATTTGATTGCATTGGAAGTAACTCCCGTCCCGTCTATTCTCGTCCGGGACTACGGACTTCGCCCCCAGAATCGAGCCCGGCCATTATCCCATCGTCCCGTCTGCGCGAGAGTCGCTTTCCGGCGAGTGCCATCCGTTTGTAGGGCGACCAGACGAAGGGTTCTTACTGAGACGGACTTGAACAAAAACTATTCATGCGCTGCTGTTCTTGTAAAGACCGTCTGCAGATGACCTTTTCATAACGGATATTCGGAAGGACACTCAATCTGCCTAGCCTTTTCCCAACTATGTTGTCGGCTTTCAGTCTAACCGGATGCAGCTGAATACCAGTATTTTACATAGAGTGACTGCCTATCTGACCTCCACAACCCAGTGACTGGGTAATACGATACACCTTGGTAAGGCTGGTTGTCAGACTTTCGGGCTTCTGACGACCCATAACGACTGTCAAAGAACCACGAATTCGGAAGGAAACTATGAAATGTAATTTAATTTGTTATTTAATTACAAGTTACAAATTGTTGTCATATTAATTAACCCCAAACGAGCAGTTGAGTACGCTTGTCGAACTTTGACCGCGGTACTATTATGTAATTGACATTCCGGAACCGCTAACATTCATTATTTATTATGATGGTTTTCTAGTACCGTGGGTTTTGTTTATTTGCTATTATTGATCACGTGTATTTTCCGGATAATTATGCCATTCTCGGAAACATTGTTATATTCACATTCTATATACAAGCAGTTTAATTTGTGTACAATTATGAAGTTAGGTACAAAAGCGACTCAACTTAGAACTTCTAAGTTGACTTGCGAACAACATTATGCTTCCTGAGTTCCTGGTCTTGTGGCCGCCGAGAACTCGGTAAGAAGATTCATAAATGCCGCCTTGCCGATGGTATTAGAAAACTTCACTTTATGAATAAACTTTAGTTGCAATAACATAGTTACCGAGACTTTGTTATTATCTTTAGTTCAATAAACGTTGTGGCGTTGAAATTGTTTACCTGTTTAGTGACGAGTGTTTTCTTTTAAGACATCTCTTGTTCTTATTGTTTACTATCGTACACGGCATCTTATCTCCGCGAATCATTCACCCACTATGATTCATTCAATTTATAATGTACCTAAGCGCCGCGCCGCGATATCTTGGCGGTATGTTTACGAATGCTGAATGAACTTACTCATAGGAGCGATCAGGCCATTCCTAGATTGAATTGCATCAATCATTCATTAATCGGGAATTGCGTTTCCTTGTTTTGTGTACTTTGTATTATTGTGACGTCATTTTATAGTGATTGATAGACCAAACTAGGTTATGTGAAGTATTTTACAATTTTCCTCTGGACTGTTCACAGCAAATAGACTTTGGGTTTACTTACAATATTTTTTCTTTGCGGTAAGCACACAAGATAACAAATCACATACTTATTATTAGTTACAACATGTGCGTCACAAAAAAAGCAGAAGAGGTAATCAGTAAGAGCAAAGTCCGTAATATCTACAAACAACAGAGCATCATGGTCACTGCACACGGAGCGTGCTTAGGTCATTCCGCCGCACGTTTTGTCCATTGTCTCACGTGTGTAGGAGTCTTTATAACACAACAAATAACTTGTCATCTTATATCCTCTGCATCATTAGCTCTTATTTCATCGTATTAAAGTTGAGTTTAGGTTGACGCCTACCGCAGGATGCCCCGATTTGTTGTTAAGGCATTATTCTATTCGCAGATCTGCTACTGTAATGATAAATAATCGGTTTCTATTAAGCTAATTATTGTGAGGTTTATCTCTGTTATCAGTATCTGCCTAATTATTGGGAAGTATCAGTTTTTTAGGTATCATTCTCAGGAGTATAATGGTTGTTACGCAAAAGTAACTAAGAGGAAAGAAAGAGGAGCTATTCATGGTATTATTTTTGCATTACATTGAATACAAAAACAATATCCAACACAACCGTGTATTTCAATATTTGTTTATTCGATAAACAATGAAATCCAATAAAAAATAATTAAGTAAGTCTGAAAATAGCTCAGAACTCCGGGGGCTGTTTCACGAATACTTACGAACTCATGCTGACGTCATCAAGTGAAGACTCGACATCTGCCTTGTTCGTGAAACTCTTATTTTTCTTAGATGTTGACTCATTCATGATTTTATCGCTATCCGCCTACGATTTATTGGATTTTTCGAGCTGCAATCAATCTGCCTAGTCTTTTCCTAACTAATCTTCATTAATAAGTCTGACAACCGGTCTTACCAAGGGGTATCGTATTACCACAGATAATAATAATACTACGTAGTACTTATTACCCAGTTACTGGGTTGTGGAGGTCAGTTAGGCAGTCGCTACATGTAAAACTTTTTTACAAAAAAAAAAAAAAAAACCGACTTCCAAAAAAAAACACTACAAAGTGAAAAATAACTTTAATTTCAGAAGTCGGTGTCTTTGGATCTGTATTTTAGTGTTTTGCCACCGACTTCGTGTTCTTCGTTTCTTGTAAAGATCGTCACCCATCCACTGACCAACCCCGGTAGTGTAGCTTGACCTGATGGATCGACCCGTACGGCTGTTATTATTTAGCCACGAGCTCATCGGTAACTTCCCTACCTCTATAATAATAATAATAAATAATAATAATATCCTTGGACATTTCATACAACGCCATCTAGTCCCAAGCTAAGCAACCTAATGCTTGTATTATGGTAACGAGATGGCTGATAAACTACTTATATACATTTTTTTTTTGTAAATACATACATATTATAGATAGAAAAACACCCAGACTCGGAACAAATACTTGTCAAATATTTGTTCCGTGCGGTATTCGAACCCGCGACATGCTGCGCAGCAGTCAAACGCTCAACCACTGCGCCAACCGTGTCGTCAAAATAATAATAAATGGCAATCGTCTCCCTATTTTTGAATGCACACCGCAAAACCAAAGCCAGTCAATATACGGTCTAACTTCGACGTTGAAATAACTAGGAACGTGCACCCTGTCCGTATCATGCTATCGTGCCGATGGCGACCTTCCATAACACTATAAGTCAGCTACGACTACATTCGGAGTTTGATTAATGGAAGCTGGTTGGACGGCTGGCTGAGTGCAGATGCACTGAGTTTGTGTTCACTGTTGTTTGCCGGTATCGATGTCTTGCAATGCGAACCTACTAAAATTTCGGATTCGGGGGGCCTACTCCCTAAATCCGTCCGTTCATCCGTCCATCCGTTTATCCGTCCGTCTGACTTAACGATCCATCAAATCAAGTGTAAAAGTTAAATTTTTCGGACGGGCAAAAACACATCGGGATTAGGGACAACTGTCGTATCGTGTTGCCATTCATACTTCGTTTGGGCCCCGAACCGAAACGCCCGTAACGAAGGCCGAAACTACCGATTTCGTGCTTAGGGAGTAGACCCCCTATTTCGAAAAACAAGAGACTGATGAATTTGATCCCAGGATCTGAAATGGTCTATGAATTTGATACCAGGAATTGAAATGGTCTATGAATTTGATGCCAGGATCTGAAATGGTCTATGAATTTGATACCAGGATCTGAAATGGTCTATGAATTTGATCCCAGGATCTGTAATGGTCTATGAATTTGATACCAGGATCTGAAATGGTCTATGAATTTGATCCCAGGATCTGAAATGGTCTATGAATTTGTTGCAGTCTTGTCTGTATAAAAATAAAACCCTATTCAGCCTATACTTCAGTGTTGAAGTTTTATTATTTGAATTAAAAGTCACGTACCTATGTATATCGTAAGAGCGATATGATGTCTCCAATTATAATTATCAGTATTTAATTGTTTAATGATAATTATAGATGCTTTTGGAAGCTCCATCGTCTGAAATTATTCTCTGTGTAATATTGCTTCATAATCACTTAAATACTTGATTATGAGAACTTTGATGGCACAATTGACTCGTAATGTAGCTACTTGTTGTAACTCCAACTTGTAATCACGAGAATATATCAGCCCATCATTATGTGAAGTAAATTACGTATAATGAGACTTAAGGTTGGTTCCTAACGCGACTTATTGTTTTCGCTTAAAATTATGTGTTCAAGGCAAGACCAATCAGCATAAATGACAGTTCAGAAAACACTATTTCGAAAGGCACAGTTTAAAGATAAATATTTTTATGCGTAACTGAAATGCAGTGACGCAGGGAGGCTGGATGATGTATCAACAATCACAGCCACGCACGTGGGATCGCACGATCACGCCACCGCGTCTACCACGGGCGCCTAATTCACTTGTATCCAAATCACAACCTGCCCCAACTGTCCGATTCTTTCAATCGAAACTGGTGCTTCTCGTCCGCGTGAGAAACAAGATGAGTTCGCCACACGTGGTACAGGCCCTTCACCGGTTCCACGTCACTGCCGAGTGCTGGTTTTCGAGTTTCGGCTCAGTTTCCGAACGCGCACCGCGCCGGCCGGACACACCGTGCGTTTGGTTGACGTCAATAAAAAGTTATTTTTTATTCTCTCTTGTATCGAGTGGCTGTGATAGTCGGTTAAGTGATATTTTGTATAGTTTTAGGTTACCAGTTACTGCTAAGTTGGTAAGTTTAATTAGTTTATTTGGGACATGTTACCGCGTACGTGAAGTACAAAGTTTAACCGCGTTATGAACAGTTATAATTACCCTGTGTGTAGGGGTTCTTAGAAACAACATCGTACGAGATGTTTTAGAATGTACCTACCTAGATAATATTCTACGTTATCGTGTGTAAACAAACTAAGTTCTATTATTTAGCAGGGAGATTGTATGGAACGCGTTGATAGCAATCTTTTCGCACCTGCCTTTATTTGCAATTGAATAAAAAGTTAACAAAGAAGTACGGCGATTGGTTTTACTTTTCCTTGTAAGCCTTCACTTAAGAGAACTTTCACATTTTGAGACGAATTTATGGTTGCGTACAGTTCATTCTACTCAGAATTGCATTGAATTGTAACATATTTTAATCGACAGGTATGAAATTAAATAGGGAATTCTTAATTTATAAAAATCCAATAACGACTCAGCTGTTTTCTAGTTTACCTCTTACCTATACCTATATACTATACCTACAAATGACATGATTAACACAATTTATATTTTTCACAAACCATTTCGGCCATAACGGGAGGATATATTCATTTAGCATGCGATACAATTATCCCGACACTATCAAAGTCACTGGAACCACGTGGTCTCGGCTGTCATTCTGGATGAGTCGTTACGGGTCGTCGGAAGCCCGAAATTCAGACAGTCGGTCTTACCAAGGGAAATCGTATTATATCATAACTGGGTTGTGGAGGTCAGATAGGCAGTCGCTCCATGTTAAATAAATACTGGTATCCAGCTGCAAAATGTTAAGAAGTAGTTGGGAAAAGGCTAGGCAGATGATGACTATCAAAGTCAATCAACATCATTGACTTGTGTTTATTTAGACAAAGGCTACCTCTTCCGAGGTTAATAGCTTGCTAAAATTAGACGCCACAGTCATCTGGAATTCTGGAGTTCAGTTTTACGATAAATTATAGCAGTTCTACTGTATTTTTCTTAACGTAGCGTAAAATTCTTATTTGTTTATTTACTAACAGATTATTGAGATAAAAATATAATACTTATCCTATTCATAACCTAATTAAAACTATTAAAAAACTAAAATATTGCGTCGAAAAAATCCTATGAATGCTTAGCATCTGACCAAGGTAAAAGTCAGCCCTTGGGTCACGGGAAGTATCAACCAGCGGTTTGGAGATTTCGTTGAAAAACGATGAGCACTCGGCCCGAGGGTTTCAACCCCAAACTGCACGAAAATATAATTACCGTTAAGGTCTTTCGCCGCTTGAGGTTTTCCGCAGCCGCAGATCAACAGTGCCAGCAGAGCATGCGAGCAAGGAAGATGGGACGGCGCAAGAGTACCGACCGACACACGTTGCATCCCATGCTAAATTTGTTGTGAAGTGGTCAACAAATATAATGGCTTCTTTACGTTTAAGTTTGTTGATAAATATTGACTGCTTCCATGTTCTTCTTTTTAGCCTCTCTCTCTTCAATTTCTACAGCATCTGTCTTGTTTGTGCTGATCTGTCTGACGTTTGTTAATTTGTGGTTTTCCTTAACAGAAGTTTCTCCTTTCAAGGCATTCACTTTAATAGCTGCTTGCACCAAAACCATTGCTTTCTAGCATCCTAGGTTCGGCGCAGCACGGCTCTTCTTCCAAAGATCCGCAACAGCCGGCATCTATCAGATTTCACTTCCTAGCCATATCAATATAGCTATCGTTTCTTTGGGCAGAATTGTTTTCTAGCAAGATAACTAGACCGTCATAATTATATTGATGACGGTTTTTTTTTTCTACAACTTATTAGCTACTTACATCTAAAATTAATACAAGGGATATTTATATACCCTTTCGTGATTCGCGTCCAAGTCCACAGTTTGTAAGTTTACTTTGTAAGCTTCAACTTGTGTTTTCTTAGTAATTTCAGTATTAGCCTCTTCTACACTGAATCTACTTTACCTTGTTCTAACTTCTGCATTGTTAAGCTACACTATTATATTATTATAAGTATATTTGCGATATCCCGAGGTTTGCTCACACGACCACTAATCACTATTATCTAACAGTTCAGCATTAATAAATAAATGACTAACATTCAAATAAGTTATATTTATTTGCCAACTAAGCAACCGTTACGATAACTGTAAAAACTTACTAATTCGTACTTGACCAAGTTTTAATTAAAACGTCACAAATTCATTACTATTGTTATTTTAGTCATGTTTTAACAAATATGTATTGTTAAAATGACTCGTTACTGAGTCAATTATTATTTTCTTGCGCTTGAGAATGCATGGACATGTGCATGTGTGTGTTTCTTGTACCCAGTATATGACTTATCAGCTAGTTTTACGTCTGTTGTAAATTCGAGGTCATTTCCGAGGTTCTTCGTCAAGTCTTTGTATGCACTTTGTAATGAAAGCTCTTATAAAGTTTACCCTCCAGCTTCACAATATTTGTTTATGTATCTACGCCGTTGTTTCCAATGCAATAAGTTTTAATTTTGCTTGTAGTTCAACCTTTCTCCCCTTCAATAAAGCGAACCTTGGCATTGAATCCAAAGACCTTGACCGGAAATATGCGAAACTGCTTAGAATTTTGGTCCTCTCAGGACAAAGTAACGCCACAATTGATATAGACGGGGTGCTTAAAGGAGTGTCTGTTCTGTACATTTGTGTGTCCTCATTTCATTTGTGTGAGTCTTTCGGAGATCTTCGCAATCGTTCGCTGACTAATGAGCTTAGTGGTTGGGTTTTCTTTGTACCGATAACATTAATGGAATATGTAAATAAATTAGTCGTTCTGATGTTTCCCATCCCATCATTTTCCTGTATGTGAGTGATAGTGTGTCCTAACCTTTTGCAGTCTCGCCTTGTAGGTAAGCAGATAGTTTTTGATAAATAATAATAACAGAATAAGAAATTTTATGATATGATCAACAATTTCGGGGTTGATGGAGATTTGAGCATACCATTCCCACCTAAGGCAGCAGAGTTAATATTTGAAAAAAAGGCCTTCCTTGTTTCTATCGTTCATTTTGATTATTCTTACAGTGTATTTAACACAAACTGTTGTTTGTTGTTTCACTTGTAATAAGTATTGCATGCTGTTCCACGGTTGTGCTCGTTATGCTACCTAATAGCGGTCCATGGCGATTGTCGAAGACAATTCATGCGTGACAATCTGACAAATGCACGATGTTGCCATATTTTCTGAGAATATTAAATTAAAATGGTCATGCTGTTTACAATAAGTGCACGGCCGGTCCCTCTGAGCTAAGTGGGCTTTGATAAGAGTGAACGTGGAAGTCATAATAAGAAAAATCTTTTGCCAGCTATGGTTTTTATTCCCATTAATGATTTAAGTGTTTACTGGATTAATCGCTGAATGAAAAGTGACGACATCTCACTTGTCAGTGAAGACATTCTCTAACAGATAGGTACTCACCTACTCACACTTACACTCTACTGTATCTTTATTGATTTCATGTTGCATACTTAATTGATTACTTACATTTTTGTTGATTGATATTTGTTTGGATACTATATATTACTTATTATTTTATTTTATTGATCTCGTACTGCTGATCTTATTTTGCTTTGTTTTGTCTCACGCTGGTGTCAATGTATATTTTAAGTGTTTTATTTTGATTGATTTTAGTTTAACTTTAGTTTACATCTTTAACTCTGAAAATGTCGCAATTCCGACCCCTAAGATATTGGCAAATGCCTAGTTTGGGGGTCACCGTCCAATTTGAGTTCTTGTACAACCAGATTCTTAATAAAGTAACTTTTGCCCGCGGCTTCACCCGCGTGGATATCGGAAAATATCCCACGGGAACGTACTACCGGGAATCCTTCCTTATTCCTTGTCTACATTGTAAAGGGAACCTCTGTGCCACATTTCAACTTTCCAGTTCCAACGATTAGGACAGTCAGGACTTCTATTTTTATTTATATAGAAGACAGATACGTTGAAAATTTGGACTAAATCGTTCTGAAAGAGACTGTCCAAAATGAAACCCTTTTCAAAAGCTGTCATCAAAAATTCTGAACGGTTTCGCATGCAAATACCCGTCTTTGGCAGAGTGTTTTAATATTGAAAGGGGTGTCTCGAAGATGTCTTATGTTAGGGTAGGTTTGTATTGCCGTTACGTAGGGATGTGACTTCATCTGTGATTCGTGATCCGTCTACGATAAAAACACGTGGATTAGCATGATGTTGTATTAAATCCATGGCCACTTCACACTTTATTCAATTTTAGGTCGCATATTACCAATTCATTTTTTATCCATGAAGTAAATTCAAAGTCATTGGTTATTTGCCATTTTCCACTACTACGTAATTATGTAGTTTTTATTCGTCCCCTACCGTAGTTTTTTAACGGTCGAGTGATTCTCATAGGCGCACTATGCTAAGATTCTGTAATAAATTGATAAAGTTGTTGCAGATTATTGCTTATTAAATAAACTTCAGTAAGAATGATAAGAAGTGGACAATAATTATGACATTACTACTATAATATCATGTGTACTCGATAATGTGTAAGCTGTGGTTACCTGTAATTGAGTACGCATTACAGGATAACGTATTTATTACGCATGTTTGTTACTGTAGAAGTTAATTGTAATGTATCTCGTTGGTAATCCTTAAATAAATAAATAAATAAATAATCGAAACAGCTAATAAAAAGCACCTCGTGCTGATAAGTGCTGATAAAGAGGACAGCGGCTTAATACAAGTTATATAAGATGTACACGATAAGAAGGTGGTAATGAAAGCATAGGACACGGCTATTTAAACGAAGGCAACAACTGGCAAAAACAAAAAGAAGATAAGAATGGAAACTTATTCGAATTATCGGTAGTCCAAGATTGCAAGTATTGGAACACGCTTTCTTAGTTCTGTAACTATTTCCTTCTGAATGTGGTACTTCTTTATAACCTGTCTGTTTAATGTGCAAACACAGCTGTTGCCTTTGCCTTGTCATCACTGAGTACGCCATTATGCCAACGAATACGCGCAGTTCGTTGATCCGATCCTGCATTGTCTTCGTGCCTCAACTTCTTCACTTCCACTGATTGAAATGGATTGCTAAACTGAATACATAGCTAGAAGGAAAATGAAATATGGTAGGTGTGCTAGCAATAATAATATAAGAATATAGTCACGCCGCACGCGGCAGCCGACACACATGGCCGAGAAACCCTAACATGTTATCTAACTATTGCGTGTTTGATCTATAGACTGGTGCAACAGCGTTTTCTCTTAGCTTAGCATCCCACTTTCCTCAAATACCTACTTTTAGAATAGCTAATGGGTAGGAAGAAAACAATTAACGACAGCTCGACCTTGGAGAAGACAAATGGCCTGAACAAATTGCCTCGCTGATCAAAATTAAGTACCCTAAAAGACACCAAAAGATAATCCTGGCTTTCTGGCTGCTTGCCGGGTACCAAGATCACATGAAGTACCAGACACGTCTAAAGTCAGAGTAATAATCAGGCCTTTTATTTTGACTCCTCTACGCACATCGGTTCCTGGTAACGCTTGTGTGATACTTAGAATTCACGAGGCAAATTCCGTGACGTGTCCTTGTTATTTGACTGACTTTGATATCTGAATCGAGGTTACGAGGAAAGACTAGACAAAATAGTACTTATAGATAAGTTTTTTTTAATATATTGTCCTGATGGATTAGTCTATTCCTGATTTAGCACAATTTTATTTCAGTGACTGGATCTGTATGTGGTCTCTCAACTGTAAACTCCGTTGTTGAGTGTTAGCTTTCTTTTCTTTGTCTTCAGGTTTCTTATAATTTGATTCTGACCTTTCAAAAGGATCCCCTTTAAAATCTGGTAATCTAGGGTTTTAAGTATCCTTTGTAGTTTAAGGTAATAGGTACTGGACGAAGATCCAACGCTTCAACAATGTCACAATATTTAAAAATAACTTTCTGAAGCCCATATTCTCCGCTATGGAATAATAAAGTAACCTTTCGAGCTATTGAACTCTCCAATGAGGTTATCGGTTCGTCCGGTTGTAGGTGTAGACCGACGGTGGTATCGAGTTGTTAACCCTGTGATAACCCGAGAATCGAGATACAGGCGCCGTAAGGACACTCACGGACGGACCGGTCGGCGTCGCTTGGCGGATACCAATAGCGATAAATTGATTGATAAACATGTTTGTATGCACTGGACAACATAATTGGTATCAGCAATTACTTACTGATTATTGGTTTGGAGGAAATGCAACTGCATGTTTTCTGTTATCGCAAGTTATAAATAATTATGATTTAATATTTTATTGGGATGCTGATTTAGCTTGCTGTTCAGATGCATCTGCTTCCCCGGATGTACTAGACAGGAATGGAAACAGGATGAATCCAGATAACATCCAAATGTCCTTAGCAATAATTGAAGAGTAAAGAACAAGAAATCTAAAAAAATGTATATTAGATGAGAGAGAGAGAAAAACCTCCAACACTGCACACCGTACCCCAGCGCAACGCAGCGAAGAAATTATGAGTTTCTATGCTGCAACACGAAATTGAGTAACGCGGTCAGTTGCACTCGGCCTCGTTGTAAACCGTGAAACCGTCGCGTATTGCATTCGCTATTTCATATCCATATTACTAACCAAGAACTCTTGTATTCCGATATCAATTCCAATATTCTGCGTAATGAATCGAGAAAAGTTGGCAAGATTTTTATCTCGCTCAATTTCGTCGAGTACATTAATACAGACTTTATGTGATTCGCAATATTTAAGTGGAGTATGTTACCTTTTACCTATGTATATACTCGCCATCCCGATGCTAGGTCTTGTTTGAATACTAAATTTCCTTTAAGCTTTCATATGTGTGCAAATTCTGTCTCGCCCTATTTCTTTGCCTAAAATGTGCAATTTCAATGTAGATTCTATTATACCTTTACAAATATATCTGTAATTTCTTGTCACATTTAATTTTTTGGACGGTTGAGGGTACCATTAGAATCTGTGCTCAGTGTTTGGGTCGTTGCTCTAGTGGTCTTGACTTTGAATTTCTCTACTTACTACGGGGCATGCCTTCCAAGTATTTGGTGTGTTTGTGGAAGCAATGAATTCTTTAACCAGAATTATGAAACTGAAAAGATACGTGAAGTAGAAGTTCGTTCGTTCTAGTCGTGAGCTAAGAGATGTAGTGGGCGTTACATTTGTTGATAAATACATTTCAGAAAATAACTGTCTTGATTTCTGACAACGCTACGCTACAAGTGCTCTACATTTTTGGAATGCGTTAAATTCAAAAGTTAAATAAGCCACAGATGTTGTGAAGAAGAGGTGTTTGGCCTTGACAATGACGCTGAGTCTATTGTACTTCCTATAGTACGTGCACGAAAAAATACAATGACCTATCGAGCATCGATGTGATCATACAATACACGTTTGACGCAACAACAGAAACTGGTCGAATAAAAAATTGTAGACGAGAATTTAATTACCGTAATTTTAAATTGAAAGCGGTTGTGGACTGGATAGTCAAGGACTATGCAAAAAGTTGTTGGCTCTTGAGAATTTTTTTGCTGTGCCATAATTATGCGGAAATCATTTAAAGCCAAATTTTGGGGATCAAGACAATAATATCTTCCAGGAGTAAGTATACTATAAACTGTGCTGCAAAGGCAGGTAGGTTTAGCACGTGGACTGATATGATAGGAGGAATCCTGCTGTCTTATATCTTACCAGCTCCTTTTACAATACGCTTGTCACAATAAATCTTGCAAAAATCAGCAAAAAGTTGTATCCTGTTTGTCCATAAGACCCAAATATTTTTCGCACTCGAATAACTAACACCTACGTGCGATGCGAATCAAAGAACTTTACATACCGGGAAGTGACTCATACACTCATGCCTACAGACAACAAAAGCTAAGTTCATCGCCATTCCCTCATTATGGTAATTGACTTGACATTTGAAAACGTATTTGTCTTCCACTGGCTTGCGTCTATTGAACTGTTGCCTTTGATTTATTATGGTACTACGGTTCCTAATGGCTTACGCCGAGCTAGTCAAACAGCACTAATCGTTTGTGGATTCTCCCTAGTCATAAACTCAATTCTGTCTAGCACAACTGCTGTACATGGTATTTCCAAGTTACTCAACCGTACTGGTCTGGTACCTTTTACATCTACTTTGACTCGGCTACTTTACTCTGGTAACCTTCACTCAAATATTATCCCATTACCCTAAATCGTTTCATAACTGCCACGAATAGATAAGATCACCATAGATACATCGTCTGGATAAAATCAAAATACTCGAGCGATTTCCACGGCTCACATCACACACATCACATCTCGTGTAGCTAGAGCCAGAATAATTCATCTCGATTAGTACATCTCAGTAGTTATTCGAATCGATTTGATAACAATTGAGAGCGTACAATATATACTACGTCCATTCATCGTATGAATGAGGTTTATGGTTCAAATGGTCACTCGCGACAGTCCCCCGATCCCTGCCGAGATCCAAAGTCCATGTTTTTATTTGGTATCAATTTGTCATGATGTCACTGGTGAATCTGGTGCTGTGTTACAATTGATCGAGTGGACTTCGCACCGTATTATGAGCCTCGCGCGTGTCCGACATAGGCTGAGTGCAGATAGCAGAATGCATTGGACACGATAGAAGTCAATGTGCAAAGTGATGCGACGAATTTCATGGATAAAAAATGGGGTGCTGCTGGGGTTTTATATGAAAATTCTTTCAACGGTATTTACGACAGGGCATTTATTCAATAACAAAATAAACAAGTATTTATATCAGATGCCAATATTGACAAAACCGTTGCCTTGCTTTCATAACAGTTCAGTGACATTTTGTTAGAAATGCCTTCGGTACTCCACAGTTCGACTGCTACTACTACGTTACCATTCCAGCTGACGTAGTGTTTATACTCGTTCTGTGCTCGGGTTTAATTGGGACCGGTGGTCCAGTGTAGTGTCCATCACGTGCCCGTCTTTATTCCGAAGTCGTGTGCGGTCGTGGTAGCCCGTGCCGTCGAGCAGACTGTCCGTGTGTTTACGATACTTGTTTGACACATTGTAGTGCGCGATGACGTGAGTATGCATGTTTTTGGTGTATGAAATATGCATTTTGTAAATTGTGGTGAGGACTGTATCGGCAACGTCTTCTTACTTCTTAGGGGTGGGTTTTAGTAGTTGTAGCGCCAGAAGCTTCAAACCTAGTCAAATCCATACAAAAGGCGAAGTAGGATTCAGACCCTGCAATTAAAAAAAAAAATTAATAGTTTGGAGCTTCTGGGAATAAGTCAAATGTTCTCGTGTGTGTCGATGAATATTGGAAAAGCGCTGCTTTTTGTGAAACGAAGACATTGGGAATAGCCTTGAATAACACTAGAGGAAGTAAATAATCTTCTTACGCTTGCCCTGCTTAGTTTTCATTACAATTAATTGTTTCTGTCTTCATACAGTAGGACACAATGAAGATAAGTTGCAAGCATTAATTGTTAAATGTTAATTAAAAGGCGCGAGCTCGTGTAATTGCATTTGTCAGCTTTGCATGGAATTTGTTGACGCAACACGCCTCACGGATGCTACCTTTGTTTGAACTCGTTTGTGTGCTCCAAATATACGTAATTTCTATTAATATGTGCTAAATTCTCATTTAGGACATACTAATAGAAATTACGTAGGTATATGTATTTTACTAAGCTGTACACTGTATTCTACTGTACAAGCTTAGTATGTCATATTTCTGTGAAATTGCTTATCTTACTGAACAGACGAACAACCTGACCTGACGAGTCATAATAACGGGTAGACAATGTTATAATTTGTGCTGAATATCTGAAATCCAAAACCTGTCTGTTAGACGCCAACATAATACAGTATATAATATGAAATTGCCTTTGGGCTGTATAATCACTGTCTCTTTCTACGAAAACATTTTGTTGAAACATTTTAATACCCAGTAGTTTACCATCGAAAAAAGGCCAATTAGATGGGATCATTTCGCATACACGGACAGTTAAACTGCCGATAATATTATGTTTTCATTTACATATACCTTTAACCGAAGGTCTTTTCTTACAATGAAACTAAAGAGGGCGTTAAATTGAACATAATGAATGAATAACAATAACAGACAATGTACTTAGGAACGCAGAATATAATTGGAGAATTAACTTACGTGTCGTCTCAGTGTATTGTGGAATTAATTGGACTAATCGAGCTACTTAGACTGTCTCGACTTCTCGGAGCTCTGACGTCACGACTGGAGCAGACAAGTACCTACCTAGCTGGTTTTCACCAAACTACTTCAGCTGGAAAATACTGAGTTTTATATCAAAATTATGATATGTCCCGTATTCTGGGACGAACAAAAGATACGTTTATTACATTTGTTATTTATTTACCTACAAGTATTTGTTCCGAGTCTGGGTGTTTTTCTATCTATAATATGTATGTATTTACAAAAAAAAAAATGTATATATGTAGTTTATCAGCCATCTCGTTACCATAATACAAGCATTAGGTTGCTTAGCTTGGGACTAGATGGCGTTGTGTGAAATGTCCAAGGATATTTATTTATTTATTTATTTATTTAGGTGGCTAGGCTTCACAGCCTGGCTCACCGGCATAGCGTTGCTGGCCTGTCGATCTTCTACCTTCTACAGTCTGTACCTGATCCTGGACTACCAGACGTACTGCAGGATACTATCCGCACTTGGTTCATATCCCGAGCAGTCGTAAGTCGTCGTAGTCGTAGTCATCGCTTTTCCTCCACATTTATTATGCGCACTGCCAAAGTGTGGAACTCTTTGCCAGCGTCTGTGTTCCCTTCCACATACAACCCGTCTGCCTTTAAAGAAAGAGTGAACAGGCAGCTTCTGGGCACGCTCGTTTCACCATAGACCTCATCCATCGCTTTACATCGGCGTGATCGAAGGCAAGAGCAGGCCCAGTCAGCAATAAAAAAAAACTCACGTACCTAATTTTCTAAGTTCTTTTTCAACCTGCACCTTAGAAACGGGTTTTGTCGACGGAACAATTGACAGTATGACAAATCACCATGCTTAGACGTTACAAATCATTCTACAATCTGTCATTGTGTCTATTCTTCCGTCGATAAAACCAGTTTCTATGGTGGTCATGCTACGTGTGCAGTAATAGACATTCCTGTATTTTCGTCAAACGTAAATAATGTTAGATACCTACTGGGTTTTGACCCCTGACTTCAATATCAAGTCGAAATTCCCCACAGTGGACGAGATTGCACATGTTTCTCTGAAATTTGTTACTCATTGTATAATGGTCACACATGCCTGGGTCCCTGATACTGATTGTGAAATCGACTGAACTTCGGACGTGCATAAATGTCTATAACTAACTGTGACTGTGTAACTTTATTGTCTGGACTTCTCTAATAAATCTGAGTCATTTTGTATTAATTAATGTTTCCTTTTAGTTTTCCTCAATGTATAATAATATCTATAAAAAAATAATTTAGTATTTTTGCCAACTTTTGCCGAGTCATAAAGTGCAGGATAATTTAGCATTATGGGAAATCTCCGCAGATCATAAAAGTTATATACAATTCATGGTAATAGCCTTAGATAATATAAGCAGTAAATCCTAGGAATTTACTAGACTTAAGACTGCGATCACGTGCCCTACCTGTGAGAATAACGTTTTACTAGATAATGGATTTCTTTCAAGTGAATAGAACTTGATAATTCTGCGAGAGCTATTTTGACCAAATTATGCTAGTCAAGAAATTCGTAAAATGTCGACAAAGATATAGATATCGACGATTTCAACCACACTATATCCACAAGCGCGTGCTACCAAATTGAGGTCGGAGTCCATAGTTTAATTACACAAACTGCGGTCAGTATATCAAGGGCAACCCAATTGTTACATTCGTTATATTTATCTCTGACCAGTTAATGCTTTTTGTTGACTAATAGCAGATTAAGATATTAACTGCATGACTTTATCACAATTTAAGCAGCAGATTATGGTATTAATTCGTACGTAGTTCTTAGTATGGCCTTGGAACTATGTCCGATAACAGTTTAGCTCGCTTTCTTATCCTGATTATTGCGAAGTGTGGTGCACTACTTCATTAATTCCCTTTCTTGCTAATCACTTAATCCAATTACTAGTTCTTCTGACCAATACTATTAGGTTACTACGGGCATCTTCTAATTTATCTTCTTGTACTCTTCCCACGATTTAGTTCCTCGGCCACAGAATTGGATGAGATTAGCATTCCCACGGTCGTATTGATCAACAACGTGGACAAGCTCATGTTTTCTTTCATTGTCTTTGTCACTTGAGAAGGGCCTTCCATATGTATGCATATGTATGCACATTACTTGTTGCACCCTGTACGAAGAAGCTCACTTTTGTCAACCAAAAATTGCAAAGCAGTGTCGTTCTTGCTAGTCTAAATTGGTCTGGGAGAAGCCAAGTAAGACAGCGAAAATGTTCACAATGAGAATACAATATAGTCGAAGGTAAATCTAAACTTACTCAACTGAAATATCATTGTCTTGCTAGCTACTTTTTGTCTGCTAATATTCGCCGTTACCTAAAACTGCTGATAGTCACATAGAATGTCTTCGTTCGCAAATGCGTTGTTTTCATCATAACGAAGATTCACATGTGTGTGGTATTTCGCTGGCAACGCTAAAATTAGCTCGTGGGGGCTCGTCGCTGACGTAAAGCCAATGTTTAAACTAAAATATTGGGTTGTTTGTTTTTGACCTAAGTACTTAAGTTCATAACTCTGTTTTCGGTCTAAGTTTCCTATTTTATTTGTTGTTGCTGTAATAGGTTTCTGTCTGTTATTTTACGTTTATATATACTAGGTATATACATATTCCAGTAGGGTTTAATTACTTTTAGTTTAGCTATTTCGTTGAGATTTTTCTTTTTTGCACTTTTCGAGTGGTATAACTTTTATTTAATTCACCATTCTGTACTATTGTTAATTCAAAGATACCGGCTTCAAGTTTAGAACGCTGTACTTAATAATATTTTCCTGTAAAGATATTTTACATGCGGACAATTTCCAAAATTTCTCGAATATTTTGTTTCTACATGAATCTTGTGTAGGATAATCTTTGAAATCGAACTCACTTTGGACTTTAAAATTAATTCGCTACACTTAGATATTAAATCAAGATCAGCAAAAATCACGCTATTTTATATCACACGATATTTCTTATCACTAACACTCTGATCGATAGGGAAATAATTATAGAAAATCATATCATCAACAGTTCTACATACACGGGAAAATAAATTTAATTTGCAACATCATTCATTGTTAATTAATGAATCATTCTTCTTATTCAGGTGGTATTGTGAAATAATTTGATCACATTTGTTAAAGTATGCTAACATGAATATCAATTAACCGATTATTCTAACTGAACTCTTTAAGATACGGCTGTTATTATTTGCTGTATAACAACTGCTGTGATGTTTGTCTCAGCAATAAGATTGGTTTACTCGTTTCAATGCTGCATTAATATCGATCGCTTTCTCGATGCCTATAATAACACCAACAGATTGCATCGATTCAGCAGCGCTGTTGGAAATCCGAGTATTTGCGATTGCACTCTCGATATGAATTGAATGTATCCTCGGGAATATTATGTATACCTTTGAGATGTTAAGTGCTGATATGATATTGATTGTATTTACTGATTAATTGTTTTTTGTTACAGGTCGAAGCACACAGAAATGTTTATAGACGAGAATGAGACGTGAGTTACATTTTTAATTTATTTATTTTAATTAACGAACGACATAAATGACCTAATATAACGCTGCTATCTTCAGGGTCATTATAATTGTTGATCATAATTTGTTGACCTTCGTACAGATCTACGCAGTTTACCCTATATCACCGATCGTCAATTTCTACCCCATCATTATTTCATCCGAGACACTTATGACAGGATTCGCAGCTACGACCTTACCCTTTGCAGCCTCGTTACCGACCGCTATTGACTACCAACGGGTAGTACTTACATTATTTATTAATCATATTTAACGACGATTATAAAAGTTTATAAGCACTGTTATGATAATTATTATCACGGATATGTTGTACAATTTGGCGTGTTCAGTCAAGGCCGGCTTATCGGTCGTGTTTCTATTACTGGCAAATGAGTAAGTAGGTACCTACTACTGACAGGTAGGCAACGGATTATCTGCAGCGATGTCGCGAGTTTTAGCTGTATCAGTGCCATTTTTTTTTTGTTTATGAACGCATGTTTACGTAGAACGTAAAGAAACGTCCCAGGTCGCACTCCACGTAAAGAAATATCAAGTAAAAGCCACGTAAGGAACATTGAGTATGTTAATATTTTACTCATGTATTCTGAAAAAGCTGAGCTTGTAAATTTAAAACTGAAAATATCGAGTGCTATGGATGGAGCAAAAACTTGGCTAGACGAAAGTAACGTTATTGCCGCAGCAATTGACAACATCTGCGCCGCAATTTTACGGGTGATGGAAATAAAAATCGATGGGAGATAATTAAATTTTATACAATGTCCGGATTCATGAAAACTGGGAAAAACACGTCAACGAATATTTTGCTTTTGGATGAACCTTTACAGCGTTTGTCCAATGCCACCGTCAACGAGAAACGAGATTATTCGAACTGAACGTGACGTCTCGTTGACGGAAGTGCGGTGGACACGCGACTATAGTAAATGTATGTATCGCTACTTCATACGTCATCTCGTTCTCGTTGACGTCCCGTTGACGTGGACAAACGGCCAATAGGAACAAAAAATTCGGAGCTCTAACGTCGATATCGACAACATAATGGACCATCGGCGCGGTGCGGCATGGCGAGAATTTACGGCATCATATCAGTACGTAAACGTTCACTGCTGGAACTGGTCGCCCTAATTTAGTACAGTTTGCAGCGTGGCAAGCCGGCAATGACCGATCGTTACGAAATATTGCTGTAATAACTTGTAATCACTACGGTTTACCAACCAACTAATTAGCGATCGCATACAACCTATACGATAAAAGAATGCTATCTATTATTCGAATCCTTTTACTACCACCACAGTTTTGGTTTGGTAGTTAGCCCTGGTGATCAATTTATAACTGTCAAATAAGCTGTCGTTCATAAATTCTTTATTGCATTCCTACTGAAAAACAACAAGCAAATATTACTCCGTGCTCATCTTGCAACGGACATTAAGATTTACTCTTTCTTAGATATCAACAGAGCTGGCTTAGTGCCAGAACACGGCTAGACGTTTCACTGGATCCCACTTTTATTTTCGTTGTTGAAGGTTTTTTCTGCAGTCTCATGTATTTCTGTCTGTTATTCGAATGACGATTATAAAAACTCATTTGACATTGAAATTATGTTTTCTTTTTGTAAAAATGGCTTTTGGAGATTCAAAGTCCACTTTTCCATGGAATATTTTGGTGTTTGATAAGGATAACAATACGTCGTTATTGTTACAGCACAATGGGCACATTAACTGATATTGTGCCAGTGACCTGGTCGTTGACCAGAGATAATCCTTCAGATAACAAGATTCTCATCAACAAGTAGTTATTGTGTATTGCGGAGTTTGCGATAGTGCAGTAGAAATCGCTTACTGAAATATTTTCACGCGACTGTTTTGCCACGACCATTGTAAAGCAGCTTAATGCTAGTGGACTGATTATGAGGTGTGCTAACTGTGTCTGCCTACATGCTAATGGTGTACTGCTGGTCGATTCTGTAAAAATCTCACCGTGAAAACTTGCGTGGAGTGAGCTGTCAGTGTCATCCCACGGATGCTAGGGATTGACCAAAGTACATTTACAATCATAATCGATATTTTAATTATATTTTATATGCTAATTTTATAACAATAATATTATTTGTAAGCCAGTAGGGTGGTCTGGGCAGGTCATTTAATAGGAAGTAAGTCAGAGAAATGGGCAAAAGAAGTGACGGAATGGTGTCCAAAATACAAAACAAGAAAGAAAGGCAGACAGTATCGTAGATGGGAAGATGACATCAAAAAAGCGGCAGGGACGACTTGGATGAGGATAGCAAGAGATCGATGCTTGTGGAGAACACTTGGGGAGGCCTATGCTGGGAAGCAAGACAATCGAGGAACCGGTGTCAAATAGGAAAAAATATATATATTCTTAACATTCGTGTAGTAGGCACTAGAAGTAAGATGTAATTTAACTTGTAAGATTGTTAATAAAGGCTATTATTATTATTATTATTTCTTTTATTTTACTTTTCACATATTTGTTACATTTTTAAATATTAGTATAAAAAGAATAATAAAAACATTTAAAAATATAAAAATAGTACCCCACCGGTATCGGGAACAGGGTCCAAGCTACCGGCGGTCAGGGCTCCAGAGAGAGGAACCTCCTAACAATGCGGGCCGTGTCCAGAAGCACCGCTTTCTGAATCAAGCCCTTGATCCAGCTGCCCAACGAGAGCCTCCTTAGGTGTTGGTCGAGGCTCTTGGCAATTAAGCCATTGGCTGATACGACTATCGGCACAATGACTGCTGAGTCCACATCCCACATGTCGACAACCTCGCGAGCCAAGTCAATATACTTGATTTGTTTATCTTTCTCGGCTTTCACGAGGTTCCCGTCATGCGGGACTGTTATGTCAACAATCATTGCGCGCCGCTCTGTTCGATCCACCACCACTATATCAGGCTTATTGGCAACAATAGTCCTGTCAGTGATGATGGATCGGTCCCAGTACAATGTGATATGTCCATTTTCGAGAACTGGGTCGGGCACATACCTATAGTACGGCACTTCCGATTCCACAAGGCTGTATTTCAGAGCAAGTTGCTGATGGATTATCCTGGCTACAAGGTTGTGTCTATGCAAGTACTCTTCGTTAGCTAGACGAGAACACCCGGAGATAATGTGTCGAATTGATTCTCCCGGTCGGTGGCATGCCCGACAGATGTCAACCGTTCCGTCTTTCACAATAAATCTCCGGTAATTGTTCGTCATGATAACTTCGTCCATAATTGCACAGACAAAACCTTCGGTTTCCCCAAAGAGGTCACCGGAACGCAGCCAGGCTACGGACGCTAGCAAATTTACATCGGGTCCATGTAGGGCCCGGAAAAAGCGTCCGTGGAGCTCCTTACTCTGCCATACTTCCATGCGGTCGTTAGCATCAAGCACTACAGGCTTGCGCCAGTTCTCTTTAGCCAAGGAGAGCGGGGTGAGGCCCTTGTCCACCGCGACCACATCTCGATGCATCCCCACGTCGGTTTCTAGGAAATATTCCCTGAGACTGCATATCTCGCGATTGTGGAGGGTCTTAGCGTTTAAAAAGCCTCGGCCTCCACACTTTCGCGGGATATACAGTCTCATTACCGATGACCGTGGGTGATGCATTCGATATGCAGTCAACAGCGTACGGACCCTCCGATCCAGGGCATCGAGTTCAGTCTGAGTCCATTTGAGTATGCCGAAAGAGTACATCAAAACCGGCATGACCCAACCGTTGAAGGCGCGCACCTTGTTTCCGCCTGATAGAAGACTATTAAATACTTTTTTCAGGCGGCCAAAGAAGCGCTCCTTCAACGATTGCTTCATGTCAGCAACATTGATGCCTAACGCTTCCGACATACCCAAATACTTATAGGTTTCGGCTGCGGAGAGGGTTCTAAGGTTTATGGAATCCGGGAGTTGGGTTCCCACGGATTCCACAATCTCCCCTCGCTTTACATGCATGACCGCACATTTGTCCACACCAAATTCCATCCTGATGGCGCTACTGAAAGTTTCAGTTACTTTCAATAGCTCCATCAGTTGCAAATTGCTGGGGGCAAAGAGTTTTAGGTCATCCATGTAGAGGAGGTGGGATATAACCTGACCACCTCTCCTCAGCCGATAGCCTAGACCTGAATTCTCCAGCAGTGTGCTTAGAGGATTCAAGGCTAAGCAGAACCAAAGTGGACTCAAACTATCGCCCTGAAATATGCCTCGCTCAATCCTTATCGGTTCGCTATTCCTCTGGATATTTCGACATCCTGGATAGCGAAGGACCGTCCTCCATTGCCCCATACACGACATCAGGAAGGTGCGCAGAGTTGCATCTACTTTATACAACTCCAGCACCCTCATGAGCCATGTATGTGGCACCGAGTCATAGGCCTTCTTATAGTCTATCCAACATGTCGACAGATCCCTACGGGAACGACGAACCTGTTGGCTAATGGCCATATCAATGAGGAGTAGCTCCTTAGTACCACGGGACCCGTTCCTAGATCCATTTTGAGAGGCAGACATGATGGAGTTGGTGTCTATATGTTCGTTAATTTTAGCTCTCAAAATGGATGTAAGAACCTTATAGACCGTCGGTAGACAAGTGATCGGTCTATAATTTTTGGGCTCCGTAGTACTACCTGATTTATGGAGCAGGTGGGTTATTCCTGTCGTTAGGAACTGGGGTAGCGACCCTGACTGTAAGGCTGACTGGTACTGAGCCGCCAAGCGAGCGTGCGACCCGAGAAACCATTTGATCCAGAAGTTATGCAGTCCATCCGGGCCTGGAGACTTCCAATTTGGCAACGGACGGACTGCACGAGCTACATCTTGGGGACAGATGGTAATAGCTCCCATTTCTGGTATTGGATCGCAGGCTCGCCTGACTTCCCGAGCCCAATCACCCTCGGTGTGACTGACAGGCACCGACCAGATACTGCGCCAGAAAGAACACATGGCATCATCATCCGGCAGGCGCGTGTCAGTCACACCTTGGTCCGGTCGCTCCCAACCCCTATAAACCCACCTTTCATCGCTCTGGAAGGTGCGATTCTGAGTGTATCGGTCCACTCGCCGCTTATACCTACGAATACGGTTTGCCCATGCATACACTTTCTGCCTCAGGAAGTCGATGCGCTCTGTGACACGGGACATATAGTCCTGAGGGCTGACATCAGTCCCTGAGAACGCCCGTTTCACAAAGCGCATCACTCTGGGGCGAGTATTGCCCTCCCTGAAGCAGATTAGTTTGCCGATGAGCGCTCTGGCCCCACCAATACGGCGCTCAATCCTGCACTGCCAAGCTGGTACGGCTGGTTTCGGTCGTGTAGCTCTAGAGTCATTAGCAAATTTGACGTGAGCTACACGACATGCCGCTACAGCCGCGCAGTACAGAATCGAATGAGTATCGGTGAGGTCTTCGCAGTCATCAAAATAGTTTGACAACTGCGAATCCAGAGCCGCCACCAGCGCCCTATTTTTGTTATGCATGGGCAATCGAGGTAAGCGTGGCCTAAGTTCGGGTGATACGAACCGATATTCCTGAATCGCACCCTCCAAAGCACTCCTCAATTCCTCATTGCACTGGGTACTTACGTGTGCAGCCGTGCCATCACTCCCCTCGTCAGCTTGAGTTGTGTTGCACTGTGGTGGTGGTGGTGCAACAATAGTCTGCGACAGGGGGGCGATCACACGGCTACTCTGCATTTCATTTCGCAGGCGATCAAGTACAGTGTCATCCAACATATGGTTACGCTGGATGACCCGCACCTGATCCGACAGTCGTTGTGCCGACACGTTGAGAGCTGGCTCAAGCACCTGAAAAAGAGAGTGCATCCGAACACGGTACGCGGTCAGATTGTTTCCTCCCTCTGTAGCCCCATAGTATGAGCGCATGACATTCTCATTAATGGCTCGCGTCCATCTCATGCGCTGCACACTTCCGCCGGGAGCTGGGACCCTATCAGAGGCCGGTGGGCCTCGAGGTCCTAAGCCGTCCGGCGGCCGGCGTCCTCCCCGTCGACGAGCAGGTGGTGGCGTCGTGGGCGGAGAGAAATACTCGTCACTCGAGCTCGACGCAACTACCGCGGCCGGTGTCGACACAGCGCTCACAGTGAGGCTGGGTACCGGCGGCGGCGAGGCGGAGCTGAGCGACGAGTCCGGAGGTGGTAGGCGTGCTTTTCGTGTGGCTGATCTCGTCAACATTTATCTTCATTCGTTTTCCTGATTATTTTCTTCAATTCATTGTTTTATCGGAGGTGACATCTGTCATGTCACCTCCGATTCTGCAGTTTTTATTAAATTTCTATTTCATTTTGGTAGTGTATGGTCTCTTTTTATAATTTTCAATGGTTTTCTGGTTTCAGGTTTAGTATTATTGTTGAAAAACTGTTGTAATAATGCGTCAAAATTAATAAAATTGTAAAAAATATTAAAATTAGGAAATCGAGCGACCCTGTTGACACGGTGTTGCCAGTTATTATTATTATTATTATTAGGGTGGTCTACACATTACTATTTAGGGGGTTTTAAAATAAAATAGTCAAATAGAAATTCAGACAAAACTCAATTTTGTCTTGTAATTTTATTTAAAAACCCACTAAATAGTAATGTTAGACACATAGATACTAGCTTTGAAATAATATAAAATGATCACTAGAGTAGCGTAAAAAAATATTATTAAAACCTCGATTATGATTGTAAAAATATGCTTGGTCCATCCCTAGCATCAGGTGGAATGACACTGACAGCTCACTCCACGCTCACTTCACTTAAGTTTTCACGGTGAGATGATTACAGAATAGCATTGCTGGAACGAAGGTGAATACGCGAACTGAAGCTGTGAATTGTTTTATTAAACGCAGGCAAAGATCTTTGGCTGCTTATTGCTTTTCATCTTAAAGGGCCTTTTTCACGATGTCCGAATAGCCATTACTTACCGAATAAATTCAAAAATGGAACAGAATTTGAATGACATTCTGATCCATTTTTGAATTTATTCGGTAAGTAGTGGCTATTCGGACATCGTGAAATTAATAGGCACATAATATAACAGGTGGGGCAAAAGTAATGTTAATGTGCCATATTTTTTGCAAATGGCGTCATAATTATTTTGCATTATTATTTATTTTATTTCATATAAGTAAAATAAATCCATACAATTACAAAATACAAATTATCAAAATACAAAATACAGAGAAATAATGTCATTGTGATTTGATTCATAATGTTGTAGAGAGATAGAGAATTAGTTGACAATGCAATGGAGCGATACAAACAGTCACACAGCTCAGGCAAGATGGAGATTTCGAAACACCAATTTCCCGGCCGTGTGATCTCCTGTTTCGACGATTTGAACTGGCCAGCCAGCTCGCTACATCTGACGGCGCCAGACTTCTTTCTTTTTTGGGCTTTTTGAAATCTGACGTTTACCACAACAAAGTACAAACCTTGCAGGTCTTGAAAACCAACATTGAAGAAGAAATCACCAGTTTGGAGGATGTTTTGCGAGCAATCATTCAAAATGGAGTAATTCGAGCACAAAATGTGCATCCACTCAGGAGGTGGTCATTTGACCCGATATCATGTTTTCGATATGATGTCATAAATTTTACAGCCTTAATTAAACTGTCCGTGAGAACAGGGCCAATTTTTATCATCTTCAACCAAATGGCAGACAATTCACATTATGACATTTAACTTTTGTGCCACCTTGTTTGTAGGTACTATACTAGCCACATCATAAACAGACGATTATTGAGTTTATAATCCGTGTCTGGCCGTGCTTTATAGCCTAATAACTGAAATGTCCCAAATATACTCTAAATATTCAGTAAATACTTCGTAATTTCATAAATCTCAGGATAGCAGAATAAATTCGAGAGTTATGTTTATTTAAGCAAAGTTTAAGTAAATAATCTCTACGTACTCCGACCACTGGTTATTACTTTCCCTTTGTTCATCATATCGGCCGGTAGGTCCTTTATACCGGAGGAAATTGCTAATATCTCTTTGTAAACATTTCCTTTGATTCTCCGCTTCATCTCATCATGCCGATATCTTTTTAAATATAAGTGTAGAAATATCGATGAGGAATAAAGACTCACTATTCGAAGAAGCTTGGGAAAACATATGATATTTACAAAGCTCGTTTCTAAAAAAACGTGATCTGTAATCCCACAGACAGATAACGAACCTGCAGCCAGTTCCATTTGATCCTCTACTGTCAACTTGGGAGATGTAATCTCGCTTCCTAACTACCTTAGGCTACTAGTACTACACACGTGGCCTGTTCCAGGAACATAGCAGAAACAATTGCCGTCGCGTGATAAATCTGTTTATAGAACTAGATTAATAGACACGATACCCTTATGGTCACCGTCTATTAGACAACTATCGTAACCAGGAGTGTTGCGAACCGCCCGGACCCTTCTTATGAAACCAATGACACTTGTGCTAAATTCTGGTTATAAACTAGATATACCCATAATTGTTGTTCCTCCGTCATGTCATCAATGATAACAAATTGAAAACACTGAAAAAAATATAAAAGAACTGAAAGAAAACCTAGAGTAATAACTTAAGCCATCTTCAAAATACACAGAAGAAGAAAAGCAGTAAGAGCAATAAGCCAACCGCAGCTGGCAACATGAATAACATAATATCCGTCACGTTAATAAGCATTCTAAATCACAGTACAGACAGGTAACTTTTGAAGTGGAATTAGTTCTGTGTTCCGCTGCATATACTATTCTTTGTCTTAGTACCTAACCTTCTACTGATGGCACCGGTGTCGACACTGTCGACCACTCAAAAGCCGGTCAGCGACTTGTGTCCTGGTCATATCGACATGGGTGTCTAACGTGTGCTGGATTGCTGGGAAGTTAGAAAGAAAGTAGTGAGATGGCATAAACCAGTTAAGGGGATACATCAATAAATTTTGTGTTTTATAGGAATTTTAATTCGATTATCACTCAATTTGGAATTCGACCTTTGCCAGCATTTTCGAATGTTTCATCGGCACCTCTAATTATTTGTTTAACTTTTGTACCTCGTTAGATAGCTGATTAAATAAAGATGTCTTCCTCGTAATTTGTACTTTGTGCGCTTAATGTCATACTCAAATTTTGAGATAATGGTGTCAAAGTTCATGTAAATAGATGATTTTTGAAAATGGTTCTTCTTTAACTTTTAAATGTTTGACGTTTTAGAAAATTGGGTTACTTCGAAAGGTAGCCAATGGAATATCAAAGAAGGCCATTTTTGAGTGTTTAGAGAACAGTGATATTTAATGTCGAATTCTAGGAAAATTTCAAAAATACACAAAAATTCGGTTTTTTCGGACGCCATGAATTTCTAGGCTTTATGGGGTGCTTAATTGTTGCAAATGGGACACACTACAAAGTCCTGGAAGGAATACGTCAAATTACAAGTCACCCTGTATATTGGTATCAGTAAAAGCATGTCCGGCTCCGGATTCAAATATATTGGGTTTATTTTCATCGTCACCATATCACCGAAGTAACACAGAAATGTAACACGAGGCTTTCAGGCACTCCTTACGAAAGACATAATTATTATATTATGTAATTAATCAATGACAAAAGGATTAGTAGTAACATAAGAAGTAATTAGTGCGCATGCAATCACGGAATTTTAATGAGTGAGTCATTACGAAAAGCTCGTAAATAATTGTCCTATCTGTCTAGGTATAGTTTTTTGATAATTAATCTTAAAACACATGAATCACTGGATCTAGATAATGGACACGCTTTACACGAATGAATGATTTCTGGCTGATTTTAGAAAATTCTCCTGACTTGTGGTATGATGCATGGAAGTGAATGATACAGTGTTATGTATAAGATTAATTTATAATTGGACACAGATGTGTTTTAATATCCTAGCTTTAATTAATATGTTTCTGCTAACTAGTAAAAGCACAAACAAATCGTCGATTGATATGCAATGTGCTGCGTTCTTTAAAATTATACGATAAGATAGACTGAAATTTGCTTACTTATGTAAGTATTAGAATTGCGTTTTATAACCCTGCCCTTGGCCTAATTTATTTATTGCATCCATGCATCTTTAATCACCGTCTTTAACAGAGTTCACTTCCTCCCTAGCCATAATGTCATCTTTCATACAATCCATCTATATTTTCTTTGGTCTGCCTCACCACAATTACATGTTCTCCTATACTTATAAATGTCATATTGTTACACTTATCTACTTTTGTATTCTTTAATGGACTTGATTACATAAACAGACGACTAGAGCTGTTCTCTAGTAGTATCTTTAGTATCCACTGGACGGCTATCGTCTTGGACATCGACAAATATTGTGGCAACACATCCGTCTCACATTATTCCTATATCAGATAACTTATCAACCTTATTGCTTGATAATTCGTGCATATAAGGTTTGTCAGTCGTAATCCCGACTTAGTTGACCGCAGTGAGGCCTACTTGCATGTTCTTGTGCTTAGTGGAATTGTGTCAAAATGGGAATGCCAATTAATAGGAAGTGAGTAGCATTTTTGTTTGTTGTTTTTTGTTACAAGTGGTGTGTATTCTTTTTCAGTATTTGTGTTTTTATTGAAGGTTTGTAATCTTGACACCTTTGGAAAATTTTACCAGAACACGTGTGTGTAAATGTTTTCACAACGTTGTTACATGTCAATAAGTCTGTATGTAAAATAGTTTGCTCATTTAAATTCAACGCAAGCCGTCCTTGGCAATCGAGACTAAAATGTATCATGGAATAAATTCAGGAAATTGAAGCTGTAAAACTCATAATCATAACACGAATAAACGTAGAAAATTTGATGAAAATTTTAAACGATACTTCGTTAATCGAGGATACAACGATTCTTTTAAATTCGAATACAACAGAAACGAGTTTGCCTAACTGCAGGAGAATGTACCAGTCCATCTGGTTTGAATACTAGCACAATAACTTGTACAGGCCATCACCACGGAGTCCTGCCAAGGGAAGAGACAGGACTTGCAGTGTTACACGCGCGGTTTGATCCTTCGTCACTATACAGTCTCAACTTAACCAAATAGGTAACTGGCTCTTTACCACTCTTTTATTTGCTTGGTTGTCAATCGGTTGCATCCTAGACACAGAATTGTAAACCACATGGTGAAGAGTCCATAATCTTACGTAATTATGTATACTTGTACTTACTTCTTCTTCTTCTCCTGTCTGGCTTGTTCCATGTTGCTTGAAGTCGACGCTATATGGTTGTCTCTTCCATTCTCACCTGTCAGCCGTCTCCATTCACTCCCTTTTCCTTTCATAAATGTAATACGTATATTTTCATACGCGTGTCTGTCGTTGACGTGAATTGAATACGCATGTTCTTTTTGAAGGGCATCATTATATTCATTATCGTCGATAGTCGATAGCGTGTTTCAGGCGTGAATTGTTCTATAGTTTCACTGTGTCATACATATTTTTATTAATTTATGATATTGAATCAAATCGTTATCATGAGGAAATCTAGCAATTATAAGTTAAAAAGTATTCCATAAAGGTTTCGGATTATTATATCATATTATTCGTTATTGCGATTCAACTATTATTTCTTAATAAGCATGAAATGTGCTTTTTACGGTTCATAAAATCTGAACTATTTTGCACGTGTCTAAAGCTAAACTGTTCTTTACATAGCTGTAGCATTAGCGTTTGATGAGCATGAATCCAATCTAAATAAATAATTATGCACCTTGGGTTTGATGGGTTTCTAGATAAAATGCGATCAAAATCTCTGGACGCTTCTTTTACGTATTCTTCTACTTTGTATGTTACAATGAAAACTAGAATACCTATGTTTATCCCAATGGTCCCTCCCATTAAATTCCGACGCCTAGCAATAGCATTCTCGGAAAAAAAACCCAAGCCTAGCATCCAATTTACAAATAGTAAAAATATCTCACCATCATTCCTTTGAAACCAAGTACCGTATTCCAGCGAGGATTTCGTACAATTCCGCGCGATTTACCCGATTCAGTAACAAAGACAAACAGGTTCGCATTTAGCGCTAACTTTCACTGCGGCTTGTTTCTGACCCGTCCTGTGCTGTACCTACTCGAGTACTCGCCATTCGCCATCATCTTTGTTACATAAGTTAAGTTGGTTGAACAACTTTGTGTTGAGGTGCATCCACTACGGGAGAATTTGCGTGTTTTGGACATAATGGCTACCCGCTACATGTATGCACTTGAGCAGCCACTTCTTTGATGACGACTTTATCTACCGTCACTTTTTCGTTTTTTATTCATCCTTCTTTCATATCGTCCGTCGTCCTAATGTCCACTCCCTTCCTAACCATAATAATTCTTTCATACAATCCGTTCACCTATTCTTTGGTTTGACCTTTTTTTTTAGCCATCCACTCTTTCTCAAAAATTTTACTGTCTGATAGTCCTCATTCCTCTTGTGTTTCTTAGATGACGACTGTTTCTAACTAACGACGCCCAGTCAAATTCCTAATAATAGTTGGGAATTTAAAGAATATTTTCCTGCAATAGATTTTTCACAACCACATGAACGATCTCTTTCGAATGCTCGCAGGGTAGACATTTCTTTACACCATTAGTGCTGAAAGGCTTAATAAACTTAGTTCTTATGTGGAAGCAGTGTGATGTGTGATGATTACTGATGATGCGCGAAGAAGGAAAGGTCAGTTACCAAATGTCTACACAATCATATTGTCTTCATTCATATCAGTTAGTATTTATATAAGTGCAATCTAGGAGATATGGAATGATAAGACGGCTTTAAATAACAGGCTGTAAGCAGGTGCAGAAGTTATTTTAGAAGCTAAGTATAAGATAATTATTATACAACGTGTAACTCAATTAATGCACATTATGAAAGTGTTTTGTTCAGAATCGTTTACAAAATCGATTTCTGTCATGTTTAATAAATGAAAATGAAATGAAATTAGGCGAAACAAACTTAGGGGTCAAAGTCTCTTTTAAAGTCCAGACATAATCTTGGTCAGATCATGTGAGGACCATGTAGATCCAGTCTGAAATGGTCTTTTGAGGAAAGACCCATAAAAATTTGAGTGGACCTGTCCAGTCAGTGCAAACATTTGTCAACAATCGTGTAGCTCAACTCAGGATTTCAGGAGCTCAATAACTCGACGAACAATACCAAATATAATACTTACGTAATTTTTAATCCCAAAAATTATTAAAACTACGTAAAAACTTCCACTTTACAGTGTAAACAAACCAAAATGGACGAAATACCTACTATGTGCTATTTCGCTACACCCTTATACTTGTGCGACTGTGTGCGTGCTTATTTCTAATATGACCACAAAAATAAAAATTCAGTGTATTTATTATGATTATAACATGATATTATAATTTGGATATTTGGTGGTGGCGTGCGTTAATTCCTGGACATGTTGTATAATAAAAACTTAGATTCAGCCATACTAGATCAACTTATTAAAACAGCTAAGTTGTTCATGAAACGACTATTAAGGAGAAAACTATTACTACTATTAGCATGATCAGTATGATGGATGACTAACATCTAGTCATAATATTATTTGTTTTCTCCAAGACCGGAGTTACTAACAAATTAATTTAATGAATAAATAACATGCCCCTTCTAGCCTAACAAATTAAGGTCGAATCAGACGTAAGCCAAGCCGCTGGGGAAACTTGGTTTGTTGATGTTTGTGAACATTCAGGTCGATTTTGTCTTAGCCTTTATGCTTCACAACACTTGGCTAACTTGAGCCTTTTGGCTTTAAAACAGTTTTTTTATTATTTTAAGATAATGAATAGACAAAGGAACTTGAATTTTTGTGTGAATTCACTCGTTTGTTTTGTCAAATCAATAGTCTCGTGTTACATAATATAGCATACCTATTGTTTTGTGCTCGGAATCCTCAAGAAAGGTGGTAATTGAATTAACAATAACCCGATTCATATGACCAAGTAAAGTTGGTCTGGTTTGAGAAAAAAAGAAAATCCAATTTGTGTACAAAAATAACTATTCAAATGATCCAAAAGAATTAATATGATTCCATTTCGAAACCTTGCAAATCTATATTACTTATAATAATTGTATAGGGGCAACCTTAGCGTCTAGCAGTCTGTTCAGTAGTTTTCAAGATTAAACTGAACATGATGTACTAACGGATGCGGTGGCGGTCGAATGCTTCAGTTTATTTGCGTAGTAGCGTACTCCGTAGACGTAGTAAAGATAACTCAAATTGTCGAAGCTGAACTAAAATATTCATATTTTCTTCTATAGATATTATATTAGGTCCTGCTACCTTCATTTATAACTTGGCAACTGAGATGATTCAATAGATTTTTATTTAATATAGCATTACAAGGATTGTCTCATTTAAAAACACTTCGGAATAATATAAATTGTGTACGTTATGATAAGCATATTACGTAAAAGATGGTCTAGCTGATAACTATCATTAATTTCTTGCTTAGACATAAATAGGATGTTTATCTTAAAAGATATCACGCAGAGGTCATCTCAGCTAGAGTCTAGACACTTAATCAATGTCTAAGTAGTAAATACATAATTACGTGATCTGTATTTAATGGAAAACTCTTTGGGTAATTCTTCAACAATTTTCGTAGTTGGTCCTAAGTTATTCAATGGTGAAAATTGTGAGGGGCCACTTCTACTTACAGCTATGGTCCACACAAAAAAATTGTGAGGAGGCACTTCTACTTACAGCCATGGTCCACACAAAAAATTGTGAGGAGGCACTTCTACTTACAGCCATGGTCCACACAAAAAATTGTGAGGAGGCACTTCTACTTACAGCCATGGTCCACACAAAAAATTGTGAGGAGGCACTTCTACTTACAGCCATGGTCCACACAAAAAATTGTGAGGAGGCACTTCTACTTACAGCCATGGTCCACACAAAAAATTGTGAGGAGGCACTTCTACTTACAGCCATGGTCCACACAAAAAATTGTGAGGAGGCACTTCTACTTGCAGCCATGGTCCACACAAAAAATTGTGAGGAGGCACTTCTACTTACAGCCATGGTCCACACAAAAAATTGTGAGGAGGCACTTCTACTTACAGCCATGGTCCACACAAAAAATTGTGAGGAGGCACTTCTACTTGCAGCCATGGTCCACACAAAAAATTGTGAGGAGGCACTTCTACTTACAGCCATGGTCCACACAAAAAATTGTGAGGAGGCACTTCTACTTACAGCCATGGTCCACCACAAAAAATTCTGAGGAGGCACTTCTACTTACAGCTATGGTCCACACAAAAAAAAATGTGAGGAGGCACTTCTACTTATAGCCTTGGTCCTCACAAAAAAACATGTCTGGTAACTTAACATTTTTACTTTGGACTCAAAAAGCACCTGCGAAGCTTTAACCCAACTGGATTATTGAGATTGGTTATCATTATAACCAGTTATCAAAGAGTTGTTGAAGATTTGTTCTCTCAATCGCGCAAAATAAGGGGCTGGAACAGTTGAACGAAATTGGCACATATACCATATCCTGCATAGACATATCTATAGACGGACTACTTTTTATCCGGTAGCTTAAAGTACAGGTTTATTTGAAGTACCTTCTAGTACCTTCAAACATAAACTGCAACCATTCATAGTAACACGTGTTATCATTATCAAGTGTGTACTGTGGCCGGTGCGCGGCCGTGAAGAAATTTCCACTAGCCGTAAATGAACGATTAGTTGATAATTATTGTATCCACCTGCAGATTAGAAATCATTAAAAAGTATTTTTAGGAGTGCCGGTCACACCTAATTTCACGAAAAACAGTTGGTCCTAGGAATTTATAAAGGACATTTATTATTATGTGACCATATTACACTTGCAATAACACATCCTACTTTGCAGTCGGGTGATCAATTAGAAGTGGGTGCATCATCGTTCAGCTGGCTGAGTCTGGTCTGGACTGATGACCTTTAGGTAACCTGATGGTATGCAGCCGTCTGGCTTCTTTATAATTGTCACTCTAATTAATGGACCCTCATTATTCTCATTTTATTTTTTATTGGCATGAAGAAACTTTGCCCTTAAATTATGTAAGTAAGCACGAGTTTAATAAACACGCAAAATAACCTGTTGAGTTGGTTGCTTCATTATCAGTATCACTAATCACGGTAAATTGCTAACTAAAATACATATTACGTAAGTTGAACATTGGCTTACAAATAAAAACTTTTGCACGTGCTTCACACATCCATTATTGTGCCATTCCTTTTGCTAAATATATTATATCGCAATTGTATAAAAACTGTGATACTTGTAAGGTTTTTAGGGTTCCGTACCTCAAAAGGAAAAAACGGAACCCTTATAGGATCACTCGTGTGTCTGTCTGTCTGTCTGTCCGTCTGTCACAGCCAGTTTGCTCCAAATCTAATGGACCGATTCGGTTATTTGGTACACATGGATTTCTGTGACCCAAACACGTACGGCTAAAGTAAATAAATGAATTTTGAATATGGGGTCACTTTTAAGAAAAAAAAAACAAATAAGCAAATAAGAAAAAAAAAAGAAAAAGCAAAATAAGAAATAAGAAAAAAAAAAAGTTTTGCAAACTATACCGTGTGACATATGAAATAAACCCTTTCATTTTTCTTACTATGAGGGTTTTTTTTATAATTTTAAAATAAATCGTTTTAAAGTTATTTAAGAAAATTGATGAAAATTGACTATTCCCCCCCTTAACTCCGAAACTACTGAGCCTAAAATTTTGAAAAAAAAAAATACGGAAAATAGTTCTATATCTGTACATTACAGGAAAACCTATAAAAAGTTTGTGATCTTAAAAGAACATGGTAAATATCGTTGTGAGTAAAAACTTACATTTACTGTTGGAATGTATGGATGGGTATGGGAGAACATGTTTTTCAACTATAATGTTAAGTTTGTTCTTGGGATAATTATATCCCAACTACGGAACCCTTGTTGCGTACACGCACTTGGCTGGTTTTAGGGTTCCGTACCAAAATGGTAAAAAAGGAACCCTTATGGTGTGACTCAGTCTGTCTGTCTGTCTGTCACAGCTGGATATCTCAAGAACTACTAATGCTATCAACTTGTTTAGAATAGTTTTAGATGACGTTGACCCAACTATTTTGCAAATAAGAAAGAAATTAAAATATTTACATTTTTTTTGCAACATGGACTGAAAGGGGGTCTTAAAAATTCAAAGTGGGGCTACTAGGGCATGTGGGGTATCATAATGAAAGAGCGCTGTTTGCACATTCTCAAACATTTTTTTTCTTTTTTTTTTAGCCCGCATAGTTTTCGACTTTTGATGAAAAATGTAAAAAAAAATACCGTTCCCCCCCTTATCTCCGAAGTTTGCAAAGCGAAAAATCTGAAATTATTCTATGTGATAGAAGTGTATGTAAAGATTACAGGAAAAATAAAACGATGTCTCTAAATAGCACACTTTTTCAGAAATCGGAACGGAACCCTCGGTGCGCTAGTCCGACTCGCTCTTGCCCGGTTTTTTATTTATGCTGTTCTTATATGTGTCACTATCAGCTCTTCAGAAGTAATGCGCGGCCGCAAATTACAGTGCCAAGGCAAGCCTGGCAAGGTCTGATGTCCACTTAGTAGTACCTACTTAGCTTATCAGTGTTGATTAACTTTTTAGTTAAATATTATTATTGGCTTGAGGTTTTGCTTATTTTAGCTGTTTAACACGAAAGAGTTTGTGAGTTTAGCAGGGTTTGTATGGTACGATGATTCATAAGTTCTCGTAATTCTCGTGAATGTCAGTTTTTGTTATGATAGGTACATACAGAGCACGTTTGTGAGCTTACAGACTTTAATGCCATGAACTCATTAGCCTTCATCATAGACTTATAAAAAAAGATGGACTCCGCGCCACGCATATCGAAAGTGAAGGACAGTAAGTATGCCGGACCGTTTGTACAAACACGCCTCGCGCACACATTTACATCATAGTATGCCGACCGGCCGCCATTACGTGACACGAGCGACGCCGTCTTTGCAGGTACTCAAATCATGCACACATAGATCGGTACGGTGCTTCACTTTCGATATTCGTGGCGCGGAGTCCATCTTTTTTTATAAGTCTATGGCCTTCATATAATGTGTATCATTCTTGTTAGATAGTCACCATAATTACTATCGTATAGTGCCCTGGGTCGCGATAGACGAAATTTAGTATTTAATTATCAGAATAGGAAAACATCTTTTATCAAAACACGGAAATAATTATTCTGATAATTACTAAATTTCTATTTTACTCTGTAGTACCAAGGGCACGATATCTAGTTACAGGAAACGGCGAAACATCCAGCTTTGTTTGAAACAAGAAATAATGAAGGACGCTTGACATAACTGAATTGTAGGTTCCGTACCTTACGCCTTTGTTAACGAAACATCTTCTATTTACGTTTCCCTTTTTGTTACTCTAAATAAGGTTAAATAAATTAAATCGTCTGAAACTCAGAATTTAACGTACCTATCTTGTAATTTTTTTCAAAAAGAAATCGTATTCATATCCTTCATAAAAATCGCAATATACGTTTTTAAGATATTCTGATATATTCCGTAAACATCGATTAAAAGCATTAACTGTTTGCTATAACGTAGTAACATTAGTACTAAAAACTAACCATTAATAAATCATTAATGTCACACATACTATTATCTAATCACTGGACTTCGCTCGTCGAGGTAGCACACATGATAACGCATGGAGTACGCATGCCTGTCGGCTGGACACTTGGACACCTCGAACTGTGCCAAAACGATGATAAAGAATGAAATATAAACAAAGCAGGTACTATAGTTTAACTGATCGTAATGAAGTAGTAAGACAATGCACGATAATTATGTTTAATCTATATCTTCTATATTATAATGTTCTAAATAATAAAAATGAAATGCTGTTCGTTGGTAAGCGCATCACTTGAAAACGGCTCGACCCATTTGGGTAGGTATTTGTTGTTTCAAAATGTTTGTAATAGTCCGAATTAGGCTCTTATGGAAAGAAAAATTGAAAATGTTACCCGGAAGGAAAAGGAGAGGCAAAGACAAAGCAATATGTAGATAGTAAAGAAAAAGCAATATGTAGAGACGCAAAAACTACTATGTATAAGAATATTAAGAAGTAGATGAACACGGAATAGAAGGGGCAAGTAACGACAAGTACAGCACTTCAAGTTTATCGATGTTAAAGTACCTACTAACTGCATGTGATAGACTTAATATGAGTAGGTAGGTACTTAATATCGCATAATGATTGCATCAACAAACTTGCTACCTAACATAAATAGACGGGACTAGCTTAGCACAGGAAAACATGTGTTAAGCCATCAGGTTAAGCTACGCTTGCCGGGGTTGGTCCGTGGATGGGTGACCATCTTTAAATTACCGAGACTCCTCCGTGCCTCGGAAAGCACGTTAAGCCGTTGGTCCCGGCTGTCATTCGTGGATTTTTGACAGTTGTTACGGGTCGTCAGAAGCCCGAGTCTGACAACCGAAAACCGAAAGTATTACCCAGTTACTGGGCTGTGGAGGTCAGATAGGCAGTCGCTCCATGTAAAATACTGGTATTCAGCTGCATCCGGCTAGACTGGAAGCTGATCCCAACATAGTTGGGAAAAGGCTAGGCAGATTGATTTTTAGTGTTTGGTCAAACTTGGTTTACACTTGACACTATTTGGATGCAATTTCGCATTGCTGGTTATGAGACTAAATGCTAACGGGAACAGATTGGTATCTTCATTATTTTTATTTTACAGTAACATTTAAACACCAAGTCAATATTTTATTGGAAATATCTGCATACTTATATGAAAATCTTATCGTTTGATGAAATTTTTGGCTTCTACAAGCAAAGGCTTTGTGCTAATAAAATACGAAAGACAGATGTAGAAATTATGTTGCTCACTAAAATCATAAAACAACAATACAAACTTGTGGTACAAGATTGCAAACGTTATTTTAGTAGTACTTCATAACATTATGTTGAGCAAGCGCACATCGCAAGAAAGTGATTCATTCATAACGGGGCCAGGCATTGCACATGCAATGCGATTCGCCATGGTGTGTGGTTCCTTGTAGGAGACCCACTGACAGCTGTACGCAGGGGAATGTACCTTACATAATAATGTAGAAGTAAAAAATAACACCACATATTTATCTAGCTAAGCAACAGGATATCAGTTTATGATCAACGTCCAAAGTCCAAGGCACGCCATATTTTTATCTAATAATGTTGTTTGCTAATAAACCTGTCTATAAATTATCTTTTAAATCGATGTCAATTAATTTAAGAACTTCATGAATGATATTGACAGTTTTATTCAAGTCCACTTGTTAAGCTCCTTTATAACTCAATCAATATATATCAATAACTTGTATGTGTGGTGTAAACTGTAAGTATAAGTTGGTTGTTTTCAAATAAATAAATAAATAAAATAAAATTGGAACTTGATTCTATTAAATCTACACCAAAAATGAAGCTATTCCCTTTGATTAATACTCATTTCTGTAGTTGACCTCAATAATCTATTAACGCTGTTCCTAATGTCTTCTCATACATAGTGTATTCAGTCTTAACTTCTGGAGTCCATTAGGCCATTGCAGCTAAAAAACCGATATGTCTAGTAAAGACTACTTTTATTCCACGTATCCTTCTATGATTGGTTGAAAAATGACGTGTTGCGCTCACGCCACCTTTTAGCATGTGTGTCAGTTGAGTAATCAACTAATCACTAATGTGGTAGTCTACCTTATCGTGTTAAAATACCTCATTATCTCGACGTTTTCCCAATTTGCTAGGTTACTTTGTTTATAAGATCAAATATTCGACATTTCAACCTATTTCATAGCCTACCCTTCATCAATAGAGACTTCAGGTAAATTAATTCCGTCCTGACCTTGAAAACAACTGTGTGGCTTACAGAATAAAGCCCAAAATGCATTGTAATGAATGCATCGAGAGTTGCGGAATTGGTTAGTTCTGAAATTTCTCTTAGTGGTTTGGTCGCCAACCGCAAACTAGTGGTGCCAGTAACAGTTCCACTTCTAACTGGAATAAAGTTTTAGTATCTAGATCTAGAGAAAAGGTTTCAGTGGTAACTGCAGAAAATAACTTTAAACTACAGTACGATGTTGCAGTTTGTGGTAACAATGTAGTCCAGATCTTATCATAACGACTAAGGGGGAGAAGGTACGTCTACAGACGTAAGTTTCCTACATTGACATTATTTATAGCAGCAAGGTGACACCGCGGTGTTGCCCTCATAACTCAATACACAACCACTGTTTACCTACGTCACATTGTTATGACTACTTAATAACATAATAGGGCCGTTCCTAGTCTAGATGTTTGAGCATGTGGCTTATCTAATGGTAGCGGCGTGGCACCCTGACACGAGACCATTAATGTGTAGAACCCCAATCTTCGAATGATAAACTTTATTATTAGGTTTTCTCTAACGGTTTTCTTGAATCAAATGTCGAACGGTCGAGCCAGTTCCCGTTAAATCCTGGGCGCAATCCCAAACGTAATGAGAGAGGCTCAAGACAGGATCTTATAAGATCTCCACCCGTATATAAATCCTTTGAAAAGCTTTGGCATTATGTTGTCCTTTATATCTCCAGATCCGGTATCTCAACAATATTTCGCTACGTTGTATAAAAGAATGTTTCTTACCCATTTCTGTCTGTGGTGCCATGCATGCTGTGGTCTTTGATAGGCGGAGTCTCAAAAGCTGAATGTACAAGACTTACAAATTTTGAAACACGTGCGTTTCTGGCTGAGGTGCTGTTGCATACAAGGCCAATACTAGAACATTCTTTAAATAAATCTTTGGACTTGTTTTTATTATCAAATATACGGGTTTTTATTAATATTAGCTCCAGTTATTGATTGGTGTTCAGAATAGTCATGATGCAATCATATTAAGGCCCCATTTAAATCAGTTTTTTGCTCTTATTAACCCGTCAACGGTCGAATAGAGGTAAAGACCGTGAATTTGATTGACCATATCTAGGCTGGATGCATCGTGGAAGTCACATCTAAATGACATTCAGTAGTCACGTTCTTGTTATTGTAATCGAGTGGTGTGATAAAATTGCTATCGTTTAAGTTGTTGCTTTTTAAATTGTAGTATTATTAAGTACCTAATATGTTTCATTACGTTCTGGAATGATTATTAGTCTATATTTTGAAGATTTTTGACTTGGCAACAATCCCATTGCTTACTGTAGGGTGATTCTACTGCTTAGGGTACAGGTTCTTTATTCGTTCCATATACCAAAAGGGCACGTCTTCCCTACCATTATCACGCCCCCGGTCTACTCCTTATGCAATGGGATCTGTTGCACCATGTAGCATGACGCAAAAAGGAGCTAGTGTGAATATTTGGGTTCATTCGAGTAATCGAGCCTGTTCAAACCACACTGGGGTCAGTGCATTTCATTCATTCGTTCATACTGCACTTATCTACTGTGCAGTTTCTATGCGAATATGATAAATACCAAAATAGCCTTCAGCTAGGACCCTCAGTTAACACATCTCCTGCTCGTTTACCTGAAAATTCGCCAGTTCCCAGAAAGTAATTAGGCTTGCAATAGGCATACGGTTACATATTCAGTAGGTGTGGGATGCACCGGGGTGGACGCATGCGCGGCGGGGTCACGGTCGTGTGGCCGGCGGGCGGCGCGGCCCTCGGATGCATCCGCTCCCTGACACTGACCTCGTATCAATGTTGGGAGGAAAGTTTGCGATTGTTGTATCTAATGGAGTGAGTTGTAATTGCAAGGGGGAATAATGTAGGTCGGAAATTTGGAATATCCGAATGAGAGTTTTGTCCCTCTTCGTAGCTATCAGAAACACTAAGTAGTACTAGTACGTAATCGACGCGCGGCAATATTAATGAGCCCTACCTGTTTTTTTGTATGTGAAATCGTCAGACGAACCGAGCAATCTTTTCATTAGTCATCATCATCATCATCATAATGTAAGGCTTTACAACAGCGTGGACCTCAGCCTTGTCAAGTATATTTCTCCAACGTGACCTATTACCGGCTTTTTCTCTCCAACTTCTCACTGCAACAGTTGTTAAATCTTAGTCTACCTACACCATCCAACCATCTGAGCTTAGGTCGACCTCGACTTCTCCAGGAATCTGGCTTAATCCCATACAACCAGTAAACTTTTGGTGCTCTGGTCTCGTCCATTTTTGCGACATGTCCTGCATTACATTAGGCTCGTCGTACATCTCGTAGAGCTCATGGTTGTACCGCGTTCGCCATTCATTAGTGAACTCCGCAAAATTAAAACTTAGCTAGTTTTAAGTTTAACCCAAATACATAATTCGTCTGAATTTGATGTTACTCAAAATTTTCTTCGATTAGCTTGTATTCTCCCTGATTCGCAAGAATATCCTCTATTTTTAACCGACTTCAAAAAGGAGGAGGTTCTCAGTTCGTCGGAACCTTTTTTTTAATTTTTTTTTTATGTATGTTCCCCGATTACTCGAAAATGGCTGGACCGATTTGGATTTTTATTTTTTTGTTCGAAAGGGTCCCATGATCCCATGATCATCAAGTCAGGATCTGATGATGGGATCCCATGGAAATCGAGGGAAACCCTCAAATTTTATGGGCACACTTATATCGATTTTGGGATTTTTTTTAGTAACTCGTGCATTTGCTCTCGGAAAGTACCATTTGGTGAACTGGAACTGATGATGAAGACCACAGATGCCCATCGGAAATACTCGATTATAAGTATATCACAGGTTGCGATTCGATTACTTTAATATGGTTTATGCTCGTCAAAATGCATAATGCTGATGGTGACTTCACCATGAGCTCCAGTTCTCCTGGTTCTTACTAGGAGAACTCCTCAACAATTAACGTCCCTGCATCGGGAAAAGCAATATTTTGTAAAACGTGATGAGCAGTTGACATTGGGTTATTGTAACTTAGATAAATTACAAACTGACCCACTAAAAAGTGAAAAATAAAAACTTTTTACAAAAAACAAAACCGACTTCCAAAAAAACACTAGAAAGTGAAAAATAACTTTAATTTCGGAAGTCGGGGGCGAAAACCTAAAAAACAGATCCAAAGACACCGACTTCCGAAATTAAAGTTATTTTTCACTTTCTAGTGTTTTTTTGGAAGTCGGTTTTGTTTTTTGTAAAAAAGTCTTAAAAGAATTTTAGTCTTCCCCAAGTGTACAATTTTCCGAGTAAGAATTTTCAATTTGCACTTCATCAAACAGTCTCCCACGCAAGGAGTTACATGACGGGACGGTTTGAGCTTCAAACCTACGCGTTCAGAGAAATGTTCCTTTTATTGTTTTTTATGACCTTTCCGTTAATTGGTTATTATAACCTGTAGGTAAGCTTTGTTTTTTAACCATTTCAAGCTGGCAGAGGGCGTTCGTGTGCAGCATCGTACATAATTATCTTGTGAACACTGAGATTCATACTCGTTGAGTTTTTTGAGGAAATTTTTATACGTTCAGCGGTACAATTGCGTAACACACTATCAATGGGAATCGGTTTCATTTTGATAGTTCAACAACATTCATTGCGTTATTTACGTTGTTGAGCAGACAATTTTTTCGAACAGATGAAGCAGGGGATTAGCAATTTGCTTCAAAATGATTCAAATTCCGATTGATAGAGTTTCACGCATTTAGGGTGCTGCTGATCCATCAATTGGGACGATCCTCATTATTGTATTCCTTCGGCTATCCATTCAGAATTTCCTTAAGCGTGCGAATGAATGAAGAAAGACAATTATTCAAGATCGCTCCTTCTAAAGAAGTCTTAAAAGGACGTCTGTGCAACTGCTATAAAAAGCATGTCTTGTTCCGTGCACATGTTGCTTTTTTATGGTAAGCGCCGCCGGTCTCTTAGCGCAATTGACCTTAAAATTACCCTCATACCTGCATAAAAAGGCATATTCAACCTTAACTTAATCGAGCAAGGTTCAAAGTTGCACGAAGGAATAATACTTTTATTTGAACTGGAACCGCAAGTAGTCTGTGTGGGGTTTTAAGTGTGAAAATTGAATGTTCATTCATTTAGCAAAGGAAGGCAAAATCTTATCTGCGAGGCCAGTATCAGACCCATAACCAAGATATTTTCCTTGAATATCTTTATTTCATTTTTCTGTTTCGTTGTATCATATTAAGTTTTCTTAGCTTTAAATTCTCCTGTGCCTTTGTAAGAAGTATTCAATTTACCAGGGTCATTGGAGAGCAGACGCTAGAGCATTTTGGCAGAAATTTAATATACATATACCTAGCTCAAGGTGAATGCGCCAGGAGTGGATAACGAAATTGATTGTGACGTCACCTGAAGTTTTTGTATTTTGTACTAGATATCTAGAAAAATCCAACGGATAAAGAGAAAGGCTATATACAGGGTGTCCGGTAAAGAATGGAAAAAGCATCTAATAGAACTTATGGCCGTTCGACCGGAAAAAAAATACTAACTAACTTTACTAACTTTTATTACTTCATTTTCTTCTTCACCACGACCATAAAAATGAATGAATTCCATCGGTTATTTGTTGTTATGATATTGTACGATGACTATGCCGACAGAGAGGCAGTACTTATGGAAATTGTACATTTCAAAAAAATCGTATCTTGGGACTACTCCTCCGTCTTCTCCTCTCTTCTTCTTCTTTTTTGTATGTTTATTAGAACGGCCCTAAGGTCTATTATTATGCTATTTCAAGGTTATCCATTCTTTACCGGACACCCTAAGGCTATATATAATACTGAAGAGATATCTTCCTGAGTAATTATAGATCTGTTGGTTATCCTGTATTCCTCAGTGTCTGCACTGAAGACAGTACTAGTATTCAGCTGCATCCGGTAAGACTACCATACATAGTTAAGAAAAGGTCAGACAGATGATGATGAGGGTCTAAAAACAAATTGATTGATTGAACGTCAATACAGCATAAGACTACGCGAGATAGCAGTTATAAAACCAAGGCGAGAGTCGCCGTCGCAGACATGTACACCTTGAGCCCTTTTGATATACAGAGTGTAAGTGTAAACAGTGGCAATCTTGTAAGGGTCATTATACTCATAATTATGAACAACTTTTACTATGGACCAACCCAAAAATGCGAAAAGTACATTTATCTACATCAAACTCGCCAAAATGTAGGTACTGAACAGCTGATTTTTTTTTCGCGATTTCAAGGTTGGTCCCATAGTAAAAGTTGTTCACAATGATGAGTACAATGACCCCCTAAAAGATTGCCACTGTTTACACTAACAGACTGTATATATATATTTTTTTTCGCAATAAGGACATACATAGAACCTGTTATTTATTATAGTAACATGACAGTCACGTCAATCAATCTGCCTAGCCTTTTCCCAACTATTTTGGGGTCGGCTTCCAGTCTAACCGGATGCAGCTGAATACCAGTATTTTACATGGAGCGACTGCCTATCTGACCTCCACAACCCAGTTACTGTGTAATACGATACCCCTTGGTCAGACTGGTTGTCAGACTTTCGGGTTTCTGACGACCCGTAACGACTGTCAAAGATTCACGAATAACAGCCGGGACCAACGGCTTAACGTGCTTTCCGAGGCACGGAGGAATCTCGTTATGTAAAGATGGTCACCCATCCACTGACCAACCCCGGCAAGCGTAACATGACAGTCACGTCTGGGTAACAAATGTTAACAAGAGTTGACGTTATGTAGCTACGTGTTTTTTTTTTTATGTTTGATGTTAGTAAGACAGGATTTTTGCGACATTAGCAGATTTTGTAATCGCCATCATGGCCAAAACAGGTTTGCTAACTATATCCGGTTCAAAGTTTATAATTCCTACCATGTTTCTTGACAACATCAGTTGCTGTCAGATAAGTTGTTCACCAACCATTATAAGTAAGCTGTAAATAACTTATTAGAAACAAGGATGAAAGAAGGTTACGCAATGATTTTCTCGTGAAACTCCATGTCGAACAGTGTAATTAAGATCACATGTCCTTTTGTCCCCAGGCCGGAGTCATGGTGGGTGTCGGCACTACTAAAGACCATCCGCGCGGTCGCCCTGGTCTTCGACATCATCACCTTTCCAGTCCACCTCATAGCGCAGAGGCCGTGGAGGAAACGAGCGCTCTCCAGACGAATTAAGGTAAGGGACAGTCAATCTTTGGATTTTTTAGACTAGGTGATAACAGCTGCATGATTGAGGATCGAATAAATTAGCACGCCAGCGATTGGACAGGCCTTTGTCCAAAGGAGCATCCTATTGTCCTATTCATCTGCTGGATTGGCTGGTAAAGCTAGATGTCCATGGGGGTGCCTGTCGAGATGACGACTAATAGAGAAGTATGGAAGAAAAAGACATGTTGCGCTGACCCCAAATCAAAGTCAAATTATTTCTTTCAAATAAGCACACAAAAGGCACTTTTGAAAGTCAAAATTTACAAAAGTATAAGGATAAATTGCGATGAAGGCAAGAGAATGATGAATGTGGAGAGCGGTCCAGGATCGAGTTCGATTGGGGACGCCTATGTGGCTATGTGTAGAAGTATGTAAAAAAAGTCATGTTGCGCCGACCCCAAATAAATCTGAATAAGGAGAGTGATGATGATGTGGCTATGTGTAACAGGTGAACTATGCCTGGTAATTAAATTACAAAATCTACAACGCAGTTCCATAATATGTGTTAAGCGGATTTCTTCTAGGTAACCGGAATCTTCTTAAACTACCCTTTTAAGGATAGTAGTCCAATCCATGCAATATTAAACATAATTGAAACGCCCCTCGAGGAGAATTTATTTTCGGCATAAACGATGCAAAGTAAGTCGGCGTTCCCACGAGCGTAATAAAATCGCGGCGGGATTTTATCGCGCACTGGATTTTCAACTCTCTGCTTAGCGCCGGGAGTTGAAAATCCAACAGTGTGTTTTTCGTCGCGCTGGGATGCACTCTGTTTTTGTTAGGTTGGATTCTCAACGCTCGCCTCAACAACGAGAGTTGAAAATCCAGTGCGCGATAAAATCCCGCCGCGATTTTATTACGCTCGTGTGAACGCCGACTTACTTAGTTTCAGTTAGTTATTCTGGTTCCAAAGGCCTTTGTATTGACCCCAAAAGTCCCTACACTTTAGTCTCATGTTGTATTTATAATTCAATAACCCAAGTTCAGAGTTTTGTCAACAACTTCTAAGAGTAATTTTATTATTCTGAACTCCAAAAAAGTTTGATTAAATCATGGCAGAGATTAATTCGCTCAGAGAAAAGCTTTTGATTCTTTGCCAAAATGCAAATGAGGAAGTTTCGATAGTAATTTGATTAACGGCGCTTCACAGATTCATTGACCAGCACCCTAATTGCGTAACACATTATCAATCGGAGTTGGTTTCATTTTGACAGTTTAACAACATTCATTGCGTTATTTACGTTGTCGAGCAGACACATTTTTCGAACATAAGAAACAATGGATTAGCAATTTGTTTCAAAATGATTCAAACTCCGATTGATAATGTGTTACGCAAATAGGGTACAGGTACACTGCTGTATACAGCGTTATGTACTCCTGGTTATGTATTACGAATACTTATACCGCAGATATTCTCGAACAGAAACGTTGTATTGTTATTTTTTTGTTTGACCTGTTTTAAAATACGACGTTATAAGTTTTAGACGCCCACGTTTGCATGCTATGATGGTCTCCGAGAATTGAAATAATAAGAAACTAATTTATTATTCATTTTTTTGAGGAAAAAGTGTATCAAATTAGACTCAGACTCTGAATATTTTGATGTAGAAAATAACATTAATTTTATGGAAACAAATCATTACTGCAAGGAAATTCAATGGCCTGCGATTAATCACAACTGTGTGAGCACTTCTTTAAAGCCATATTTTAAGGCTCATTGTCACCATGGCCTAGTTCCCTACGACGAACCCCAACCTGTCCGACCTTGCTTCTTGTTGTCTTGTGTTACAGTACAGCAAAAATAAATAAATAAAAGGTTTATTCACAGGAAAAAGATACAGAAGCACATCGATTTTTTTGAAAAACTTCATTATAACATTTGCACAATTGTATCACTGTCTCTTGGTGGTGCCATATCACCCCAGTGTTGTTCTCTTTCCTCAACCTTCAACTATTCTAACCTGGCTTTTCCTTCGTCCCCAGGCTCGTATAATCCAGACGACACAGAACAGCATCACCGTGCGCTCCGTGTCCTCGCCATGCGACCTGCACTTGCGCCTGGTGCGCGACGGCGTCACGTCCATGGAAAGCATGCTCCGCGCCGCGGCCGCGCGCTGGGGCGACCGCGCCTGTCTGGGCACCAGGACCGTGCTGAGTGAGGAGGACGAGCCGCAACCTAATGGAAGAGTGTTTAAAAAGGTATGTTCTTTGTAGTAGCTCTGTTTGGCTAGGCTACCTACACATACAAGTTTACAGGAACAGGGACAAATACTAATGTGGTGTAGGTAAGCTCTTCCAGTAGCATATAAGAAACCACATGTATGATCTAGGTACTTAGAGGAAGTTAACAGGGATCAAAATATTAAAATTTGTTAAAATACAATACACGAAAATCGTACAAAGGACTTTTTTTAATCGATATGTAAAGTAAGAGGATAGAACTTGGATCAGACAAGCCCAGGAACCTGGAGATTCTATCACTTCGAATAATCGCTATCTACTGTACAAATCATCCCTAACTCGACCCTCGACCCCAAAAAGCTATTACTTCATTAAGAGGATACGAAGCGTGGTTTAGCTCGGTGTGTAGGTAAGTGAAATGGCGTTATGGCTGTCTAGTTTGACGCGCGAGATAGAAGACTCTCACGCGCACCGGAACTAAACTTGCCCCCCCGCCCGCCCGGGTGTTACCATTGTGTGGATCGCCCGGAGGACACGGTGGAGCATACAGTGGAGGTCTGCCCGGCTTGGGCAGAGCACCGCCGTGTTCTCACGGAGGCGATCGGCGGCGGCGATCTCTCGCGTCCGAGCCTGGTCCAGGCCATGGTGCGGAGCGAGAGTGCATGGGAGGCCGTCACCTCCTTCTGCGAAGCAGTGATGCTCGCAAAGGAGGAGGCGGAACGCGTGAGGGAGAGGCAGCCTCACGCCCTCAGTCGCCGCAGGAGACGCCCTGGGCGGCGGGAATCGCATGGCGATTTCCGGCCACCGTAGGCGCGGGCCTGCGGGCGGTGAGCAGCGGGTAGCTCGCCGTCCGGTAAGGACCAGGCCCGAGTCGACGATGTCTCCCCTTAAGTCAGGTAAATTAAATTCCTCACGGCTGGCAGTGGGTGTCCAGGTCACGTCTTATATCTGGGACAAGTGCCTGCTAGTTCCCACGGATGTCAACCAATCAATCAAATCAATTTACTGTGTGATTGTTAGCAATCGATTGATATCAATAGCTTTGACATTGAACGTGTGAGAATAAAATCGCGGTGAACAAATGTCTAATGAGTCAACTTTGCAATAATCAGGCACGTGCTGTATTTTTTCTCCGTATCGGTACAGTTAATTGATAATAACTAGAACAGCTGTCCATATTCTGATAAAGACCTCATAATCGTTTGCAGGGTAGTTAAAGTGCAGGGGGCTTCTATGAGCTCTTATAGCAGGGCAAAAGTTGCGATTCCAGTGAGAGAGTGACGGTGCTATAGGTCGTATACAGGGTGTAAGGGACAGCCCTCCGCAAACTGATAGAGTGAATTCAGTATGTCATACTAAGATGACCGGTACATGAAATTTTTTCAGGAACGTTAAGGGAATCCAATAAACCTGATTTGTTTGTGTTTTTGTGCACAAATTGGAGCGTCTATTACTGGTTGGAAGGGTTAGGTAATAGGTATGCGGTAAGTTCGATGAACTCTGTAGCTAGGCAGAAAGTGAACAGCTGATTTCACGCGTCGTTGGTTAGAGTATTTCAACATCCATTGCTGGTTTTTTTTTTTGCTGTTTTTTTTTACAGTTTTTTTTACATAAATGGAGTGCTGCGAACACACAATGCAATTTTACATTGAAATAATGAAAATGTAACTGAAAAAAAAATTAAAATTTTCCTGAGAAAATTTCCAGTGGAATATGATTCAAAATGAGGAGCTGAATGCACCCTGTGAGTTTGCGGAGGGCTGTCCCTTACACCCTGTATATCTCCGTCTCTCTCTCTCACTGGAAACATTCAACTTCTTGCCCTGCTATAAGAGCTCATGGTAAGCCCCCAGAGCAAGTCAAGGTAAAAGTTACACTGCACACTAAATAAACAAACTCTACAATGTTTTAGGTTTTTTTTTTCTGGTCTATATTGCCATCCATCGCAGTTGATCATAGGTCTGTAAAGTTTGAGTCTTGTAATACATTTGCTGACTGCAAAAGTAATTAGGGCTTGCACACCATAAATCACTAAACATGTTTAGCGCTAAATGAATTTAAAACATCATTCTGTGTCTATCATCTGCAAATGGTTGGCAGGTCCAGAACGATGTTTTAAATTAGTTGCGTGTTTAGTGATTTATGACTATACACTTGACGAAAGCATAATAATTTATCGCAGTATGTGGTTATTAGCATTCCTGAGGGTGTCAATTCTCCTGCAATTTTCGCCAAATAAATATTTTCTCCAGGATTAAATTCAAATTCAGTGATTCATATTCGCCTGATATCAGCACTTTTTGAAGGTAAAAAGTTGCAAAAAGATAATATTCACCTTTTTTTTTTTTAAACAAGATGTGACCAAACAATAACTCTCATCTTTAGGTATCGTATTACCCAGTAACTGGGTTGTGGAGGTCAGATAGGCAGTTGCTCCATGTAAAATACTGGTATTCAGCTGCATCCGGTTAGACTGGAAGCCGGCCCCAACATAGTTAGGAAAAGGCTAGGCAGATGATCTTTAGATCCCCAATCTTTTACCTAATCTCTGCCATTTAGCTCTTGAGACACAGGAACTCCTAGTACAATAGCCAGGGCTACACAGATGTTTCTGTCTGAACTTTCTGAAGTCACAGATTAATACAGATGGGACACTCCGCAAAATCATTTAAATAAAAAGCGACTCTTGCTATGACACAATAAAGTGCAATTCAGGTCGCACAACGCTTATTACCTACAGTTATATTCAACTGCAAGTTTCCTCTCTTTCTATCGCGTAACTCTTATACCTTCTGACCTACTGAATTAGCCCCGCGGACGGGGCCCGCCGCGTACTTGTAGCTTCATACCTAAACTGCGGAGTGTCCCATCGGTATTAATCTGTGCTGAAGTGTAAATAAAGAATTTTTTTTTTTTTTTTTTCCAATCCAATCTGCAATCAGTCGCAAGACTATAAGCAGATGAGTTAAGTGGGTATGGCGTTTAGGTGAAGAGACCAATGTCTCGAATGCCTTTTTAGAGCACATCCTTCCTTTTCAGCCTTTTAACCGTTAGGGAAGGTTTTATTAGATCATTGGCCAGGGTATTTGGATGAACCGAGAGCCGGTCAGCATATTTCCTTTTGAATTTGTCAATTTCAGACTGAACAGTGGGGACGTCAAGATATTTGCTAGCAAGAGCAACGTCATGTACATTCAACGTGTTCAAAAAAATAAAGAAATGATGAATTATTATGAAATTGTTTTCGTTCCTCAGTTCAACATGGGCGACTACGTGTGGCGTACGTACGTGGATGTGGAGAAGGAGGCGCGGCAGTTCGGCGCCGGGCTGCGCGAGCTGGGCTGCCGGCCGCGCGACAACGTCGTCATGTTCGCCGAGACGCGCGCCGAGTGGATGCTGGCGGCGCACGGCTGCTTCAAGCAGAGCATTCCTGGTACGATGCACACTTTGAGGACCGCTTACACCACAAATAACTACAATGCGTTTCAAATAAGAATAGGATCGACTCAGCGCCATGTTGTGACGTCATAGCTGTCAAATCGAATCAATTGGGTAGGGTGAGCAAAACAAGATTTTTTTTAACTAACATTTATTTACGAGTCATGAACGAAGAATTTTTAATTCTTTCTGGTAAATTGTTGCCAATAATGAAAATATAAAAGAAAGTAGTATAAATAAAAAAAAACTAATAATTACTAATTTTTTTTTCACTTTGATTTAACTAAGACTCAGTTATACAAAAAAAAAAAAAAAACGTTATTGATACGCAAATAAGTTTTCTTTGCAAACCGTACTTTTCAATCAAGATTTGACAGATAGAGGTCATTGACGTTCCTATTCTTATTTGACTTACTTACATTTAGCGCTGTACGAATTAAAAATATCATCCTACATGGTGTAGACCCATCACTTGGTTCTGTACATCAAACTAAGTCACATTGTACAAACAATTATTGCTGGGAACTGATTTTTATTTTTGGTGTGCGCGAGCGCGCAGTGTAACGCAAAACATTGTTCATATGGGTGCACACAACGGTGCAGGGGTTATGGGGTATATAACCTTCAATATCTTCGTAACCAGAAGGAGTGGCTAAGTAATAACAGCCGCACGGGTCGATCCGTCAGGTTAAGCTACGCTTGCCGGGGTTGGTCAGTGGATGGGTGACCATCATTACATACCGAGACTCCTCGGTGCCTCGGAAAGCACGTTAAACCGTTGGTCCCGGCTGTTATTCGTGGATCTTTGACAGTCGGTACGGGTCGTCAGAAGCCCGAAAGTCTGACAACCAGTCTTACCAAGGGGTATCGTATTACCCAGTAACTGGGTTGTGGAGGTCAGATAGGCAGCCGCTCCATGTAAAATACTGGTATTCAGCTGCATCCGGTTAGACTGGAAGCCGACCCCAACAATCAATCTGCCTAGCCTTTTCCCAACTATGTTATATATACACTTATTACGAAGCCGACCCCAACATAGTTCGGAAAAGGCTAGGCAGATTGATTGATCTTCGTAACCAGAAGGTATGGTCCAGTACAAAAAAATGATCACAGTAACGGGAAGAACAAGTGACTCTCGACTTCCTTTTACTTCCGTTATGTCCCGTTCTATGTTCTATGTTAAGGATTTGGTTTCCGCACTTAGTCCTTCATGTGCACCATTCTGCGTCAGCCATGGCGGCCTTCGGGGGTTATTCCAACCAGCCCACCTCCCTCCAGAAGTTAATCAAATCTCTGGGTCTGTTAAGGCGATCCCCCGACCAAAACCTTGCGATAGGGCGTTATTCAGAGGCTATTAACTGATTAATTAAGAGTAATAAATTATATCTAAAAGCACAATACTAATGTTCGATATTCTATTATCACATTGTAAGTTTACTTTTGTTTTTATGTGAAATAAATACATTCAAAATCTCCTTGTAAAAAAGTGTCTAAAATTATTGATTCCATGCATCTCTTGCTAAAGGTGACGTTCTAATCATTTGAGGATTACACTAATGGATAGATAATTTAAAAATCTAAATTATCCAAGGTTTATTTTTTTTTTAAAGTTCGCTATTCTTTTTTTATTTAAATAATTCCAGAAAAAATGAGAATTTTTTGATGAAGGGGCGTGTGCAGGGAGCGGGTCAGAGCCGCTGGGGTCGCGGATTGTCCGAAGGGGTTACCGCGGCCCTGGCATAGGCAACTGAAGGAACACGGGTGGGTTTTAGTCAGTAAAAGTCTGACACGCCCTTCCGCTCCACCCAGAGCGGGAGAAGTTATTTGATGATTTCCCACCCTCAAAAAAAAAAAAAAAAAAAAAAAAGGGGGCGGGACAGAGCGAGGCTGAGCGGCGGGACAGAGAAGGACCGAACGCTCAAGTTCTTTTGGTCGGGGTATGACCTTAAGAACATCTGTGAAAGAACAGGGTGTTCCAAGAGTTTCTGTTCTAATCTGGGTAACGCCTATGCATTGAAAGAGCACGTGCGCTCCCTTATGTCCTGTCTATTGTTTAAAGTTGACGGAGACAGAATAATGTTTAAAATGTATTTAGCGTTAAAGTAAAGGCGTAAGGGTTTTGTAGGTTAAGGGAGGGGTTTAGGTCATTCAGTATTTTTCTGCTGCAAGAGTGTCTTAGTCCTTTGCAGACTTTGTAGACGTATACCTACACTTCACAGATTCAACCGAGAAAAATGGAAATGCAATTTCGGAGGAAAGGAAATAATCATAAAAACTGGCATTCCAAGTCATCAGCTTGTTTGTGGTTAGCAACTAGTGTAAATTGTTATTCAGTTGACCGTATTCGATCACAAACTGCCTAGTGCGAATAACCTAATGTAAATTAATATAGTTGGTAATTAAAATTCTGCCAAATGCGGCTGAAGCAATCGTTCACCGACCGAAATGCCCCATCACATACATGATATTATATTCAGATCTCTTCTATATCGAATGTATTTGGTACATAAAACTGCAAAACCAACTTTTCAGTAAACTCTAAGTCCCTGTAGGTACAGTAAGTAACACATTATAATTGTTTTATCTCACGAAAGCGGGCGAGCCGTACTTGTATGTGTATATGTTACATGCACATTGTCTTTGCGTGCGTAAGCTCGGGAGCGCGCTACCGGCAGGTACGCACACAAGAGTGCGTGTCTATACGCATTACATCTACAAGTATGGCTCACCCGCTTACGTGAGATAAAACAACTGTACAATTAAGTACCCAATGTGTAATATGTTTTATGGCTACCAATACAAAATTATATAACAAAGACTGTAGACAATTAAATTAATTCTTCTCAATTTTTTTGAGGCTGACTACTTCTTGTTCACAATTTTTGTCTAGCATTAAATAAATAATAAATAATAGATATTTTTGGACATTTCACACAACGCCATCTAGTCCCAAGCTAAGCAACCTAATGCTTGTGTTATGGTAACGAGATGGCTGATAAACTACTTATATACAATTTTTTTTTTTTTGTAAATACATACATATTATAGATAGAAAAACACCCAGACTCGAAACAAATACTTGTAGGTCGTACAAATATTTGTTCCGTGCGGGAATCGAACCCGCAACATGCTGAGCAGCAGTCAATCGCTCAACCACTGCGCCAACCGTGTCATTAAATACAACCAAACCTTACTATAATCTAATCATGTTCCGATTTCCAGTGGTAACAATCTACGCCACACTAGGCGACGAGGCGATAGCGCACGGCATCAACGAGACGGACGTTTCCACCGTCATCACCACGTACGACCTGCTGCCCAAGTTCCGCAAGATCCTCGCCAAGACGCCCAAGGTCGACACCATCATCTACATGGAGGACCAGCTCAAGAGCATCGACAGGGACGGGTACAAGCCGGGCATCAAGATTATTGGTTACAAGGATGTAGTGCTGAAAGGTGCCTCCTCGAAAATTGGTGAGTGTTTTGTCGTTACTGGGCTTTTATATTATGGGTATAGGTGTCTGATCTGACGCGGTTTAATAATTCCCAATATTTTACTCGGGTGAGATTGTTATTTTAGAATCACTTTGTTGTCCGTCTGTCTGTCTGTCTGTCAGTCTGTCAAGACCCTTTTTCATAAAGACGCGTGAAGGTATCAAGTTGAAATTAATATCAAATACGTAGGTCTATGGTCCCTTGGAGCTCTAAAAAAATCAAGCTTCTACCTCAACGCAATAAATAAATACCGCCATTTATGCGACATATTTTGATACTCGCAAGTAAATAAAAACCTATAGGGTACCCGTTGACCTAGAATCATGAAATTTGGCAAGAAGCAAGGAAAGGACAAAGTTCGAAAATTGTTAATTTGTAATTTTATCACATAAAAAAAATTAGGGATTACAAACTTAAATTTGTAGTTGGAGAATTGACCATGACGTATATCAATGTATGGGAGAACATTTTTTGTAACTACAATGATAAGTTTGTTTTTGGGATAAATTCTATTCAACTACTCGCACTTCGCACTTGTTTTTTTTACTTCTTATTCTTAATAACCAGGTAGAATATACAACATTTTTTTCTAATTTTAGAGCTTTCGATAGTTTTGTTATAATAATTTAGTCGAGTCGATGCGCCAAGAACTCCCTATAGATAAACAATTTCGCGGTTTAATCCCGCAAATTGAGTAATCTGTATGGTATGGAATAGAATATCTTTATTTTTATTCAACACATGGTACCGAAGTCTAGCCTTGTTTTTCCAGCGTAAATCATTAGTTCGGAAAATAGTAAATAATTTTCGTGCCACAAAACACAAATTGACTAAAGTTGCCATACTTTGATCCACAGAGCCAGTTCCCCCCTCCCCGTCCGACACGGCCATCATCATGTACACGTCGGGCTCGACGGGCGTGCCCAAGGGCGTGATCCTGTCGCACCGCAACATGCTGGCCACGCTGAAGGCCTTCGCCGACGCCATGCCTATCTTCGACGGAGACATCCTCATGGGCTTCCTGCCGCTGGCGCACGTGTTCGAGCTGCTGGCTGAGAACTTGTGTATGGTTGGAGGTGAGACTGATTTATTTCATTTAAAACAACACTGATGCTGGTGAAAGAGTGAAAGTGGCCATGTTGCCTTCGAGAGGTCGCGTAGGTACGATATAGGATGCCGATTTATTGCCATATTGCAATTTATACCTGCCCCGATAGACTATTTCAATGTATATAAGATCCCATTAAAATAGATGGTGTTCTACCCATGATTATGAACAACTTTCACTATGGGACTAACTCTAAAATCCCGAAAAAAAATCAGCTGTTCAGTACATTTATCTACATCAAACTCTTCAAAATGTAGGGAGCAGCTGATTTTTTTTCGCGATTTTATAGTTAGTCCCATAGTGAAAGTTGTTCATAATCATGGGTAGAACACCCTGTAAAAATTCGTCCATCTATTTTAATGGGACCTTATATATGCTACCAGATATTTTGTCATGGTATGTTGGGCAAATTCTCTAATAAAAAACCGGCCAAGTGCGAGTCGGACTCGCGCACCGAGGGTTCCGTTCCGATTTCTGAAAAAGTGTGCTATATAGAGACATTGTTTTATTTTTCCTGTAATCTTTATATAAACTTCTATGACATAGAATAATTTCAGATTTTTCTTTTTGCAAACTTCGGAGATAGGGGGGGGAACGGTATTTTTTTTTACATTTTTCATCAAAAGTCGAAAACTGTACGGCCTAAAAAAATTTAAAAAGTGTTTGAGAATGTGCAAACAGCGCTCTTTCATATGATACCCCACATGCCCTAGTAGCCCCACTTTGAATTTTTAAGACCCCCTTTCAGTCTCTGTTGGAAAAAAAATAACATATATTTTTAATTTATTCTTTTTGCAAAATAGTTGTGTAAACGTCATCTAAAACTGTTCCAAATTTCAAGTTGATAGCATTAGTAGTTCTTGAGATATCCAGCTGTGACAGACAGACAGACAGACAGACAGACAGACGGACAGACAGACAGACAGACTGAGTCACACCATAAGGGTTCCTTTTTTACCATTTTGGTACGGAACCCTAAAAAATACCAATCATAATGACGATGAGAAAAGTTGTATCCAACATAGTTGGGAAAAAGCTAGGCAGATGATGATGATGAATTAAGACTAGATAAATAAGAATAGCAGTTGTGTCGTTTTAACACAAAAACAATTGTTTACACTAATTCGTGACCAAAGATGACACGATGTTCTTATGCGTCCATAAAATAAATGTGGTTCAAAGTCCAGATTGTTTATCTTAGTTGCAACGCTCAGAAAACTGTAAACACAGTATTTATGAGAGTTTCATGTTTATGTCGTGTGGCCGTTTTATTGTTCGCTGACAATACGCTGAGGCGGTTATTGTTAAGTTACATGTAATAACTGTCGTGTGTAGCCTTGGCTGGTAGCTCTGAACTTGTTGTCGCTAGAATGCCAGGACACGCCTTAAACCTTACTAAAATACAAAAAAATAGCGATAGAGCTAATCATAATATTAGCTCGCATAAAATTGTGATAACTGAATGAACTTGTTAACTACTACTCTCTTATAAATATTATAATGCTGCAACTCCCTAGAGTGGTCGAGGCAACAAGTTGTGGTATTGTTCCATGAACTCCATCAAAAGATATCCATGTTTGATATCTACGGCAAACAAAACATTGTTGATATCACAGATTTAGAGTAGGCTAGATACCGCAAGCCATCCGACCAAGTGTGCCCCGCATGTTTGTGCTGTGCCCAAACTTGACGCGCTACTACTTTAGTTTGTGTTCAATCGCGCCAGTGGCGAGTTGTGTCGTCGAGGATATAAAAAAGTCTGTTAGCCCACTGACGCTTAGCGTTTGAAACGATTGTGTTTCCGTTGAGCACATCACTAAATGGCTGGGGTGACGTTATCGTAGGTATAAAAAAGATGACCCGCTCGGATTTCATACTATCTAATGAACATGAGGTATCTAGCCTACTCTAAATCTGTGGTTGATATGCTTCTAACATATTCTTTGATCAGTCACATAATCTAATTGATATTACGATACAGGTTGACTGGTAGAAAATGCTTATGGCATTAAGTCCGCCTCTGTACATTTGTGCTTGAAGTATTAAATAAATAAATGAACAGGACGACACACGACACTATTCGCAGATTCGCTAATAGACTGTTGTTATGTTTGCAGGCGTCCCGATCGGCTACTCAACCCCGCTCACCATGTTGGACACGTCCAGCAAGATCATGAAGGGCACCAAGGGAGACGCCACCATCTTGGAACCCACCTGCATCACTACCGTACCTGTGAGTTAACTAATACATAATGTACAATTAACCCCTCAAGTGTCTGAGTTTGGCTAATTTTAGACCCAAAACCCCAGCAAGTAGGGTGGGGGTTAGTTACGAACCCCATAGGTTCACAACTACTGATGATGATATTTTTTCCATCGGATGATGTTTTTTTACGTTTATATATATGTGATCTAAGCTTATATACCTATTATGTATAGTTTTGTCCTTTTGCACACTTTGGGTGCATTTGACACGCGGGGGGAGAGGGGGGTGTAGCGGTAGGTGCAGTAGTATTTAGTGTACGTTGTGAGTAGGTGAAAATAATAACGAAACACACCGGATACCAAACAAGACTAAATAATTTATTTTACTGATTGCTTATAAATAACTTGTACATCTTACGTAGCTAACCTACTTATTATTTAGATGCGTCAGCACCTACATTGCTTCCCCCTTTTTGAAAAAAATAAAACAGATAAAAAATGAAAATGAAAGGGATAATGAAATGTAAAATATTGTTAAAATTACGATGCAAACCGCACTACGGGGCGTACAATTCTGCCTGACCGCGTTTTCGCCAGAGTAATGTGCTTGTCTGCAGTTTTGCTAGCTGTTGGACTTTGTTTCGAGTCGGTTTCCGAGTGCATTGTGTTGTCTTTTACGCCTTCTAAACGGTCATTAACCTCATCACATAAAATAAATGCTGGTTTCAATCTGTCCACTGAGACAATCATGGTCTTGTTAGACATCTGTATTTTGTAGAATTTTTCGTGTTTTTCTAACACTTTGTAGGGACCTTCGTATGGTGGTGTCAGCGGTTTTTTTACAGCGTCGATGCGTATGAAAACGTGGTTGCAGTTTTTCATCTCTGGATGAATAAATGTCTTGCGTTTTGAGTGATGTGGGTCTTTTGTTGACACTAAGTTTTCCATTTGCTTTTGTAGGTCACTTGTATAGTTTTCCTGAAGTGCATTTGACTTTTTCGGCTCGAAAAACACTCCTGGAATGCGGATGTTAGTTCCGTAAAGCATCTGTGCTGGACTTGCATCATTACTTCCTATAGTGGCTCGTAGACCTAGTAATACGATCGGTAGTTCTCTTGACCAATTTGCTGAGTTGCCTCGAGCTACTAATGCTACTTTCATAGTTCTGTGCCATCGTTCTACAATTCCATTGGACTGAGGGTGGTAACTTGTTGTCCTGATTTTTTTAATTCCCAATAATTTAGTCAACGAAGTAAATAGGTCTGACTCGAATTGCCGTCCTTGGTCAGAAGTTATGGCGGATGGGCATCCAAATCGAGCGATCCAGTTCGTTACTAAAACGTTTGCGACTACTTTTGCGGTAATCTCTGGAACTGGAACTGCTTCTGGCCACCTTGTCGCTCTATCTATCATAGTAACGATGTATCTGTTGTTGTTTGATTCAGGTAGTGGTCCGACAATATCTATATGTACGTGATCCAAACGCGATGTTGGCGGAAACGTGCCGATTGGTGTCATATTGTGTCGCAATGTTTTGCTTTTCTGACATGCTAAACAGGTCCGTGCCCACTTGCCGACGTCGGTTTTCATTTTGGGCCAAAAGTAATGCTTTGACAGCAGTTTTTTGGTGGATCTGATGCCTGGATGGGTTAGGCCGTGCAACGTGTCGAATATGGTTTTCCTTAATTTTTCGGGTACATAAGGGCGTAATTCATCTGTGGAATTCTCGCAGTGAAGAACTTTTCCGTTTCCCAAACTCATCGTTTTTATGTTGAGATTGTCTTTGTGTATCAGCTGTTTGAGTTCAATGTCTGTTTGTTGCATATCAGCAATTTCGTTCCAGTCTGTGGGTGAAGGGCAGTCGATTTGCGCCAGTCTTGATAACGCGTCAGCAACCGGGTTCTCATTACCGGAGAGGTGTCTAATGTCCGTAGTGAATTGTGCGATATACTCCAGGTGACGTAATCGCCTCGGGTCGTGAACCTTATTACTCGTGACGTTTGTTCTTGTTGTGAACGCATGACATAAAGGTTTATGATCAGTATACACAGTCAACTGTCTTCCTTCGACATAAGGTTGAAAGTGTGTTATCGCCATGTACACTGCTAGTAACTCGCGATCATATGTGCTGTATTTAGTTTGCGCTTCACTTAGGTTTTTTGAAAAAAATGATAGTGGTTTCCACGTATTGTTTTCAAATTGTTGCAGGACCGCTCCAACACAGGTTTGCGATGCGTCAGTCATCAAAGATAGTGGAGCTTCGGACGAAGGTGACGTCAACGTAACGGCGTTGCTTAAACTTTCCTTACATTGCTCAAATGCTTCGTTTGCGTCCACAGTCCATTCAATTTTGGTATTGTCTTTCTTTTTCGATCCGACGAGGTATTTGTTGAGACAAGCTTGATGTTTCGCTGCTTGAGGTATAGTTTGGCGGTAAAAATTTAGCATACCTAGGAAACGTCGCAGTTGTTGAATGGTGTCTGGTTTTGGATAATTTTTGATGACTTCAACCTTTTCGGGTAGTGGTTTTACTCCATCTGGTGTTATCAAGTATCCTACAAATTCTATTTGCTCTTGTCCGAATTCACATTTATCTCGGTTAATCACTACACCGTTGTCGTTCAATCTCTGTAGGACTTTATTCAAATGCTGTTTGTGATCCTCTTCTGACTTTGACGCTATTAAGATATCGTCGATGTATGCAAAAACGTAATCTAAGCCAGATAACACTGAATTTAGGAATCTGACGAACGTCTGAGCTGCGTTACGTAACCCAAATGGCATTCGTGGGTATTCGAATAGACCAAATGGCGTTATGACAGCTGTTTTTTCCACTTCCTTTACCATTATTTGGTGGTAGGCTCTTTGGAGATCAATGCGAGCATAAATTGTTGTACCTGGAAGTATATACGTGAAATCTGTCAGTCTCGGTATTGGGTATCGATCGGGGATAGTTACGGCGTTGAGCTTCCTGTAGTCACCACATAACCGCAAATCTCCGTTTTTCTTTGTGACGACGTGGAGTGGACTGGCCCACGGGCTCTTCGATGGTCTACATATTCCCATTTCTAACATATGCTCAATCTCCTTCTTCACTCGTTGGTATTTATCAGCTGGTAATGGTCGACATTTTGAGTGAACGGGATGACCTTCCGTGATAATTTGGTGTGTGACATTGTGCTTTGGTTCGACGAGAGCAGTCATGGGCTTGCTGATGTTGGGATATTTTCCTAGAACTTCTGCATATGGTTCCGCCAGCTTAATGGTTCTCAAGGTCGGAGTGCTGGAGTGCATGATTGTTCCTGGTGATAATAGTCGTGTCTTGCCATCAATAAGTTTCTTATTCCGGACGTCCACTAATATGTTGTGAAATTCTAAAAAATCAGAACCTAGAATTGGTTGCGTAATATCTGCCACAACAAATGTCCATCGATACGGTCGCCTCATATTGAGGTCAAGTGTCAGCGTTTTTTCGCCGTATGTTTTAATTTCTGTTCCATTAGCGGCGTATAATTTATATGACGATATGTTGTTACTGGTTTTATTCCGTTTTGGTAATACAGAAATGTTTGCACCAGTGTCTATCAAAAAACGATTACCACTTTTTCGGTCGGTAACGCATAGACGGTTAGACGGGTATATAGCGCTGACGACCGCCTCCGGCAACGCTGACTCTAGTTTTCCGTCGGTTTTTTCCAGTTGCAAGGCTGTTCACAGTTCCGCGCTCGGTTCCTGTACCTCAGATGATAACGGCACAACCATCTTGGATCTTCGGGTGTTATTCTGGATCGTGATTTCGATCTGGAACGGCTTCTACCACGATGTTGAAATCTGTTGTCACGGTTGTTTCCGACTTGTGCTCTCAGGGCTGCCACCTCCAATGATAGCTTGTTTATTTGGGCTAGTAGTTCGTGCATCACTACTGGCTGTCCGCTGGATACTTCACTGACATCTCCTCTGCCATTTTCCATAATCTTGTCTGCGATGGCGGCGAGGTTGTCAAGCCTTTGGTCCTGGCTTACTGTCAACACGGCACGGACGTGAGCTGGAAGTCTTGAGGTCCATAGGTTGAGCAGGGTTTTATCCGGAACGCTGGTATTCTTTGCCAATTCTGTCATACGTCGAAGTAGCTGTGAGGGTTTTTGGTCACCTAACTCTATTTCACCTACTAACCTTTGGAATTGTCGTTCTTCTGACTCTTCATATACCGACAAAAGTCTCTCCTTAATGGCCTTGTATTTGTTGGTTTCCGGGGGCGAGATCAGAATATCGGCAATCTGTTGCACGACATCCTTCCCGAGCCTTGATACTACCATGCTGCATTTGGCTTCATCACCTTGCTTTTGCGGAGCCATGACGGTTTCGAATTGTGCGAACCACAGTCTGGGCATCTCTGTCCAAAATTGTGGTATTTTTTCTGAAACGCTGACCATTGCTACGTTAACATTTGTGGACGGAGCGCTGCACCCAGGCGCGCACGTGCCGCCGCTGCTGCTTCCCAATGACATGTTGCTGTGACTATGTGCCTCTTGAAAATTCTATGGTGATTCCCGCTTCTGGGAGGCCGATAGAATCGTGCAGTGCAGTCACTTATTTGCTGAAGACTTGAACGAAGGTTTCGTGTCCGATGGTCGGGGTCACCAATTGTAGCGGTAGGAGCAGTAGTATTTAGTGTACGTTGTGAGTAGGTGAAAATAATAACGAAACACACCGGATACCGAACAAGACTAAATAATTTATTTTACTGATTGCTTATAAATAACTTGTACATCTTACGTAGCTAACCTACTTATTATTTAGATGCGTCAGCACCTACAGGGGATTAGCTACGAACTCCATAGGTTCACAACTAATGATGATGATTGGTTTTCCATCGGATGATGTTTTTTTACATTTATATATATGTGATATAAGCTTATGTACCGAACAAAAAAACAGTTTTTCTTATGCACACATGGGGTGCATTCGACACTTGAGGGGTTAATGTAGTTACGATTGGGAAATATCCAGTTTCTTCTTAGGTCACTTTTCGAATTTGTTTCTTGTCGTTGAATGGTCTATTCCAAGGGTCGGCAATAGGCGGAGCGCGGTCCACAGCCGAATCGCGAAGGGTTGGACCTTGGACCCCCAAATTATTGTTAAATAACTTATCTACTATTAAATTTAAATAATATTTTCATTTAGCTGTCACTTAAAATAAAATTTGATTAGTTGAAGACGAACAGACAGACTGAGTCGCACTATGTGGGTTCCTTTTTACCATTTTGGTACGGAACCCTGGAAAACTGGCTCAAGACCGCAGACATTAACTTTCAAAAATACCTACCTATTGCGGTTTATGTTATTATATAATTTAAAAAATTCAACAAGAAAGTATTGCGAGTTTTTTTATGGACCTCGATAAAATTTGTCAACAGTATCTAAACCCCATTTAAAATTACTTGCCGACCCCTGGTCTATTCTATAGGAAGTCATAGTTGTTCCGTTCACTGTGGTCCTGATAAGACAGACCTGATCTACAGAAAGCGGAATGCATTAAATGCATTCCACATTGCTGATGATGATATGATGCAAATTTTGCATCTCACAACGCTAACTTACTTCACCAAGTGTTCGGCACAGCTCACTGATATAGTTGTCATCGAGATCGGTACACCTTTTATGAGAAACCTATGTTCATTCGTGGACATAATTACACAGTGTGTTTTTTTTCAACATTGTTTGAACGAACTATCAATTATACAAACATCTTACAAAACCAAGCGTACTAAACAATTTCTCACGGTTAGTGCCTTACAATGCGATTCAAATAAGAATAGGAAGGTCAATGACCTCTATCTGTCAAATGTTGATTGAAAAGTACGGTTTGCAAAGAAAACTCATTTGCGTCTCAATAACGTTTTTATTTTTGTATAATAGACTCTTAGTTAAATCAAAGTGAAAAAAAAAACATCAAAAAATTAGTTTTAATTAGTTTAAAAAAAAATTATACTACTTTCTTTCATATTTTCATTGTTGGCAACAATTTTTTCATATTCTTCGTTCATGATTCGTAAATAAATATTATTTAAAAAATATCTTGTTACTCACCCTACCCAATTTATTCGATTTGACAGCTATGACGTCACAACATGGCGCTAAGTCGATTCTATTCTTATTTGAAACGCATTTGTACGTGTTTACGTTAGCTCAGTAACGATTACAAGTTGATATTTTTCTGATAGTACTGAAACATGTGTATTCTTGCGCAGTTAATCATGGACCGCATCAGCAAGGGCATCACCGACAAGGTGTCGCGCAGCGGCGAGTTCGCGAGCGCGTTCTTCAAGTGGGCCTACACGTACAAGCAGACCTGGATGCGGCGCGGGTACGACACGCCGCTGCTCAACAGACTGGTGCGCTCTACTTACACATACATAAACCCACGCCTTCTCCCCATGGGCGTAGGCAGACACTAAAGAACGCTACCTGCTACAGAGGCGGATTTGCAGTCTTGGCCGCCCCCAGGCCATGTAGTACCAGCCGCCACTTTCTCAGCACCCGTCAAGACTACATAATGAATTTACTTTATTGCCAATTTTTATCGAAATTGATTCCGAAATTTTGTTACCTAACACGTACACACGGCTACACATCAAGCTATACATTTCCAGTTTACACTGACCTCTCATTGTAAGGACATCCTATTCAATGCGAGATCAGCTTATACTGGAAAGTTATAGCTTGATCTGCAGCCGTGAGTACAGCTAGTTAGTTACTGATTTTTTTTTCGCGATTTCAGGTTTGTTCCCATAGTAAAAGTTGTTCATAATGATGAGTACAGTGACTCTTTAAGAGGATATGGGATTGATCAATATCCTCTAAACCAGTAAAACTGTGTACCTATGAACGAAAAGTGGAATGTTTCGTCATACATACTGACCATAAGAAAGTGGCTTGATATTGGTGCTAAAATTATACGAAGTCTATTTTCAAATCCAATATGGCGATCATTTAAAAAATCCATGGTTTTTAAATGATTACATAATCAGCCTATAATGTTCCCACTGCGGGGACACAGGCCTCCTCTCTGTGCGAGGGAGCGGACCGTCATCCACCACACGTGGCCAGTGCGGATTGGTAGATGGTTCTAGGACATGCCGGTTTCCTCACGATGTTTTCCTGCACCGTTTTGAGAACAGTGGTGATGAAATAATTTACACAAAGTAAAGCGCCTGTCTGGGTTCGAACCTTCGACTTACAACTCGTAAGTCGGGGCCGTTACCACTGTGCCTTTGAATGATTATTCACCAAAAATGATGTGTATTAAATCCAACATAGAACATAATAACTTAGTTTTCCCTTCCAGATGTTCTCCCGCATCCGCATGCTGCTGGGCGGCAAGGTGCGCATGATGATCAGTGGAGGAGCTCCCCTGTCGCCCGACACGCACGCTCAGGTAACAATCAATCAATCAATCAATCTGCCTAGCCTTTTCCCAACTATGTTGGGGTCGGCTTCCAGTATAACCGGATGCAGCTGAATACCAGTATTTTACATGGAGCGACTGCCTATCTGACCTCCAGAACTCAGTTACTGGGTAATACGATACCCCTTGGTAAGACTGGTTGTCAGACTTTCGGGCTTCTGACGACCCGTAACGACTATCAAAGATCCACGAATGACAGCCGGGACCAACGGCTTAACGTGCTTTCCGAGGCACGGAGGAATCTCGCTATGTAAAGATGGTCACCCATCCACTGACCAACACCGGCAAGCGTAGCTTAACCTGACGGATCGACCCGTGCGGCTGTTATTACTTAGCCACGAGCTCCTCTGGTAACATACATTTAAATTACTTTTTATTTTCAACTAGCGCACCCGATAGACATTGTCCTGTCTGAACGAGCCTAGAACCCGACTGCAGCGCCACCTACCGGGTGCAATTGTGTTTTCAAACCATCCAGGAACCCATTCAAATATACACACAAAATTTCATCTAAATCGGTCCAGCCGTTGTTATACCACGTTTTATCCGTTTTTTTTTGTATTTTCATTATTGTTGTGTTCAGGTCCGCATCTGTCTGTGCGCGGACGTGGTGGCCGGGTACGGCCTGACTGAGACCACGTCGTGCGCCACTGTCATGGACCCGCACGACCGCTCCACGGGCCGCGTGGGCGCGCCCACGTCGGGCACGGACATCCGGCTGCTGGATTGGGACGAAGGCGGCTACAGGGTTGACAACAAGCCTTACCCACAGGTACACTAGCCCACTTATTATGCCTACCTATTTATTGTCAACTGAGTCTAATGTGTCAACATCTCCCTCCTCTTATTCCTCGAAGGAACTGGGTGTATACTCTGTTTTTTTTAACAAACTAGTACCGAAAATTTTGACTGCGTTGCTATTGCAATGTCCACGTAATCAATATAAAGTCCGTTCCACCCACACCGACCAATAACCCTGACCAATGAAATGTGCGAGAGACATACTCGGTAATATATAATACATAACGAGTACAATACTTGTACTCCTTTGTTAAAAAAAAAAAATCAGACATAGTACTCACACCTAAAGTGAATACGAGTGCTGTTTGAAATAATTGTCGTTTAGTTAATAAAAACATTTAATTCGTTTGTTCAACGACAGACAACGCCTTGCCTAAACTGCTGGGTCTAGAAGCATGAAATTAAATTTAAATTATATATACAATAGTTCATTACATATCGAAAGTGAGCAATACCTAAGGACGGATTTTTGAAAATTCATCCAACTACAATATACAGGGTGTTAGTGTAAACACCGTTATCCTCTTAAGGGGTCATTGTACTCATCATTATGAACAACTTTTACTATGGGACCAAAGCTAAAATCGCGAAAAAAAATCAGCTGTTCAATACATTTATGTTCGCATAATTCGTCAAAATGTACTGAACAGCTGATTTTTTTTTCGCGATTTCAGGTTTGGTCCCATAGTAAAAGTTGTTCATAATTATGAGTACAATGACCCCCTAAGAGGTTTTGAGCATTTAGCATTACACGTTGTATAATTTGGCAATGTTTCAGTAGTAACCTTTATTCATTATTCCAGGGTGAAATAGTGATCGGAGGCGACTGCGTGGCGGAGGGCTACTACAAGAACCCCGAGAAGACCAAGGAAGAGTTCACCGACGCGGAGGGGCGGCGCTGGTTCAAGTCCGGCGACATCGGGGAGCTGCACCACGACGGATGCATTAAAATTATCGGTTAGTTACACTCGGCTTCATATAAGAAGAACAGCTGGTCGATTCTGTAAAAATCTCACCGTCAAGTCAAGTCAATGTTTATATGAGTGGCTCCATCGTTTTAACGATGATTCTGCCAATGTCAAGGTTGAAGGAAACAAATAGTATTCGCGGAGGTTGATCGGTTATACAGCCTATATTACGGTTAACTTAAAAAAATCTCACCGTGAAAACTTGCGTGGAGTGAGCTGTCAGTGTCATCCCGCGGATGCTAGGGATTGACCAAATTACATTTACAATCATAATCGAGATTTTATCTATATTTTTTATGCTAATTTTATAACATAATCATTTTATATTATTTGTAAGCTAGAGGGAATCTAAACATTACTATTTAGGCGGTTTTAAAATAAAATAGTCAAATAGAAATTCAGACAAAACTCAATTTCTGTTTTGCAATAATAATTGCAGTAATAATCAAAATCAAGTCTGCCCAGCCTTATCCCAATGTTGGGGTCGGCTTCCAGTCTAACCGGATGCAGCTGAATATCTGTATTTTACATGTAGCGACTGCCTATCTCACCCACCAGAACCTAGTAACTGGGTAATACGATACCCCTGGGCTTCTGACGACCCGTAACGACTGTCAAAGATCCACGAATAACAGCCGGAACCAACGGTTTAACGTGCTTTTCGAGGCACGGAGGAGTCTCGGTATGTAAAGATGGTCACCCATCCACTGACCAAACCCGGCAAGCGTAGCTTAACCTGATGGATCGAACTTTGCAGCTGTAATCAGTTTCAGTAATTCAATATTATTAACCATAATCTCCTTTCCTCCACAGATCGCAAAAAGGACCTCGTGAAACTCCAAGCCGGCGAATACGTATCCCTTGGCAAAGTAGAAGCTGAACTAAAGACCTGCCCCATCGTGGAGAACATCTGCGTGTACGGCGACAGCTCCAAGTGCTACACGGTGTGCCTGCTGGTGCCCAACCCTCAGCACTTGGCGGAGCTGGCCGCCAGGATCGGACTCCCCGCGATGGACTTTGAGCAGCTGTGCCAGAATGCGGCCGTGGAGAAGGCGGTGGTGAAAGAGTTGGCTGATCATGCTAGGAAATGTGAGTTGGCTTTTGATATTACGATTGTTTTTAGATGAGAGTAGGGCAGTAAGCTGATCTCGCATTGTACAGGATTTCCTTACAATGAGAGGTCAGTGTAAACTGGACAAGTATAGCTCGATGTGTAGCCGTGTGTACTTGGAGACAGCTGATAACGATAAATGTGTGACCCTGCATCGTCGTCAATAGATTGGATCTAAAATTGCATCCTGGAAGGTGTACTGTTCGCGCAGCCTAATGCGCCCGTATTGTGAAATATTGAGAGTTCAAGTGGTCAAATGTACCTGTGTATGATTGAGTGTCGTGTCGTTACAGGCGGCCTGGAGAAGTTCGAGGTGCCCGCGCAAGTGAAGCTGGTGACGGAGGTGTGGTCGCCCGACATGGGGCTCGTGACGGCCGCCTTCAAGATCAAGCGGAAAGACATCCAGGAGCGGTACAAGGAGGACATCAAGCGCATGTACGCGTCGTGAGCCAGCACTGCACTGGCCCGCTGTACTGTCCCACTGGCCCGCTGTTCTGTCCCACTGTCCCTCACACCGCGTGGACACACCGGCTCTAAGTTCTACGTTAGTTTCGTTAAGTCGTGTACATATTTGTGTCTTACGTCTAAATATCGTAGTGTATTATTGTAATACTAAATTTTCGCTTGTGCGAATGCGGACGGATGATTGTAATGTTTATGTATAAAGAGTAAGTACACCGTTTGACTGGTCGAACGCTTCTGATGAGATTCTTTGTGTAAATTTAAAATTATGTAGATCTGATGTGGAAAGAACGCTGTGCGTGATCGGAACTAAATGTTACGTCATTATTATACAAGTCCTCGGATATCGTGTAGATATTGGCCTAGCGTCTCGTGTGTAGATAGCTCTCGTCCCTACCATGAAACCCACAGACTTGTTCCTACGCGTTTTTAAAAGACAAAGTCGACGTTTGCTGGTCGGGACGAAACATCGCTAGACTAAGTTAATTGTATTAGTACTTAGGGGGATTGGGGATAGTGTTTGCAATGTAATAATAATAATAATTTTGCAATAAATACATTTTTGTTCATCTGTTTATTTGTAATGTATTTTAATAATGATGACTCATTTCAGAAATGAGTGTTCAAGGCGAGCTCATTGTGTTGCATAATGTGTAACTAACTGATATGTTTTAATGTATTGATTTAATATGATTATGTTGACACATGATGCATTCGTACAAGCATAATAAAACATTCATGATTATTTCTAGTTAACTCTAAGAAGACTTATTAATTACTCTATGAATATCATGTAACTATTTTATCATTGTACAACTACATAATACATAAGTTTTACGTAGTGAACCTAATGTGTGTGTCAACATAATTTGGTCGGATTATAAATTTGTTGATTAGTTTTTATTGTTTTGTAAATCATGGCTGATGTTATTGTTTAGCGTCTGTAACAACCGTGAGGTAGAGGCTAGTCAATGTTACTGAAGAATGTTGCAGCATTTTATCCTTCTGGCCGCATTTCGCTGAGCATTTACATTTACATCCTTTTTAAATATAATACAATTTTAAAGTAAATTTAATAATAATCAATGTTACCTGAACAAACGTAAAATTCCATTGATGTATTTAAATGTGACAATTCGAGTGTTACTGTATGGTATCGGTATATTTTTCGATGTAATCATATTGAAATAATGAAGTGAAACAATCGTTGTTCCAACACCAGTGCAGGGTGCTGCTGGTAGGAAGTTTGCTCAGTTTACGTGACTGTAATTTTGTGTTTGAAATTCTTAAGCATTGCAATGAAAACCAATTTTGTATTATTTATTGAATAAATGTTAATAAAATCATTATTGGGTGTGTTATTTTTTCATATCATACGTTTGGCCATACCATTGACTTATTTATTACTGCGTAAGGACCGCAAGGACGGGGCGGACCGCACGTTACAATGACGCACGCGAACATGGTCCCAGAATGGTCTTCCCTAAACTGAAGTGAACTAGTCCGCGATCGGCTCTCTTCGTGTGCGGTCGTAAATTTTAAAGTTGTGTCGTGATTCAGGTTTGCGTGAACTACGACAAAAAAAACAATAAAAAAAAGATAACATTTCATCATTTCATATCACCGGTAACTCAAAAATATGTCAATAAATCAACTTCTAACATTATTTTTCTTTCCTACTTGTCTCAACGTTTGGCAAAGACGACGCGGGGCAAGGGGCCGTACTATGACGTGAAAAAGTGTGGCTGACACTGGTCAAGAGCGAGTCGGACTCGCGCACCGACGGTTCCGCCCCGATTCCTGGAAAAGTGTGCTATTTATAGACATCGCTTTATTTTTCCTGTAATCTTTACATAAACTTCTATCACGTAGAATAATTTCTGATTTTTATCTTTGCAAACTATAAACGGTCTTTTTTTTACATTTTTCATCAAAAGTCGAAAACTATGGGGCTTAAAAAAAATTAAAAAATGTTTGAGAATGTGCAAACAGCGCTCTTTCAAATGATATGCATGCCCTAGTAGCCCCACTTTGAATACCCCCTTTCAGTCCTGTTACAAAAAAAATATAAATATTTTTACTCCTTTCTTATGTGCAAAATAGTTGGGTAAACGTCATCTAAAATTGTTCCAAATTTCAAGTTGATAGCATTAGTAGTTCTTGAAATATCCAGCTGTGACAGACAGACTGAGTAACACTTTAAGGGTTCCTTTTTTACCATTTTGGTACGGAACCCTAAAAAGGATGGTGCTATAGATCGTATTTATCACAAGTCACACTAGAACCATGATGGATGATCTTTTTAGGGTTCGGTAGTCAACAAGGTACCCTTATAGTTTCTCTATGTCCGTCTGTCCGTCCACAGCTTAACTCGGAGACTTTTAGTGTGGGTTTGTTATTACAATTTTTCGATTTAAGGATCTGTTTCTGAAATATTTAGCTTTACACGTCACGTTTACATCACTCCACGAAGGTAGAGGAGGTCGTGGAGTACATCAGGATGAAGACTAAGTTCACCTTGAGAGTCGAGAAGTTGGAGTCGCGCCATAAGATTAACTTCAAATCTTTTGTGGTGCGGGTTCCGACTCATCACCTGGAGACTTTCATGAAGGAGGAATTTTGGCCAACGGGTGTCGTGTATCGGCGTTTTCGCGGAAGGCTACATGACACCACGACTCAGCGCAATACGTCGCCGACCCAACGTAGTACCTAAATAGATTTTGTAGTGATGTTTTTTATTATTTATTAGTTTATATTTTTGTAAGATTATTTTGTGTATTTTATGTATGGGCCCTAGTTGCCTGAAAATAAAGCAATTATTATTATTATTTCCTTTATTTCATTTGTATATACATATAAATTACATTTTTAAATGTTGAAATATAAAAAGTATAAAAACATTTAAAAATATAAAAAATAGTAGCCCACCGGTATCGGGAACAGGGTCCAAGCTACCGGCGGTCAGGGTTGCTGAGAGAGGAACCTCCTAACGATACGCGCCGTGTCCAGAAGTACCGCTTTCTGGATCAAGCCCTTGATCCAGCCGCCTAACGAGAGCCTCCTCAGGTGTTGGTCGAGGCTCTTGGCTATTATGCCATTGGCCGTCACGACTATCGGCACAATGATTGCTGTATCCACATCCCACATGTCGACAACCTCGCGAGCCAGGTCAAGATACTTAATTTGCTTATCTTTTTCGGCTTTCACGAGGTTCTCGTCATGCGGGACCGCTATATCAACAATCACCGTGCGACGCTCTAATCGATCTATCACCACTATGTCAGGCTTATTGGCAACAATAGTCCTGTCAGTGATGATAGACCGATCCCAATACAACGTGATATTGCCATTTTCGAGAACTGGGTCGGGCACATACCTATAGTATGGTACTTCCGATTCAACAAGACTGTATTTCAGAGCAAGTTGCTGATGGATAATCCTGGCTACAAGGTTGTGCCTATGCAAGTAGTCTCCGTTAGCCAGACGAGAACAGCCAGAAATAATGTGACGGATTGATTCCCCCGGACGGTGGCATGCCCGACAGATGTCAACCGTGCCGTCCTTCACAATATACTTCCGGTAGTTGTTCGTCATCATAACTTCGTCCATAATCGCAAAGACAAAACCTTCGGTTTCCCCGAACAGATCACCGAATCGCAACCAGGATACGGACGCTAAGAAGTCTACATCGGGTCCATGTAGGACCCGGTAAAAGCGTCCGTGAAGCTCTTTGCTCTGCCATACCTCCCTGCGGTCATTAGTATCTAATACTATAGGTTTGCGCCAGTTCTCGTTAGCTAAGGAGAGCGCGGTGAGGCCCTTATCTACTGAGACCACTTCTCGGTGCATCCCCACGTCGGCTTCTAGGAAGTATTCCCTGAGACTGCATACCTCACGGTTGTGCAGGGTCTTAGCATTTAAGAAGCCACGACCTCCGCACTTCCGCGGGATATACAGTCTCATCACCGATGACCGTGGGTGATGCATCCGATTTGCGGTCAGCAGTGTGCGGACCCTCCTATCCAGGGCGTCAAGTTCCGTCTGAGTCCATTTGAGTATGCCGAAAGAGTACATCAAAACCGGCATGACCCAACCGTTGAAGGCACGCACCTTGTTTCCGCCTGATAAAAGACTATTTAAAACTTTATTCAGGCGGCCAAAGAAACGTTCCCTCAGCGATTGTTTCATGTCAGCAGCGTTGATGCCTAACGCTTCCGACATACCCAAATACTTGTAGGTTTCGAGTGAGGAGAGAGATCTTAGGTGTATGGAATCCGAAAGTTGGGTTCTCACGGATTCCACAATCTCCCCTCGCTTTACATGCATGACCGCACATTTGTCCACACCAAATTCCATCCTGATGGCGCTACTGAAAGTTTCCGTTACCTTCAGTAGCTCCATCAGTTGCAAATTGTTGGGTGCAAAGAGTTTTAAGTCATCCATGTAAAGGAGGTGAGATATAACCTGACCACCTCTCCTCAATCGATAGCCTAGACCTGAATCCTCCAGCAGTGTGCTTAGAGGATTCAAGGCTAAGCAGAACCAAAGTGGACTCAAACTGTCGCCCTGAAATATACCTCGCTCGATCCTTATCGGTTCGCTATTCCTCTGGATATTTCGACATCCTGGATAGCGAAGGACCGTCCTCCACTGCCCCATACACGACATCAGGAAGGTGCGTAGAGTTGCATCTATTTTATACAACTCCAGCACCCTCATGAGCCATGTATGTGGCACCGAGTCATAGGCCTTCTTATAATCTATCCAACATGTCGACAGATCCTTTCGGGAACGACGAACCTGCTGGCTAATGGTCATATCGATGAGGAGGAGCTCCTTAGTACCGCGGGACCCGTTCCCACATCCATTTTGAGAGGCAGACATGATGGAGTTGGTGTCTATGTGTTTGTTAATTTTAGCTCTCAAAATGGATGTAAGAACCTTATAGACCGTCGGTAGACAAGTGATCGGTCTATAATTTCTGGGTTCCGCAGTACTACCTGATTTATGGAGCAGGTGGGTTATTCCTGTCGTTAGGAACTGGGGCAGTGATCCTGACTGTAAGGCTGACTGGAACTGGGATGCCAAGCGGGCGTGCGACCTTTGGAACCACTTTATCCAAAAGTTGTGCAGCCCGTCCGGCCCTGGTGATTTCCAGTTAGGTAACGGACGGACTGCACGAGCTACATCTTGGGGGCTGATGGTAAGTGCCCCCATTTGTGGTATGTGATCACACGCTCGCTCGACCTCCCTAGTCCAATCACCCTCAGTGTGACTGACAGGCACCGACCAGATGCTTCGCCAGAATGAACACATGGCGTCATCATCCGGTAGCCGCGTGTCAGCCACACCTTGGTCAGGTCGCTCCCAAGCCTTATAGACCCACCTTTCATCGCTCTGGAATGTGCGATTCTGAGTGTACCGCTCCACTCTCCGCCTGTACCGACGAATACGGTTTGCCCATGCACAGATCTTCTGCTTCAGGAAGTCGATACGCTCTGTGACGCAGGTCAAATAATCTCGAGGACTAATATCCATCCCCGAGAACGCCCGCCTCACAAAGCGCATCACTCTACGGCGAGTATTGCCCTCCCTGAAACAGATAAGCTTGCCGATGAGTGCTCTAGCCTCACCTATACGACGCTCAATCCTGCACTGCCAAGTTGGTACAGCTGGTTTTGGTCGAGTAACTCTGTCATTATTATGAAATTTAACATGAGCTACACGACATGCCGCTACAGCTGCACAGTACAAGATCGAGTGGGTATCGGCGAGGTCTTTGCTGCCATCAAAACAATTTGACAGCTGCGAGTCTAGAGCACACACCAGCGCCTTGTTTTTCTTGTGCATGGGCAAACGAGGTAAACGTGGTCTAAGTCCAGGCGGAGCGGAACGGTACTCCCGGAAAGCATCCTCCAAAGCGCTCCTCAACTGTACATTGCATTGGGAACTCACGGGTATAGCCCCGCTATCATCCTCTTCACCAACGCGGTCGGGTCGTGGTGAAGCACTTGGTAAATTTTGCAGTTGCACCGCGACCATAGGTGAATCAGATGTAACACGGCTATTCCGTGATTCGAGACGTAGTCGATCAAGTACGACGTCATCCAGCATATGGTTACGCTGGATGACCCGCACCTGATCCGACAGTCGTTGCGCCGACACGTTGACAGCTGGCTCAAGCACCTGAAACAGAGAGAGCATCCGACCACGGTACGCAGTCAAGTTACTTCCCCCCTCTGTAGCCCCAAAGTATGCGCGCATGACATTTTCGTTGACAGTTTGTGTCCACCTCATGCGCTGCACACTTCCACCGGGAGCGGGGACCCTATCAGAGGCCGGTGGGCCTCGGGGTCCTAAACTGGCCGGTGGTCGGCCTCTTCCACGTCGACGTACTGGTGGTGGTGTCGTCGGCGGTGAGAAGTATTCGTCGCTCGAGCTCGACGCAACTGCAGCGGCCGGTATCACTTGACTCACGTCTGGAGCAGGTTCCGGCAACTGCGAGGCGGAGCTTAGCGACGAACCCGAAGATGTTGGGTGTGTGTTTCGTAGGTGTTGCGCCCGACTTCTCGTCAGCATTGTACTGCTATTCTATTCTCCATATTTATTTGATTTATTATTCCATTCTCATTCTAGTATTATTGTAAGTTCTTCTTGTAATGTGATACAGTATTTTTTGGTTTATGTTAATTTCGGGTTGGAAGGAATGATGAAGGAACACCATATTGCACATAATTTATCATTGTTGCAAGATTGTTGCATTAATAGTTTAAAAATCTAATAGAAAATACACGGAGAAAATATTTTTACAACCGTCAGCTTGACAGTCGGGCCACAGATTATTATTATTATTATTATTTACAGGCTAATTTTTGTAGTCAAGTGTATCTCCCCCCCCCCCCCTAAACGCTTAGTTTTGGATGGGTGAAAAAAGGTAGTATATTTAACGAAGTTAAAAGGAAAACTATCACAGCTAATAGTCAACCAACTTACATTTGCAGTTGGAATGTATGGGAGACCATGTTTTTCAACTACAGTGTTAAGTTTGTTCATGGGATAAAGTCATCCCAACTACGGAACCCTTCATTGTGCGTGGTCCGACACGCACTTGGCCGGTTTCTCACGTCATAGTACGGCCCCAGGTGTACCGTGCGGCTGTGCGCGACTTAACTTTGCAGCGGCGCGCGTTATGGCCAGCGCAGTTTAAATGAAAAGATTCAAATAAGTATGTACTTACAAAACTAATTGTTTAAAAGAGGCAAATTAAAATGTGTTTATTATTATGTACTGGTAAAAAATCTATTACTTAATACAGTGAGAATACGTATTTAATTTGCAGATTTCCTACCGATTCCGTGCGAAATGTTTAAAAAATTATAAATATTTATTCGAAGACCAATGAAAATTTAATCAATATAATTTTTGGAAAATAAAAGTTTTTTTATCAAATATACCACTCGTCGCTCTTACAAGGTTATGTCTAAAGGTCGATCTACTATACCAAACGAGCGAATGCACATTCTAACCTCACTACCAAATTCTTTTTGTGTAAACAGCATTGACTTATATATTACTTTTTATATCAATGGTAAACAGGGACAGAACATTCCTTAGAATCTTTTCTCAGAATAATAACTGAAGCAGTCTCTCCCTACTAAAATGTCAAGAATATCGACAAAAGAACGCTCTACTTCTTGTTTGTTTAGTCTAGACCAGGGATTCCCAAAGTCCCCCCCCCCCCGCGACCCCTTGGGGTCGAAATCGGTTTCCCAGGGGTCGAAATAAACGAAAACTGATTCTGGGGGTCGACGAGATCTAAAAATCGACCGCTATTAATTAACACAAGTTCTTATTTGGAACTTTCAAGATACTACTATTACTACTATTCTGTGTTACTTGTACTTACCAACTTGTCATAAGAATGAGTAATATTTTAGAAGGAAGTATTGTTGTTGTACTTTTAAAAAACAACATGTCAATAAGCGTGGACAAGTTCGTACAAGATAATGGTGTTCGAGCGTACAAGTCTTTCAGGCGCGTTTTCATAAACTAGAGATAGGATTTTTAAAGTAATTTGGCCAAGGGGGTCTTAGGTATCAGTTCATTTTGGAAAAGGGGTCTCTTGCCCAAAATAGTTTGGGAATCCCTGGTCTAGACTCTATAGCAATCCACGCCGATTGACATCGTAGTTCTAATAGATGGCGTTAGTGTTACTGTATGGCGAACGCACCAAGCAAACTTTCGGACGACGAGATCGTATGTTTAGTTTTTCCATTCATAATTTAAGACCCCCCACTTATCACACTTCGTCGATCCTCTAACCCCTCCCCCCCGAAAGTGTGACGTAATGTATGGATGGCCCCATAGAGTTACAGGTTGGGGATGGCCCCGAAAACGCACCCTTGATTGGATTGGCGTGAAAATAATAACAATTTGATATGTATCAGTTGTATACTTTATTATACTTCTGTAAATAACATAATATTCTCATAACATTAGTTTTAAATAAAGATTTAAGTTTAAGAAGCAGTTAGGCAGTTACTAAAAACCATCGGAAAATATGAAGTTTTCGTGTGAAAAATTGGAGTATTTTGTTGATCTAACCTTATACAGCATTAGTTTTTGTTTACACTAAACCCGAAAAGGGTTTTGAACAATTTTTTCTATGGGACCAACCTTGATATCGCGAAAAAAAATCAGCTGTTCCATACATTTGTGTTCACTTATATCGACAAAATGTATGGAACAGCTGTTTTTTTTTCGCGATTTCAAGGTTAGTCTCATAGAAAAAGTTGTTCAAAATGATGAGTACAATGACCCCTGTTGTATAAAATATTGCCTATAGTAAATTAAGTTACAGAATTGAGATATTTAGCCAAATCTGCACCTTGATTGCGTAACACATTCCAGATGAAATTGCGTTGACAAAGTAGGTATAGCAATAGAAAAGCCACTAAATAATAATTACACAAGGACACACTTATAAGATCCAATAGTAAGAGTAAACAAGACAAATATATTTTCTCCATCTCCTTCTGAAGCAATGGATTTTGTTGTCTCAAAATTGCATTATCACTAGAACTGTGTGACGCAATTAGGAGCTGGTTAGATCGGAAGCTGTTACCAAAATAGGAACAGGCTGGGCAGAAGACAGTCACAATGAAATAAAAGAAATTGTATCCCCTAAAGTAAACCTAGTTTAGATAAACTTGTCGTAAAGTCAAGTCTACGCGGTGCTCATCTTGCAGAGGTGTCGCAGCTGCATGATCTTGATGTCATCTGTTCCGAACTTGACGACTCCTTCTTGATTCTCTATAGAGATCAGCTGACCCACAGCTTCGCGGTCCTCGCCGGCGATTACCTGAACATTTAAAAATATATTTATAGCAGTTTCAATTTATTATTTTCGGCCAATTTGAAAGCAAAAGAGTTTAGCAACTTTTTACTCTCTTCTTTTTTCGTTGGGGGCAAATCAATCAGATTTTTTAATCATAATTTCGCTAAACGAACGAAATCTAACGACTCTGCACGAAATATAACTTAGAGAGATGTATTGATGATTTTTATGGTTAAAATTATATAAATACATATGTTTCATTGCCGCGTATTATGCTTTGATCAAGATGCAACCTGACACGGACCTGCAAATTGCAAAAAACTAAAAAAAAATTGAATTTATACATATACATACGCATCATACTTCGTATGCCGGGAACGTGGATTCGCGCGAGACACAATAGCTTTTTAATTGTGTCTGTAATTACGGCATTCAACTCGTTAGTGCACAAAACACGACAGAATCGGTGCAAAAACCAATATCAATGATTTTAGGCTTTCGTACACAAGGAATCTTTATAATTTTGTCATGAGCAGTATTGGTCACAAAATGTGTTAGGTGTGGTCTGTCTGGGGTTTGCGTCGTACTGCCCCAGTAAGTGCGACAGGGCATACCTTGACGCGGTCCCCGGACTGCGGCACGACGGGCTCCAGCAGGTCGGCCAGCACGTTGACCACGCGGTCCTCCAGCGGCAGGTACAGCGCGCACATGCCGGCCGACAGCCCGCGCACCACGCCGGTCTGCCCGGCCAGCGCGTCGTCGTCGTGCGGAGCTCGCACGCGGACCTGACACATTGCAATACATTTTACTTGAAACCTCACTACATTTTGTCCAATATTCAAACATGATCCAGTTTGCAACCACTACATGAATAGAACAAGTATAAATAAAGCCGGCGTCAGATACAGCTTCAAACATTTGAACACATATTGTCGTAGCCTGCCACACATACGTAAGTGTGGCAGGCTACGCAAACATATGAACACATTCCAACTTTGAACGCTTTGATTTGCGCTAAAAAACCGATACCGCATGGCAAATTGCATTTATTTTCTTTCTTCAAACTTTGAACACATATTCAAAGTCCCGTGCCACACAATAAAAATTTTTGTGCAATCAAAGAAGTGTTCAAATGTTTGAAGCTGTACCTGGCGCCGGCTTTACACACAACACACGCTAACACTAGTGGTCAAGTTGTTTAAGTAATTACTAACAAATTGGATTCTATGACCTGGGAAATAAATGATTATTATTATTACAAAAAATAACATAAATTTACGGCTGTGTGCGAGGGTGTACGCAGAGTAATTTACAAATAAGTTCTCACCTCAACTTCCGTAGTGTGCCAGTCGGGGGCCGCGGCGTCTGCAGCCGCGTAGGGCGAGCGCGGCGAGTACCCGCCCGGCGACGGCGTGGCCGGGTAGCCCGCCGTGTAGCCGGCGGGCGACGGCGACGGCCGGTACGGCGAGTACGTGTGGTCCGACCCGTACATGGTGCCCGGCGTCTGCGGCGTGAACGGACCGGCCGCGTACGCGTCGTTCCCATCGTCCAGCGCCCCGTACTCGAAGTCTGGGGCCCGCGCTGGTGTGTTAGCGGCCGTAGGATCCCATGCACCGTGTGCGGGAGTGCGACCACCTTCGTGCGAGGGAGTGGCGGATCCATAGTGTGGAGTCCTTCCTCCCACATCGTATATGGGCGTCGCGGAGCCGTGCATGGGCGTCTTGATGCCGGTGTCGCGGTAGGTGGGCGTCTGCGCGCCCAGCGTGGGCGTGCGGCCCGGCGTGCGCGAGTAGAACGAGCTGGCACCGTCGCGCGCCGTGTTGCCGGCGCCCGCGATGTGCGAGCGGTCCACGGAGATCGTCTGGCAGGCGGAGTGCAGCTCCACGCGAGCCGTGCTACCCGTGGCGTCTTTCACTATACCAACGTTGCCCTTGTACGGGCCTCCAGTGATCTTTATAGTCTGTCCTATCAGTTCTCTGTCGCGAGTCGCCCCGCCTCCCCTGCCACCCCGGCCTCCACGCCCCCGTGGAGTCATGCCGCCTCTGCCCGACGGATGCATGGGCGACTGTATCCTCGGAGACATAAAGCCGAGGGATAAGCCAGCTGACGCGTTGTTGTTCTTGTTGCCCCCAGCCAGCTGCAGATGGCGCGTCTTACACACGAATATGCCGCCGTTGTCTAGGTACATGCGAGATTGTAAGAACGCGAAGTTTCTGTACAAATGCTTGATTTCTCCGTTACGTCCAGCGTGGGGGCCGTCGATCACTTTCACGATATCGCGCTTCTGAATAGTATTTTGTTCTGAATCTAGCGCCATTGTAAACCTACTCTCGCGTCTTTTTTGCAACGCCTGAGGCTTGCACTCGATAACTTTACCCTGCATGCCGAGTACATGGAAGTTCTCCTTCTCAAGTCGTACGATGACGCCGACTGTCTGCGGGTCGAGTTGGACCATGTCGCCCCACTGGAACTGGCCGAGGGAGTCCACACCCGTGGCCATGTCGGAGCACAGCTGCAGATCGCGCGGCAACACTTCCAGTTCGTGCATCGTGAGATCTGACACCAGCACCACTCGGTGTGGCTCCACGCGCACTATGAGACCCGTGTCACCTTCGTATCTTCCCGCTAACACCTTCACGTGGTCGCCCTGTTTGAAGTACTTCCGCAACTCATTAGGTTTGAAAACAAGAGGATCTTTCAATGCATCGTGCTTTGGCATGACAGTTATCATGGACCCGTCTATAGCTATAATCCTAGCTTGCAAGTTGGCCAAATCACCAGAGCATACTTCGACATTGTCACCCATAGAGAACGAATGTAAGCTAGTTGGGTCGTCTTTGGCTGGTGCTGCTAATTCTATATCAATTCCTTCAGGCTGTTCCTCAAATCGTTCTAATTCAGTAAGAGTAGGCTTCACACCTTCAGCCAATATGGCCGTCATTGTGAAGTTTTTGTATAAGAATCCCTTTCGAGAATATCTGTTGCCCTCAAATATTAAGAAGTCACCATCAGACGTGACTTCGCCTCCGATAGCTCTGATGGCTTCAGGGTCGAAGGGTTTGGCAGCCGGACGCCTCTTTTTTTTCCTTTTGGCCGCCTCACTTTCGCTCTGTACAGTTCTAAGGGCTCCTCTGAGTCTTGTGTAGTCTATTCTAGGTAATAATTTGAGATGCACCTGATTCTGAGCCAGGTCTACATAGTCTACTTGTGCAATATCATCTTTGTATAAACCTCTCTTTAGCCTGACCCATTGCTTTGGTTTTAAACCCGACTGTTCTTTGACTACTCTCAACACATCAGTCATTTCCTTAATCGGTACCATGTCCTGTTTCCAGATACCCATCCTCAAAGTGCCCACATTATTTATAATGTTCTTAACATGTGTCTGTTTATAGGCTTCAATATAGATGTAGCCTTTCACACCTTCTGGGGCCACAACTGACTTGATCTGGAATGGTTCTTCAGAAAACTGGTAAGCAATGAACTTCCTCATGAGGAGTAGGACGGTGGCTTTCTCCTCACCTATCCTGCACTTGACCATCCATAGATTAGGGTCCTTGATGCCTGGCAGTAGGGTCTGTTGTGTGATTTCATCTGACATTTCCTCTCCACCTTCGCCAAAGTGTCTGAGTGCTGCGGACTCATCAGCATACTTGTTCCTGAGGTACTCTTCAATTTCCTCTTCTTTCTGCGAGTCCCACAGGTTGGTTCCTCGGCGCCTGCCCTCGATCTCGCGGGCGGTAGGCCCAATCTCATCCACTTCATTGCCAACAATGCCCATCTCTTGTGCTCCCTCTTCCCATTCATCATCTTCGTCAACTTCGTCATCCACCTGTAGGAAGAAAACTAGTTTCAATAAATTGGGAAGAGTTGTCAAAACATTTGGGCTCAAAAACAGTTGAGAGTAAAAGTATCTTTTTAAAAAGTATCCTTACCTCAGCTTCGTCAATAATAAATCCTCCATAGCGGCTGTCTTTCTTGCGTTTTTTCCTCAGTCTATCCTCTTCCTCGTCTTCTTCATATTCCTCAGAGTCCACCTGGTCCAGGTCCTCACCTTCCGGCTCTTGTTCATCCTACAACAAATATTCATTGCAAAATTAATTTAATCAACAAATGTATACCATAGACTTTCATCTACACTTATAAAAAAATAAAGTTGCTTTTTCTGTCTATCTGTGTGGCCGCTTTGTTCTTTTATACTACACTAATATAATGTAATAAAGCTGAAGAGTTTGTTTGTTTTAATGCGTTAATCTCTGGAACTACCAGTTGGATTTGAAAAATTCTTGTTGCATTTATTTGATAGCCCAATTCTTGAGGAAAGTTATAGGCTTTTTAACATCACGCTACATGGGTTGTAGCGTGATGTTAGGAAACAAGCAAAAATAAAAAAAGTCAGAAAGAACGCTAACCAAACACAAAGTAATAGTCCATGCGGGCGTTGCGATGCGACGCGGTGATCAGGGTAACAAGAAATTTCAGGCGGCCAAAGTGGCAGGTAGAACCTAGTAATGGATATATTTTCAATTGCAACAGTATACATTAAACAAAGGACTCTCTTTTAAGCCCTAAAAATTCAGTCACTGGTAAAAAATATTTCAATACTCAATACTCAATATCTTTAATGCTTTACCATAATGTGTACTTAGGTGGTATAGTATATAATTTGAGATCATTATGGACCCTGTAGGGCACAGCAAAAGGGTAGGAGAGAGGAAGCCCTGTTTTAGGAGATCATGAACAACTATTTTTGCTATATTATTTAATTTAATTTATTATTAAGTACTCGTATTTCTAAGTATTTTAATTGCATTATTATTTTTGTTATTGTTTTTGTTATTTTATTATTATATTAGATTATTTATTACTATCATTTATTATTATATTAATAATTACCATATCATACCATTTTTATTTTAAACATATCTGTAAATTGCGTGACTATCATTAATTTTTGTTATCAATTATTATTCTTATGTCATTTTTTATTATATTAGTAATTTCCCTAACATATAATAACATATTTATGGCTACACTTCTAAAATGGTTTGCATAGCATGTATGAATGTTCAACTATTATAATTTAATTAGATTCTGTTCTATTCACTACCAAGTTATAGTGGTTGGTATTCAGCTGTATCTGGTTAGACTGGAAGTCGACCCCAACATAGTTAGGAAAAGGCTACGCAGATTGATTGACAGTTGGTTTTACTGACAAATTGCACTGGCAGTATACTTGTTTTATCTCACAAAAGCGGGTGAGCCATATTGTCTTTATGTGCATAGGCTCGGGAGCGCTCTACCTGCAGGTATGCACACAACAGGGCGTGTCTTTACGCATTACACCTACAAGTATGACTCACCCGCTGTCATGAGATAAAACAACTGTAACAGTGAATCTGAGGAAAAACTACTAAATTTATAATAAACATACTTCAACTTCCTCATCACCAGAAGCCTCTTTAGCTTCATCATCTCTTGTGCGACTAGCAGGTGAGCCAGAGCCAGCTGAGCGACTCCTGGAAAAATAAAAACTCTTAATTAATAAGACATAAACATGCAAAAACCTTCTAAAAATTACATTCAAATTATGTTAAGCAACTCTGACCTTTGGATTATGATAGAAACCCGACACTTTAATGAGACATCAGTTCCAAGTTTCTAAGCACAGTTATGGAGAGTTCATCAAAATTGGAAGGGGACTTTTGGAGTTGCCCACATGTTATCAATAACTGTGTAAATAAGATTAGGTGCTTGGATAAGTGGATTTTGTATATGTGTCAAACCATCCATATCCTGTGTGGATATAACATGTAGTGGCATGCGTGGTCATACATATTGAACAGTGAAAGCATGAGTTTAATAAAAAAAAATGTAGTGAATATCTTATTACTATACATTTATTGGTTATGTTTCTTTTGTGTAATCAATTCAATAAACCTTGTGCATTGTGCAATAATTTCGTCATCATTGCTTTAACACATCCATCAGTGTTAAAGCAAAGAATCTTGTTGTAACTGTTATCAAACTGACCTAACAGTTTGCAAACATAGACACTGTTGTTGTATACGAATGAGCACCCACCTGGAGCGAGATTGCGAACGTGACTTGGACTTGGACTTGGACCTAGAGCGAGACCTCGAGGGTGTCCGCGAGATGCTGCGGCTGCCGGATCGCGACCGGGAGCCCGAGCGGGAACGCACTGAACGGGCGCTCGCGGCGCTCCTCCGTGAACGACGGGATGCTACGCTACCCGCCTCAGATCCACTCCCTGAGTAATTGCTGGCTTCCGAATCGGACATTGTCACTTGTTATGGGGCTAAAATCAATGATTTTGACCCATTAAAAATTATTTCAGCGAAAAGACACCATAGGTACGTAGCAAAACGTCACACCACAGACGTGAGACGATCACAGACTCACACTTGCTCACACAATGATGATTATGTATGACGATGAGACAATTGGTGTTGCCAGCATGCATGCAGCTAATGAGCTAAGGAAAATACAACAAATCATGGACCTAAAAAAAAAGGCGGACGCCGTCTCCTTTAACAATAACTGAAGCACCCATAGTAAGTCAGTGCGCTAATGTCTACAAGCCAGCACGCACACATTCACACCATAGTAAGTCTACCGGCCGCCATTACGTTACACGAGCGACGGCGTCTTTGCAGGTAATCAAATCACGCACACATAGATCGGTAGGGTGCTTCACTTTCGATATGCGTGGTGCGGAGTCCATCTTTTTTTATAAGTCTATGCAACAAATTGAAAATACTAGAGGACTTCACCGAAAATGTAGTAAGTAAGAATATAGGTACCCGTAATTATAGGTTTTATTTAACAAAATTAAACATATTCGACATATTGATACATTGACACTATAATGACACAATTGATGAAATGACCAAGGAGTTTATAATTACTATTTAGTGTATGGTGTGTACTAACAAGTAGGTACTAGGTAGGTACTATCGTAGCGTAAATAAAACGCAGACTTGACTGTGATGAACTCCAATTTTCAACTGTTTTATTTACCAAAAAACCCTACTTATATATACATTTACAATGGTACATTTTATTCACTAGCCTGTTTCTATTAACATTCAATCGACCAATAGCGACGCGCCGTAGGGCGCGCCGCGCGCGGGGAGCGGGGTGCTTTGTTGCCACGTCACTAGTCGCTGAGAAGCCATATATAGGACTCGCGCGCTAAGCGCGGTCCTTTTTGTCGGATGGGCGTCGTCGAGTGAAGACTGAAGACTGCGGGACGCGTGCGCTGTCCGCGTCGCGTGTCTACGAGTTCATCTGCGTGAAGATAGTGCTTCTGCTTGCTCTGCATGCGTCTCGGCGAGCGTGATGGTGTTGTGATGAAGCTCGTGCCGCGTCGGTGTTTGCTATCCTATTTCTTAACAGATTGTCAAAACGTATTCGTCTTTATCAAGACGGTTGCTTCAGTGTTTCTTTACTGTTGGTCAAAACGTACTCGTCTTTTTCAAGACGCTTGCTTCAATGTTTCTTGCTGACTGTCAAAAACGTGGTAACTGGTTCGGTGCTTGGTATGTGGTAAATGGTTCGGAGGTATCTGGTTTTCTGGTGGTATGTGGTATCTGGTGACTGTGACATACTGTGTCACTACATCACTCCCCCCTAAGCGAAGCGTACGTTGTGTTTCACCGCGCGGCCGGATCGAGTGACGTATGTGTCGCGCGGTGCGCTGGGGGTCGATGTCCGCGGCTCGGCGCTGGTAGTTGTGTTCTCGGTGCGCGGTGCTTGATGTTGCGCGCATGTTGTTGCAGTGGTAAATTCTTCTTCGTTGAGTAGGTGCGCTGGCTTGAGTCTGTCTATTGAGACAACTGTAGTTCGAAGTGGCATCTGTATGGTGAAATTCTTGGTATCACGTTGAATCACCTTGAACGGGCCGTCGTACGGAGGGGTCAATGGACTTCGCACTGTATCATTGCGCACGAAAACATGTGTACATGTCGCTAGGTCTTTGTGTACGAACGTGCTCTTGTTGTTGACACGTGACTTGTGGCTTGGTGTGAGTGATGCCATTGTTTCGGTCAGCTGGCGGACGAAGTCGGCGTCTTCATTTTTCGGCTGTGTAGGCGCGAAAAAATCTGACGGTATTCTTAGTGTCGATCCGTAGGTCATCAGGGCCGGGCTGACTTGTGTGTCTTCACGGAGCGCTGTACGTAGTCCAAGCAGCACGGTCGATAATTCCATGCTCCAGTGTGTGCCGGCGTCTCGCGCCATGAGCGCGGCCTTCAAAGTTCGATGCCAGCGTTCGACTTGACCATTTGCTTGCGGATGGTATGCAGTAGTTCGAATCCTGGTGATACCGAATTTCTTCATCAGTGCGTTGAATAATGACGATTCGAATTGTCTTCCTTGATCCGTCGTTATACGTAACGGACAGCCAAATCGCGATATCCATCCCTCGTAGATCGCCTTAGCAACAGTGTCGGCGGTGACGTCACGAATAGGTATTGCTTCCGGCCATTTAGTGCAGCGGTCGATCATTGTTACAAGATATCTGTAGTCGTTAGATGGCGGTAGTGGTCCCACGATGTCGACGTGAATGTGTTCGAAGCGTGAAGATTTTTGAAACTCGCCGAGCGGACTGATGACGTGTCGTTGAACTTTCCCGCGCTGGCAACCGATGCATGATTTCGCCCACAAACCAACTTCTCTGTTCATACCCGGCCAAAAAAACTTTGTAGACAATTAGACATTACTTTTCTCGTTGTTCGCACACCGGGGTGACTTAGTTCGTGTTGCGCTTTGAATGCCACAATACGATAAGTCGCTGGTAGGTATGGACGAACGTTGCCGGTTGATGTTTCACATATGATAGGTCGCTGACCTCCGGGTAATGTGATAGGCGCGAACTTTAGGCTAGGGTTGGACATGCAGATCTTCAGTTCTTCATCATTCTCTTGGTCTTGAGCGAGTTGGTTGTAGTCGATTGTCGAGTGCGACAAGTCGATTTCTTCGATGCGTGATAATGCGTCAGCTGCTTCGTTCTTATCACCGTGAATGTATTCGATCTTTCCACAGAATTGACTAATGTAGTGTAGCTGGCGCTCTCGTCGTGGTGTATCGCTGCTACTTGGCGTTCTTGTCAGCGCGTAAGTTAGCGGTTTGTGATCGGTGAATATTGTTAGGTCACTGCCCTCTATCAGTCGTCGTAGGTGTTGCACTGCGGTGTACATTGCTAATAATTCGCGATCGTACACGCTGTAGCGTCGCTGCGTTTCACTCATAGTTTTTGAGTAAAATGCCAGAGGTCTCCACGTGTTGTCCACCTTTTGTTGTAGAACGGCGCCGATGCTAATATTCGATGCGTCGGTAAATAAACATAGCGGCGCGTTTGATATCGGGTGAGTCAGTGTTGTCGCGGCGAGTATGCTTTGTCGGCATTTCTCAAAGGCTTGTTCTGCTACTTGAGACCATTGTATCGGAGTTTTGTCGTTTTTCTTGCTATTGTGTAGGTATTTGTTCAGTTCATGTTGGTACTCGGCTTGACGTGGTAAACAACTGCGGTAAAAGTTTATCATTCCTAAAAATCTTCTTAATTCTTGAACTGTTTGTGGTTTTGGATAGTCGACTATGGCTTGTATTCTTTCTTGAGTGGGTTTGATTCCTTCTGATGAAACTTCGTAGCCGAGGAATTCGATGGTCTTCTTGTCAAACTGGCACTTGTCGATGTTAAGACTGACGCCGTAGGTATTTAGGCGTTCGAGTACTTGTTCTAAGTGGCGGCGGTGTTCGTCTTCATTTTTCGAGTGTATGAGCACGTCGTCGACGAAACAAAATACGTTGTCATCCAGTCCTCGTAGTACCTCGTGCATGAAGCGTTGAAAAGTTTGACCGGAGTTTCTTAAGCCAAACGTCATGCAGGTGAATTCGAAGAGGCCGAAAGGTGTTATTATCGCTGTTTTTTGAGCATCTTGTTTTGCGATTGGTATCCAGAAATATGCCATTTTCAAATCGAGTTTCGAGAATATTTTCTTGCCGTGAAGTTGGTATGTAAAATCTTGAATTCGTGGAATGGGGTATCGGTCGGGAACGGTGACGGCGTTGAGTCTTCTGTAATCGCCACATACTCGAAGTGATCCGTCTTTCTTTTTCACGATGTGAAGTGGACTCGCCCACGGACTGTTTGACGGCTTGCATATTCCCATCTCGATCATGCGCTCGAATTCTAGTTTTGCCGCCTTATATTTGTCGGGCGGTAGAGGGCGCGGCCGTGAGTAGATCGGCGGCCCAGTTGTCTCGATGTGATGTGTGACGTCATGCTTGGCTGGAGTTTTGAGTGTCATTGGTCGAAGTACATCTGGATATTTCTTCAGCAGGTCGTGATGAGTGTGGTCGCGGTTGATGATGTAGATTGATTCTTCTTTGCTATTTATTTTGACGGCGTTTACGCTGAGCTCGGTTACACGGTCGATGAGTTTTCTTTGGTGCAGGTCGACTAACAGTTTGTGATGTACTAGGAAGTCGGCACCCAGTATTGAAGTCTTCACATTGGCGACGACGAAAGTCCACTTGAAACTTCTTCGTAAGCCTAGGTTGAGCTCGAGTGTGCGCTCTCCGTAGGTACGAATCTCTGTTCCGTTGGCTGCGTAAAGTTTGTAGCCTGCATTCTCCGCCGGTCTTGAATATTTCTGGTTTCGGGCGGCTAATACCGATATGTCAGCTCCAGTGTCGACAAGAAATTTTTCTCTGTTGTTGGTGTCGATCACACATAGGCGGCGGCTTGTTTGGTTTACATCGACGCCCGCCACTATCGATGTACATTCTAGTTTTCCCGCTTTGCTCGGGAACACGGCGATTCACATTTTCGTGCCTCGTTACCGAATCGGTAGTGGTAACGGCACAGCCAGTCGGCATCGCCGGGCTTGCGGGTGTTATCGTTGCGCTGTCTTGAATGTGAGCGTGAGCGGCCACGGTGAGCAGAGTTTTGGCGGGAACGGCGATACGACGAATGTTGATTGTTGCGGAGTTCGGCGACTTCGAGTGACAGCTTCTCTATTTGCTTCGTAAGCATAGTGATTTGAAGGTTTGTTATCGCGTTCAGCTGTACCTCATTGACTGCTGGACTTGTTGACGGAGGGCTTGCTGTGGAGACTGCGGCGACTGTAGTAGGTTCAAAATGCTCCATCATTTTGTCTGCCATCGCAGCTAGTACTTCGAGCGACGACTCGGTGTTGACGGACAGCACGGCGCGAACTTGTGCGGGAAGCTGGTTGAGCCACATAACCTTCAGCGCTTCATCAGATAATAGCTTGCCACTGAGATCTCGCATTTTACGCAGCAGCTGGCTTGGCTTGTTGTCGCCGAGTTCGAGGCCGCTGAGTAGCTTCTGTAACTGCCGGTGGTCTGACTCTTGGTATGTTGAGATGAGTCTGTCCTTGAGCGCGCTGTACTTGCCGGTGATCGGTGGATGCAAGATAATGTCTCCGATTTGTTCTAGGTCGCTGTTGCCGAGTAGCGGGACGACGAGGTTGAATTTCTGCTCCTCTCCTATCTTGCTGGCAGCGACGGCGGCTTCAAATTGCGCGAACCACAGGCGTGGATTTTGGCGCCAAAATGGTGGTAGTCGCGCAGGCAATGAAATTGTCGCCACGTCGCTCACTGTTGCGGTGCCCTGAGCGTCGCTAAAATCTTCGTTATCTCGCGTCATATTGATGGTTCTTCTGAATGGGGTCTTGCAGGAGCTTGATGCTTAAGGAACTCTGGCTTCGGCTTCGGTTCGTGTTCTTCTTAGCGGGGTCACCAATTTAGTGTATGGTGTGTACTAACAAGTAGGTACTAGGTAGGTACTATCGTAGCGTAAATAAAACGCAGACTTGACTGTGATGAACTCCAATTTTCAACTGTTTTATTTACCAAAAAACCCTACTTATATATACATTTACAATGGTACATTTTATTCACTAGCCTGTTTCTATTAACATTCAATCGACCAATAGCGACGCGCCGTAGGGCGCGCCGCGCGCGGGGAGCGGGGTGCTTTGTTGCCACGTCACTAGTCGCTGAGAAGCCATATATAGGACTCGCGCGCTAAGCGCGGTCCTTTTTGTCGGATGGGCGTCGTCGAGTGAAGACTGAAGACTGCGGGACGCGTGCGCTGTCCGCGTCGCGTGTCTACGAGTTCATCTGCGTGAAGATAGTGCTTCTGCTTGCTCTGCATGCGTCTCGGCGAGCGTGATGGTGTTGTGATGAAGCTCGTGCCGCGTCGGTGTTTGCTATCCTATTTCTTAACAGATTGTCAAAACGTATTCGTCTTTATCAAGACGGTTGCTTCAGTGTTTCTTTACTGTTGGTCAAAACGTACTCGTCTTTTTCAAGACGCTTGCTTCAATGTTTCTTGCTGACTGTCAAAAACGTGGTAACTGGTTCGGTGCTTGGTATGTGGTAAATGGTTCGGAGGTATCTGGTTTTCTGGTGGTATGTGGTATCTGGTGACTGTGACATACTGTGTCACTACAACTACATTCTCCTGGGCTTATCTATTGTGCCACGTAGTCAGTTAGATGAGCAGGCGGACGTCGTACTCTTTCAGAACGACGCAAAGTCTCTGTCGTGGTGTTTTGTGGCTGGAACATCTCATTCTGGGAATCTCGCTGGCCATCTATGATACGATCATCGCCATCGACTGCATCGATGAACTCGTCGTCATCATTGGAATCAGTTTCATCCGTTTCTAAAGAAGATTGCCCAGTAGGAGCTAGGTGTCGATTAGATACGACAACTTCTCTACCACTGCTCAAACGCACACGAGAATGTTGAGGATTACTTTCCAGAGTCTCTACTTCTTCAACCAATGGATCATATTTACTAGTTCGATTATGGTTTCGCATTAATACTTTTCCTGGGACGTTTAGCCAAGTAGGCATCGACTGACCAGTTGAGGATCTCCTGGCGTGAGAGAACATCCGCTCATGGGGCGTACTGTTTGTAGCCGTGCAAAGAAGCGATCTTACAGAATGTAGAGCCTGAGTTAACACTGACTCCCATTTGGTTATAGGCAGATCATGGCTTTTCAGAGCCAATTGTACTGTTCGCCAAATAATTCCGTTGTATCTCTCCGTTTGTCCATTACCCTGAGGGTTATACGGTGTGGTGTAGCTTGTAGCAATGCCCTTCTGATGAAGAAAGTCTTTCATGTCTTTTGAAAGAAAAGAAGTACCACGATCTGAGTGTACGTAAGTTGGCATTCCAAAATATAGAAAATAAGTCAGTCAGTTTATTAATTACCGTGTTTGTACTCAAGTCTGGGGCAGGGATATGCAAATGGGAACCGAGAATATTCATCCACGATCGTAAGGATATATCGATTGTTTGCAGTGCCTTGTGAGGGAAGTGGACCTTTAAAATCTATCGATATTCTTTCGAATGGAGCCATCGCTTTTATTAGTTTTCCCATATTTTGTTGAAAACGAGGCTTTACTTCTGCACATATAGAACAATTCGCAGTAATACGTTTTATCTCTTCAGTGGAGTAAGCTAAATTTTTGCTTCGAACCCAATGGAGCATTCTAGTTACTCCAGGATGACACAAAGTTTTATGCAGTTCTTTGAGTGCATTTTCTGAACTGTGTACAGAGGCGACTAGTGGTGCATTGGCTCTTGATAAAGCATCAGCTGCTATATTCTCCTTTCCAGGGCGATAAACTATGTCAAAATTGTGTTCAGAAAGTTCTAATCGCCAACGTTGTATTTTGTCATTTTTAATTCTTGACGAATGCTGCTGATTAAACATGAATGCGACCGATTTTTGGTCAGTTATCAGTTTAAACTGTCGTCCGATGAGGAATTGTCTCCATTTCCGAAGACATTCGACTATAGCCGCGGCCTCTTTCTCAATGGCTGGGTGATTCCGCTCGCTACTGTGAAGGCTTCTCGAAAAAAACGCAACAGGTCTGCCTTCTTGTGACAGAGTTCCCGCGATAGCATAGTCTGAAGCGTCTGTTTCAACAACAAATTGTATGTTGTCATCAATCGCGTTTACTGCTGATCTGGCTATCTCTTGCTTTAGAGAGTTAAAAGCGTTTACTGCTTCAGAATCGAGAGGGAATGTGCCATGCGAAACGAGGGACTGAATTTTATGAGAGAATCTTTAGAATAGTGAGCAAATAATCCCAATGCTCGCCGGAGCGATGCCGAGTCTGAAGGCAGAGGCAGCTCTAATAGCGGACGTAGACGATCCGGGTCGGGTTTAATTACTCCATTGTTTATAGTATATCCTAGAATGCTTATCTCTTTCAATGAAAATTCACTCTTTTCAAGATTCAGTGTAAGGTTATACCGTTTGGCAATATCAAGAAAATGCTGCAATTTTTGGTCGTGGTCAGCTTGAGTTGTTCCACAGACTGTTATGTCATCCAAATATGCGTATACTCCTTTAAGTTCTTCTTTCGCAATTATATTATTGACAGTTCTTTGAAAAACCGCTACGCCATTGGTAACACCGAAAGGTATTCTTCGAAATTGGTATAAATTACCTTCTGCTTCAAATGCTGTATAAGGTTTTTCTGTTTCAAGAATCGGAATTTGATGGTACGCACTTTTCAAGTCAATTTTACTGTAGACACTATGTTTAGCTACTTTAGAGACTATTTGTTCAATACTTGGTAATGGGTAAGCGTCCAGTTGCGTGTATTTATTTACTGTCTGAGAGTAGTCTATACACATCCTTTTTTTATGATTTTCATTTGTAGTTACAAGCACTTGTGCTCTCCATGGTGACGAGCTAGGTTCTATAATCCCATCAGCTAGTAATTTTCTTACTTCAGTACGGATAAACTGCATGTCATTATCTGAGTATCTTCGTGACTTAACAGCTATTGGTTTACAGTCTGGTAAGAGATTCGGGAATAAACAGATTGGATCGACAGTGGCTTGAGTTAATGCACATAGTTTCAATGGAGCTCCAGATCCGCCAAAATGCATTTCTAATGTATTATGTCTCTTAAGAATATCATGGCCAATTATGACATCCGTACATAAGTTCTCCATTATTAATAAGTTCACTTGAAAACTGTGACCTTGTAGATCGATATTGACGGAACACAGTGCATCTACGTTTGTTTTTAAATTTGAAGCTGCCATGCTGACATGTTGGTAACATGAGCACTTTTGTATATTGTATTGACAAACTAGTCGGCTGTCTATAAAACTAGCAGTACTCCCGGTATCAATCAATGCTCTGGCTACAAATAATCCGTTTATTTTTATCGGTATCATAGCCTTATCAAGATCAGTTGTAGCAGCCACGATACATGATATCAATTTCTGAGACTCTCCATTTTCCATGTGTTTGTTCGGTTCATCTATAGTACTAGTAAAAGCACTACGTTGTGGTGCCACAATCACTGCACTTTTGCACACTTTTGCAAAATGCCCTCTTTTTCCACATTTGAGGCAGGTTGTAGTAGCAGCCGGACAGTTTTGTCGGGCATGTCTCTTGTTTCCACAGAAATAGCATAGTTCTTGGATGTGTGTTCTCTGATTGTTAATGGGGACCGCATTGACAAAGGTACTAGTACTAGGTTGCTGGTAATCATCACTATGTATTCTCGCCATCTCTAGAGCGCGGGCCTGCTTGAATGCGTCGTCTAATGTGAGAGTGCTATTTTCCAAGAGTCTTAGTAGACGTACTATGGATGACGAAAGTCCGGATATGAAAGCGTCTCTAATAAAATCACTTTTGTTTTGTTCAGCGGTCACTTGTTCAAAATTGCATTCTTTCGAGAGCAGTTTCAAGGCTTGTAGATACTGGTCAATGGACTCACCTGGTTGTTGCGCTCGTTTTGCTAATCTGTGCCTGGAATATATTTCATTAGGTGGCTTCAGAAAGAGTGCATCAAGTCTCTTTATAGCAATATCGTAATCAGTGCAATCCTGTATGCACACAAAAGTTGTAGGGGATAGATGATTAGTTAGTAATCGGATTTTAGTATCTTTTGCAATAGTTTTCTCGGTCGTAGTTATAGCTGTCAGAAAATTTTCAAATGTGCTTTTCCAATGTGTCCACTGAGGGGACAGATCTTGGCTTGAGGACGGGTCTCCGTCAAAACGGTCTGGTCGTAGATATTTTTCCATTTTGTTAAATAAATTGTAGTAAGTAAGAATATAGGTACCCGTAATTATAGGTTTTATTTAACAAAATTAAACATATTCGACATATTGATACATTGACACTATAATGACACAATTGATGAAATGACCAAGGAGTTTATAATTACTACAACTTTCGATATGCGTGGTGCGGAGTCCATCTTTTTTTATAAGTCTATGCAACAAATTGAAAATACTAGAGGACTTCACCGAAAATCCTTAGAGCATTTTGAAAATCAAAAGAATGTCACATAAAATTATTTGAAATCGACTAATTTGAAGTTTGCTTCTGCTTAGAATATGAACCCATATCTGAAATAGTCTATGATTTGACTGGTTTTCTAAAAAAATAAGTTTGTCTATTGATTCGTCGTTTGCCCCACCGACAAGTGAGACTTTTCAGTAAATTAATCGTTAATTATGTTAGACTGAGTGAAAATCCTACCAAAAATATTACAAAAGTTATAGGACACTTCCATATAAATTATTCTTGTTGAATAATAAATATTTGGAAGATCTAAGGGGTCGATCAGTGCGAAGCTCTTTTGGTGTCTCTCTGGCTTTCGATCAGATTTTCGCACGTCCTACAATAAACAATCATTAGGTTTTGTAGTGGTGCTGCATCGTGAATCGATCGGTGTGGTGTGGTGTTATTGCTTGAGTGCAGTGTATGTGGTGCAGTGCAGTGGTCCGAGTGCTGGTTGCGATGTATCAGTGAGGGACTGCGGTGACCGAGCGGAGCCGTAGCTGGGGGTGTCATGCTGGAGACGCGGTCGGCGCGCGCCGCAGACTCGGTGTGGGCGAACAAGCCGCTGCCGGCGCCGCACGCCATGGCCAACACGAGGCACGGGAAAAATGCACAGGTATACCTTCACTTTACACCCACTGCCGCACGTAGTCATCAGCTTGCTTAACTATCTTAATTTGGCACATCCTGTTTGGTGCTCTACAAAAAAAAATGATCTATGCAGTGACAGCTTCCAGTTGTGTACCATAGAAACACTTCTTCCAACTAGTTTCTTATAATACTGTAGTATGGTTGCTAATTTAGCAAACTGATTAACTAGGATATGATTCTGATTGGGCCTGAGCACCGGTAATTAGGCAGCAGTTGTTTCAAATTAATTGTTGTGGAATTTAATGAGTTAAAGTAGACATTTATACAATTTTTTGCTCATACACACATCATATTGTCTGTTATGCATTATGCATGCTCCTAACACTTTCACTATTTTTTAATCCATGTTTAGATAATCATCAGTGTGAATACCTACACGTTGAATTTTTCATGCAAGTGAATATAGAAAAGAGAAAGATTGAAGTAAAATGTTATTCAAGAGTTTTGTATTAATATCTCTGAGGAGGCCTGTATTAGAGAAACAATGATTATCATATTAACAAAATGCTAATAAAGTTATTTTTCTCACTGTTATGAAATAAACAAGTACCTATTATGAATTGAAAATCATCTTGGCAAAGACAGCTGTAACGCATAGTTTCTGTTGCTTGCAACCTAAAAATTTCTTTGTTTCTTTGAATTCCTTAAAACCTAGACATTTAGTCTGTATCTAAGTTTACTTACTTAGCACATAAGTTATAATTAAATTGGCTATAAATTACATAATGAATAAAAGTTGATATCAGAAGACCAATTCTCATTCCTAAAAATGTTCAAATTCAAGTCGCAATCTCATGCCAGCGACAAAAATGTTGCACCTCAATACTCCAATCCTTAGAGAAAAAACACATTACCTCGAGACTAACACAAGAATGTCACAATGCAGTAGAATGAGTAACGGTATGTAACCGCAACACAGTGACACTGCAATGGATAAAAGAATACAGCAGATCACTGGGTAACAATGCAGCTGACGAACTAGCCAGGAGAGCATCCAGCACGTCAGTCTGTGGACCTGAACCAATTGTACCCATTCCCTTCAACCAGCTACGAAGGTGGCTACAGGAGTCCATGTATACACAAGCTTAGACTTGGTGGTCCTCAACACCGAGCTGCAGGCAGTCCAGGGTGGCTAGGTCATCTCTAGATGGTAGGCCAAATAACACATAATATGGAAAATCCAAATGATTTAACCATGTACAGGTTTTACAGGAATTTTAAAAACACAAAACTGCCCTTATCCCAATCTATTTGGGGTCGGCGCAACATCTCCTTTTTTTCCATACTTCTCTATTAGTTGTCATCTCGGTAGTCATCCCCTTTCTAGCTATCCCCTTAATTATAGCCATGCACACTTATTTATGAACTAAATTATATTTATACCTGTCGGGATTTATGAAGTTCAGTATGCCTAAATAAACAGTGAAACAACCACATTTAATGAATTGGTTTAGGTTTCCCATAATTATCCTGTTTCAAATATAAATATTGAATGACTGAACACCTGCATGATATTCACTATCTATCTGCCTAGCCTTTTCCCAACTATGTTGGGGTCGGCTTCCAGTCTAACCGGATGCAGCTGTACCAGTATTTTACGTGGAGCGACTGCCTATCTGACCTCCACAACCCAGATACTGGGTAATACGATACCCCTTGGTAAGACTGGTTGTCAGACTTTCGGGCTTCTGACGACCCGTAACGACTGTCAAAGATCCACGAATAACAGCCGGGACCAACGGCTTAACGTGCTTTCCGAGGCACGGAGGAATGTCGGTATGTAAAGATGGTCACCCATCCACTGACCAACCCCGGCAAGCGTAGCTTAACCTGACGGATCGACCCGTGCGGCTGTTATTACTTAGCCACGAGCTCCTCTGCATGATATTCACTGACGGACACTAATTAAACAATTCTGGTTGTGCTGCTTTTCTCATATTTATGTAATGCTAGCAAGTTTACTTTTTGCATTTCTTTGACCACTGTTTTACAATAGCTTATTAAATGCCTTTGATTACAGCCTTTATTAAAAGCCTGACATATTAATTAATAAATGTAGCATTACCAGTTTAATAAAACCAGGAATGATAAACAGGAAAATTATCCTTTAAAACAATAGCATATTAGGTATTCAGGAGTCATCTTAAACAAAGTAGGTATTACTCATTTGAAACTAGTCCTAACTTGTGCAATATTATCCTGGACTGTGGTTTGCTGTTTATTGTATAACTGTGTACTAACTAAGGGCCAATTTCACAATGTCCAAATAGCCACTACTTACCAAATAAATTAAAAAATGGAACAGATTTTGTTAGTTGTAGGTGGTGAAACAGGCCAGAATAGGTACTACATTATTTTATGTGTACTATGTATGTTTCTTTAGACAACACAGTTACTTAGCATTCCTTGAACTTAAAAGAGATACTCAATACATGTACCCATACTAACTGCAAGCTGTGTGGCTTGCCACTGGACCGCTACTTTTATGCTTGAAATGGATCAGACTAACCAGTGTAAATAAGCCCTATTTACAACACCGGTAATAACAGAAGAGGCCCTATTCAATAGGGCTTGTTATGCAGTTATTGTCTTACTGACTCATTTGTGGGTCAATGTTTGGGGCCATCACTTGTGTTAATGTCTCATACATAAGCTACGATTGGAGTCCTGAAGAAACCAGATGGCCAAATCTCGTACATAAAAACGTTCATAATCTCATGCCAGCGTCAATCAAAAGTCAAAAATGTAGGTACGCTATACAATTTTAGACAGATTGAGACTGAGATGAGATTGCAAACGTTGTTAAAAATACGAGAATTGCCCCTCTGATCTTTTATGTTCTCCGCCTCGTATTATGATGTCAATGTATGCTTCATTCCACTAAAACTATGAGATAATCGGCTGTGTTATCCACAAATACGCCCACATAATTTATTCTGCAGCAAATGATAAACAGATGGGGCTTGCCCTCGTTAACACCTAGCCGTGTATTGTCCTCGACGCATTGTCTAGTGCTATTTTGGTTGATCTTGATGATGGCGGCATCATGTAAAAGATAATCTAGTTAGCAGTACGTACAGCCCTAAAAGCCCGATGTACCTAATCAGATTTCGTCACAAGTCGAGGGTTTAGTAATGCATCCCCAAAATAAAGAAAACCGGCCAAGTGCGTGTCGGACTACGCACAATGAAGGGTTCCGTAGTTGGATGAAATTATCCCAAGAACAAACTTAACATTATAGTTGAAAAACATGTTCTCCCATACATTCCAACAGTAAATGTAAGTTTGTACACACAATATTGAGAGATTTACCATGTTATTTTAAGACCACAAACTTCTTATAGGTTTTCCTGTAATATACAGGTATAGAACTATTTTCTGCATTTTTTTTTTCAAAATTTTAGGCTCATTATTTCCGGAGATAAGGAGGGGGGGGGGGGGATGGTCAGTTTTCGTATATTTTCTTAAATAGCTTTAAAACGATTTATTTTAAAATTACAAAAAAAAAAATATTTGGGACCCTCACAGTAAGCCCTTTCATTTGATATGTCACACGGTACAGTTTGTAATTTTTTTTTTTTTAATTTTCTTATTTGTCCCCTAAAAGTGACCTCTACATTCAAAATTCATTTATTTACTTTAGCCATACGTGTTTGGGTCACAGAAATCCATATGTTTACCAAATTTGAACTTAATCGGTCCATTACATTCGGAGCAAATTGGCTGTGACAGACGGACGGACAGACAGACACACGAGTGATCCTATAAGGGTTCCGTTTTTTCCTTTTGAGGGACGGAACCCTAAAAAACGAGCAGAATACTAATATGCTGGTGCAATGAACAGGCATCATTCTGGCTATCGATTTTATTAACCCAAAAAGGGCTTATTCTCTTGATTATAATGCTTTGAATGGTTTCTACAACACGCACGAGATGGCCTTTCGATGCAGGGAACTGAAATATACTTATCAAAAAAATACGTAGCTTTAAATTTATTGATTTCCTTATACCTTTTTCCAGGACGACGTCTGCTACGTAGTTGCTAAGTACGACTACGCGGCGCAGGGTGCACAGGAGTTGGACCTGCGCAAGAACGAACGGTATCTGCTGCTGGACGACTCCAAGCATTGGTGGCGGGTGCAGAACGCCCGCAGCCAGTCCGGATACGTGCCCAGCAACTATGTAAAGAAGGAGAAGCCTTCGTTGTTTGACAGGTGAGGGTGAAACGAAGATTACATAATTATATGCCTGGAAATATTCCCACTGCTTCTGAGAGAGGGAGTGGGCCGCACCACTAGAATCCATCTAGTTGAGAATATGTTAGGGACATCTAAAGGTAAAAACTGCTGTTCGTCATGCCATACCACCATACCTCTCAATCCAAATTTTATTGAAACCTGACCCGAAATTGGACACTGATAACGCCGGGTTATAATGCAGGCTACTCATCAAACTAGGAAATAATATACTTACCCAATTAATAATGATGTGATACCACCCACCTAGAAATAAATAAAAAATGACATTTGCGTCATACAAAATGCGGAAGTATGTGTCACACTTAAAATTCCAACGAATATTGTGGCCTTCCTGTAACAACACCAGCACAGTAAGCAGTTATGGTAGAGACCTTTCAACCACTAAAGTGATTATAGTACACGAGTTATAATGTGATGGCTCTGTGCTTATTACGACGCCATCTCCACTGGCAAGAGAATCGCGTAGAGGAGCTCGTGGCTGGGTAATAACAGCCGCACGGGTCGATCCAACTGGTTAAGCTACGCTTACCGGGTGATCAGTGGATGGGTGACCATTTCAATACTCAATATATTTATTTGCATTCCACAATGTTACCATAGGTGGTAGGTACATTATAAATTATACATCATTTTATATAGATCATTGTGGACCCTGTCGGGCACAGCAAAATACCGATATCTTTACATACCGAGATTCCTCCGTGCCTCGGAAAGCACGTTAAGCCGTTGGTCCCGGTTGTGGATCGGACGTGGATCTTTGACAGTCTTTACGGGTCGTCAGAAGCCCGAAAGTCTGACAACCAGTCTTACTTAGGGGTATATTATTACCCAGTTACTGGGTTGTGGAGGTCAGATAGGCAGTCGCTCCATGTAAAATATTGGTATTCAGCTGCATCCGGTTATACAGGAATCCGACCCCAACATAGTTGGGAAAAGGCTAGGCAGATTGCGTACCGATGTGCCATCAAATCCTCACTGAGTAGATTGCGCCTAAGGTCACACTGGAAACGAAGCTAAGTGCATTAAGCTTTCCTCTGCGTCTTTTCATACTTCCGTTTTCGTATCGCTTAGTACGCGGTGTGAACCGAAGTATGAAAGATGCGGAAGAAACCTAAACGAACTTAGCTTCGTTTCGCTTCGTTCCCAGTGTGGCCTGCCCTCTCATGCGCGAGGTTGTGGCTCCAAATCCGGGCAAGTACTAATGTGAATTTTTCAATTCAAACAAAGAAGAAAGTACATGTACCACTATTAGTTAAGTAATTAGTTTGTAATGATAAATCAATATAATACTAATTAACTAATAGTGGTAACCGCTACATGTACTTTCTAAGTTTATATGTGGCAGTGGGGCAATAACAGGCTGGATATTGTAATTATACAGGATAATTTTTTAAGCAGTGCGCAAATTTTTACAGGGTGCTCTACCCATGAATATGAACAACTTTTAGTATGGAACCAAACCTGAAATCGCGAAAAAAAATCAGCTGTTCAGTACATTTTGACGAATTATGCGAACAGAAATGTACTGAACAGCTGATTTTTTTTTCACGATTTCAGAGTTAGTCCCATAGCGAAAGTTGATCATATTCATGGGTAGAACACCCTATGAACATTTGCGCACTGCTTAAAAAAATATCCTGTATTCATAGACTTATAAAAAAAGATGGACTCCGCGCCATGAATATCGAAAGTGAAGCACCGTACCGATCTATGTGTGCATGATTTGAGTACCTGCAAAGACGGCGTCGCTCGTGTCACGTAATGGCGGCCGGTCGGCATACTATGATGTAAATGTGTGCGCGAGGCGTGTTTGTACAAACGGTCCGGCATACTTACTGTGCTTCACTTTCGATATGCGTGGCGCGGAGTCCATCTTTTTTTATAAGTCTATGCCTGTATTATAATAATACAGGGTGTAAGGGACAGCCCTCCGCAAACTCACAGGATGCATTCAGCTCCTCATTTTGAATCATATTCCACCGGAAATTTTCTCAGGAAAATTTTCATTTTTTCAAATTTTTTTTCAGTTACATTTTCATTATTTCAATGTAAAATTGCATTGTGTATTCGCAGCACTCCATTTATGTAAAAAAAAACTACAAAAAAAAACAGCAAAAAAAAACCAGCAATGGATGTTGAAATACTCTAACCAACAACGCGTGAAATCAGCTGTTCACTTTCTGTCTAGCTACAGAGTTCATGGAACTCACCGCACACCTATTACCTACCCCTCCCAACCAGTAATAGACGCTCCAATTTGTGCACAAAAACACAAACAAATCAGGTTTATTGGATTCCCATAACGTTCCTGAAAAAATTTCATGTACCGGTCATCTTAGTATGACATACTGAATTCACCCTATCAGTTTGCGGAGGGCTGTCCCTTACACCCTGTATAGTACACGAACTATCGCAGTTATTTCGCTTGATCGATAGAATCCGCGACAGCGCGATCTTATCGCATTTAGACCTGAAATACGTATGTCTGCAATATGTGAACACTGTCTGTGAGAATACATACGGAAGATAACATTGTTTGCTATGACACATGATTCTACAAGACGGTAGGTGATTTATTTATAGTGTATCGGTAGTATTTTAGAAGTAATAGGTCTTTACCCTAAAGGCTGTAGTCAACTTCTGTAGTCTTCTTCTTCTTCGGCAGTGCTCACAGTATGTCAACCAAAGTTGGATATGCTAGTCACATGGGAGCATATCTAAACTCGTTTTGCATACCCTGTGTCTGAGGAAAGCGGCGAGGTATTTTAGTCTCTGGATGACTGGCCGTCTTCAGCAAATGGAACCTGAGACCTCTGGAAGAACCCAGTCATTCTGTCTACAAAATTCTTACATATTGGTGGCTACCTACAAAACAAAGCTAATTTAACCCATTCCTTGTCAATTACACAAATTATATGTTCTGCCGTTGTTTATTGTTATCACGGCCAGCTTTAAATCGGTCGATTACGTACTTACTTCTTTATGTCTTCAAATCAATTAGCAATTCAATTAAACGTATCAATGGCGTATATACAGTAACAAATCTGCAGTAAGTGATGCCTCGTTACATATACAATCATTTATTCTCGCGTCTAATATCGGGGTCACACCAACGTCAACGTCAATGTCCATCATCGCCATAAATATCGCGGTAATTGAGTGGCCACACTTGAACACCGCCACCCGAGTTATCGCCGCGTTAATCGGCAATGTGAATGCCGTTGTCAAATTATCGTGATAAGTTGTGGCTACACCTATGGCCTACGTCCATCTTCGCGATAATCAACGGCATATCCCGTTGGTGTGGCTCCGACATTAGGAAAGTACCTAGAATGTAGGTCTTATTCCAGGATAGGTATTAGGTATATTGCGTATCAACCTATCAGCTGTTATATTGATCTCTAGTTATATACCCAAAACAAATTACATTGCACGATCTTGAGTGTTATCTGTTACAAAGGTGACATTCAAGTTAAAACTATCAAAGCTTGCATTTACAAAAAATGCACTGTGTAAACATTTAATCTGTTTGTTTACCTCAATAAATATAAATCGGCCACGATGATGTTAAGCAGACTATGTTCATACCTGGGGGCCTAAAACGGCCACACTAAGCATTTCCTCTAAAAGCGATTCATTTCCTGAATTCGCAGCAATTTATTATGATTGTGCTATTTGACGTATTTGACATTATACTTCAATAGCAATTTATAATTTGTGGACCATTTTACGAATCTCCATACAAAACTGTCAAACAGATGAATTGCGTGCTATGAATTGTACGCAGATAAATCATTAATTGTCAGTTTGTGACCGTTTTACGATTTCAAATATGATTCATAATACCTATTAACCTGTTATGATTCTGCCAAAGTGGCCGTTGGCCCCCTGTAAGAAGTTATTAGGTCACACATGATCTGATAATTTATATAGATTTTGGGATTATTAATGCATATTCCAACATGCATCAGAACTAACTTAAGGCGAAAGCGCCAAGGTAGCCCGCGAAATTCAAAATTTCTTACGTTTTTTGCAATTTGTAGGTCAGTGTGAGTTTGTATGTTGATTAAAATATGATTCGCGGGCGTAGCTAATATGGCTTTACAGAATTATAATCATTAGAATCAGCAATACAACTCCATAAGTTAGCATTTACCTCAAACCTCATGATTTCATGAAATCGCTAGATTTGAGATAAATGCTAACGTATGGAGTTGTATTGCTGATTCTAATGATTATAATTCTGTAAAGCCATATTAGCTACGCCCGCGAATCATATTTTAATCAACATACAAACTCACACTGACCTACAAATTGCAAAAAACGTAAGAAATTTTGAATTTCGCGGGCTACCTTGGCGCATCAACCTTAAGAGGTAACTTTTCAGCATGAAATATAAGAAAGCGCATCGTGGTAAGCAAAAGTTCGAAATAATTTTCTGTCTCTACATCCATCCATGAGGATTTCCTCAGGAAGCCAATACTACTGGGACAGGTTTACTCAAATTGTTTCTCGTACTTTCCTCAAAAGGTCAATCTGTATGCGACCCTACACTTTGTTAATCAATATTTTTGATATTTAATTTTAATGTCTGTTCTAGAGACTGACTCTGAGTTTGTTTTGCCATTTCTTCTCAAGGGTACTGGGTAGGAAATGTCGACTCCATTTACTATGCGTGCCAAATAAGAATAGTACTGTCAAGACGCCATTTTGTTCCGTAATTCTCGCGAACTTCATTACCAATGCGTACTAATTTGACAGCTATCGTGTATTTGACAGCTATCGGCAGTACTAATTTGACAGCTATCGTGTGAAGTTGGCAGCAAGCGCGATCCTATTCTTATTTGGCACGCATAGAATATTTTTGGAACGAAGTTCTGTAACGCGGCTTGTGGTAGGAGTGAACTAGCAGAAAATGTGACGTAACGAATAAGCGTTGTTGACCCTCATGTTTTTTTAACACAAAAACAAAAACTTTTGACAATTTAAATTATACTAGATGGATCTGTCGACTTTTTTAAAAAAATATGACGTGTAAAGTGATTCCGATATCCTATTTATAGAATAAACAATTTCATTTCATTTGCTATTCAAACAAACAATTCAAACAATTTTTTTTTATTCCATTTCAATACACATTGCACTATTCGTCTATAATAAAGCGCTTACATAGCGAATTACGCCATTTAGTTAGTATCTACTAGACAACTCTATTATATTGCTTTTTAAATATATTTAACAATACAATATAATAGGTATATGTATAAAACAAAGTCGGGTCGGGCAAGAACGTCTGGACAGATTTTTACGATGTTTGATTTGTTGGATTTCACTCCGCCCCGAATAGCAGAATAACTATTAAAACATCTCATACATGAAATTTGGACAGGGCAACGTCTGTCGGGTCAGCTGTAGTCAATAATTAACAATGTAAGTAAGTTTCTACTTCAAATGGTCACAGTTTCTGTTATATAATACTGTCTATCTAATAATTGTCATAAAATATGTGTTACTAGGGTGAAGCCCGTGCTTACCCAACAATTAGTACCAGTATGGCTCGTTGAAGTATGTACACAAACATACGCTGGCGGATATCAGCTGTTTCTCTTTCCGTATTGTTGTAATTACGAGGGAAAATAGTATTTATTGTTTGAAGGATACGGTGATCAGTTGGTGTAATTACTACACTCTGGTACAGTAGTACCCAAGTAATAAGGCGCGTCGTGAATCTTCGTTCGCACAGAAAAGAAAGTATGGCCCCGAAGATTAACGAGAGTGCGTAAAACTTACAATCAACCTTAGATCACTACTATAAGATTCATAATACACTGCAGCTGTTAGTTCCGTCTCACTCGCAAGTATGGCGGCTGTCAAGCGGCTTCCGCTAACATGGCGGCAGCTACCGACCAATAGCGGTACAGGAAAAAGCGTGGAGCGTGCCGATTGGTCAATAGCATTTCCCGCGCTTTAAAAATTCATCTTCTGCGCAGGTACATCGATAAGCCATATTAGTTGAGTACTACTGTACAACCTTATTAATCAGTAAAATTGCTGTTGTTTCCTGGATTTGATTTATTGTAGGTGTGCATGCGGGTATCATTTCATAGATAAACAAAGGTGTGTTTAATGAGTTTTTATTAAATAAATCTTGGTTCTTACTACTTGGTAGCCTACAGAGATTTTACGGCAGCCAGATCGTCACAGCAATCATTCCGACTGGCCTTTTCTCAACATTGTTGGGGTCGACTTCCAGTGTAACCGGGTGCAGCTGAATACCAGTATATTACATGGAGAGACTGCCTATCAGGACCCCATAACCCAGTAACTGGGTAACACGACACCCCTTGGTAAGACTGGTTGTCAGACTTTCGGGCTTCTGACGACCTGTAAAGATCCACGAATGCCAGCCGGGACCAACACCTAATTGTCACAGCACTAATTAATAAATAATGGATTAATCATGGACTGCCTCGATGCTGTAGTGGTCGAAAGCGCTTCTGCTGCATGAGCTCCTGGGTTCGAATCCCGTCAATCAAAGTGTCATTGGGTTTTTTTCATCAGGAAATTCTTTGGGAAAAAAATCATAGGTCTGGAGATGGAACATTTTGAAATTTCCTATGCTCACATTTTAAGTCAGATGACGTAGGTCAGGTGAGGTCAAAACATTATATTTAATCTACCTACTAAGAGCTCTGAGCGTAGGAAATTTCAAAATGTTCTATATCTCCAGACTTATTATTTTTAACCCCCGACGCAAAAAGAGGGGTGTTATAAGTTTGACCGCTATGTGTGTGTGTGTCTGTGTGTCTGTCTGTGGCACCGTAGCGCTTAAACGGGTGGACTGATTTGGATGCGGTTTTTTTTTATTTGAAAGCAGATTTTCCAGCGATGGTTCTTAGACATGTTTTATCAAAATCGGTTCAGCCGTTTCAAAGTTATCCGCTCTTTTGTTAGCTGCGGTAGGGATCTTAGACGCGTAAATGCGTAATGCGTATTTACTTTACTTTCAAACCTTACTGTGACCTAAACTTTGAAACATCCATGTATGCTATCTATCTATGCAAGATTATGGAATTCTTGGTCTGATGCTGCAGCCAGGATATCCAGCACACTAGTACACTCTTGAAAAAATAATAGCAAAAATGACGTGTTTGGATTAATTTACATCAGTATTTGATTCTACATACAATGCAATGGTGGCAACACGATGAGCTGATGCTGCAGCCAGGATATCCAGCACACTAGAATACTCTTGGTAAAATAATCATCTAGTTTAAAAAAAATATGTTTGACGTGTAAAAGTGTTTGTACAAACCTACTTACAGAAAATAAATCATTTATCATTTATCATAATATAGCAGATATGTCGTGTTTGGATTCGTTTTGATCAGTATTTGATTCTACATACAATGCAATGGTGGCTACACGATGAGCTGATGCTGCAGTCAGGATATATGCAGCACACTAGTACACTCTTGAAAAAAATAGCAGATAATAGTGTTTGTATTCGTTTTTTTATCAGTATTTAATTCTATTTGCAGTACGATGGTTGCCACCATAATGATCAGGATAGATATCAGGATAGATAGTCAGGATAAGTTAATGTTATGTGCAGAGAAACTTAACATTCTGCAGTAATAACAATGCATTTCTATATTGTTAAATCGATTAAAAAGTTTAAAAATGTTAAAATAAAAATTAAATTAAAAATTTAAAAAACCCCCAACGCAAAAAAGAAAAGCGAACATTTAAAAAGTCAAAAATAATACCTATCGTTGAGCCATCAAAGTCGATTGAGTATTTACCTATATATATTTTAATTACATTAATTGATGGATTGCACGATAAGGTTTGCTCATTGAAATGGCGCTATAATGTCGCGGCGGGGTACCGCATATGTAGATAGTCAATCAAGTGAAGGGTCTGACTTACTTATGCGGTACCCCGCCGTGACATTACAGCGCCATTTCAATGAGCAAACCATATCGTGCCATCCATCAATTTCTGTAATAAAATATATATAGGTAATACTCAATCGACTTTGATGGCTCAACGATAGGTATTATTTTTGACTTTTTAAATGTTCGCTTTTCTTTTTTGCGTTGGGGGTTTTTTAAATTTTTAATTTAATTTTTTTCTCAATGGTTACGCTACTTGGCGGCACTACTCGCCTTAATAAAAAAAAAAAAACGCTGCATTGAATACTCAAGCAGTGAATGTCATCGTAATAAGTTAAATTCCATGCCGCTGCAAGTCTTCATTCAAATACAATATACAATGCATGTGTCACTGTCGTCAGACAGTGAGGGCAAACAAGCGTCTATCAAATAAACCTGTACAATGTTATGTTGTGAGGAAATAACAACAATAAACACATTAGTTGCCTGCATTCTGCTATAGATACAGCACCTGTACTGCTTTCGTGGATCATTCGTGCGCACGCGCTTCATTCAGTGTAGACCCTTCTTTAAAAAGTGGTGGTACAGAAAAACTCGTCCTGAAAAGTAAACACCTAGCCACCTAGCCTATTAGTGAGGCCAGCTAGCCAATGAATCTAGACTAAACCAAGTGCAAGTTAGCCAATGAATCTAGACTAAACCAGGTGCGAGTTAGCCAATGAATCTAGACTAAACCAAGTGCAAGTTAGCCAATGAATCTAGACTAAACCAAGTGCAAGTTAGCCAATGAATCTAGACTAAACCAAGTGCAAGTTAACCAATGAATCTAGACTAAACCAAGTGCAAGTTAGCCAATGAATCTAGACTAAATCAAGTGCAAGTTAGCCAATGAATCTAGACTAAATCAAGTGCAAGTTAGCCAATGAATCTAGACTAAATCAAGTGCAAGTTAGCCAATGAATCTAGACTAAATCAAGTGCAAGTTAGCCAATGAATCTAGACTAAATCAAGTTCAAATTAGTCAATGAATCTAGACTAAATCAAGTGCAAGTTAGCCAATGAATCTAGACTAAATCAAGTGCAAGTTAGCCAATGAATCTAGACTAAATCAAGTGCAAGTTAGCCAATGAATCTAGACTAAACCAAGTGCAAGTTAGCCAATGAATCTAGACTGAACCAAGTGCAAGTTATCCATTGAATCTAGACTAAACCAAGAGCAAGTTAGCCAATGAATCTAGACTAAACCAAGTGCAAGTTAGCCAATGAATCTAGACTAAACCAAGTGCAAGTTAGCCAATGAATCTAGACTAAACCAAGTGCAAGTAGCAATGATAACAAATAACACACCCGAAATCAATTGCAGTATTAAGAAGAAGGTAAAGAAAGGATCCGGCTCGAAGACCCTACCGTCGAACAGCTCTCCGGTGCGCGGCGGCGGCGAGGCGGGCGCGCGGCGCGTGGAGCCGGCCGACGCTCTGGGCACCGCCGTCGTCAAGTACAACTACCAGGCCCAGCAGCCCGACGAGCTGTCCCTCACCAAGGGAACGAGGATCCTGATATTAGAGAAGAGTAATGATGGCTGGTGGAGAGGACAGTATCAGCAGCATACTGGCTGGTGAGTTCTGGTTTCTTTTTGTGGCCTGTCCTGAGGGCCTAGACAGTGACATCCTCGATACGATGATGGACATCTACCGAAAAGCTAATGACAATCCTGCTGAAAGTCGTTGTAGCAATACGAAACGATTTGAAAGCGATTTCCACTTGTCTATGCCCTCCGGCCATTTCAATAGTTTTTTTTTAGTTATATATACAATCTATACATCAAAAACATTTTTTTAGTTACATAGCATATAGTAAATATATGTGACAAAGTTTTCTGATAGGTTAAACAGTGAAACAAGCCTTTAGAAATCTGTGTGCTTAGTTTCGCACGTCAAGATTTATTTTGGCTTGATTTACAAAAATTCATTTTAATGTACTCACTTATAGTTTTTGTTTACACTAAACCCGAAAAGGGGTCATTGCACTCATCATTTTGAACAACTTTTCAGCTGTAAAAATCAGCTGTTCAGTACATTTTGACGAGTTTGATGTAGATAAATGTACTGAACAGCTGATTTTTTTTTCGCGATTTCAGGGTTGGTCCCATAGAAAAAGTTGTTCAAAATGATGAGTACAATGACCCCTTTTCGGGTTTAGTGTAAACAAAAAATAATGTTGTATAAGAAAGTATTTATTTACTAGCATTTTCTGTAGATCATTGATTGCCTTTTATAATGTGGTTGTAGCCAATGAAGTTTAATTAATTTAAAGCGTCTGCGGTGCAGTGGTTCTTTAGAACTTACTGATAATGCTATGTAGTTGCTTTATAATAACAATACTTTGTCATAGCAGTGGAAAAACCGGTAAAGATACTGACATTAATAAGAATAATGTTATTATTGAACAACACTTATTTAATAGCAGTAGAACTAAAAGGATAACATTTAATTGGCACACTTAGTCGACGTAGAAATATCGCGGCGATTTTGTTTCGCGCATTGGTTTTTCAACGCTCTGCTTAGCGCCGAGAGTTGAAAATCCAATAGTGTGTTTTGTTAGAATGCACTCTGTTGTTGTTAGGTTGGATTCTCAATGCTCGGCTCAACACCGAGAGTTGAAAATCCAGTGCGCGACATTTTTACGTCCGTGCGAACGTCGGCTTATGTGTTACTCAGTTACGTGACTAACCTCGTAAACACGAAAATAAGCAACTTTATAATCATACTAGTTCAGACAGCATAAATTAGTAAAACTTAGACTCACCCATACCAGTTAAGAGCATTTCTCTTTTTTTTTGCCAATATACATTTGTTGAATGTCCCACAAGATTGCAGATTAATAACATTTGTGTAATGTGTATGTTATTGATTCTGTTTTGTTTAGGAGCACATTTTTTATTAAAATTCACAGAAATCATTAAAAAATATCATAAAAATATAATATTTAATTAAAAAAATAAATAAATACAAACTACCAAAAAATTGCAATGTATGAAAATTCGTATGTCCCAGTCTACCATCCGTTACTTAAAACTCAATTATTTTAATAAGGTTCAAAGAAACTATACTGAGATTTTGTTTTTAAACCATTCTAAGAGGTAAAAAGGTCTACTTACATTGCTTTTTTGGTATTTTTTTTTTAATTTTGCCAGATATAAATGAATTTTGAACTCGTCCCAGAAAAAGTTCCAAAAATAGATTTCAGTTTTTGTTACCCATTTTTTATGTGTTATAGTTAAAAAACTTCCATTTCGATACACAATTTTAACTTGGCAATACTACAGGTACCATTTAATGCCGCCATATTGATTTAGGCCAGTGCTGTTCCGACGTTATTAATGTGAAACACGTATTCCAGTTCGAAAATCGAATCTCATTCCAGTATTTGTTACAGCATTTATAAATAAACACTTAATTTGAAAATTTTCTTTTACTTTTGTTGGTATTTCTTTGCAATGATATTATTAAGTTTATCATGAAGTATCAAGAAAACTATTTTTTTGGATATAACAATTGCTACTTCAAAGTTTTTTTTAACAATTAAAAAGTAACAAAATAAGAACATGTAATTTACCTTCATTTAGTTTTTAATACATTTTCCACAAAATTCATAAATAAAATAGATTTTCTTATAAAAATCCAAATGTTAATAAACTAAACTACCTGATTTCATGAAAAAAACGATTTATATTATATATTTTTATTTTTAGCGATTTTTTGAAACTATGGCAAAAAAAAGAGAAATGCTCTTAAGTCATAAACACTAAGGAACGGGCTGAGAGACATTCCTTTTTTTTTTTTTTAATTTAGTAATAACTAGGTATTTTGAGGATATTATTAACAAAGATATTCTTGCAGGTTTCCTTCGAATTACACCAGCGAAGAGGGCGACAATGAAGACCCCGTACACACGTACGCTATGGCGGAAAACGTTCTCGACATCGTGGTGAGTCTAAATGCATTTCATCACTATTAGCTGTTACCTCGGTATTCCCTTTCAAACCATAACAGTTTCTTTGTATTACAATCTATTTCTATAAATGCTATGAATATTCTTGCCAGGAGGAGCTCGTGGCTAAGTAATAACAGCCGTACGGGTCAATCCGTCAGGGCCCCAAGTCTGCTATTTTTAGGGTTCCGTACCAAAATGGTAAAAAAGGAACCCTTATGGTGTGACTCAGTCTGTCTGTCTGTCTGTCACAGCTGGACATCTCAAGAACTACTAATGCTATCAATTTGAAATTTAGAATAGTTTTAGATGATGTTGACCCAACTATGCAAATAAGAAAGAAATAAAAATAATTATTTTTTTTTTGCAACTGGGACTGAAAAGGGGTCTTAAAAATTTAAAGTGGCTACTAGGGCATGTGGGGTATCATATGAAAGAACGCTGTTTGCACTTTCTCAAACTATTTTTTTTTTTTTATATACCGCTTTTTTATATCTGTAATTTTTATGGTGTGCATAATAAAGAGTATTCTATCTATCTATCTATCTATCTTAGTTTTCGAATTTCGACTTTTGATGTAAAATGTAAAAAAAAAATACCGTTCCCCCCCTTATCTCCGAAGTTTGCAAAGCGAAAAATCTGAAATTATTCTGTGTGATAGAAGTTTATGTAAAGATTACAGGAAAAATAAAACGATGTCTCTAAGTAGCACACTTTTTCAGAAATCGGAACGGAACCCTCGGTGCGCGAGTCCGACTCGCTCTTGACCGGTTTTTTACATTCCAACACGATCCCATTGTCACTGCATTGTCATTTTGCTAAAAGTTCGTAATCTGCTAAATTCATAATTTCATACAATGGAGTGTCAGTGGTTGACCATTGGAAAGTCATAATGACGCCATTATGTTAGTAGATTACCAAACTTGTCAAAATCAACAATTATGAAATCAATGATAGACCATTCTGACACTATTGTAATAGCAGACTTGAGGCCCAGGTCAAGCTACGCTTGCCGGGGTTTGTCCGTGGATGGGTGACCATATTTACATACCGAGACTCCTCCGTGCCTCGGAAAGCACGTTAAGCCGTTACGGGTCGTCAGAAGCCCGAATCGTATCGTATTATCGGGAAAAGGCTATGTGGATTGATTCTTGCCAGTGAAGTGTTAAATGGTACAGTTTTGCTTTTAAAAACTAGTCTTGTTCGCCACTGGGTCTGTGGGTCGTAGGCTCGAGCCCACAAAGTTGTAAAAGAAAACTTCAGATAAATGATTGAGTATTGAGAAAATGATTTATGATTGATTAATGTCCTGCTTATATACATGTGATTAACGTGTTCATTACAACCAGTTCATCTTCCATTGCTGCATTGTCCTCAGTATTCCCCGCAGGTGGCGCTGTACTCGTTCACGTCGAACAACGAGCAAGAGCTGTCGTTCGAGAAGGGCGACCGGCTCGAGATCATCGAGCGGCCCCCCTCCGACCCCGAGTGGTATCGAGCTCGAGACTCGCGCGGACACGTCGGGCTCGTGCCTCGGAACTACCTGCAGGAGTTAGCCGACTACCTCACCACGCCTTACAGGTAACGAGCTAGAATAAAGCAGTTTCCTAACAAGACCTGCTTTAAAATGTCCAAACAGCATTTAGTAGTTATTCTTGATTTTCAAAGACTTTGATTTTGTAATTGTTTTGTACGCTAAACGAACTTGACACTTTGTTCTGTTTCTGTGAATCGTTTGAAGTTGAAACGATGTTTTGAGTTGAAATTATGTTTAGCGCACATCATCATCGTGTGATACATAGTCAATGATTAGTGAGGATCTGCTGAATGTAAAACTTCGCTATTAGAGGTTGTTAATGCAATTTCGTACCATACATGTTAGCAAGAATGGAATTTATCTCGTTGCTTATGAATTTTAAGTTGAATCAAAAATTCACAGGTTACACACTATTTGTATTTTTCTTATTTTTTAATATCTTTACACCACACTTACAGAGGCATTCTGGGAATAATTTTACGTTTAATTCTTTATTGGAACGAAGTTCCTTATCGCGCGTTGTGAAAGGGGGCTAGACGGAAAAAATTCTTACGAAAAGTTGTCACGACACTTTTTGCTATAGTAAGCTTTTAGTAAAATTTTATTACAATTCCTTCACTAATTAATCGAAAGGAACTTCGTTCCATCCGGGTGTCCCTTGACACCTCTCAACTTTTTTTTTACACTGTACGTAGTTGCTTCATATGCAACCAAATGTGTACTATTGACTATATGTACCTCAGTTAGGAGCTTGTTTTTGCAGAGGTGTAAGACCTCGTTAGATAGCTCCACTGGCTCTTCTCTCCCTCTAACCTTCGTATTTTTGTGTGTTCCCCAGTGATGGCGGCGAGGGCGGGCGGCCGGTGGCCGGGGTGGCGGGCGGCACGTCGCTGGCGGGGCGCGCGTGGTACTACGGCGCCATCACGCGCACGCACTGCGACGCGCTGCTCAACACGCACGGCCACGACGGCGACTTCCTCATCCGGGACTCCGAGACTAATGTACGTATTCTACGTCTGAACAATTATATGAGAATAGCTTAATATTATGTCGCTGTGAAATAACTTTATTTTGAATAAATACATCCAGTAGTTTTTCATAATATCTAAATCGCTCGTTTTCGTTATAAATCATCTTCTATTTCACTAAATAAATAAACTAAAATAGCATGCATAGTAGCCACGCTCACCAACGAGTTCGAGCTGTCGACTAGTGTAACCTTAACAGCTGTATTTTGACGACTAATAGTGCATGGAAGAAAAGATTTAAGTTATGCCGACACCAAATAAATAGGGATAAGGGCCGGATAATGATGAGCTGTATGTATTAAAACTATCTGAGGGGCAATTCTCGTATTTTTAACAATGTTCGCAATATCATCTCAAGACTCAATCTGTCAAAAATTGTATAGCGTTTACCTAAATTTTTGACATTTGATTGACGCTGGCATGAGATTGTGAACGTTTTTATGTACGAGAATTGCCCCTCTGGAATTGTAGGGTCGAATTATGTCGTTGTGAAATTATCAACCAGTCAAAAATGGTAGCGTAGCTAGTTGACTGGCTGATAATTTACTGATAGCCTGGACTTCCGTCCAGGATGCCCATCGCTCATTAACCCGTCGTGTGCTGGAACGTGGATCCACACGAGACTCAATGGCTTTTTAATTGTGTCTGTAATTACGGCATTCGACTAGTTAAAACTCCGTACTACAATATATACCCATATCCAATAATCTAGATAATCAATTTTCGCAGCCTAGCATTGAATTCCCAGTCAATGTAATCACCCTGTGATTGTAAATTAAATAAGTAAGTTTTGTAAGTGAAATAGAGAGTAAGAGTACTTTTTTTTCTAGTTCCCGTCTGATTTCTTTCTCTCTCTCGCTTATTTAGAAAGAGACAGACAGAGAGAGTGCGCACTTTGTGGTCAAAATGACAATCCAAGAGGCTGCGCTTTACAAATTTTTCATCATGGGTGATTGTTATGGTATTCGAGGGTGCTAAAGCCTATTCAGCCTATAAAGGCTTTAGCACCCTCGAAAACCATGAAAACGATACCCATGATGAAAAATTTGTAAAGCGCAGCCTCTTGGATTTTTATTTTGACTTCAGTATCGCCTTTTTATCGGCGGCGTGAGCTTAAAATGTAAATCCAAGATGGCGGCTGTGAACATTTTGTTTTTGTTTTAAATCATAGATAAGAAGGAAGTTCGTTCCTGACGGGGGGACCGCACACGTTTTATTTAGACTTGTTATTAACGTAAGCGTTATGTTGCTGTCCGCCAGGTGGGCGACTACTCGGTGTCGCTGAAGGCGCCGGGCCGCAACAAGCACTTCCGCGTGCACGTGGAGGGCTCGCTGTACTGCATCGGCCAGCGCAAGTTCCCCACGCTGGAGCAGCTGGTGGCGCACTACCAGCGCGCGCCCATCTACACCAACAAGCAGGGCGAGAAGCTGTACCTCGTGCGCCCGCTGCCCAAGGCCACGCAGCCCTGCTGAGCGGCCGAGCGCGGCGCGGCGCCAGGATGTACGGAACGCTCGATATTGATATAGGGTAACCCGACAAGTGTGATATATTCATTTCCTACAAATTCTGTTTCGTTTTCGTCGACGAGCCGTTCCGTACAAATGTGCAACTATAATTAGCGTTTCCCGTTTTGTACTCCGGTGTCCACTATTTACTCGTTAAAACTAGTTCAGAGCTTCCGTATATGCATTGTCAATTTTGTACGAAATTTGTATCCAGGCTCCGCATACTCGATCGGGACCGACCACCGTTAGTGAGGGTTTTGCACGAAAGTAGTCGATTAATCGAGTCGAACAGATTCCCGTCGATTCACATCACTAAATAGTACAACATCGGCTGAGGAATCTGTTCGTTACGAACACCTATTATACTGTAAAGAGTTAGTATAACGCGGCGTTGAAGCAACGCCTAATTCAATGAAACAACAATAACAAAACCAAAAATTGGCTTCTTTATCTCTATTAGTGTTTAATAACATTTTATATCATATTGTTTAGGTAAGTTCGATAGTGTAATTTTTATAATGAGTTATAGTTAAACTGGGTTTTACGCATAATTATAATCAATGATCGCGTCTCGGAGTACCCGCGAATATATCGAGTAGACGCTTCAGATATGTGATGTGTAACTAAATACACGTGCATATGTTGTGATGTTTGGCTAAGTAAGATATAATGTAAGTCATGATCAGGGAAAATCGTGGAATGTAAGGAAGGCAACTTATTGTAAGTGAGTGGGAATTTTGTAAGGTTTTTCTAACGCTCTCAACGTTTAGAGGACTCGGTTGCGATTGACAGAGATGTGGTTAAGGGAAACAGGCAGTTGTGTAGCATAATACAGTCTGTTTTACTGTAGAGGCATGGCGTATTGAATAAAAACTTGCTGACAAACACTAGGTTCACATGAACTCTCAGCATTTCTTCATTTACTATCAACTTTGACATTTCAAGCTATATACCACAGATTAATACAGATGGGAACTCAAACTCAAAGCTTTTATTTCAAATAAACCAATTACAGGCACTTTTGAATTGTTAAGGGGGTCGGTCTTGGGTCGGTCAATCAGAAAGATGAAGCTAGTTGCCCATTCCAAAGCGTAGATCTCTATGGAGAAGAATGGACAAGAAACTCCACGGACACTCTTTTAAATCAAATATTTTACAAAATATTAGTTACATTGTTCATATTGAAAATATACATGTGAGAACAATGTAGAAAGACGTGCACGTTAAAAGCGTCCGTAATGAAAAAGATAAAAACTAAAAACAACTAAATTAAAAAATAAAAATAAGCCGTGGCAGCTAAGAGATGACCAGTCCCAACTGACGGCGCCCGTTCACGAACATGACGCATGCATCAGCACCAATTAGCTCAACCATTTTGAAGGGAACTTAATGATCTTAATGATAATGGGACACTCCGCAGTTTAGGTATGAAGCTACAAGTACGCGGCGGGCTCATCTCACTGGGTCAATTCAGTGTGGGCTGCCGCGCGACGGGCGGCTCGCACATTAGTTCGATACTCACTTACGCGCCGCATCGTAAAAGAACACAACCCTAACGAGTCAGAAGGTATAAGAGTTACGCGATAGAAAGAGAGGCAACTTGTAGGTAATAAGCGTTGTGCGACCTGAATTGCACTTTATTGTGTCGTAGCAAGTGTCGCTTTTTATTTAAATAATTTTGCCCATCTGTATTAATCTGTGGCTATACAGAGCTCCAAAAAAGTATTAAAAACATTCCTTAAGCTTAATAAAACATTTAATTGTTCAATCACGACTGTCAGTCGCACCCGCGCCTTCAGTCTCGCGCGACAAGCGAGCGAGCTCGCACGCGCGACTCACCAACTGTATAAGTCTGACTAGTGGAATCGCGTAGTCAAATATATCAATGATTAACAATATTCCTACGTTTTAGTCTTTACGACAACGAATTAGGTAACATTTGGTTGGTACCGCACCAGTTTACACTTACATTTTGAAGTGGTACGTAATGTCATGGCTGTGGTGGGGGTAAATACGCATCTGTCATTGGTGGGTCACCGTCGTGTCACGTTATACACGTCATGTCGGGGCCACACCAACGGGATATGCCGTTGATAATCGCGATGATGGACGTAGGCCGTAGGCGTAGTGTAACAACTTATCACGATAATTTTACAACGGCATTCACATTGCCGATTGACGTGGTGATAACTTGGTGGCAGCGTTGAAGTGTGGCCACTCATTTTATCGAGATAGTCATCGGAATAATTACCGTGATGTTTATGGCGATGACGGGTATTGACGTTGACGTTGGTGTGTCCCCGACATCAGTGTCAGATTGGTGGATGTCGCAGTCGTAATAAACGAGTGAAATCTAGTAGTTAGTCACTGTATGTCTGGTCTTTGGATATAAGTTGTTGTAATTACTCAAATTAAAAAGAAAAGGCAGCCCGCTATGTGCAACTGTTCTGTAGATGTACGGTGATAATGATGTAGTGTAAACTGGTGTGGTGGGCATGGAATCTCAACGGGTTGATTTCCACTGAGGTGACAATCGCTAGTCAATATTATACGCCGACATCACAAACGACTCGCTCTTATGTTACAGTTTTATTTACATTAAACATTGTGCGCGCAATCTGCCTGGGGGTCCTAAGCTAAGGACGGTGAAACAATAAGAGTATACTCCAGTCACAAATACACCATAATATAATATTAATATAAATAAATATTTGTATAATTTCAAGGTTTAAAATTTAATTCTTAACCTATTTTAATGTAAGCTTTAAATTAATGACGTCAAAGTCGTATTCGCTCTGTTCTATTCTCGGCGATAATTCTATTAATACAATGCTGTCATACGTGACTTCGAATTTGTTATTATTAAGTGGAATTAAGGGTTGTACGTTATGTATTATAAATTATACAACGCTCGGGCATGTTGCGCGCACGCTCCGCAATTCGATCCACATGTAAAAAATAACAATGGCAGCTTGTTTGTTGTTTTATACATATTAATTGTTTATAATATATTAATTTTGTAGATACCAATATATAAATTAAAATGCGAATCACATTCAACGATTAATTTTAAGTAAAATTTTGACATGTTCAGTTGTAGTCCTGTTATATCTTCAGTAGTGTAACATTCAACACTTTGGTAACACTCCGTAACATAACGGCAAGTATTAACTAAATAGCTTGTACACAGGAACATTATTTTTGTATGGACTTGTTATTTTACACATTGACAGTTGAAGATGCACCAAGTGTTGAGATTTTTGTATGCGACAACTTAGCGATAAGGTTAGGTTACATGTGACACTGTATGATTGATGACTGAGGGTGTTTTCCTCCGTTTTAAATGTTTCTGCGCGTGTGTGAACGATTATTTGCATTTATATTATAGTAACGACTTGATTCATTTGAGATTAATTTATCAATATCTTATTAATTTAACAAAAGCTGCTTTGTTTAAACGTAAATAAACTAAAATTATTATTTTGTAAAAATGAAATTATCTGGTCTCAGTTGCTTTTCGTAAATTGACGCTTATCACAAAATATTAGTTGGAAGCATAGACTTATAAAAAAAGATGGACTCCGCGCCACGCATATCGAAAGTGAAGCACAGTAAGTATGCCGGACCGTTTGTACAAACACGCCCCGCGCACACATTTACATCATAGTATGCCGACCGGCCGCCATTACGTGACACGAGCGACGCCGTCTTTGCAGGTACTCAAATCATGCACACATAGATGGGTACGGTGCTTCACTTTCGATATTCGTGGCGCGGAGTCCATCTTTTTTTATGTCTATGGTTGGAAGATGCGTCAAAAAATGCTTCTATTATTTTTGAAGTAGAAGATATTTCCCTTAGATAATTTGAATGGAAAACATCCTTGAGACGGCGATGTCTGCCGACATTGATATGATAACGCACTATAATTAATTACAAGTGATACTTTTGAGATATAACTTTTGTCTACACAAGTGTGAAGTAAAGTGTCAGGGTCAGGCCACCAAACGAAAAAATCCTCGCGGATCCCTGAGCACTTTTTTTCACTGAATAAGTAATTGTTTCATAAAATGTCTGCGTTGAATTTTACACCTAAGGTCAATATTGATACAGTTACTTATTCAGTGAGATTTGAAAAGTATTCGAGCATCCGCGAGTATTTTCCGCTTGGTGGAGTCTGACCCTCATGGAATAGGATTCGTCTAAAGTGAGAATGAAATAACTAAGGCGTATTTGCCTAATATGTAATTTACTAATCCGTCTGGCTCATATGAATTGTAAAAAAGATTATGAAATAGAATTTCCCACAATCATTCAAAAATTAATATTATATTGTGTTTGTATAATATTATTGGGGAGTTTTAGTTTTCGATGGACACTATACTCAACCAAGAGTACCTAGAGGGTTCCATAATATTATATTATGTAAGTATTTTTACGAATATACATATTTATGAGCATTATTCTTGGCAAAAAGCTTGCTCCACAAGGCAATCTTGAAACGGAGTTTTTTTTTTAAGAATAGTTCTCATCAAATTCATTTTCGTAAGTTATATCTATGAGACTAAAGAAAAATGGTTGAGTATCTATCTGTGCTGCTCATTACGAGTCATCTGATTGAACACGTGCGACACGAGTCATATCTCAAAACGCAGTGATCGTAAGTTACTAGATCTTTTTGATGTATTTAATACGTTTTATACTCAATAATGTAATTAGAATTAAATGCGAGGCAAACTCAATGTAGAGATTTATTAGTAAAAAAAATAGCAAAATGTACCGCCGCTGCAGGTTTTGAGCGAATTTTTTTACATACAAATAATTAAAAGTTCAATATTATGTATTCGGCGCATCAGGTTATTTTGAAATTAAACCCTAAGCCGACGTTCGTACGGACGTAAAAATATTGCGGCGGGATTTTATCGCGCACTGGATTTTCAACTCTCATTGTTGAGTCGAGCTTCGAGAATCCAACCTAACAACAACAGAGTGCATTCTAGTGCGACGAAAAAACACACTGTTGGATTTTCAACTCTCGGCGCTAAGTAGAGCGTTGAAAATTCAGTGCGCCAAAAAAAAATCGTCGCGATATTTCTACGTCCGTGCCAACGTCGGCTTACACGGTGTACATTTGAACCATAAGCTTAAAAAAGCTGAATCGAAGGATCTTTATTATGTTTGGGTTTTGTAGAAAACATCATCCAAGCTTGATTGAGTTCAAAATACATCCTGTGTAACAAAGTCTTCCTAGAATGCTGCAGTGCAGCATTTGAAGCCGCATTTATTGAATGCAAGCACAAAGCCAGTAGCGACATGCACGGGGTAATCATTAAGTTGGACATATTGAATTGTTTGAAATTAACGAGAGTAAGACAGAGTGTCATGAGTTGTATATTTAATGTTCGATTGACGGACAAACGAATGGTAATTGATTGCGGATGAGAAAACTATAGTGCACTAATTTTAACAAGCTTTATAAAATAAACATTGCCAAACTTAGAAAGGAATTAAAGCCGAGTTTACATTCCTAAAGCTTTTTATAATAACACTGCGAAGATTAGCTTAAAACTTAAGTATTGGGTACTAAAGTACCGCCCTACCAGTTTTTTCAAAAATCGACTAAACTACATTACTGTATCAAACGTTTTAATAGTATAACTAGGTATAGATTATAGAGTGATTCGGTTTTTTATTTTTATATTGCTCAAAGTATATTATTTTATAATTTGTATTTGTGAATTTGTGTTTGTATGTTTTTGTGAATGTATATTATCCGATGTAACGAGCCAATGTAAGTGCAGTATGTAATATTTAACAATAATTTATTTATTAATTTGCCATCCGGTGTTTTTTTCATATAACACTTCCCTCTTTTTAACTACTATTTTACTGTCGCTAAATATCTTATCACTCCCAATCTTTCGTATGGATCTAATATGATCTTGGTCCTAGTTACCGAGAGTTTCTCCTGCTAATACCAGCATAGTTACAAACGGCTATTGATCAAACAAAGCCATTCAAACTCAAAACAAGATCACGAGCTCGACTGCTGGCTTGTCTCGTGTTCATTCTATCGCAAAATGTTATCGCGCAGAGATAAACTACTGATCCAGCCGTGGGAGGATCGCAGATTCAAAGATCATCGTTCAAAAGTGAGTCACTGATTCAAGTTCATGTTTTCATATACAAATGAGTGTGACTGACACTGGCATGGCCACCATCAGGGATTTTGATAACACAAAAAATTTGTCGCTAATTAGTCGGAATTTGCCGCCAAATATCAGAATTTGTCGGTCACTGGTTCAAAAGTTATAAGGGTTCATAGGTGGCCGATCTGGAGAGCGTCTCCCCAGCTTGGCCACATTTATATCTCAAAAACTAGGCCACCTAGCGGAGATCTGTTTTCTCCTAAATGTAGTCGCTAATTAGTCGCAAGTTTTCGCCAAGTCACAGATTTAGTCGTTATAAATGAATTTTGAATATGGGGGGCCAATAAGAAAATTAAAAAAAAAGTTTTGCAAACTGTACCGTGTGGCGTATCAAATAAAAGGGCTTAATAAGAGGGTATCAAATATTTTTTTTTTATAATTGTAAAATAAATTGTTTTAAAGTTATTTAAGAAAATAGACGAAAATTGACCATTCCCCCCTTATCTCCGAAACTTCTGAGCCTAAAATTTTCAAAAAAATACAGAAAAGAGTTCTTTACCTGTAGATTACAGGAAAACCTATAAGAAGTCTGTGATCTCAAAATAACATGGTAAATCTCTCACTATTGTGAGTACAAACTTACATTTACAGTTGGCATGTATGGGAGAACGTATTTCAACTACAATGTTAAGTTTGTTCTTGGGATAATTTCATCCCAACTACGGAACCCTTTATGTGCGTGATCCGACACGCACTTGGCCGGTTTTTGAAAATGATGTAGGAAAAGTTTTTTCAATACCTTCACTTCCTCGAAAACTGGTTCCTATCGCACTACATTAGGTTCACAATGCAATGTATTTCACAAGCGTGCGATTTTTATTTTCCAACACGTGTGCGGGAATAAAAATTGCCACAGATACCTATACTTAGTCCAAACTGGTTCAATGCCTCTATTCACACCATCTCGCGCCAGTTTCATTTTGGCACTTGCCGGTGCCAAGTGACAAAATTAAACTGGCGCGAGACGGTCCTCTAAAAAGAAAATTTTAATCATAGTCTCCCAATAATTCATGACAAACTCAAACTCAAAGCATTTATTTCAATTAAACCAATTACAGGCACTTTTGAATTGTCAAAGAGTCGGTCAGTAGGTAAGTCAGAAAGTTGAAGCCAGTTGCCCATTCCAAAACGTAGATCTATGGAGAAGAACGTGCAAGAAACTCCACGGACACTCTTTTAAATCAAAATATAGTTACAAAATATTGGTTACATCATTCATGTTGAAATTATACATGTGAGAACGATGAACGTTAAAAGCGTCCGTAATAAAAAAATTAAAAAAAAACAATTCAAAATTAAAATTAAAATAAGCCGTGGCAGCTAAGGTATGACCAGCCTCCACCAACAGCGCCCGTTCACAAACCTGATGTATGGATTCGTTAAATGATCCAACACACGCGCCACCATCAGCGAGGCATTAGAGTGAGCATGACACACTCTCAGCCGCCAGGGCACATCCAAGTCAAATAAAGACGTACCCAGTAAATGGTAGCTTTAGAGTAGGTACATAGTACTCACACATGTACTAAGCAATTATACAATACAAAGGTGATTGAGTCTACACAATGCAAAGCTATTCTTACAATCTTCAGCAGTTGCTTAACAGTATCTTCAAATGTTAATTAATTAGTTGAGGTTGTGGAGCAGGACCAGCATGGAGCCAAGCATTTTTATCATTTATGTAATCCCCCAACTTATAATATGCCTGCCTGCATAGTGTGCGTTTTATACAAGTTTTAAATTTCGTCTCATTTAGTTGAAGTATGTGTGGAGGTATTTTATTGTAACATTTTAAACAGTACCCCATGAACGATGAGTCTACTTTAGCCAGCCTGAAACCTGGTTGAGCTAATAGGTCCTTATTTCTAGTATTATAATTATGCCTTTCACCTCTTTTATTAAAAAGATGTAAATTTTTTCTTACGTACATGATGTTTTCGTAGATATATTGACAAGGTACCGTCATGATGTTAATATCCTTAAACAGTTCCCTTAGAGAATCGCGCCTGCGAAGATTATATATGGCTCTGATGGCTCGTTTTTGCAGAATAAAAATGGACTCGATATCTGCAGCCCGTCCCCAAAGTAAAATACCGTAAGACATGATACTGTGAAAGTAACTAAAATAGACTAGCCTCGCGGTATCTACATCAGTAAATTGACGGATTTTTCTGACAGCATAAGCTGCTGAACTTAGCCGTCCTGCAAGTGATATTAAATGAGGACCCCATTGTAGCCTTGAGTCGAGCGTAATCCCCAGGAAAACGGTTTTATCGACGAATTCTAGTTTCTCTTGATTCAATACTATCTCACAATCACTACTTTTGACATTTGGTAAAGAAAATCTGATGCACTTAGTTTTTTTCCCATTTAATACTAAATTATTAGCAGTGAACCAATTTTGGATCTGCAGTAGGGCGTTATTGACGTCGTCAAAATTTGTAGCACGTCTATCTACCTTAAAAATTAATGAAGTATCATCAGCAAATAGCACCATTTGTGGTTGATAAACATATTTTTCGTTATTTTATTTTATTTCTTCAAAAGTGTATTGAAAAACGTCGTTTGATACTCGTGGACATTTGTTATTGCAGTTCTCGGCTCAAAAACAACCTCGTCTACGGCTCGGGTGTTAATTCCGCCTCGAATGCAATAACTAACATTCTCCACTTGTATCAAAATGGACTAATAAGCGTTCTACCCATGAATATGAACAACTTTCACTATAGGACCAACTCTGACATCATGAAAAAAAATCTGCTGTTTCATACATTTTGGTCGAGTAGGTATTGTATGTAGGTCGCAGCTGATTTTTTTAAAATTTGTTGACCATCTGCAGCAACAATAAATGATATTCTATTCTAGTTTATTTTTCCGATTCGAGGTAAGGTCGGCTCTGCCAGCGATCGACGACCGCGCCCCGGCGGGCCGGCCGCACGTCGCGCTCAAGCTGAAGAAGAACCAGCGCGAACTTGACAGAAAGAACAAAATACAGAGCGAGAACTTCAGCCTGCTGCAGCGACTGAACGATATCATGAAAGTGAACCGGCTTGATAACCACTGGGCTAAGCCGCTGCCGAAGTAAGCTATCTGGTGGATACGTAATCATTACTCTATCAATCTGCCTAGCCTTTTCCCAACTATGTTGGGGTCGGCTTCCAGTCTAACCGGATGCAGCTGAATATCTGTATTTTACATGGAGCGACTGCCTATCTGACCTCCACAAACAAGTAACTGGGTAATACTTGGTAACACTGGGTGTCAGACTTTTTTCGGGCTTCTGACGACCCGTAACAACTGTCAACAGTCAAAGATCCACGAATGACAGCCGGGATCAAAGGCTTAACGTGCTATCCGAGGCACGGAGGAGTCTCGATATGTAGAGATGGTCACTCATTCAAGAACCAACCCCGGCAAGCGTAGCTTAACCTGATCGATCGACCCGTGTGGCTGTTATTACTTAGCCACGAGCTCATTCCCAGCGAGCGTTAGGTTCACTCCCGCGCTTGTGTTGCTACTTTTCATGAGTTATGAATATCATGAATTAATTTAGTTGTTGAATAAAAAAGTTTCATGGCTTATTTGAAGGCTGGAATTTCATTGTATTAGCAGTACAGATGTTGAATCTCTAAAATATTTAAAGTAACCCACTTACAACATTAGTCGCTGAGTTATTAATAGGGAATGCAGAACCGGTGCTGTTTTAAAGAACCGGGATTTTTGGGACCTTCTGGCTTAAGAACCGGGATTCCCGGTACTATCGATACTTTTGATACTTTAATAAGTCTTTGTAAGAGAGTTGAAAGTGTTGAAACGGAGAAAGTAAAAAAAGACGAAATGACAGGGCAAAGTAAAAACATTTTAATCAAATCAAATAAAACGTATTATTTCTTGTTTTATAGACACTAAATCAGTCTTATTTAGTATAATTTTACTGGTAATTACGCATATTATGCCAGCAACATTTTTTAACATTAAACGATTTTTATACCTAATCCTACATAATATATAACAGAAACATTTATTAAACATCTTCACTTTACCAAACAAATTAACATGACTCTTATTGCAATTCTGCATAACCAAATTATAATTTAAAACTTACGTAACATCTACAAAAAAAGGAACTATGGAGTTTTAGCGTAGCATTAATCAGTCTCAATATTTATTGATTAGATAATCTTAACAAACATTTTTTAAATTTCTAGCTGCGTCCCGCAGTTTCACCCGCGTATACCGAGATAAAAAGTAGCCTATGTGTTAATCCAGGGTATTAGCTATCTACATACCAAATTTCATCCAAATCGGTCCAGCCGTTTGAGCGTGAAGAAGTAACAAACATACACACACACACACACACTCACAAACTTTCGCCTTTATAATATTAGTGTGATAATAATTCAACAATAGTTTAGAACAACTTGAATCGACAAATTCTTTAAATCAACTTGACTCTAATTATACATTTAAGAAAAAATAAAATAAAAATATAACTTTAAACTTAAATATTTTTGCAAAACTTAAACATAGGTATTCATCCTTACAATACTATAAATAAAAATACCCAACTAATACTTGCTCAGACCAATATTACATTGGTCTGATTCTTATAGTTAAAATGGGGGCACTCAATAGGTTAGGTACCTGTTTATTTATTTTTTAGAGTATTTCTCTCCTGCCTATGATCTTAAAAATATAAGAGCGTCCAAACTCTTATCACTTAAACGTGATCTTATTTTATTGCAAAGGTACCCAGCGGAAGAAAAAACTCTTTCCGGCTCTACACTTGTCGGTGGAATTGTTAAAAGAAAGTCGAAAGCCTGCGACAAATAACGTCCACGATCTCCTCCCGCACCTCCGCACCCTCGCGCATCATGCTCTTGTATTACAGGTAGCAACGGTGGTAGCTAGGTAGTGTAGTAACAGTGCAGCGGTTGGATTTTAGGCAATAAAATTAGAAAAATTCTAAACGCGAATCTTTTACCGAAAGTACCGAAAGAACCGGGACTTGGTTTTGGAAATTCCGGTTCCTAAAACAACGCAAATTTCCGGGATTTCCCGGTACTTTCGGTTCCGGGATTTCCCGGGACTATTCACTAGTTATTAATTCAGAAGTAAATATATTTATAGGTAGCGCTGTCATATTAATTGACGTTCGTAAATTGACGCTGGTCTTTTGATATTCTGTTGGAATAGTAAAGATGATGAATGAATATAATAGAAGCTGTTCTATTAGCTCGTTGCCTACATACAAAAAAAGACGCTAGGTTGCAGGTGCTAAAGAAAACTTTTGATGCTGCACTTATAATTTCCCTAAAAATATTAGCTAGCTTGCGGTTGATTTTGAAAAACGTTCAAAATATCACAGGTGAAACACACGCAACTGCAACTACCGATTGACATAACTAGCTACGCCCCGCGGTTTCACCCGCGTAGACCGGTATAAAAAGTAGCTTATGTGTTAATCCAGGGTATAAGCTATCTACATATCAAATTTCATCCAAATCGGTCGAGCCGTTTGAGCGTGAAGAATTAACAAACATACACACACACATACTCACAAACTTTCGCATTTATAATATTAGTGTGATAGTGTGATTATCTGTAAGTACCTAATGGTAGTGTTGAAAGATTTGCGTAAATAATTTAAAAAAAATATATTAATAATTATGCATGTTGCAGTCGGTAGAGGTACCCCGCCGAGATGTGACTGACACTGGCATGGCCACCATCAGGGATTTTAATTTTGATAACACAAAAAATTAGTCGCTAATTACTTAGTCGAAATTTGCCGCCAAATTTCAGAATTTGTCGGTCACTGGTTCAAAAGTTATAAGGGTTCATAGGTGGCCGATCTGGAGAGCATGGCCACATTTATATCTGAAAAACAAAGCCACCTAGCGAAGATCTGTTTTCTCGCAATTTTCCGCCAAGTCACAGAATTAGTCGGGTCTTAGTTTAGAAGATAAGCTAATGACTGGACAATATCGTTTTTTTGTTAATATTTTGTAAGGATATTGTGGTGAGAAAATAAGTACCTTCCTACCTAAATATTATTATTATTATTTGAGTTCAATTTTTAAGTATAGTCCAAGAGCTAGATCAAAGATTTTATCGTAAACTCTTCGATCTAGCTCTTGGACAAGTTAACTCATACATACCAGTGTTAGTCACACCCCATCCATCAGAGAGAGAGTTTCTAGAAATTATTGAGAGAAATAGGAGCAGGCCAAATCAGTCAGCTTACGTCGACGAACGACGACGTTTGCCCAACTATTTTTCAAATAAGAAAGATAAAAATATGTAGGTATGTTTTTTTTGCATCAGGGACTGACAGGGGGTCTTAAAAATTCAAAGTGGGGCTACTAAGGGCATGTGGGGTATCTTAGGAAAGAGCGCTGTTTGTACATTCTCATACATTTACTTTTCTTTTTTTACAGTTATGATGAAAAATGATTAAAACAATACCGTTCCCCCACTTAACTCCGAAGTTTGCATAGAGAAAAATCTGAAATTATTCTATGTGATCATTGACTTATTATATTACTGCGTAATAGAAGTTTATGTAAAGATCACAGGAAAAATAAAACGATGTCTATAGATAGCACACTATAACATAATCATCAACAAAAATTAAATATAAATGATGGTACGTAACCCTCGGTGCGCGAGTCCGACTCGCTCTTGACCGGTTTTTAGGGTTCCGTCCCAAAATGGTAAAAAAGGAACCCTTATGGTGTGACTCAATCTGTCTGTCTGTCACAGCTGGATATCTTAAGAACTACTAATGCTATCAACTTGAAAGGAACAGTTTTAGATAACGTTTACCCAAATATTTTGCAATTAAGAAAAAAGTAAAAATATTTGTTTTTTTTTGTAACAAGGACTGAAAGGTCTTAAAAATTCAAAGTGGGGCTACTAGGGCATGTGGGGTCAAGGGTATCATATGAAAGACCGCTGCGCTGTTTGCACATTCTCAAACATTTTTTATCTTTTTTTAGGCAGCGGAGTTTTCGACTTTTGATGAAAAATTAAAAAAAAAAACCGTTTTCCCACCTTATCTCCGAAGTTTGCATATAGAAAAATCTGAAATTATTCTATGTGATAGAAGTCTATGTATAGATTATAGGAAAAATTAGATTATATCTCTAAATAGTAGTTTTTCAGAAATCATCAACAAACATTACAAAAAAAAAAAAAAAAAATGATGAAATAAAATAAATGATGGTATGGAACCCTCGGTGCGCGAGTCCAACTCGCTCTTGACGGATTTTTTATTTATATAGAGGTGGAAGAATTGGATAATTACCGTTAACATTAGTTTCCAGCAGAAGGTGGGGTTGTTCTACGACGCGGAGTCGTTGAACAGTAAAGTGACGGCGCGCTCTCTGCCGGAGCCCTCGGAAGAAAGCTACAGCAACGTCAAATGTTACGCGTGCGAGATCAGAAAAGTGAGTCTACAGCAAATCCATTGTATAGTTTGGTGTGACTGACACTGGCATGGCCACCATCAGTGAATTTCAATTCAATTTTGATAAAACAAAAAATTAGTCGAAATTTGCCGCCAAATATCAGAATTTGTCGGTCACAGGTTCAAAAGTTATACTTAAAAGGGTTAATGCGTCTCCCAGCTTGGCCACATTTATATCTCAAAAACTAGGTCACCTAGCGAAGATTTGTTTTCTCCTCTCTTTAGTCGCACCTTTTCGCCAAGTCACAGATTTAGTCGAGTTAAATTTAAAAAATAAAAGAAAAAAAATTAAATAGGATAGTATTAAGGAGTTAAATTTTTAAGTATAGCCCAAGAGCTAGATCGAAGAGTTTACTTCGCTAGGTAGGCCACCGTTTTTACCCGACTGCGGCGAAGCCCAAAAGGTGTATGTATGTATGTCCGTTTCTTTGTTCCCTCGTAACTCCTAAACGAATGAACGGATTTGGATAAATTATACGTCTTTAGATTTGTCTTGGTGGCGCGAGTGTCACTGGCTACATTAACATCAAAAATAAAGTAAAATGGCGGATTTGGGGTGACAAATTGTGTGGAGTTCGAAATTTTTTTGTCTTCTAATACCATCGAGTGGGATATCAAAATGAAGGGTTTTAAAAGGTGATTACAAAAATATATACAACTTATATGTTTAAAAGTAATAAGAAATATGTTTAATATAATTCGAAGTGACAAATCGAATTTTGATTAAAAAAAAATTGCTTTGAGCAGAGTTAGACCTCGAAGGCTTGGCTATTTGTGCACTTATACAAAAAAGCTTTTAAATAACCCTCAGGGCCAAAACTCTTTGCAAGAACTAAATCGTCTGCGAAATCTTTCACATTTGTAAACTAGAAAGCTGGAAATAAAAAAAAGTAATTAAAAAAACTAAAAAACCCGACTGCAGTAAAAAACTAAAACTGAAAAGCTAAAAACAAGCCCATTTTAAATTTAATAAAAGTTGGAAGCAGGCGGGACACATTCCATTTTTATATTTTCAAACTCAAATGGACCCGTTAGCTTCCAACTTTTACTAAATTTAAAATGAGCTTGTTTTTAGCTTTTCAGTTATAGTTTTTTACTGCAGTCGGGTTTTTTAGTTTTTTTTAATTACTTTATTTATTGAGATATAAATGTGGCCTAGCTGGGGAGACGCTCTCCAGATCGGCCACCTATGAACCCTTATAACTTTTGAACCACTGACCGATAAACTGATCTTTGGCGGCAAATTTAGACTAATTTTTTGTGTTATCAAAATTAAGATCCGTGATGGTGGTCATGCCAGTTGATGCCAGTGTCAGTCCACTATTAATAGTTTCATAGAAGAGAAATAATAGTACTTTTTGTTCACAGAAACAGTACGAATACATCTACAAGCAGATGCAACAAGACTCATTGCCTTCTATTTACTCTAATTAATATTGTAATCTGTGTTCTTAAAATAAAACGATTATTATATTGGACAGAATTTATTGGTATATAGATACAATAAAAATGGGCTGAATTCAACATAATTACATATCGGGACCGCGGTTCCGGTCCTGACGCCTGGTACTGCATTTAATTAAAACCGTCGGAGTTAAAATCGAAACATAAATACTATGTTATTAATTTATTATCAAAAGCATCAATTCAATCGGTAAGCAGATTACACTAAACGCATACGTCGCGTACGCGGCACTTAACATTAAAGCTATCCACTTCGTGTCCATCGTCCGTTACTCGGTACATTACGAAATCGAAAAACAAAGATGACAATTTTCAAACATCACAATAGAACTGTATCACAACGGAACCGCAGCGCGCGCGTGCCAGGGCGCTCGCCGCTCGCCGCGCGACACGCGACAGAGCCCGCTCGGCGGCCGCCACTAGAAGCGGAAGCCCTCGTGCGGGCCGGGCGCCGCCGCCGCGTCGAAGTGGAACCCGGACTCCGCCGCCGTCGGCACCAGGGTCGCGTCTTCCTCCTGCAATCAACATTACAAACTTCATTTACATACCTAAACCCAACCTTTCTACTAAAGGACTAGAAAGGTTTACGTAGTTAATTATTAAAGGTAAACAATCTTGATGTGACTATTAACACAAACATATTAAACAAATAAACTACTGCTTAAAGTAATGGTTCAATGACTTAATCATTATACGTAATCATTATTGTTGTATTTGTAGGTTTTAAAACAAAAAAAGATAAAAGACACATCAAGATTGTTTACCTTTATTTGACTACCTTACTTATAGAGCAAAGCCTTCGTTTTCTGAATTTATAGGAGGTATTTCGTAATGCTACCGGCTGCCTTGAAAACTTTGAATAGGTTCATGACATTGGAGAACTCAAACTTCATTACGATACGACACGCCAGTGGCGATAAATAACAATGATACACTAGGGCTCAGACCAAGAAAAAAAGATAGACAGCGCGCCGCGAACATCAAAAGTGAAGCCATAAAACCGTGCTCCTGCAAGTAAACATACACGCTCACGCACACACCTACACTAAAACCATGCTCATCGCTCTTAGTACGCCACGAGTTGTCGTCAAGTAAACTTAAATTAAAAAAATAGAATTATGCCTTCCTGTGTAGTGAAAAGTTGCAAAAACAATAGAAAATCACATAAAAAGTCTCACGGAATCACTTTTCACTTGTAAGTACTTGAAATAACATCGTTTCTCTATTATTAAACTGTGAATTTTAGGTTACTTGGAACAAAAAACCACAGCAAACGAAAGCAGTGACGTAAAGTATGGGTGTTGCCATAATACGATTTAAAATTTCCCATTCGATTAATATATTTTAAATAAATATGATTTATTACTTCCAGTTATATTCCTATTTTCTTTTTAACCGACTTCTAAAAAGGAGGAGGTTCTCAATTCGGATGTTTGTATTTTTTTTTATGTTTGTTCGCGCATAACTCCGTCGCTTGCCAACCGATTTCAAAAATTATTTTTTTGTTGGAAATGGTATACTTCCCAAATGGTCCCATTTTTGTCAAAATCCAGTTCTGATGATGGGATCCTGGAGAAATCGAAGGAACTCTTCAAATATTATAGGCACACCTATAGCGAATTGGGTATTTTTTATAGTAACTTGTGCATTTGCTCTCGGAAAACACCATTTGGTGAAGTGGAACTGATGATGAAGACCACAGATGGCCATCGGAACTACTCAATTTATAAGTATTTCACGGGTTGCGATTCGATTACTTTAATATGGTTGCTAAGTAATTTATGCTCGTCAAAATGCATAATGGTGATGATGACTTCACCATGGAGCTCCAGTTCTCCTGGTTCTTACTAGGAGAACTCCTCAACAATTAACGTCCCTGCATCGGGAAAAGCAATATTTTGTAAAAAGTGATGAGCAGTTGCCATTGGGCTATTGTAACTTAGATAAATTACAAACTGACCCACTAAAAAGTGAAAAATAAAAACTTTTTACAAAAAAAAACAACCGACTTCCAAAAAAAAACACTACAAAGTGAAAAATAACTTTAATTTTGGAAGTCGGTGGCAAAAAACTAAAATACAGATCCAAAGACACCGACTTCCAAAATTAAAGTTATTTTTCACTTTGTAGTGTTTTGTTTTGGAAGTCGGTTGTTTTTTTTTTGTAAAAAGTTTTTAATATTTTATGTATTCTTTCTTTTCGTATTTTTATTTAATATTTTAGGTTTCCAACTAATAATGAAATAAAAAATAAATGGATAGTAGCTATAAGAAATAGTCGGAATGATCCGGAATGGTTGCCATCGAAAACCAGCGTGGTTTGTTCTGATCATTTTGATGATAACAATCTCTATAGGAAAGAGATAGATGTATGGATGAATAGGCAAATTTAGGCAGTTAATGGACAGTCCATGCTCTATGTCTATGGTCATATTACTATCTAAGTTCATTGTATACATGTCAATAGTTGTTTTTCTCTCTTTCTAGATAGTGGACAATTTCATACAGGTATCGCAGTCCATCCTCTATATCTACTTTCCTACCCACACAAATATCCCCAAATTATAGGGAAAAAATTTAACAAATGGCAACCCTTCGATGCACACATAGAAAAAAAAGTGGCTTCAGTTTTAATGTTCGCGGCGCGCTGTCTATCTTTTTTTCTTGGTCTGAGCACTAGGGAAATCATCTTTGTCCCAGCAGTATTACAACGGTAAACAATATCTCGTCAGTACGCACCTCTCCCGCGAAGTATTGCTCAATGATATCGTAGGCCATTTTGTAGATCTCCACTTTCTCGTGGCTCTGCAGCGCCTCGATCTTGTCGATGCCGCCGCACTCTTCGATCATGTTAGCGACCTGGTCGGCGTTCTCACCCGCCATCTTCAACATGTTGCTTAAACCGTCTAGCACAACCTGGGAATAAATTTTAATCATGTTAACTTGGAGGCGTGGATGGCTTCGGCTGAAATGAGGATGATGATGTTTTGGTAAGCCTAAAGAACCACAACAGACTATGAAAATAAGTACAAAGGCATTTACTTGATTTTAAAAGGACCACTAGTGATACTATAAGTATCACCACTTCATGGAAAATCTTGCTATTCAACATATTCCAACCAGGTCAACAAAGTATTATTTCAAACAAGACTTATTCATTGACATAACTAAAGCTGAATGTCAATATTAATAATTGTCAGCAAATTGAACTCGCCAAACAATAGCAGTGGGTACTATTTATATTGACGAGTTGTCTGCTATACATACAAGAAGGAAAGAAGTGGGTTTGACTTCGCTGTCATCAAGAAAGTCATGATTTCAGATTTATGACCTAATTTCACATTTCGTACCAATTCCATCTATAAAACAAGATGAAATGGCTGGTAGACTGCTCCAAGTTGAGTGCACACAAAAGAAAAAGTCACTGAATAACTTACATTGATAACTTGAGTATCTTTGCAACTGAGCAGTTTGCAGAATGGCGGTATGACCCCGCAGTGGATGAGGGCGGCGACCTGTTCCTTGGTCCCGCTGATACTGAGGTTGGACACCGCCCAGGCTGCTTCCTTTTGCGTCTGGAACTCGCCCTTCGTGAGGTTCTCTACGATCTTGGGCAGTAGGCCCGCGTCTATGACTGCCTGCACTTGCTGCTTGTTGCCCGCTGTGATGTTTGATAAGAACCATACAGCCTCTTTGCAGATCTTCTCTTTCTGTTAAAGGAACAACCCAATAGTATAAATAAAAGAAACTAATTACTTCCCAGCTATTTAAGTTTACACTGTCTTCATTCACAACACAACAGTGAAAAGAGGTCTATCAATAAAATGAGCCCTATAATCAATGCAATCTAAGAAGTCCGTTTGGACGTTTCTCATTATACATGCCGCAATAACTTTGTATGAACGTCTACATAAGAAATCGTTAATTACTATGTTATCCATACAATTAACTGTGTCTTTAGTTCCCCAAGTATCATTATATAAAAAAAACCGGTCAAGAGCGACTCGGACTCGCGTACCGCGAGTTCCGTTCCGATTTCTGAAAAGTGTGCTATTTAGAGACATCGTTTTATTTTTCCTGTAATCTTTACATAGACTTCTTTACAAAACATGCTGTGAATAATATGAGTTCGTGTATATGCGCATATCCGATCGGAAAGCCGCAATGCAAATAAAACAGTGCATTAAACTGGTACATTGGAATACTACTTATTTATAGAAGGAAGCAAACAAACTGATTTTTTGGGAAGTAAATAACTTGGGCGGAGCCTATGTGCAGCGTTCCACAATGATAATCCAAGGATCGGTTGGCCTCAATAGACATATTCGGTAAATGTATTTATTAACTCATTTAGTTCATTTATCGTATTACTGAATCAACTGAATGCAATATTCAGTAGAACGCCAACATGTTTGAGGTAGTTAGTCAAATTAATAAAACTGACAAAATTGAAGGTCAGACTGGCGCGTTATCACTATCAGTCAATGACCATTCAACGAAGCATGTCAATGTACTGTCTAATGTTTTATGTCAACGGATTCTGAGCAGGCAGTAGCGGTAACTCGCGCGCGTATAATAATAGATAATTACCATCTTGGCCGACGACCAGACGCGCGAGCACCTCTACTCATTCACACATTACCGATTTTATGTATTTCTGTGTGAAACTGTCTTGTATGCATATGCGACGAATGGGCGCGGTTACGTATGTCATTTTACAGGTGCATAGACTACTAAACATACCCTAACTCGAAACAACCACTGTTAGTATGACTATAGCAGCTTTAACATACTCTAAGTTACTCATTGCATATGGTAAATATGCAAACTTTATGCTATTGTGCTGGTAAACAATACCTAAGCAGTTTTAGCATCCTACTAGATTACTTAAAATAAGTGTACAATCACATAAAAGTAAAGTAGCATGTGTGTCAATGGCCTATAACATTCCAATCAGAATATTTCTCACTTTGTTTACAGAATACTAATTTGTTTATTTTGGTGAAATTGGCAGGTTTACAAAAATAAATAGAATGTCCACTAGTATAATAAACAAGTGTACCTGATGCGACAGTAAGGCGGGGAAGTGCGACAGTGCGTCACAGTTGAGGACCACTTGTGTTTGCTCGTCCGTGCCCGTCACAATGTTGCCCACTGCTCTCAAAGCTGCCGTCTGGACCTTCACCTCCTTGTGTGATAGCAACGGGATCAGCTTCGGCACAATTCCCGATTCTATCACCATTTGGATCTGCTCGTTGCCACCGTCTGTTAAATAGCTGATTGCCCAAACTGTGTCTACTAATATCTGGAACATAACAAATAGGTAAATAATGACATGAAGGTATGAAACCACAGTAGATTGTACAATGCGTTTCAACTAAGAATAGGAATGACCTTGCGCCATATTGTGAAGATTTAGCAAATAGCATCTCGTTTACGCATTTGCAAAGTCGGTGACATATTTTAATAAAAACAAATTCCAAAAACAGAACTAAAATGGATAAGGATAACACTACAAAACTTTGCAAGCCTTAGATTTCTAGCTTCAGGTGACAGTTAGAGGTCATTGACTTTCTTATTCTTAGTTGAAATGCATTGTAATTGAGCACATGGTGTCAGATTGTATTTATAGTATCACATTGTCAGGTTGATACAAACTTAAGAATATAATGTATTCAGAAGGAGATTCAAGAACAATAATTTATCATGATGTTTACTGTAGAAACAATAACATTTAGATTCATACCTAGTTTGTATAGATAGTTATTATCTTAACAGATTCACTTTCAGATAAATACCTACTTTTTTGTGAATTTTAAAATGGGAGAATTTGATTGATATATTAAATATTCAGGCATAATTGTTTGAATTTTACATGATTTGGTGGGTAGAAGAAAACATTAGCAGCTTAGAATTATTTGAAATTATCAATTGGGGTGCCACAGATTACTCCATCAGATAAGTTTGTTTTTATCAATTTTGTGGTCTAGATAAATAAATTGAAGCCAACAAAACATGTCACTTTGTTATAAATATTCATTGAACCTTAATTGTAGAAAATTCTGGATGTTTTAAAATGACATTATGGTTTCCACTCAATAGATTATGTGACTCATTATGACTTTTATGTGTATGTGTAATCCATTCACAGAAATGTCTGACATAAATTGATTCCTAGTCATAAAAAATGAGACATGTTTTGTTTCATGTTTACTTTTAAAATAACATGTTTCATCCTACATTCTTACTGCATTGCATTCAATGGTGTTATTTCAAAAAAACCACAATGTTTGATGCAATCTGATCTTGTTGTTAATTTTATTTCATGAAAGATATAACTTCTTCAAATCATTTACTTAACAATATGACATTTTAATGTTCAAATACCTCAGCTAGTGAAATTATTTTTTTAGCCTGACCTCGTCATTTCCTTGAATTAAAATAAAGTCTCCTACAGTATCATAGTTCGCATGTTTATTGAATATAAGCATGGTATTTTCTAGCATAAGAGTTGAATGAACTTCAGTGGCCTAGCTTACAAACTAGGTGATTAGAAAATTATAGAAAAGTACTTACATTGTTGTCATTGTGTGTAATGAGGACATTCAGTGCTGGAAGAATTTCTTGAATAGTCTTAACTGGTGGTGGTGGGTCCTTACTCCTGCACAGGTTCACAATGACCCAGGTCACATTACGAAGGAAAGAAATGGGGATGTCTGGCTTGATGAAACTCAACAGTGGCTTCACCACTCCCAACTCAATAACAAAGTCTCGGAGCACTGGGCCATCTCCGATGATGTTACCCAGAGCCCAGACTGCCTGCTCGCACACATTCTCGTGTGGAGACATGAGTAGCTGGAGGAAGACAGGGACGGCACCGGCATGAACAACCTTGTTTGTCTGTGCTGAAGTGCCTGATGCGATGTTTGTTAAGGCCCAAGCGGTTTCGAACTGAAGTGTAGGGTTGTCAGCCCTCGAGAGGCACTGCACGAGGATGGGGAGGATGCCGGTTGCGATGAGCTCGTCGATGGGCGGGTTCTTGTCGGACGACAGCAGCTTCCTGCACTGCTGCACGGCGGCTAGCTGCACGTCAGGGTTGTCTCCGTTCGCAGCGTTCATCACCAACTCCTTGAGGTCCGTGGACGCCAGGGTTCTCTCGATCTCATCCTCGTCTGTTGAGTAGCTGTTGATAGGCACATTACGACGTTTCTGTAGCGTTTCGTCCCTTTTATTTTTTCTCAGTTCTACTGTAACTTCGTTCCTCCGCCTGCGCATTTCCTAAAAATCACACGCGAAACGTCATTTCATCGTCACAAACTATCTTAGATAGAATTACATTATTACGAGGCATTGTACTACGTCTCAATACTTACGTCGACATCTTTGCCAGTGTTCTTGAAAACATGCATGCGGTTCTTCACTTGATCAGTCGCCATTTTATTTTTGTGCTCGCAGTCTCGTTACAAAAGTGGTAATTACACAATGAAACAAAGGATCAACATAAAATAATGACGAAAAAACCTAATCAAACATGTTTTAACGGCACTATTAGCGTTGCTGATTCATTAACCTCTTTTTAACACAGAATATTCTACGACACGAAACTAATCGTCCGTTTCCTCCTCGAATTTCTTTCTTTCTTTTTTTTTCGGTTGAACTAACTATAGACAAGCTACATCTCATCTCAATGTTGCAAGCATCAATCTTTTCTACAACAAAAGCAATAGAACTCGATGTCGAAAGTCTCGAATAGTTAACTATTACGATCCAGTCAAGTCGATTCGACTACGATTTGACAATGAGAATTTTGAGAGAGTGACAACAGATTTAGTGTTGCAATAAAAAATTTAAAACTTACAAATATTTTCAATGTTGGTAATATTTTACAAGATATTGATGAATTTCTAGTTTCTACTACGCACTTCCGTATTTGTTGCAGTCAAAACAGGAGTGTTGTTGTAAAATACAAACAAGTTGTTTCAATTGGAGCAATAAATCTCGTGAAGATGACGATATTGACGAAGGCTAGAATCACCATTACGAAAACTCCGTTGATACTCCAAAACAACTGCGATGAAGTATGTATTAAATTTTTATCACTTGCATTGCACATGAATTTTGTGTAAATTGTTTAGGTATCGATCGGGCAGCGGTGCAATTTACTCTTTTCGTTAGGATAAATTTTAGGCGACATAAAACTTGTTTTAAAAAAAAATTAGGCTTCAGTTTTACCTTAGCTAGTAGTGCTTCGCATTGATTAGTAAGCTGCGCCTACCGCGCAGAAAAATATTTTTGATGCAGTTACTGCGACATAAATATCTTTATTGATTTTCAGTTTATGGCGGAAGGTTTTTATTTCATTTTTTTGTAGTTTTATATAACACAATAGATACTGAAAAATATTTGCGAGTAGGTAATTGTTTCAATCCTCAGCTATCATTTAAACCTCAAAATGGCCCGGACACAGATCCACTACGCGAGAATCAAAATAAGAAAAGGATTTGCGTCTTGCGTGCCTGTGGCTGCGGCTTTAGAATTGGCGCCAGAAAGGTTAATCGGGATAAGGTTATTATCTGTTAATTTTGTATTTTATAAAATGGATGGTGTTGTAAGAGGAATACCTTAGCAGCTGCACATTGGGGGATTTACGGCTAATAAGTAGGTGTTTTTGCATGTTTCTCTTCTAAAATTATGACAGAACCACTGTACTTTAGCACCCGCCGCTTTTATATAATAGCTATTTTTTGTTGGGTACAATAGACCCTTTTTAGTGTATTTTTGAAACCCCAAAGTGCGCAAAATAATAGACGCCGAGAAAAAAAAAAGAAAAAAAAGTTGCTTTTTTACAGTGACCTTGACCTCAAGGTCAATGACCCTGAGGTCAACCTTTCATGGTCTAATAAACGAGACATTCACCGCCTCATCTAACCCAAATGATTCACCAACACTAAAAAGGATCTGGCGCTCGGCGGCCGCTGCCACGGCACGCTCGCTTCTCTCGCTCGCCTTCACGCGTCAATGGTCACTTTTCTAACCTAACCTAACCTAACCCAAATGATTCACCAGCAATAGAGGTAATGGTCACTGTTCTAACCTAACCCAAATGATTCACTAACAATAAAGTTAAAAACATCGATCACACCAAGCTACTACAATCTGTCAAATTTCTTTAATAGATTTTCATATTTAACGCTAAAGCATTAGGTTCAAGGTTGATTGGGAAAATTTGACAGTTTCGGGTGGGTTGACGGGGCGCCTACTGCCTAAGTCCGTCCGTCTTTCCGTCCGTCTGACATCCATTAAAACAAGTGTAAAAGTTAAATTTTTTGGACGGGCAACAACACATCGGGAGTAGGGACAACTGGCAAATCATGTTGTCATTCATACTTCGTTCGGGCCCCGAACCAATCATCCATCCGTAGGTGATACGGAGTAAGAAACGCCCGTAACGAAGGCCGAAACTACGGGCTTCGTGCTTAGGGACTAGGCCCCCTGCTCCTTAGATAATATACATGTGGGGTCTGTACACACGGCTACACATCAAGCTGTACATTTCCAGTTTACACTGACCTCTCATTGTAAGGAAATCCTATACAATGCGAGATCAGTTTATAATACTGGAAATGTATAGCTTGATCTGTATTGCCGTGCGTACAGTGGAGCCTTTCATTGTCTATGCTCATGAAAAATAAAATAATAAAGCTCATAATAAATGTACCAACTACAGATGAAAATGGCAAGAATGGGATAAAAGTAATTTGGATTTTTTTCAGATCATCGAAATGCCGGTGGGTCCGCCGGGTAAGCGCGTTCGCGGCGTGGGGGCTCTCCTATGCATGATCATCACGATGTTCCTGCTGGTACTGATGGGAGTCATCACCGCCATGCAGATATACGAGCAGGTCACCACCGACATGTCCCAGCACAACCGCTACCAGGGCTTCTGCTCCATCCCTTTGTCCAGGGTATGTGTGGCTCGATGATTTGTGTTTGCTTTTTATATGTATTGGGCTGCAGCAGTGTTTTTAGGGTTCCGTACCAAAATGGTAAAACGGACTCGAGACTAATGGTGTGACTCAGTCTGTCTGTCTGTCTGTCACAGCTGGATATCTCAAGAACTACTAATGCTATCAACTTGAAATTTGGAACAGTTTTAGATAACGTTTGTCCAACTATTTTGCAAATAAGAAAGAAATAAAAATGTATATGGTTTTTTTGCAACAGGTACTGAAAGGGGGTCTTAAAAATTCGAAGTGGGCGGGGTACTAGGGCATGTGGGGTATCATAGGAAACAGCGCTGTTGGCACATTCTCAATTTTTTTTTCTTTTTTTTATGCCGCCTAGTTTTCGACTTTTGATGAAAAATGTTAAAAAAAATACCATTACCTTTATCTCCGAAGTTTGCATAGAGAAAAATCTAAAATTATTGTATGTGATAGAAGTTTATGTAAAGATTACAGGAAAAATAAAACGATGTCTATAAATTGCACACTTTTTCAGAAGTCATCAACAAAAGTTAAATATAAATGATGGTACGGAACCCCCGGTGTGCGAGTCCCACTCGCCCTTGACCGGTTTTTTAATATTGATATGCTCACTATCGTGACCACATCATTGCTTACCATTAGGTGAGTTAATCTCACCTAATGGTAAGCAATGATGTGGTCGCGGAACCACTACTTTAACACCCGTCGCTTTCATACATATAGTAGCAATTTTTTTGGCCCTTTTTAATGTATTTTTGAAAACACCAAAGTGCGCAAAAACGTAAGAGCCGAGAATTTTTTTTTCTATGTTAATGTCAAACGTCTCGAAGGTCAAGGTTAAATAAATGTATTTTTTTGTAGTAAGGTGTGGTCGACGGATCCACGCTTCGCGTGGCTCTTATATATATATTAGGTGGTTTAATATCTTTAAATTTGTGTCAATTACATATAATAATAATAATAAGATTTGCATGCCCATGTGATGGTAGAACATGGAGGACTTTTATCATAAAACATCTAAGTACATACATACGTGTTAATTACCCATGTTTGCGAACCAATAAATGATGATTTGATTTGATTTGATTTAAAAAAAAATAACCACGAAGGTGATGACGGGCTCTGATAGACCCCGCCATGCCCTTCGAACCTAACCTAGTCGTTTGCGCAGTGTAGGTAATATTTTGCGAGTGTTTTACTCGAATACAACAAGACGCTATAAAATTGTGAAGTTTCGAACGCGCGGGTGTTAAAGTACAGTGGAGTCTTATTATTATTTTTTTGAAAAATCCTAAAATTCAGCCTTTGAACTTGAATTAAGAAAAAGTTATTAAGGTGATATGTAAAAAGCGAACTGGGGCTTAGCTCTTATAGCAGAGCAGAAGTTGAACGTTTCCAGTGAGAGAGAGTGACGGTGCTATAGGTCGTATATAGCTCCGTCTCTCTCTCATTGGAAACGATCCACTTCTGCCCTGCTATAAGAGCTCATAGTAAGCCCCCCTGGACGGGAATAAGAAAGTGAAGAAATATCAAAATGGCATGTCTGAAGCAATGATGTATTACCTTTTATAATACGTACTACGTACTGGTCTGAAGCCAATGACGTGTATGTAGATATTGGGTGACTGTAAATGGGAACGGTGTCACAGGATAACATTGAATAAATTCATCCCAACTACGGAACCCTTCTTTGCCCGTGGTCCGACACGCACTTGGCCGGTTTTTTTAAGGCCCTGGTTCCAAGCTTGGTTTAGCTCGGTGTGTAAGTGAAATGGCGTTATGGCTGTATAGTTTGACGCACGAGATAGAAGATTCTCACGCGCAACGGAATTATGTCGTAAAAGTGCAAATAAAATCGTATAAAATTAGAAATTAACTATTTAATAAAAAGTAATCCATCACTGGATGCAGTTTGGAATTTGACATTTCATGGTATATTTTTAATTATAATTATAAATTGCTAATGAAGGGATAAACAGCTTTTAAAGATTATTAGGAGGTACCTATGTTTAAAGATTTTTTTGGTGCATTAAAGTATGTTTAATTATGTTTTGGCTTCCATCACTGTATGCGAAAAGGACTTGAAAATATTATATTTTTTTTACATGTCAAAATTATTTACGGTTTATGAGATACACACAACGAATTAAGAATATCATTCTTAATTCGTTGGATACACAGCTTCAAAAAACCACCTTTTTGATCGTTTTCAGGAAATCTGCGCGTTAATGTTAGAAACGGGCATTATCGATCAAACAATTGCGTAGCTGTTAAATCGGACCCCTCAAACCGGCCAAGTGCGTGTTGGACCACGGGCAAAGAAGGGTTCCGTAGTTGGGATGAATTTATCCCAAGAACAAACTTAACATTGTAGGTGGTTGAAAAACATGTTCTCCCATACATTCCAAATTTCCAACTGCAAATGTAAGTTGGTCGACTTAACTTGTAAGGCTACTTAGCTATGATAGTTTTTCTTTTGTTCTGTGACAGGGGCTCGTGGCTAAGTAATAAAAGCCGCACGGGTCGATCGATCAGGTTAAGCTACGCTTGCCGCGGTCGGTCCGTAGATGGGTGACCATCTTTACCCGTCTACGGACCGACCGCGAGATCCCTCCGTACCTTGGAAAGCACGTTAAGCCATTCTTGGATCTTTGACAGTCGTTACGGGTCGTTAGAAGCCCGAAAGTCTGTCTTACCAAGGGGTATCGTGTTACCCAGTAACTGGGTTGTGGAGGTCAGATACGCAGTCGCTCCATGTAAAATACTGGTATTCAGCTGCATCCGGTTAGACTGGAAGCCGATCTCAACATAGTTGGGAAAAGGCTGGCAGATTTATTGAGTTTTCCTTTTAACTTAGTTATAATTTAGGTATATAATATATGTACTATAATACTGACGTGAATTATTTCACATATCCAAACACAACCATTTAGCTGGCACTGGGGGACACACACTTAACTCTAACAAGAGTTTTTATTATTAGACCTACGCAAGCGGATCCCTGAATCGACAAATGGTTTTCACAGAACCGCATTAATTTTGAACGGCCTATCAAATGATCGACAAGACACCCTATCCTACACCATGGGATAGACGAGGAAAAATATCATCCCCACTTTACGTGCAATTTTTTTTCAATATTTTATCTGTTGTCGTGATTAATTTATGTAAGTACCTACGTGCCCATGCCAAATTACAGCTTTCTAGTGCTTTAGTCTCTGAGCTAAGCCGCGGACTGACCTGATTGACAGACAGACAGACAGGCAGACGGACATGGCGAAACTATAGGGATTCCTTGTTGACTATGGAACCCTAATAAAAACGAATCCAAGCATTGTAAAATATAGGTAACATTTTTTTTAAAATTATAGCATATGCTTGGTCCTTCTTCTATGCTAATTACAGGAAAAATAAAACTACTTATGTCTCTTAATAGCACACTTTTTCAGAAATCGGAACTGAACCCTCGGCCTCGGTGCGCGAGTGCGACTCGCTCTTGACCGGTTTTTTTAAATTGCGGAACATTACAAAAATATGCAAGCCTATTCAGACCGCTGTCAACAGACGCCTAGTGTACCAATTTGACCACTATTAACGAAAAAAGAAAAACATAGGGGCATAGTATATATCCTTCTTATTCAGTTTATGAAATATCTTTTAAATTGGTCCAATATTGGAGGAGGAAATAGGCGAGAGCCAAACCTCGAAATGTGACTTTTTACATAGGCTATTTAGTCGGATCTGCAGTTGTCCTTATCGCACGAATTCGAGGGCGGAGCGCTCGCAGAGCGACAGCAATACCTTCTTAAAATACCTAATTTTCAAAAGTCTGGCTGCCCCTATTTCCTCTTAAGTACCTACATCAAAGTATCGTATCACACGCACCAGTGCATATCGTTTACAGCTGTGACTGTGTGAGTGGGACAACGTGCTCGTCCTCGCGATCGGATTCAATGCCGCGTTCCATTATGTCCGCAGGTACAACCGCGGACACACTTTTCACCTTTATTCCGTTAGTCATAAGTACTCATAAGGTAGAAAAGCGGTCCACCACCAGTACATCAGGTACGGTCAGCAATAGAAGTCGGTTAACACTGTTACTTCTTGACATCAACACAAAGATTCGATAAACTGTTTTTTTTTTCGTTTAAGTCGCCGTTCCCACGAGAGTAATAACATCGCGGCGGGATTTTATCGCGCACTGGATTTTCAACTCTCGTTGTTGAGCCGAGCGTTGAGAATCCAACCTAACAAAAACAGAGTGCATCCCAGCGCGACGAAAAACACACTGTTGGATTTTCAACTCCCGGCGCTAAGCAGAGAGTTGAAAATCCAGTGCGCGATAAAATCCCGCCGCGATTTTATTACGCTCATGGGAACGCCGACTAACTGTTATAAGAGTTGAATGTTCTTAAAATTTTAAGTAAGTAGGTACTTCTGTTTCGATTGGAATTAAATATTTCGCTTAATAATTAAGGTTAAAAAACCGGCCAAGTGTGAGTTGGACTCGCGCACGAATCGTTCCGTACCATTATCTAAAAAAAACGCAAAAAAATCACGTTTGTTGTATGGGAGCCCCCTAAATATTTATTTTATTCTACTTTTTAGTATTTGTTGTTATAGCGGCAACAGAAATACATCATCTATCACGGTTCATGAGATACAGCCTGGTGACAGATGGACGGACGCAGAGCGGTCTTAGTAATAGGGTCCCGTTTTACCCTTTGGGTAGGGAACCGTAAAAACTGCAAGTGTTAATCGACTTTTGTTGCTGACTGTACATGACTGCCTGGGTCACTCCATATATTGACCCGCCCAGTTGACTCTGACCTCCAATAAAGACCCTCCAACGTAATTGGATGTAGTATGGGAAGTCTGTTATTTTCTAACAATTTATTGTGATCTTGATATGCGCTTGCGTCGCAGGTAGAGTACGCACGGCTACAGATCAAGCTATACATTTCCGGTATAAGCTGATCTCGTATTGTATAGGATTTCCTTACAATGAGAGGTCAGTGTAAACTGGAAATGTATAGCTTGATGTGTAGCCGTGTGTACGACATAGACGAATTATCAGGTCAAGATTTTAGGGCGTGCCTATGTATGAAACTTAGGTATGTGTAGCCCAAAAATAAGCGATTAGTTTTGGTCGTGTGGGAAATTAGGATTATTCAAAAATAAAAAATAAATTATTTGAAAGATAAAAAAAATAAAAATAAAAAAACTTTTGGTACAAAAAAAAGCAACCGACTTCCAAAAAACACACTACAAAGTGAAAAGTAACTTTAATTTTGGAAGTCGGTGTCTTTGGATCTGTGTTTTAGTTTTTTATACCCAAATCGCTATAGGTGTGCCTATAAAATTTGAGGGTTTCCCTCGATTTCCATGAGATCCCGTCATCAGATTCTGACTTGGTGACAATGGGACCACCTCGAAAGTATACCCTTTCAAACAAAAAAAGAATTTTGCAAATCCGTCAATATGTGACGAAGTTATGCCGAACATACATAAAAAAAAAAATAGAAACATCTGAAATCCTTTTTCAGAAGTCGGTTTAAAATGTAGAATATACCGGTCTAATGGAACCACTATAAAATCCACTCGGAAACATTTATTCAAAGTAGCGAGGGGTGTGAATATTAATTCCTTCGTTTTCTTTCCTGTCCATAATTATTTAAATATGTAATATTTATATTATACGTAGGTATTATATTATACTTGTATTAAGCATATGAGTACTTTTCTATGAATTTCATTTCCTATGAACTGTATGAACCGTTATTGTGGTTTTTGTCTGATTGTTACTGTTAGTATTCAATAAATTTCACTGTTGTATTTCTAATTAATTCACGAGTAGTTATTTTGTATAATATGAAAACTGATTTTGCGGGGTCGACGAGGTCTAAAAATCGACTCCTATTAATTAACACAAGTTCTTATTTGAAAACTTTCAAGATACTTACTACTGTAAGTTGATTTACTTGTACCAATTTGTTATAAGAATGACTAATATTTTAGTAGGAAGTATCATTGTTGTTTTTATAAACATTTTACAAGTCGATAAGCGTGCACAAGTTCGTACAAGATGAAAAACTCGGCAAGTCAATAAGCGTGGATAAGTTCGTGCAAGATAATGTGTTCGAGCACAAGTCTTTCAGGTACCTATGAGGCACGTTTTGACTTGAGAAAAACTAGAGATAGGATTTTTAAAGTAATTTGGCTATTGGGGTCTGAGGTATCAGTTCATTTTGGATGAAGCGATGAATTTTCAAAAATCCTTCTTTTGGGCTCACTTTCTTTATGGAGCTCTTGTGCAAAATTTGATGCTTCCATGGGTTTTGGCTGTGCGTTGTCTGTTAGCAAATTAATTTAAGATTTTTATTATGTAGATTATGTTTTAATATTTATCACGGTCGGTCTGTGTTCCAGGATATACAGATGTTGGAGTCTCGCAAGATGCCTCTGCGATGGAAGACTACCCCCAATGTTGGCCGCGCTGAACCTAACATTCAGGTACGTAATTAATTATTATTTTATATACTTATACTTAGTTTTTGCTTGGTCCAGTTCGACATAGCAATTTATTGATTTTTAAAAAATTATGTTTTCAACAAATACTCAGTAGGTACTTACCTAAATATTTCTGATACTTACTTACATTCACTTAACACAACAATAGATTTCGAAAAAAAACATAAGAAAATGGAAATCCATCGGCATCGTGTCAATGCCATCGTGCTTAATAAAAGTAGTTAGCTGGATATAAAAAAACCGGTCAAGTGCGATTCATCCATCGTTTTTCCATAATAATAGTTCCTACATGAACATCAGTATTCCAGATGGGAACACCCAAATACTCCGAAATAATTTATTCCGAATTTCGATATTCCGATTTTCAAAAGTCCGAATTTCATAATACCTAAGAATTATAATGTCTAATAATAAAAATCACGAAATTTATTTTACCGAAAGTCGTAAATGCGATTTGTTAGTCTTCCGATTTTCATATGTGCGAAGAATCAAATGCTCGATGAGTTCTCGGTCCGAAAAACGACATTCCGATTTTCAATACTTCGAATAAACTACAAAAATTAGGATTTGACAAGATGTGCTACAAAATTTAGTGACAGAAACGAATTGCTGCAAAACCGACTTCACGCAGTCTTGTCTGCCCTATACTAGAGTGTAATTTAAAAACGCGTAGGCGCGGAGGGGTGGGGCGGCCCGCGAGCTGAGGAGCAGGTGGCAAAAGCCGGCAAAGCCGGCAAAGCCGGCCAGCAAGCCGAAGCTGCGGCGGTGAGCGTTAAAACCATCTGCGACGATAAGCTCGCGTGGGGCCGCCCAAACCCCGCAGCGCCGGAGCCGTGACAGAAACAATGCATGTTGCATGTTGCATGCCTGCTTGCATGCTCCATGCTTACTTGCATGCTGCATGCATGCTGCATTCCTGCTTGCATGCTGCATGCCTGCTTGCATGTTGCATGCCTCCTTGCATTTTGCATGCTTGCTTGCATGCTGCATGCCTGCTTGCACGCTGCATGCATGCTGCATTCCTGCTTGCATGCTGCATGCCTGCTCGCATGTTGCATGCCTTCTTGCATGTTGCATGCTTGCTTGCATGCTGCATGTTGCATGCCTGCTTGCATGCTGCATGCTTACTTTACTTTTATTTCGGAATTTTAATAATCGGAATTCGTAGTTTTGATGTTTCGAATTATCATTAAGTCGGACTTTTTGTTATTCGATCTATTGAAACTCGGTATTTTGAGAATAGTAATTATAAACGTTAGGAATATTGAAATTTAGGAATTATAAAAATAGGAGTAATGATAAGTCGGAGTTGTTATATTCGGAATTTTGAACCATTCGGAATTATGAAAATCGGTATTTTGAAATTCGTACTAGTGACTGTCGGAATAAAGTTATGTAGTGTACCCATTCCAGATACCTCCATCTCCTCCCTTCAGAAGACTTACTCTCCCACGGAATAGATAATAGTACATTATGATATAAGTGCGGTAAGTTGAAAATTACAGCTGAGGCGATATTGCCAGCCCGAGCGTAGGCGAGGGCTACAAGAAAGCAGAGGCTGTAATTATCAAAGCGCACGTATGTCATACGACGTTTTATAACATATTTGCGAGGAAATAAATAAAACTCGGACTTTCTTAAACGAATAAATATTTAAAAACACACTTTCTGAAAATTAATTTGCATCTTTGCTTGTTTTCCATACGATGAATGATGAATATGATGAATTTTGATCCGCTTGTAAGTATCTATCGGTCGGTTTTTCGAGCAAGAGGCTTAGAGTAGCCTTTTTCGCTGCCTCTGAGACTTCTGGGTCTGGCGGTGTCGAATGAATAAATTCATCATTACTTGACGACATTTTGAAATAAAAACAATACAGCGAAGAGAAAAAGCGCGCGGAATAATTTTTACTTGTTCACAAATTAGCGATGCGGACGCATCAGCGCTTTTTTTTTTTAAGGCAAAGGTGGCGCGAGGAGGCGAAGCGCTGGGGCGTAACTCCGCTGCCGCGAGAAATCACGGTACAGCGGACAGAGCTCCGGCGGGATCTCATGGCGGCATGGAGAGCGCGACTGTCGCAACCCAGCGCTGGGCACGCCACAATTGCGGCGATAAGTCCCCTCTTTGAGGAGTGGTTAGAGAGGCGCCACGGCGTCCTCACCTTCCGCCTGACGCAGGTCCTCACCGAACACGGTTGTTTCGGGAGGTTCCTGTTTCGCATAAGGCGGGAGGAAACGCCCGGGTGTTACCATTGTGTGGATCGCCCGGAGGACACGGTGGAGCATACAGTGGAGGTCTGCCCGGCTTGGGCAGAGCACCGCCGTGTTCTCACGGAGGCGATCGGCGGCGGCGATCTCTCGCGTCCGAGCCTGGTCCAGGCCATGGTGCGGAGCGAGAGTGCATGGGAGGCCGTCACCTCCTTCTGCGAAGCAGTGATGCTCGCGAAGGAGGAGGCGGAACGCGTGAGGGAGAGGCAGCCTCACGCCCTCAGTCGCCGCAGGAGACGCCCTGGGCGGCGGGAATCGCGTGGCGATTTCCGGCCACCGTAGGCGCGGGCCTGCGGACGGTGAGCAGCGGGTAGCTCGCCGTCCGGTAAGGACCAGGCCCGAGTCGACGGCGCGTTGTGTTCCACGCGCGCCTCAAAGAGATGTCAGCAAGTGACGGGGTCCAATAGGGCCGACGCCGCTGGGGTCGCGGGTTGTCTGAAGGGGTTACCGCGGCCCTGGCATAGGCAACTGAAGGAACACGGGTGGGTTTTAGTCAGTAAAAGTCTGACACGCCCTTCCGCTCCACCCAGAGCGGGAGAAGTTATTTGATGATTTCCCACCCTCAAAAAAAAAGGCAAAGGCACAAAAACAGCCAGTATTATTAAAGTAAATTAATATTTTTTTGTTTTTGTTACAGATAAATGGTTGTAATTTATTGGCAAAATTAATTAAATCAAAGAATGAAATGTTTAACATTTAATTCTTTAATTTTATTTTATCCCAAAGTTAATTTTATTCATACAATGTTGGCCACTTTTCTGACATAAAAACTCTTTGCTAAGATTTAAAAAAGTACCATTGGTTTTAGACCGACGGAGCATCATGATACACCGTAGGTGTTACCTTATTAAAAAGAAACTCGTGCGTTTTACTTTACGATCACGCACAAGTACGTAATGACATACATTACGATATTGAAATTGGTGAAATAAGAGACCCTTTACCAGCAAATGTGTTATAAACCTCTTTTATAACACATTTGCTCGTAAAGGGTCCCTTATTTCACCAATTTCAATATCGTAATGTATGTCATTACGTACTTATGCGTTATTGTAATGTAAAAGGCACGGGTTTCTTTTTAATAGGTAAAACGGACGGTTTATTATGATGCTCCGTTTAAAACGAACTGTACTTTTTTAAATCTTAGCAAAGATTTTTTATGGTTTTTTTTTGTTTGCGCCGCCGTTGTCTAAAACTGTCGCCAGAGATGAGTCCCCGGTGTGTCGTACTTTAAGGATGCTTAACGCCCTCCTGACCACCAAGCTTGAATGTGATCTATTTGCTGATGAATGGAGTAGTATTATGCGTGTATGTCTGATGTTTTGTGAGAGAAAGTATGCTAGGGTGTCCTCTATTATATGTTAGTACTTTTATTTCTTTGTGTATCTTTCTATAATTATCTATGTTAATTAATGTAATTGGTGTTACCGTTTTAATTAACAATAAACAATAAACATCAATGTCAGAAGAGTGGTCAACATTTTATGAATAAAATTAACTTTGGGAGATAAAATATAAAAAATAGACATTTAATTCTTTAATTTCATTAATTTTGATAATAAATTACAATTTATCTGTAACAAAAACAAAAAAATATTAATTTACTTTATTAGTAATACTGGCTGTATTTGTGCCTTTGCCTTAAAAAAAAGCGCCGATGAGCGCGCATCGCTAATTTGTGAACAAGTAAAAATTATTCCGCGCGCTTTTTCTTTTCGCTGTATTGTTTTTATTTGAAAATGTCGTCAAGTATTGAGGAATTTATTAATTTGACACCGCCAGAAGTCTCACAGGCAGCGGAAAAGGCTACTCTAAGCCTCTTGCCCTAAAAATCGACCGATAGATGAAAACAAGCAAAGATGCAAATTCATTTTCAGAAAAGTCCGAGTTTTATTTATTTCCTCGCAAATTATGTTATAAAACGTCGTATGACATACGTGCGCTTTGATAATTACAGCCTCTGCTTTCTTGTAGCCCTCGCCTACGGCTCGGGCTAGCAATATCGCCTCGGCTGTAATTTTCAACTTACCGCACTTAAATCATAATGTACTATTATCTATTCCTTGTTCTCCCATGTCTTCACCATTCTATAATAAGAACTGTATTCTCGAGGACAGGTGGTGAGCCTGATGGACGAGGATCCAGAGCACCTGTTCGACCTGCTGCGCGAGGTACTGGACATTGACATCGATGAGTCAGTGGAGAAGATCTCCGTGTTCAACAACGGACACCCCGTCAGCTTCATACATGACTTCGAATCTAACGTTACTGGTGAGTGTCATGAGGTGCTAAACATGAACGATTGTTATTCTTAAAATTGTGTATTTCGATTTCTTTATGATAAATTATATTATTTCTGTAAGTAGGTTTGTACAAAAAGTTTTACACGATCATATTTTTAAAAACTAGATGAGATCGGCGTTTCCTATCTGACTACTCTGAGAAGAAAGGCCGAAACAAACTCAGAGGTCACAGTTTCTTTTAAAGTCCAGATATAATCTTGGTCAGATCATGTGAAGACCATGTAGATTGGTGTCTGAAATGGTTTTTTGATGAACGAACCACACAGATTGAGTGGCCCTGTCCAGTCAGTGCACGCATTTGTCAGTAATCGTGCAGCTCAACTCAGAACTTATTTGATCAGATTCACAGATTGAGTATTTTATTTGATCTGTTGTTTAGTTACTACGGTGTTGAGTGACATGATTGATTAATGTTATTTATTTCAGTCGATCAATTTCGCCATCTGACTTGTGTCTTGTTTAGCAAAAAAATTGGTCAGGCTTTCAAAAGCGAGTACATCTTGCGTTTCGTTTCTCTTTTGAATGTTTGGATTAATTGCAGAGATACAACGGAAAACTGTGTGGTTTTGCTTCTCTGTAGCTACATAGCTACCAATACAAGATTTAGTTCCAACAAAATTTTAAATACTCGTGCCATTAACACGAAGAAGAAGGACAACTACAAGATACAGCATCCTTAAGGCTGATAAGGAAACGTCGTGTAAGGGTTGGATTCACAGCTATTTCCTCGTGTTCATTTCAGGCATAGTGGACTCCGATCGCTGCTTCACGATGGACATGGACCCCGAGCTGGTGCTGCAGCCGGAGCTGTTCCTGCTGGGGCTGCAGCACGGCGACGAGTTCGACGTGACGCGCGTGCGCAGCCAGCTGCGGGCGCTGCTGCCGCCGCTCAGCGCGGAGAGCGCGCAGCTGGTGGCCGCGCTGGACAAGTGCGCCGACAAGCCCACCTACAGGCTGCAGAAGGAGACCGGAGTAGTCAGTGAGTATACATACTATTGTCGTTTGTTCTTCTAGAATAGTTTGTGTTGCGATGAGATGATGATGTAGTGTTAAGGTTATGTTGGTAGCGCAGCTGACTACGCAGAATGCGCCGAAACATGATCAGAAAATTTTGTAGACTGTTATTATTAAATCAATGAAGTTGAAAAATTTATTTTGTCAGTTCAACTAGACAATAGTATATTATGCAATTAGTGAATAAAGGACGGATTTAAAGCGAGGGCCATAGATGAATCCTGAGCGACGCGAGTGATTCGTCCTCGATATAAATCCGCTTTATTCAAGAGTTAAAAAATTTCGACTAATCATATTGAATTTAGAACACACCAATATAGGTCGAATACACAGATTTAGACATAGATAATACACTATATAAAGAAATAGATTTAGAGTAGGCTAGATACCGCAAGCCATGAGACCATGCGTGCACTGCATGTTTGTACTAAAAAAAAGTCTGTTAGCTCAGTGATGCTTAGCGATTGAAACGATGCTGTTTACGTTGGGTCAAGACCACAATCGAAGTATTATGTAAAACATGATTAATATAGTAAAATTTGAGCCTATTAATAAACAACTGTTGAACAGTAATGTTTACAGATAAAACTGATTCATGTACCCACACCCACACCCAAAATAATTGTAGAACATGTTTATGCGGAAAATCTATATTTAACCTGTTTCCAGTCCGCAAGCGCTCAGCGGACGCCCCGCCGCACGACTTCATGCAGTTCGCGGGCAAGCGCGTGCAGGAGATCGAGATCAGCAATCTGGCAGAGCTGCTGGAGTTCGAACAGGACAACAAGCCTCAGTAGGTCTACAGGGCACCTACAGAGGTAGACAGGGAGGGGATAGTAAACGGAGGACTAGTCGAGGATGAGAGTGACATCTGTCATACATGTACATGTCAACAAACGCCGTGAATCATAGTAGACAGGGAACGTCATAAGGCCTGTTAAAATATAATCGATATTCGCCACTTACCCCTTCGGGTTATACGCAGACTATATAGCAGAGGTTGAGATTGTACCATCGGATTATACAATACTTTTGTCTGCTTAAAATACCAGGGGTCTGATGAAGCAACTGAATTATGAATTACCATTTGTTTTGGTAATGGCTATTGTTTGGTAACTACCCCGATGAATACCTACAGGTCTTGATAACATCAGAGTCATTCACAGTTTCGCCCGCGCGACAGTACTCCATTTGCTATCGCCTCCGCGCTAGAGATGTGTTGGTGTGGATGTAGGAAACGATCGTGCAATCGTTTGTGGAATTGTTTTAGTCGATTCTCTAAAATCGACCAAAGTCGTTCTGAATGGAAGGATGGTGTTATTACTGTGATTGTTTAATTTTAACTAATTTCTTATGCTCTCTATTTTAATTGTATAACTTCTTTTAAACAGTTTGAAACTGATTTGTGGACAAATCAGACGATTTTAGTAAAGTATGCGCACATTTAATAATGCATGGTTGTGTAAATCGGTTGGATGTATGATGGGCATAGCTGATGGTGTAGCTATGCTCCTATTGGTCATACGAATTACAATAGCTAAATTAGCTAAATGATCAAGTAATCGATTTAAGAAATCGATTAAACTGTCTGAATTTAATCTGTGTAACTTTTTAATAACCAAAGATATTGCATTTATCTACTGTCAGTATTATACTCATTTTATTTATTGTCTCTTTGTTTTGTTATTAATTTTACGAAAAGAGAAAGGTGGAGATATCTGTCCATTTTAATTTAACATGCTAAGCAAGTTATATGTAATTGTAAGGCATAACAAATAATATTTTGTGCCAAAGATAACACTACCAGTCTGTCACGAAAGTTTTGCTGAACTTGATTTGGTTTGAAAACGAAATGCTTAAGGAAAAATGCCATTGGTGCCGATTCTCTTGTTCAATAACTAAACCAAAATTAGAGAATCGCTATCTTTTACTAACAGGCAGCGCGAGAAAGGGACGGCTATAGCTATGAACTAAGTTAGAAATGTCAAACTAGTTTACGCCTTGCGCTTCACCGTGTTTTTAGTCGACATGTTTTTACGTGTCGTCTAAATCTCTATGGAAATAGTAGTTCACCTAAATTTGACAGCTCTAATTTACGTCCGTCTCTTTCTTGTTTTAATAGAAAGAAAAAGTTAGCAATAGCCTAAATTAAGTTTAGTTTGTGCACAACAGAATCGGCACCAATATCTTCAAAATATAGGTAACCAGTTAAGGTTTTGATAGTTACAACGTGCTAAATTACAAAGGGCAGTAATATTCTCCTATATCCACATCTAAGTGAGAATAGTTAAGATTTAAACTTAGTCCAATTTTAAACGTAAGCACATAATACTCGATGTTTTAAACTTTTAACATTTTTAAGTACAGATTCGAGTCTGATTTTCTCAGTATATAGTCGATTTTTTGACACTGTTTAATTTAGTCGATTGCAAAAAAGTAGTATTTAGTTTTGTGCCATATTTCATGTGGTTTTAAAAATAAATGTACAAGATGATAGATCTTTAAATGTAAGAATATAAATTAATCTTAGAGCACGTTTATGTGCAATAAGCACAGATTATCATAAACGTTAGTTATTTAAAGTATAGGATCTCATTTTATGTTGCTTTCTTTCCCAAATCTTCAGTTAAGTAAACCTTAGATTACTTTATACTATGTTGGTATTACAGTATTATATTTATTGTCCCTGGGAGATGATGATATTGGTGGAGTTTTAGTTTTACTTGTCTATGTAAGTGACTTATGACAAAATAAAACGTTTATCGTGATTAATGTTTCATTTGCCCTGTCTGTTGTATTCTCTTCGGTTCCTCGTTTGTTCATGGTTAGTGTTGAGAACGCTCCTCACAACATCGCCGCGCGCTGGCGGCAGTGAACACGAGGGGCGCGGGTCAGCCGCGAGGCAGGCGAGCGGCTGCAGCGCGGGCCCGCCCCACATACCAGTCAGCTGTTGCACGCCTCCACGCTTACGCGTCTTCTTAGCGTTCATTATTACTTATCTTGTTTGCCTTAACCGACGCCGTTGTATCTCATCTACTTTCACCTAATATACATGTAATGCAGTCCGCACAGCTTTCATTTACTGCTTATAGATCTATCGTGGCGAATATTGGTCCTTCGAGCCGGATCACTGATTTAATCAGCGTTCTCAACAGTTAGACTAAAGTTTCTCAAACTCAGCTTTGTTTAAAAATTTCAAAGAAAATAATTCTATCCATTATTAAAAATTAATGTTTAATAGGATAAGAATATTTTAAAGGGAGGTAAGTGAGGGTTAATGTTAATGAGTGCAAAAGACGACTCATAAGAGAGTGAGTGCAAAAGACGACTCGAAGAGAGTGAGTGCCAAACACAACTCTTACAGTTTTTTACTTTATTTTTTCTGTGTGGAATTGTGGATTGAATAAAAGTTTATGGAAAGATTTCCTCTGTTTGGTTATAACGAGTTTTTAAATTATTCAATAATTATTTTAAAATATCAATGTCAATATGACATTAACTTTTGACGTTAGCTCGTTATTTTAAGACCTGCCAGTAGAAAAAATTAAAACACGACGCTAAAAATAAAAAAAAAATCGATTCATAACTAATCGATTAAAAAAAATAGTCATGTTCACAATCAAAACAAATCGGTTTTATGAAATAATAATCGATTTATTTATTTATTTATTTAACACTTCAAGCACAAATGTACAGAGGCGGACTTAATGCCATAGGCATTTTCTACCAGTCAACCTTTGGGTGATGCAGAGACAAGCAGTGGCATGTGCAATTTCGAAAAATTTAGGAATAAATATTTATTTAAATATAAAGAAACACATAATACCTATTACAAACTATAAATATAATAATATTAGGTCTTTACCTATGAAATTGCCGTTCTGCAGTACTGGCCATTTCAAATCAAAATAATTTTTGTTTGGCTAAGAATTCTAATTTCAAATTAATTTTATGTTAAAAACATGGTTTTTTTTTTCCAAAAGTAGTCATTTGTTTATTGATTAGTGTTACATTTTCATCGCATTTCAATCTTTTTCGTCATCATGGATACCTACGTTAAAAATTCGAGTAATTATGGAATATGAGTACCGTCGTGGCAGCAACGCGGCACAAGCGGCACGCAACATCAACGACGTTTACGGAGCTAACACTACAAACCAACGCACCACCTGTTATTGGTTTGCTCGCTTCCGTTCTGGAAATTTCGACCTGAAAAATGAACCTCGCGGTCGTCCGAAGACTTTGGTCGACAATTACGAATTAAAGGCGATTGTGGAAGCTGATGATACACAATCTACGGCTGAATTAGCAGCAGCTTTCGACGTTAGCGTCAAAACAATATTGGTCCATTTGCGTGAAATTGGCAAGGTAAAAAAGCTTGACAAATGGGTGCCCCACGAACTAAATGATCGCCAGCGCGAAGTACGCGTCGAGACGTGCCTTGCACTGCTCAACAGACACACAAATGAAGGAATTTTGAACCGCATTGTTACCTGCGATGAAAAATGGATTCTGTTTGATAACCGCAAGCGCTCAGCAAGTTGGTTGGATCCTGGTTCAGCACCTAAACAATGCCCTAAACGAAAACTTACCCCTGGAAAAGTGATGGTCACTGTTTGGTGGTCTAGCGCCGGTGTCATTCATCACAGCTTCTTACCAAATGGGGTGAGCATTACTGCAGATGTGTACTGTGAAGAACTGAACACAATGATGGAGAAGCTGGCACATCTCCAACCAGCATTGGTCAATCGCTCGTCTCCGCTGCTCCTGCACGACAACGCGCGACCTCATACTGCACAGCAGACGGTCTCCAAGTTGCAAGAACTGGGGTTGGAAGCTCTCCGTCATCCGCCCTACTCACCAGACCTTGAGCCTACAGACTACTACTTTTTCCAGAATTTGGATAACTTCGTGGCGGGAAAAAAATTCAATACCCGAGAGGCAGTACCAAATGCCTTAGAAGAATTTGTTGCCTCCCGACCAGCTGATTTCTTTAAGAAGGGCATCAATAAACTGCCACTGCGTTGGCAAAGATGCATTGATTGCATGGGTGATTACTTCGATTAATACAAATACAAAATACATGAAAAAAATTCGTTTAAATTTTTTCATACAAAACGGCAATTTCATAGGTAAAGACCTATTATATACCTAATTATATATAAATATACATAAATATACTAATACAAAAAAAACTTGAGAGGTGTCAAGGGACACCCGGATGGAACGAAGGTCCTTTCGATTAATTAGTGAAGGAATTGTAACAAAATTTTATTTTTATACTCATCATCATCATCATCATCATCATCATCATCATCATCATCATCATCATCATCATCATCATCGCGACACCACACTGTTCAATGCGAAATAGAAATGAAAATATCTGGCTTGCTTTCTATAAGAGAGAGAGAGAGAGAGAGAGACAGACAGAGAAACTACTACAGCAAAAACATCTACATATAGCTTACTATAGCAAAAAGTGTCGTGACAACTTTTCGTGAGACTTTTTTCCGTCTAGCCCCCTTTCACAACGCGCGATAAGGAACTTCGTTCCAATAATACCAACGATGGGGAAACATTACTGTTGTGATGACACTGCCAGCTTCTTGCGAATGTGTTCACGAACTTGAAAACAAGGTGGTCAGCGCCCTTTGCTCTCTGCGCTGGCGTATGGGCAACCACTTTAGAAGCGACCGATGCGCAGAGACATGGTCATATTTACGCAAATTGAAAACGAATCGAATGCAGTTATTAAGAAGACGGTCAAGTTTGTTGAGATCTGCATTCAGGTCATAGTAGCAGACATCACCATAATCGATGATATGGAAAATTAAGGACTGCACAAAAATTGTCTTGGTACTGGATGGTAGTAAATTTTTCAGCCGGTACAAAGCCCGCAGCGTTCCAGTAACCTTCTGACTGACCCTAGCGACTTGAGTACGCCAGTTCAGGGTACAATCGATGTGCAAGCCTAGGTCCTTCACGTCAGTGCTAAATGGGACGATCGTACCATTGAAGAGAACAGGTGGCAATAATGTATTATCCACCTTACTAATATTACGAGAACTCCCAATTATGACTGCCTGACACTTATTTGGGTTTACTGCAACACCAAATCTATCTGACCAGGTTTTTATCGCTGACAAGTCCCTATTTAACCTATCGATAGCGTCAGGTATTTCATCAACCCTCCCTTGACAGTACAACTGCAAGTCATCTGCATACAGATGATACGCACACTGAAGCTCGGAAGTTATAAGATTAATAAAAATAGAAAACAGAAGAGGAGAAAGAAAAAGAATACCGCCCTGAGGAACGCCAGTTTCCAAATCACACCAGCATGATGAAGAATCCCCAACGTGAACGGACTGCTGACATTCCCGAAGGTAAGAGGAAAACCATTCCAGTGCTTCGGGAGAGACCATAACATAGGACAGAATAGCTCTCGTGACTGACGGTATTAAAGGCATTTGAGAAATCAACCAACACTAGTACAGTAACTTTGGTGTCTTCCAGTCCTGCCCTTATATCGCCAGTCACCTTAAGGAGGGCGGAAACAGTGCTGTGCCCCGGGCTGAACCCAGATTGAAGAGGGCTAATTAGCGAGTTACAATGAATAAAATTGGAGAGTTGTTTGTGGACACAGGCCTCGAGCACTTTGGATAGGAAGGGAAGAATAGAAATAGGACGAAAGTCAGTAGGTCGAGAGGGATTAGAAACCAAATCGATTATTCCTGGGACACATCCGACTGCAGGCACCGAAGGCAAGATAGTCGCTCCACCTAGCCTCTTACGTTTGCAACTTTGCACCAGCACTCCAAAGGATTGTTTGGTATATCTACTGACTTGCGGCCCGCCCACAATTTAGCGATTGCTGAAAATTATAGATGGCGCTGTGTACAGAAAACAGTTTTTCACGCGTGGAAAAGTTTTACGGGCACAATTTTATTTCGAATTCGAACTATGTAAGTAGTTAGGTACTTATTCAGTAAAACAATGATAGCGGTGTTAGAAACAAGCTTTTCCAGCTTATGGTAACATATGTGTTTTCAGCTGGCTTGACTTTTAAAATTTTGATAGGACAACGACAAAGTCAACAAGGTCAGCTAGTCCTTAGCTCGTCCTGAATAAAATGATTTTAAGGATTTTACCTACAATAAGCATGTACCCTACAGCATCCTTTCTCTATGATAAAAAAGAACCGCGACTCCAGTGGAGTTTTATGTGGCAGTGTCCTGTCCTAGTCGCACCATCAACCGGTAGCGCCACCATTAAAAATTATTGTCTGGAGGTATGGAACATTTTAAAATTTCTTATGCATACATTTTTTGTCAATGTTGTAGTTTTTTGTATAAAAAAATCAACAATACGGGCCTATTTCACCACCTACGATTAAGTACGAGTAATTTCATACAAAATCGGTTCCATTTTTGAATTTATTCGGTAAGTAGGTAGTGGCTACTCGGACATCGTGAAATAGGGCCTAAACCTCCTAGTTCGAAATTATAGCAAAAACGCCGTTTTTGGCATTCGCTGCTATAACTTCGAACCTAGGAGGTATTGGTTCATTTTTTTGATACAAAAAAAATTCTACAACATCTGACTAAAAAGAAGTTGCAAAATGTTTCTTATTTATCTCCTACTTATTAATTATTTTCTTAATGATGGCGCTGTTAGCAGTATACTCGCCTTAAAGGCCGCCCCCGAGAATCGCCACATCTGCGTCCTGCGCTGCCCGCATGCTGCGGGTTTCCTTGACCTACACCCACTGGATCACCTCATTGGGATCCCTTGTGACGTACAACAAAATAGGTAGTAGGTATCGGGGTTTCGTTTCGGGGAGCCTTCCAACTGAAACTGTGTATTATGCCGGAGAGTTGTGTTAGTTAATCGAATATATTTCGGTAATTTAAAGTAAGTACTTATACCAGTTTTAAAAGAATTTTTGACAGTTAGATACATAGGTAAGTATGTAAATTAAATTGAAAATAGGAGATGTACCTACTACTTAAGTACCTAACCAAAGCAACTGAAAAATAACGAACGGCATAACCAGCATACAGCGCATATATCTTGCATAAATATCTGGTAAATAGCAGCATAATAAAATATCCAAACAATTGCACCGGAGCATATTATAAATATGTCAACAAAAGATTTACAAGCCATGTATTCCGTAATAAACTAGAACGAATTCCTATACAGAGTGGCGCCATTGTGCCGGGACTGTGGCCGGGACAAAACTCTCAGAATGTACGACGCGCGCTTTCTTCCATAGTTCCATTTTTAGGGTTCCGTACCAAAATGGTAAAAAAGGAACCCTTATGGTGTGACTCAGTCTGTCTGTCTGTCTGTCTGTCACAGCTGGATATCTCAAGAACTACTAATGCTATCAACTTGAAATTTGGAACAGTTTTAGATGACGTTTACCCAACTATCTTGCAAATAAGAAAAAAGTAAAAATATTTATATTTTTTTTGTAACAGGTACAGGGGGTCTTGAAAATTCAAAGTGAGGCTACTAGGGCATGTGGGATATCATATAAAAGAGCGCTGTTTGCACATTCTCAAACAATTTTTTCTTTTTTTTAGGCCGCATAATTTTTGACTTTTGATGAAAAATGTAAAAAAAAATACCGTTCCCCCCCCTTATCTCCGAAGTTTGCGAAGATAAAAATCTGAAATTATTCTATGTGATAGAAGTTAATGTAAAGATTACAGGAAAAATAAAACGATGTCTCTAAATAGCACACTTTTTCAGAAATCGGAACGGAACCCTCGGTGCGCGAGTCCGACTCGCTCTTGACCGGTTTTTGAATTTTATAGGAACGCGAGCGCGCTGCCGCCGATGCGCGCTATTCACCTGCATGCGCAGTATGCGCACACCACTATTGTGCGGGACGTGAATACCCATCCATTGATGTCTCCGCGAATTTCCCGATGTACAGTTTTGTGGAAATCTTTTTACTCAATGCACGACAACGTCGTCGCCATCTTGCACTCTGCTCCGCGCCACAGACCGCATTCATTTACATATTTAAACAACACACTAGATCCATTATAATTAATCTGTAATTACGAGAGTGTCGTATCGTTCCCTATGGTTTGTTTGCTAACCCGTGTTGATTGTTTATTGAGCCAATATTAGCTAGTATCGGGACTGCTCCGCTCGCTAGTGTATCGGCCATGCTGGGGGAGAGCCCGCGGGCTCGCATTAAGATATGCAAATGTTATTAGGAGACTACGCGCGCATTATCTTTTAACTGGCGCGGAGATACGGCGATGTTTTCCTGCTTATAAACAGCCATTGTATCGGAGATCTTTCTAGATAATGTGATCATTAACGTTCACCTACAGACTCGGCTGGCTAATAACTAGGTTCTGGGTTATCTTGGGGATATTGAGGACGGTGAACTTCATTATTAGGGCATTATGTGCTCAGTTAAGATACCTTACGAACATTGAAGGCATAATTGTGGTTAACCTTTAACTACAGAAGCTGGCACTACTCGGAAGAAATAAGCTGTAAGATTCTCCTACTCAAGAAAACTGAAAGTAGGTAGCTACCTAACCTAGATATTAAACAGACTCTACCTATGTAGCTACGTTTATTCGTAGCAGTGGATGTTTTGAAAGTACGGTGTAACAATTAGCTGACCCACCCTTGCATAAATGGTTTTGATTTTTTAGAATACGAATCGATAGACTTTTATAATTCTAAAACAACATTGAGAACGGGTATTATCGCGATAGTAATAATAAAAAGATAATACCTAATAATAAAAGAAAAGAAAAAAGAATCTGGGAAAGTCATAAAGTCAGATATAGCAATTAGCTGACCCACCCTTGTATAAATGGTTGTCATTTTTAGGGTTCCGTACCAAAATGGTAAAAAAGGAACCCTTATGGTGTGACTCCGTCTGTCTGTCTGTCTGCCTGTCTGTCTGTCTGTCACAGCTGAATATCTCAGAAACTACTGATGCTATCAACTTGAAATTTAGAACAGTTTTAGATGACGTTTACCCAACTATTTTGCAAATAAGAAATAAATAAAAATATTTATAAGTATTTTTTTTTTGCAATAGGTGTTGAAATGGTGTCTTAAAAATTCATAGTTTTCGACTTTGCAAAATAGTTGGGCTATTTTGCAAATAAGAAATAAATCAAAATATTCGTATTTTTTTGCAACAGGGACTGAAAAGGGGTCTTAAAAATTTAAAGTGGGGCTACTAGGGCATGTGGGGTATCATATGAAAGAACGCTGTTTGCACATTCTCAAACTATTTTTAATTTTTTTTTAGGTCGCATAGTTTTCGACTTTTGATGAAAAAGGTAAAAAAAATACCGTTCCCTCCCCTTATCTCCGAAGTTTGCAAAGAGAAAAATCTGAAATTATTCTATGTGATAGAAGTTTATGTAAAGATTACAGAAAAAATAAAACGATATATCTAAGTAGCACACTTTTTCAGAAATCGGAACGGAACCCTCGGTGCGCGAGTCCGACTCGCTCTTGACCGGTTTTTTAGAATACGAATCGATAGACTTTTATAATTCTTTTATATTTTATATAATATAGGTATTTAAATAAAATATAAAATAATTACAATATTCTATCGATTCGTATTCCAAAAAATCTCAACCATTTATGCAAGGGCGACTTTCCCAGCTGCAACTGACTTTAGACTTTCCCAGATGGTCCAATAGAAATACTTAAGTACCTAAGCTTCTTTCTTATATCTATTTTTTTTTTTTTTTTTTTTGAGAGTGGGAAATCATCAAATAACTTCTCCCGCTCTGAGTGGAGCGGAAGGGCGTGTCAGACTTTTACTGACTAAAACCCACCCGTGTTCCTTCAGTTGCCTATGCCAGGGCCGCGGTATCTTCTTCAAACAACCCGCGACCCCAGCGGCTCTATTATATCTATGCTAGGAAGCTAATCGAATGAAAATGGCAGTTTCAATCGCAAGAAGACACCCTTATCAAAAACTGACTCCACTATTACCTAATCGTAAGCTACAGTGCATTGACCTAATTATACCTCGGACCTTCTTTGTCAAAGGCCATCCCAATCGGATTTAAGTTATGCAAATCCGTAGTGGGCGTCCCTTGCCCTTTTGACTAGCGGTCCTATAAGTAAATTATGCAACTCCTGTTATAGAATAGTTTCAGAATAATTAGTTCTCGGAAGATGTTTTTCGTGTTATTGATTTTACCTGGAGTTCAAGTATTTATTTATTTATAGGAGGTTCTATAAGTCTCATTAATTATTGAACAGTGGTTGCTAATTTGGTTTCCGTTGTAGAGGGCTCTGACCCGGTCATGTTATTGTTTTGTTTCGCTTGTTTTGTGTGGTAGGTATCCCCGGCTTGAAAAGGGTAGGTACCTACACAACTGGCTATGGCGAGCAACAAGCGATCGGAGCATTGCCCCAGCTAGGATACACAACTATAATCCATTTACAATAAGATTAGACATTTGAACAAACCTTTTTAGGGTTCCGTACCAAAATGGTAAAAAAGGAACCCTTAGGGTGTAACTCAGTCTGTCTGACTGTCTGTCACAGATGGATATGTCAAGAACTACTAATGATATCAACTTGAAATTTGGAACAGTTTTAGATGACGTTTACCCAACTATTTTGCAAACAAGAAAGAAGTAAAAATATTTATATTTTTTTTTGCAACAGGTGTTGAAAGGGTCTTAAAAATTCACAGTGGGGCTACTAGGGTGTGTGGGGTATCATATGAAAGAGCGCTGTTTGCACATTCTTAAACATTTTTGAATTTTTTTAGGCCGCATAGTTTTCGACTTTTGATGAAAAATGTAAAAAAAAAATACCGTTTTTCTAGTAAGATTTTTCTATGTGATAGATGTTTATGTTAAGATTACAGGAAAAATAAAACGATGTTTCTAAATAGCACACTTTTTCAGAAATCGGAACGGAACGGAATCCTCGGTGCGCGAGTCCGACTCGCTCTTGACCGGTTTTTTTAATAAATTTATAAGCGATCGTAACATTACCCAGCTAGGGTTGTCCTATAATCACTTATCTATCGTTTAGTCAAATCTCAATCTATCTTTACAGTCATCTCTCCACATCAAAGATCAGGGTCATTGACGAAGTGAGTTGGCTATATGGTTCCCAGCACAAACTATCACTTCCATCTCGTGGTTAACTAAGTATGGGATATCTGTGATTGTGATTAGTAACTTTCAGATGGAGTATTAATTTTAGAGGTTTGCACCTCTTTGTGTTGTGGCAAAAAATTATAAACTTTTTTTTGAATATCTACTTACCTAGTATTAGGTAGTAAGTAGATACATATGAGGGGCTCGCGTGGCTAAGTAATAACAGCCGCACGGTTCGATCCATCAGGTTAAGCTACGCTTGCCGGGGTTGGTCCGTGGATGGGTGACTATCTTTACATATCGAGACTCCTCCGTGCCTCGGAAAGCCGTTGGTACCGGCTGTCATTCATGAATCTTTGACAGTCGTTACGGGTCGTCAGAAGCCCGAAAGTCTGACAACCAGTCTTACCAATGGGTATCGTATTGCTCAGTTACTGGGTTGTGGAGGTCAGATAGGCAGTCGCTCCATGTAAAATACTGGTATTCAGCTGCATCTGCCAAAGGCTAGGCAGATTGATCTACTTACGTAGTAAGTTTGTCTTATTACTTCTTATAGTGTAACTGGCATGCTTGATAAATACGCGGAGTGGGGCGCGAATACCGCAGTAGCCAGTACATAATATGCAAACGGCTCGGTTTCGGTGGCGCGCCGGCACAACGGACCGGAAGCGATAAACACGGGCACAATACGCGCCGGACGGCCGCGGATCCGAGATATACGGACCGGACGGGGACTTTGTGTTATGTTATTGTGCAGACAAATAGAATAAACTAGCTTTTGCCCGCGACTTCGTCCGCGTTTCCGTCGTTTTTCGTAAAAAAGTACCATATGTCCTTCCTCACGGTTCAGTGGTTTTGATGTAACAGAACTAACAGACAGATTAACTTTCGTATTTTAGTAGGGAAATATAATATGTCAATCCACAATGCTGTTGAAAAATATCGCAATAAGGAACCGCAGAATATTATTATAGCTGTGCCCGCGACTCCGTCAGCGTGTAACTCCTTGT